>OZ038462.1:21722362-22322362 GCA_964036295.1 Plumapathes pennacea
CATAAAGAGCAGCAATCAGAGCAGCCTTTGTTTTACCGAAGTTGCGACGCAATGGTATTTCTTTGCTTTACCCGCGTCAGCAATGCGTTTCAAGTTGGGAGAAAAATTGCCTCGAACATATGTTTTGTGTTAAACTCAGATACTCAAAGAAATCGCCTGCTGGATCCGCTTTCGATACTAAAAACCCCGATCCTTTGTTGTGCTAATGAAATTCCTCAAAGGTTTCGATACTGACTGTACTCCCGATCCTTTCTGAACGAAATTACCTCCTAAATCCGCTTTCGATACTGACTGAACTCCCAACCCTTTGTTGTGCTTAGATGTCTCAAAGAAATTGCTTGCTAGGTCCGCTTTCGATACTAAAACTCCCGATCCGTTTTCATACGCTGTTTGTCGGATTTTGCTTCTAATACTCTCTGTCTATTTTTTGACGTTTTTGAATTTTACGCTCTTGGATTGTTTTACGCTTACGCCTTGCCCTGGGGTCCATGCCGTGTCATACTTCCTTTGTTTTGAAGACGAGCTTCGTTCAGTTTCAACCATGTCATAATATAAGATTGTTTTGTATGGGCCTTGTTAGCATTCAATTTTTTTATACTGGAGTTTTTGTGCGCGCTTGATTTTTCATATTATTTTATTTTATTTTATTTTAGGCCTAAGGGTTAGGTTTAGGATTGGGTTTCTGGTTATGTTTAGAGCAATTTACTTTTTAGATCGCGACATATAAATATATATGCAAATTTTTACTGAAAACTCTTATACCGTGCCAGTGATGTTCTGATGAACATTTACACTTGAGGAGAAGCTCGGGGAACAAAGATATTTGTCTTTACGTTATATAGTCGGTGACATTGTTGCTTTTGTTTTCTGTACAACACGTGGCGTCAGAAGAAGTAATATCACAAGACATAACAGTGTTCGACATTCATGGGATTTTTGAAGTCAGAATCAGGAAATTATATGTCATATTGAGGCATTTCGAAAAGAAATAAACTTTTTATAATCACGAACAAAAAAAGCATGGAAACATGGATTTTGAAATACAAATGCAAACAAAATTATGCCACGGGCTGCGGCTTCGCCGTAACTTACTGCCAAAAAGGTAGGTGAAAAGCGCAATAACCGATTAATATGCTTGCTGGATATATGTTATAAATATAGATCAATCAAACTACACTTTATGCGAACATCGGTAAAGTAATTCTAAATCGAGAAGTTATGTCATGGACAGCACCGTCGAAACAAATCAAAGAAGTGAAAAATGAAATGAAATCTTTCAGGAGATCATGACCAATAAAATTTGAAAAACAAATGTTCAAGGCAATTTTTCTCCAACTTAAAACGCAATGCTGACGCGGGTAAATCAAAGCAAGTTGCAAGTGGGTTGTCAAGCGCTTGCAACTCATTTTGGCACGCTGTAAAAATAGAAAATTGTTTCCTAGTTTCTTTGTAATTTGTCTTGAGATTGCCTGGCAATTGGCAGAGAGGGACAGGAACCTTGCTTTTGTTGTCCTTGTTCACCGGTTGGAAGTGTAAATCCCTTGACAGTTCAACCGAGTGTGGGGCGCAGTGGGACGTATGATCAGTGGCGTTCTCGGCAGTTTTTTCTTTAAAAACTCAAAAGGCTCTCCAAAAGCACATTCGCAACTGTTCGAAGGGTTTGATTCTCAAGTGAAACCAGTTGCAATTTTAATTATATGAGCATTGTTTGACGGCCGATCGAATGTCGGCGGGCACTTTTTGCGCTATTCAACCGTGACAGATGGCGACTATGACTAATTGGGTGATTTAAACAAGGGGAAAGGAGAATAAAGATTACGTCACACTCTGCACTTTCTATCCAACCGTGACGCGATAAGGAAGTCATGTAGGTTATAAATCAGTTACTTGATAATGTAGTCTGAGCTGTACGGCAAATCTGTCTCATCACAATGCAGTCAGACTATAAAGCGGTCAGACGGTTGAAGTTGTGACACCAGTTCTAGGAGTAGTTTGTTTTTTTCTCTGTTTACTAGTTGTACACGAACCCCCCAGAAGAGCAACTGAGCTGGGAGCAAACCCTAATTCAATATCAGCATCTAACGTCCACGAGTCGACCAGTTGGTGGAGTGATGTGAAGTATCTTTGGACTGTGTAAGTGATGATCCTTTAAATTTCTTTGATAAAGGTGCTCTGAATCAAAGTGTTGCAGGCAAAACCAACTGTATGCTCTTTATACAGCTGAGCAGTGGAAATGATAAAGTTGCAAAGGAGACTCCGATCTCCAATAATTACCGGTATGCTTACCATATATAATTAAAAATAGACAAGGCAGGTCCTTGTGGCATGAAATTTTTGCAAAGAATTTTCAAGTTGGGGAAAAGAAAAAGTTATAGTATAGCACTTTGTTGTTGTTAATACATGTACAGGTGTAGCAGATTTCATAAGAAAGAAAAATTAATTGTCAACTTCATGGATGTCACATGCAAATTGTACATTTTTCAGATTTTCCCCTTTATCGGCACGCTGCCATAATATTAAATGAATAAAGTGTTTGTCCTTAGACCCTGTATTTTATTGTAATCTTCTTTGCTGTGGCTGGACCTTGGCTTTACGTTTGTTGCCTTTGTCAAAACAACAACGCCTTTATTATAAATTGATAAATATTAAATACAATTGTAGTACGGGCCAAAGTCAGAGGCTTAAACGGCATAGGCTATACAGTAAGTATGAATGAAATTGTTGAAGAAAAAAAAACATTTGGTGCGGTTGCAAATCACACATTAGTTAAGTTAAGATAAGATAAAGTAGTGGCGTGCAGGAGCAGAGAATAATAAATAAATAAATAAATAAATAAATAAATAAATAAATAAATAAATAAATAAATAAATAAATAAATAAATAAATAAATAAATAAATAGAAAATAAATAAATAGATAGATAAATAAATTGGTGTTGATTTGACATTGAAAATGTGCAAGTAATTAAGGTAATAATGAATGAGTTTGAAGATTCTAGTAGACAAATACGATACGTATAAAAGAAAAGAAGTATAAACGATATGTATTGTGCATGCATTCACTTATAGGTGCAGTTAATTAATTAGCAATAGAGAGAAAATATGGTCACTGGTGCACTTGTCTTTTGGGCCCCCATGTTCCTGCTATATTCCTCAAGAGTCCAAGGCTTGGTTACAACAGAAGCAAGGTACAGAAATTGCTACAGAATGTTAGGTATAGTTTGACTGTCCATACTCTTGCATATTTGACCTATTTTACAATCTACCCTTCACTCAGTCACAAGGAAGAACAAAACATGCAATTTTTGTCAACTTAGTTATCTTTAATCTGGCATTTCTCTAGTCCAGCAAAAAAGGAATTTTTACCATATACTGCAGGTCAGTGTTGACCAATGGTACAGAATTTAATGAGAGTTTTGCTCCATACTGCTACAATTTAGTCAGAACACTGTTCCCATTCTTCTACACAGCATTAGCTTGAAGTTTGGAATCATTACCTGTGCAGCTGGTATTGCTGGTGTGTGGCTTGAAGCAGAAGCGGCACGTCGATACCGGGTGCGAAACAGCAGTGCTGATGCAATTGTGTGTGCAGTAGGGCTTCTGGGTTGTACTCCATTGCTCTATGGAGCCTTGGTACTTGCATCCAAGAATACGAATGCAGCTTATGTAAGTACTCAAGCCAAGCCTGGGTTTACCAGGTCAAGAGGCAGAGCTCTCTAGGGTGGGGTTGGCTCAGGCAACTTTTTATCATATATGACTGCAACATGTATTAGAAGAGTATTGTGCACTGTAGAATGGTCGGGTTACTGGTATTGTATACCCCAAACTTGTTGGGTCAATCTAAAAAGCATCCTGGAATTGTAAAACCAAAGCAATCACATGATTATTTTTAACAGTCATCCAAAAACCACTCTAATTTTGTTGTCCATGCATCAGGTTTTTGTGAGAATCTGGTAGTTACATAAATTATTTATTTCTTATTTCATTACATGCTCTGGTGTTTATTGGTGAGTTGTTGTTGTGCATGAACTGGGCACCTGTTGGGGACATGGTCTTGGTAAGTGAGACGGATTTGCACAGTTTAAGAAACCTTGTAGTGACATCTAAAATTATATAGATATATGATTAGATTGATTGATCAAATGAATGAATGAATGAATGTGATTGACTGACTGACCAATTGTTTGGTTGGTTGATTGATTTATGTGCTTTTGATTGAATGATTGATGACTGTGAATTTTATTTACTGGCTGACCGCCAAAAGGCCGCTCAGTTGACAAGAGAAATTACAGACGTTACATCTCTGTTGAATTCTGTTGCTTCAAGAGACCATGGAGCAGCCGGGACCGACAACAGGGCCCTAATAGGCGAGAGCTCAGACGACTCCGGTGGTAAAGCCCCCACTGAGGACACTTCGCCGCTTGACTGGTGCCGGTTCAAATTGAGAACCTTCGAGAACGTTCTAATGGGCATAGTCCAGAAGTTGTATGAGGGGATCACTTTGAACACCCGTAAACGTGAACGCAATTGTGCAGGGTTCTTTACTGATCAATGCCCCAAAATATTTTACACACAAGAAATCTCTATATAATAATACGCTAAGCAACCGCTGACCGCGGCTCATGTGTGTGTGTGTGACAAATTGTTAATTTCGATTTGTGATGTAACAAATTAAACCGGTAATTAGATAATGTCGTGGTTTGAATTTCTGGCGCTCGCGTACGATGTTAGTCATAATTACGATATCGTCAGTTCGAATTGAATCGCCGGCACAAGCAAGCCAGAAATCTTCTCGACCGTTGCCTTTAAACCAAGCCCACGGGACGCGATTACTGAAGGTGAGAGTTCCGTTTGAGTTAAGAAGAAGAATTTCAGGTGTCTGGATGGCGGGGTGATGCTGCCGCATGTTCGAAAAACGAGAAGATTTTGATGTTGGACGATCGGTGGTTCGACGAGTCGAGTATGGTCGAGTGGTACATGCAACTACAGGGACGTATGTACTTTAACGCGGTAGACTGTTTGAGATGCTCGAAATTTAATTCAAAAAGGAGAAGATAAAGAAAAGAATTTCGAAAAACGGGAATATTTTGATGTCGATCGATCGGCGATTCACCGAGTGGTATACATGTACTACAGAGAGATTTTGATGTCGATCAATCGGTGGTTCGACGAGTCGAGTGCGGTTGAGTGGCAAAAGCACTACAGAAGTTTGTACATGGACACTGCAAACTGCGTTCGAGATGCTCAAAATGGAATTCAAAACGGAAAAAAAAGACAGAAAAAATATTAGGAAAAAAGAAATCCGATCCCCGTATTTTACGGGGGTCCCGCTAGTCTACTATATTACAACTGCTCTGTTACTGATAAATTGAAAGGCATTCAAAGAGTTCCCTTCAACCACATTGCTTTGCGCGCGTGAATGCTTACGGCGGCCATTTTTGGTGTACCGAAAAATGGCGTGCACGACGAGCTGAGGTGAAGAAGTAAAAGTAGGAATTAAGTTCTGACAACAAAAATGTACAACAGCTTTTGTTCAACGCCACACCGTATTTGTTTAAACTCCAAGACTTTCACTAAGAAGGAAGCAAAGTTTATTTCATCATTTGAAGGTTTTGAATGTTTTTTTTTTTATGTAAAAAGGAATCGTTGAGCTAGCGGGACCCCCGTAAAATACGGGGATCGAATTTCTTTTTTCCTAATGTTTTATCTGTCTTTTTTTTCCTGTTTGAATTCCATTTTGAGCATCTCGAACGCACTATACTGTGTTCAAGTACAAACCTCTTTGAGCATTTACCATTCAACCGTATTCGACGCGTCAAACCACCGACTGATCGACATCAAACCCTCTCTGTAGCACTCGACCCGTAGCACTCGGTGAACTGCCGATCAATCGACATCAAAATCTCCCCGTTTTTCGAAACTCTTTCTTTCTTTACTCCTTTTTGAATTCAAGTTCGAGCATCTCAAACGAAGTTTACCGCGTCAAAGTACAAACTTCCCTGAAGCGCATGTACCACTCGACCGTACTCGACTCGTCAAACCACCGACTGATCGACATCAAACTCTCTCTGTAGCACTCGACCCGTAGCACTCGGTGAACTGCCGATCAATCGACATCAAAATCTCCCCGTTTTTCGGAACTCTTTCTGTCTTTTTTTTTTTCCTTTTTGAATTCCATTTTGAGCATCTCGAACTCAATTCCGAGCATCTCAAACGCAGTTTACCGCGTCAAAGTACAAACGTCCCTGTAGTGCATGTACCACTCGATCATATTCGACTCGTCGAACCACCGATCGTCCGACATCAAAATCTTCCCGTTTTTCGAACATGCCGCAGCATCAGCCCGACATCCAGTCACTTGACACTCTGAAATTCTTTTTCTAAACTCAAACGGAATTCTCACCTTCAGTATTCGCGTCCCGGGGGCTTGGTTGAAAGGCAACGGTCGAGAAGATTTCTGGCTTGCTTTTCCCGGCGATTCAATTCGAATTGACGATATGGTAATTATGACTAACGACTACGCGAGCATTACTGTTGCGTCAGAAATTCAAACACATTATCTAATTACCGGTTTAATTTGTTATGTCACCAATCGAAATTATCAATTTGTTACACACACACACACACACACACACACACACACACGCACACACACATGAGCCGCGGTCAGCGGTTGCTTAGCGTATTATTATATAGACTAGCAGGACCCCCGTAAAATACGGGGATCGGGTGATCGAATTTCTTTTTTCCTAATATTTTTTGTCTTTTTTTTCCTTTTTGAATTCCATTTTGAGCATCTCGAACTCAATTTCAACCGTATTCGACTGTTTACCGCGTCAAAATACAAATTTTCCTGTAGCGCATGTACCACTCGACCGTACTCGACTCGTCGAACCACCGATCGTCCGACATCCAAATCTTACCGTTTTTCGAACATGCGGCAGCATCACCCCGCCATCCAGTCAGGGACCCCCGTAAAATACGGGGATCGGATTTCTTTTTTCCTAATATTTTTTCTGTTTTTTTTTTTTCCGTTTTGAATTCCATTTTGAGCATCTCGAACGTAGTTTGCAGTGTCCAAGTACAAACTTACGTAGTGCGTTTACCACTCAACCGTACTCGACTCGTCGAACCACCGATTGATTGACATCAAAATCTTTCTGTAGTACATGTACCACTCGGTGAATCGCCGATCTATCGACATCAAAAGCTCCCCGTTTTTCGAAATTCTTTTCTTTCTTTACTCCTTCTTGAATTCAATTTCGAGCATCTCAAACGTAGTTTACTGCGTCAAAGTACAAAAGTCCCTGTAATGCAGTACCACTCGATCATACTCGACTCGTCGAACCAGCGATCGTCCGACATCAAAATCTTCCCGTTTTTCGAACATGCGGCTGCATCACCCCGCCATCCAGACACCTGACAGCTGAAATTCTATTTCTACACTAAGACGGAATTCTCACCTTCAATAATCGCGTCCCGTGGGCTTTGTTGAGAGATTTCTGGCCTGCTTTTCCCGGCGATTCAATTCGAATTGACGATACAGTAATTATGACTAACGAACGTACGCGAGCATTTGTGGCGTCAGAAATTCAAACCACGCATTATCTAATTACCGGTTTAATTTGTTACGTCACCAATCGAAATTATATCAATTTGTTACACACACACACACACACACACACACACATGAGCCGCGGTCAGCGGTTGCTTAGCGTATTATTATATAGAGACTAGCGGGACCCCCGTAAAATACAGGGATCGAATTTCTTTTTTCCTAATGTTTTATCTGTCTTTTTTTTCCTGTTTGAATTCCCTTTTGAGCATCTCGAACGCACTACACTGTGTTCAAGTACAAACCTCTTTGAGCATTTACCATTCAACCGTATTCGACTCGTCAAACCACCGACTGATCGAGATCAAACTCTCTCTGTAGCACTCGACCCGTAGCACTCGGTGAATCGCCGATCGATCGACATTCGAAATCTCCCCGTTTTTAGAAACTCTTTCTTTCTTTACTCCTTTTTGAATTCAATTTCGAGCATCTCAAACGCAGTTTACCGCGTCAAAATACAAATTTCCCTGTAGTGCATGTACCACTCGACCGTACTCGACTCGTCGAACCACCGATCGTCTGACATCCAAACCATCCCGTTTTTCGAACATGCGGCAGCATTACCCCGACATCCAGACACCAGACACCTGAAATTCTTTTTCTAAACTCAAAACGGAATTCTCACCTTCAGTAATCGCGTCCTCAACTTGGTTGAAAGGGTACAATCGAGAAGATTTCTGGCTTGCTTGTCCCGGCGATTCAATTCGAATTGATGGTATGGTAATTATGACTAACAATCGTGCGCGAGCATTAATGTGGCGTCAGAAATTCAAACCACGACATTATCGAATTACCGGTTCAATTTGTTACGTCACCAATCGAAATTATCAATTTGTTACACACACACACACACACACACACACACACACACATGAGCCGCGGTCAGCGGTTGCTTAGCGTATTATTATATAGAGATTATATTGCAATCGGTCGTATGAGTGCAGGTATTTTGTGTAAATGTTTCCTTCAATGTGCAAGTTATACTGCCCATATTTTTGTATGCATTACTCGTGTCTTCAGATGAATTAAAAGCTTCCAGTTTGCTCAAGACCTGTTTCATTTTGTTACGGTTATACGGGCAAGTGATTTTAGCCGTTTGATCAACGTTTACATACTGAATAATTTTCTATCGCCAGTTTCGACTAGCACATTCAGGAGCGCAAATTTTGATAACTTTTTTTCACCATTTAAAATTAGTTGTGTTGAAAAGCTGAAATTATTGCTCGCGGACGTGGCCCGTCGAGCTTAAAATCACACGGCGTGTCTTTATCGTCATGTTAGTTTTTTTTCTGGGTTACGAATCTGCACACCATGATTGGTTCAGATTATCACGTGATATGCAATGACGTAATTGATTTCGTTAAACAACTCGATTGTGGCTAGTGAATTGCTCGGTACTTGTGTGTAAAAGTTAACTGCATTTAATCCAAACTACACCGTTTGGGTTTGTGGAACACGCACTGATAAACTGGATGTTAGGGAACGATTTTGGCTTGAGTTCTTTAGTTCACCGCGGAAGCTTCGAGAATAGCCGTAAACAGATGTTTGATCAGATACCGCTGGGGGATTGCAAATATCTCTGTCGCCGCTAAATATTTAGTCCCGACGAAACTTTCTGTGGTGACACGAAATAGTTCAGGGAAGAAAACAGGCCGAAAACGGAAACCAAAGCTACGATGAGCTTTAGCTGCAAAACAATGGCGATTTATGCTTTACTCTGTACATGACATCTGTTGCCTCATAAAATTCTTCTACTTATCGTACATTGCCTGTTGAAATGTTTCTTTCATTCGATCATGTAGCCTTTGTTTCGCATCGCCAGAAATTCCGGACATTTTGCGTCCACGATTGCTTCCGGTCTTTCCCAGCGGCGTGCGGTATGAGCATGCGCCATTCACACATTCAACATTGTTACGTACTTTGCCTCAGTGGGGTGGGGGAGGGATGGGTTTCTCCGGTTCAAAAAGAGACTGCTACGTTTAGGAAACGTGCCGCTGAACAACCTAGTTGAAATTAGCTTTCGTTTGGTGCAATTTTCATGCGATTTGGAGCTTCCCAGCCCAAAATATCAACATCCGAAGTCAGCGTATTTCACGGGAGGTATTCGCCATGGCTGGCTGTGAACTGCAAATTCAAACACAAAAAGTACACATCGAATTTGCTCCAGGGGACTGACTGAGGCTTCACAGGAGATGTTCAATCCTTCGACAATCAGGTACGGGGTAGACATTTTGCGTTGTACCCAAGGTTCTTGTATTAAATGCAACTTAAAAAGTGACAGTAGCCGGTTTTGAGCGTATTCTGCTATCAATCCCTTCTTACGTCGGCCGAAATTTTAAATTCAAAAAAGTACACATCGAATTTTACCGGAGATAAATATTTTTTGTACTGTTGTGTTTAGAAAGCTTTCCTCTTCCGAATGCTGCCCAGACATTTTTACGAACGTGCTTCAGTTAAGCGAAAAGCGCAATTTATTATCAGATCCCATACATTTCTTTGTTATTTCTTGAGCGGCTGTCAGCGTGAAACCTGATGCCTCTTCCGAGATGGCGCAACCGGATGTCTGAAATTTCTGGCGATGTGTTTTTCTTGTAAACTCAGGTCAAATGAAGAATCGGGAACTTTACTAAAATCAAGCAGTCCAAAAATTTGTCCCACTGCGCAACCTCAGAGCAATATAACACACTTTCCATGTTACATAACCTCATGCAAACACGGTTGGGAACCAATCAGAGCGCTCGTTATATAACTTTTATCTTATAAATAGATCTTATTAACCGAGCGCGCGGTCCGTACAGTAAGTTATGGACCGAGTTTTTTTCGTCGCCTTATGGCCCGAGCGCGCTTCGCGCGAGGGCCATAAGGCGACGAAAAAAACGAGGATCCATAACTTACGGTACGGACCAAGCAAACGAGGTTAATAAGATATTTATTATATGGCTTTAGATCTTTCGGTAAACACAAAACAAGGCCCCAACGAGTACTCGTCTCGTTCATTCAACAACATCAATCGCGATCAGGCATGAATTACGCACGTTTGTTTTCACAACAAATTCAGTTAACAGCTTACAATTCTACCGATTTGAAAATCTTGAAAGAAAATAAGCGTCTGTCGAACCAACTGCCTAGATAAATACTAATTTGTTCTGAGCTGAATGAAATGGCCCATAGCGTGTGTCAAACAACGACACTGCAGTGAACTTTATTCGGTGAACGACTCGAACTCGCCCTTGCTCGCTCACTAAAGATTTAAAAAAACTGCAGTCTTATCTCTTTCCAGAAGAAACTGCTTTGTAACTCAGAGTATTTTTTATTCTTTTGAATAAGTTTCTTACACGTACAATAATGTAGAAGGCAAAATGGCACTAAAAGGAAATCATTTCATCACAAACTGCGACCGATCGACACATTGTTGAAAGTTATATTATTCAAAACTCACCGCTTAATTTTCCTGCCTCCTCGTGGAGCGTTTAGGTTAATTCCAGCAAAATAAACGTCCTCAAATCACCACGGCGTTTTTGTCCCAGTCAGTGATTTTGAAATACAGAGTTCTCGTGCATTGTGAAAAATTTATTTACAGTCCTCACAGTGCGCCATGACGAGCAAACATGTCTGAAAAACTTGATTCTTGCACGGTTTTAGTCATAACTGTTCACGGTGATTGTTCGCTTTCCACTTTCTTCCTGGCAAGTGTGCAAATTTTAACACAGAGGTGAAACAACCCTCCATACTCTGCAGCGCTTGTTGTCAATGACGGCTGAGGTCTCAAGCAATTTTTTCCTCGGATGTTTTCCTTCTTCGTAACGGTCATTTTCCAAGATTGTAAGCTTTCCCCGATCACCATAACTTAACAGTGAGTATCCGGAACGTTTAAACTTCCCATTGCACTTCTGGGCCTTTTATGACAAACGTTTAAGCAACTTTTCGAGTAATCATTTGCGATCCACATGTGCAAACTGATTTTGCGGTCCTTACAGTAAGTTATGGACCGGTAAAATTGACCAATCAGAACGTGCGTAAAATCAATTTGCGGTCCGTACAGGAAAGTATGGACCGGTAAATTAACCAATCGTAGCGTGCGTAGTATCAGTGCCATATAATAAGTGATATTAGATCCCAGTTAAACAAGCAAATAAAAACTGAATGAGTAAAGTTTGGTTCCTAAAGGTGGGGTCCAAAGCGTTGTGCCCATGTAAAACATATAAAGTTATATACAACCACTTATCTCAGTAAAGGTTCAAAAGTGGCTCAAAATACTTATCGGAAAAAATCATCGTAGCGTTGCTACTAAAGGATATACTATATATTGTTCTAATTTGTCTTGGACATCAGAATAAATCTGTTGTCATACTTTTCATGGAAGAATATCTATTGGAAGAATGTGATCTGGGTTAGATCAATAAAATATTTTCTTTAACATATTGAGTTTTTTGGGATTAAAACATTTGTCAATATCGCTGAAAAATTTTTTGAGGTATAGGCAACAAGCTTTCCTCAAATACTATGTCAGCAATTTTCAATTTTTTTTTTCTTGTTTTACTTAAACGATGTGCATCAAAAACAGGTCGCAAAACACCCTATACACTTTATGAGGGAATAAAACAACACAGATTAAAGCAGCCTCACACGACCAACATTCTATCGTCCAGGGAAATTTTGAACATATTACGAACAGTAGCATTTTTTTAATGAACGTATATATTCCTCAATTTTATTCCGATCCAGAGACATTTCAATCCTTCGATTACGCAATATTTCACTTAGCTAGCACCTTATTACCACTGTATGTAAAACTTTAAGCAAGGAACCGATAGATTTTTCTTTATCTATGAAAAACACATGCTCTCTTCCCTGCAATAGCTCCGTACTCCGCACAATAGCCTTATAACAACACGCTTGTTTCACCTTCTCCTTTCCCCCCGATTTCTGTTTCCACGCCATCCCCCCTCCTCCCAGTTCTCTCCCCACTCCCCCTCGGCCCCACCTTCCACCCGCCGCTCCCCATACCCTGCGGTCTCGGTATCGCACAATTCACCTGCGCTCCTCATTGGCCACATATTCGTTAGCTCTTCCTCCTCCGATCATTACTTCAGAACTCCGTTGCTTTTGATTCGGCCTCATTTGCCACTACTATTTATTATGGAATTAAGCAAACAGCTTTCAACCAAAGAGCTTACTCAAAGGATGGGTCTGGTCCGACGGATTGGACCTTCTGGTATCTTTCGAGGTAAGACCATCATTGTTTTCCCGTCAACTCTTGTGATGAAGTCGTGACCGTTTCCTCCCCTCGTTTTCCCCCTTTTTCCCCCACTATTCGGTCTGGGCCAAAACTTTGCAACCGTCGAACGTGTGGGGCACGGATGGGCGCGCGCCTACCATTTTGAAACATGTACCATGCAAGGAACTTTTACCTTCATGGGCCACCCACGATACGATGCCTCTGATGATAATGGCGTGATTGTATCGACGGGCGATTTGTCAAATGGTCACATAATCAACACTCCTGAGCGCTCCTTTCCTATCTTCATATACCGTTGTTTCATTATTATTTTATCACGCCGGATTTTATATCGTGCTTTGTTCCTACCGCAATTGTGTCTGCGCGCTGCTATTTCGCATTGTTACACAACAACCCCTCCCCATTTCCCAAGTGCCCCCGTGCTCCTACATTCCCATTTTTCACACGTATTTTCAGTTACTTCTTACAGTTACTATTCCTGCTATAGCCTTAACACACTTATCCGCCACTGCCACTTATTTTTCATCCACTCGCTCTAATTCACATGTCATTATTCTTCAGTCATACTAACTTTCCACCACACCAAGCCCCCTTTTTTTTCACTCATCTAAAGTCTCGTGTTATCATCCCATACAACTTCACTCCAACAAAACCGACAAAAACAACACTATAACGCAAAATGCAATAAATTTTGCCACAAAATGTAATAACAATTTAACACAAAATTTAATATCTTTTCGCCACAAAATTTAATAAAAAGTTACGCGAAATGTGAAACTATTTTGTCGTGTAATACCTATTTTCTTTTTAATCATGGTGGCTGCATTGGAAGTTCGTAGCTTGTTTGGAACTAAGTGAAGCGTGACCGTAGCGCTTTAATTGAGCATAGACCACATATGATTCAATTATAAACAGCCTTGTTTCTTTCAAACCCAATTGCGGCTGCCAATTACTGAAAAGAAAGCATACTTCTGGAGGTTTAACTACAAGCCACATGTCAAATATTCACGATCTGAATGTTTTGATTATTCGTTGGCGCAGCCAGCGCGATATTTAAATAAACTAGCGTCATACAAGAGCTTTGCGACAATGTGCACGCGGAAGGGGTAAATGCATAGGAGATTCATACGTCAGGTGACCGTAAATGTTTTTGGATAGAAATAATCATAATTTACAGCGATCGCTTAAATAAAGAAACGGGAATTAATAGAGTTCTAGATCGCGTTTTACTCGTCTTCTTGTTCTGACGGTGTCATCGTCTGCGATATAAGGCTCGTCTTCCTCGTAGTCTGCTGCTGGCGCCACCTCTGTCGTGCTCTGTGAGAGACGGCCAATTTTATTTAGCGTGGAAAGCCAGCTGAAATATCTTGCAATCTGTTTGGTTCTCGGCCACTCAGTTTTTGGAGAACAACTTTGCACCTTGCTCGTTTCGTAGCACCTTCATCCTAGTAGCCATGTCTGCAGAGTTGGCCTTGTTTCCAGTCTCCTGCTCTTGGATGAAAACTTCCCTCAAGTAACCCCCTCCCCTTTCAGAGAAATGGGCCAACTTTCTCGTCTTTTTAAGTGACCTGCCCATTTCGATAATTGGCGTTTTCTTTTCCGGCTCTTGTGCGGTGGATGACGAGGTCGAAGACTCGCTCTGGACATACTCGCCCCCTACAGATATGCAGGTTTCCGCCCACTTTCTTTTTTATCTCGTCGTATGCTGACTTCCGTTCCGGCTTGACTATATGTTTTCCAACGCCGAGCTGTTTCTGGAGACTGCTGTATGACTGGTACACCGTTATACAGCCTTTATCTGGGCGTCTTCTGCTCCTTGGTCTGGCATGGAAGGTTCTTGGGGCACTGATTGGGTAAGCTGATGACAAGTAGCGGGTCTTGACGGACTTGTATTCGCCCTGAAAGCACCAACTGCCACACGTGGGCTGTTGAATTGCTGGATAGTGATGAGATTCGCTGGGTCTTGAAGAGTGCCGAATTTCGCCAGTTGTGCTGAATAGAACAACTTCCCAGGCCCAACGTTATATTGCACACCAGGCTCTCAGCCCAGCAGCCTCGTATGAGAAGTTGTTGAAGGCCTGGATCCCCGTTATCTTGTGCTTCTTCATTGTGTGTGAAACCTCGTGGATTTCACACAACGCCGCATGGCAGTCTTTCACTCCCCCGATGCGGCAACGTGACACTGAATTTTAGGACAAAATAGTTATAAGCCAAACCCCGGTATAATGAACATTTTGGATGTTTTTCGAACGAACGAACCCCTGTTATAACGAACTCATGTTTCCAGTCCGTTGAACTTTTTTGTATTGGAGTTTCACTGTAAAAAGTGATCATTGCGGGGTGTATGTTGTAGATACGGAGTATCCTCTAGATTACTCTTTACTATTAGGATACCCTGTATCCATCTTATTGTCATATTACTGTATTGTATTTGTATCGTAGTGTGCTTAGTCTAGTTTATATATTTTTCCCGTGTGTTACTCTTAGCCTGACTGTAGGATGAGTATAAATAGAATAAAAATATAGGTTCGAAAGCATCATGGTGTCAGTTTCTGATTATAATGTTCGAAATTGTTTTAGCCTCGACTTGCTGTAAGAGCAGAAACTATCTGGTATTTAAATGACTGAACTACTGAGGGTCTAAAATACAATATATAAATCAAACGTAATCGCACTGTTAGATAAATACCTTCAAACCGCTGAAGAGAGTAGACCGGCCTATGGAGTCAAATCCTCTTTGCAGTATTAAATATAGAGCTGAACCAGGCGAGATGCGATGATGGTCTTGACCACTCAATTTTCTCACCACTAGATAGCGTGAGAGTTTTGGTGCCGTATGGGACATCTTGTAAAAATGATGGACTGGCGAGAAAGTCAAGGAAGTGGTTTACCTTGACCGCATCGAGCCTTGCTCGATGAAAGTTTGGAGGATCTACTGGTTGGCCAGACTTCGTTTTAGTGCATGCTTCCTGGTTTCATCGTTCCTCCACTTGGTGACGCCAGGAAGCAGTTGCATTAGTTCTTTCTTGGAGTAATCACCGGCAAAAAAATTGACAGAATCTGCTGCATCGTGTACGACAATTGGCCTTTTCATATAAAACTATAAGCCTGGAAACCAACGAGCTCTCGACAACTCCTTTGGCGCCCAGCGTGCGGTGGTATTTTTCAATAACTACTCGCATAAGCCACGTAGCATTTCCAGCGCGATCGGGTCTAAAAGAGAGTCGATGGCCTATTGGGCTTTACGTCTATAGTACCTTTGTGTCATAGATGCGGCGGTGAGCACATCAGACTTGCACTGGGATCTTACAGGGCTGCGCCTGCCAGCCGATGTCCCTTACAGGAAATTGATGAGGTACTGGAGTTTGTGGCGGACTTGGGGCGGTGGTTCCCATTCCTGGGAAGTCTCGCCCATTCTGCTGAATCTTGGGAGGATGACGACAGCAATCCGGTTTCAGAGTTCAGATCGCTGGACTACAGAAATAAATAGATCCAAAAAAATATCTACTATTGAGTCCGGCAAGCAATTCATCCACAGTTCCAAAGCACCTGCAGCAGATTCGGGAGAGGGAGACTGCTTCAATTCTTTGTTTTCACTGACGTCACTATCCTCGACCCCATGCTCTTTTCAACACGCAACACACAGTATACACCTATTTTTGGCTCCAGAAATTAAAAGAGATGTTCACATTAGTCAGCACGCGAAATTTTGGCTTTCTAGATTTCTTTCTATCTTTCTTTCCTTTTGGTTTCATTTTTGGAAAGTTACATATGGTTGGAAATGGCAACCAGATTTCTTTAGGCGTCAGAGAGGGGAAACTGGAAGTTGCCCCTGTACTCAGGACTTGCCCAAATCTTGTGTTGTCTGTTGTAATTCTGAGCTAAATTCCAACAGCAAGCTTCACGCTGGAACAGAGAATCACCTTCTTCAAGCTTATGAAGAAATTCAATCAGCTGCTCGAGAGCAGTCGTAGGAAATGTTGTTTTTATGATAGCCTCCTTCGAGCAATTTAACAATGAGTTACTGCTTATTAATGTCTACAAGTCATATCGTTTTGTCTGGATTGCACAAGAAATTTCTTATCTTCTTTTTTCATTTGTATTTCATGTTTATATAGTTCAATGAATTATCTTGACTCTTAATACAGTTAATCATATTCCTTCCTGTTTTAGTAAAGTCGAAGACGAACAGAGATTCATTAATTTTTTTAACACATGAGCAAAAAGGTTCGGTGCTCTGATTATCAGAGGGGGGAACTTTGTTACTCTGATTATCAGAGCATGGAAATTGGGTGCTCTGATTATCAGAGCAGGGGGCTTGTGTACTCTGAGTATCAGAACAGGGAACATGGGTGCTCTGATTATCAGAGCACGGAACTTGAGTACTCTGATTATCAGAAAAGTGAAGTTGGATACAGTGATTTTCAGAGAAAGGAAGTTGGGTACTGTGCTTATCAGAGCAGAGAAGTTGGGGTGCTCTGATTATCGGGTGCTGTACCAGGTTAAAATAGGTTAATTTAGCATAACGTCTGAAAATTCCCAAAGTTTTATTCATTATCCGGCAGAATAAAAATACTTTGGGAAATGACAACATGTTTTGTAACGCGTTTAAGGACATGTTGGTCTAAAGTACAATAGAAGCTAATGAGAACTATTTTGTTAAAGTTCCACTAACACGAATTGCAATGACGTCAATGCAAACCAAGAATATGATTTATAAGGTGAACATCTTGGCAAGATCATGTAATGTCTAATCAGAAGCTCACACAAATCTTATACTTGCCCGATCTTGATAACATTTCAAACAGTTGCAACTAATGCGATATAAATAAGTTGTGATTTAGGTGTTTGGTTGGTGATACCTCATGGACAACAATAGATGACTGGATTTATGATGGATGAGAGGGCCTATTGTCAAGTTGAAAATTAACTTTTACACCAAATCATTAAGCATGCAATGATTCTTGATTTGATCTAATAATGATAATCCTCAATGAAAGGTTAACAATCTTGTGTCTATGATTCTCTTGATCTTGAAAGGAGACAAGGTAACTATGTTCATTGTATGTTTATTATTATACATGAATATACATGTACAATTATCCCAGCTGTTAAAATTATATTTTGATTTTGAGATTTTTGGTATTCTCAGGAATTTGCTCGCTTGGCTCTTGATGTACCAGATTCAGGATCTTTTATTGCTTGATGTGAGACTATTTCAGCTTAGCTCTGCTCTACCCGACTCCGGACAGCAACTGCTGTTCTCTTCTGCTCTTTCAAAACTCCGTCTAAATCTTATTCCCATTCTCAAGTAAATGCCTTTTCCCTTTTTTCACTAAGAGTGGTGCGTCAGTAGATTTATCGTTTACACATAGCACCCGTCTTCGCATTCTTTTAACCATTTGCCGTTCCCAACAAGTCTCATTTGTTTAGGAGTCAAAATAGTCATCGACAACATCGCATAGTCTGAATATTTGAAGGAATCTATTGTTAAATAGAAAACATCCTTGTTTGTTGAACTGAAAACTAGAGTTACAAACTTCTAGAGGTCAAAGTAGCGCTCCGTAGTGCACTCAGTCCCACTCCTGGAGCTCTTTGGCGGTTCGGACGAACCAGGCGATGGTCCCTGGGTTACTGGGTAGCCAGCAACGGTCAGGTTTCCTACTGCCTTGAACTATTCCTCATAACCGGCAGCGATGATGTCTTTTGTAGGCGGGACAGAGGAATCAAATACAAATATTCCATGGAAAAGTCAAGTTTTGTTCGAATCCCGATACGTTTTGCTCAAACAGCGTTAGCGATCCTATGACTTGTTTTGGTCCGACTCAAGGACTTATGGCCTGGTGCGCACAGTGTGAGCGACCCCATGACTTCTTTTAGTCCGACTCAATGTCTTTCGGCCTGGCGTGGACAATGAGTGATCTCAGCACTCTGGCCAATTACACGTTTGTGGTAAAAATATAACATTGTATCAGCTTCTCACGCAGTTGAAACCACGCTCAGTCTTTAGTATACATTAGAGTGTTTCCCACGTTAATAAGCGCTTTATTCTATTTATTTCAAGTACATGTTTGCGAAAAAAGTTCCATTGGTAGATTTTTAATAAAAGACAATGCATCTGATACTGCTGCTGTTAGGTTTCGGGCCTCGTTGTTGTTCAGTGGCTGTTGTACATGGAGCGGCGATCCAATCAAGGATTCTTGCTCTCCCGAAGTTAATAACAACAAGTTTAATTACGTGATTTTATTATAACACGTGTAATCTATTGTACTTGTAACTCTTGTTATCCTTCGGCCATTTCCACTTCTTCATAGTAATAATGACAATAACGAAAAGTCGAAACTGTCCCAGATACAACATGAATTGTCTAAATGTCTTTTCAATCATAACGTTTGTTACTTGATTTGATTCCATTGCTTGAGTCACTCTGCCACCTATTTTTCTGAAACATTACCCAAAACTGCCTTGAATCTTTTATGAATGCTTGTATAACAATGGTAATCTCATCTCTGAGGCTTACCTGCTGAAATTGCAACCACAAACCTCTAAGAGATTGCCTTTAACGACTCTAAACTCTTTATAGTTTCTGGAAGTTCATGTGAGACTACTTTTTCTAAGTTTCATCGCTTCCTTGTAGCAAATTCATAATTTCAATTTTAGCATCATCTATTTTCGTCACTGCTGCCACCACAGTCATCGTCACCACTATCAAAAGCACCCTCACTAGAAGAACATTAGCCATCATCAACATGTAATAACATACTATTGATGATCTTTTTGCCACAGCTGGACTCTGAGCGAAACTAACTCAGATATAAATGTCTGTCACGCATATAAGTGCGTAACAATCACAGTTTAAACTGATCGTATTCATTGCAAATATTTACCTTTAAACTAGAAGTACGATAATTGCAGATCCCCCCTCGCCCTGACATGGATGTTTTACTGACGTTTTGACGCAAACACATCTTGGAAGTGAAGTGCTGGACGCAAAGAAAGGCGAAAAGAATATCGCTTTGAAAAATAATCCTTGCATGAGGCCGTACGCCTGTCTCACGGTAAGGACATCGTCGCGCCAAAGTAATTTATGCTGTCTGCTTGACAGGCCGTAGTACGGAAAAGAATTAACACAAACAAAGAAGTGTGTTTCTAGTTTTCCAGTTTTGAATTCATTCATTTGCAGTACAAATAAATAGGCTTCCTGTGTGATTTATTTGAACTCTGGAGTGCACTGAACCGTGGCATTGTCTTGGGCGTGCATATTTATGAGACCAAATTGTTTTGTACATCAAAACAGCCTACTAAGAATCGAAGCAAAATCTGAAGGGTTTACTTCAAGTTGTAAACGGGCTTCAAACCTAGTAATCCTTCAAAGGGCTCTTCAAAGACTCTCGTTGCACTCGCTGCGGGTCAAATCGCATGCAGCCGCAGTTCTCGAATTTGACAGTTACAGTTCCAACTGAATTGTTTGATCTTAAATGAAAACAGTAACTCCATCTGACTAAATCACTCTAGACTCCAAGTTCAGGATTGCGCTGAGCGAATACGCTCAAACTGGTAAGAAGCGTATTTTAAAAACAAAACTTGATCATGATCAGCATGCAGTTTTTACTATTTTCTTGAATGATCGAGTCACAGGATACGTGATAGAATATAAACGTACTTGCAATTTGTCACGGTGTTTGTTCGATTTCCACTGCCTGCAGACCTTTGTTGCTTGTCCTTTCTGAATAAGTTCCGATCGGGAGTTTGTTGTTCTCAGATGCCTCAAAGAACCGCTTACGATACTGATTCCGATCCGCTTTCATGCGCTGTTGTCTTTGCGGAGTTCAGTTGTCTGCTGTGTCCGCTTTTGCTTCTGATACTCTCTGTCATATTATCCTTTTGTGACAGCAATTTCTGGTCCCTGCTTTTGTTTTTGAAGGCTTTGTACTTCGCGTCTTTGCTCAAGACAGATTTTCTGCTCTTCGATTGTTTCACGCTTGCCTTGCTCTGTCAGACTCTCTTCGTTCTCGAAGACGAGCTTCATTCAGTTTTTCAGCTTCCAAATTTATTTTCTTTAACGCAGAATGAATGAATGATCCATTTGATGTTTGACATTCCTTCAAAGTTTGGTTCAAATCTGTCAAATTTGATCCGACGCGCGCATCCTTTATAAGGAACGAACTGCCTTATAAGGAGTTGATTAGTTTTCCGTTAGTCTTTACATGAAGTGTTGTCTGCCCCTTGACTGAATGACAGACGAACATTAGATTTCGAGATGGCGACCCGCTTGGACTCTCAAAATAGCGAGATACTGCACCGTTAGCATCGTGATTATTACCCTTGGCTTCGCTTGGGGATAAAACTCCTTGAGTGCCTGAGCTTGGATGAAATCAAGCGCTCTGTAAATGGCTGAATTGATATACACAAGCCCGTTGAACAGTGGATCTTTTTTTTTTTTTTTTTTTTTTTTTTTTTTTTTTTTTATTATTATTATTATTATTATTTACTAACATACATACATATTTACATACTTGCTTACAGATTTACTACATACCTACATAGTTACTATACATTTTTTATATTTAAGTTTGTTCTTTAAAGTACAGCTAACGTTATTACAATGTTTCTAACAACTAAGCTTCTAAGAAGCGGAAAGGCTCTCATAACAATCTATGTATAATAATACTTGCAAAACAAGGACTTCACACAAAACATTTCACATTGATTGAAACTACAATGACAGACATTGACGCTCAATAACTCAGAGGATAAATTCCTCTTGAGAGAGGTACGTAGTATTACAAAAGTACAGTACTAAATCTAGTGTGCAGGTAGAAAAGCTGGGAACAGTCTAAAAGTCGCAATTTGAAAGCGTGGTCCATTTATTTTTGTAAGTTTCGTAGGCATTATTTCTGACGGCGATTTCTTTTTCTGATTGAATCTTGTTTTGAAGTAGTGCGAGGAAAACGTTTATGTTCAATAGTTCAGACTTGATTCGCGCAAGGTGTATGTAATATTTCGCTATCAGCAGGAAGTGGTTAAACGCGTAATAGTGTGGGTATTCTGGCTTGTAGCCGTAAAGTATTTCATTTCGGTTTGGGTTCATGTTCTCCAATCGCTTTCTGTTCCACCATTGGATAACTAGTTTCCATAACGCACTGACTTTGCAGCAGTTGTAGAAAATATGTGAAATTGTTTCATTCGGGCTCTCGCAGCGCTCACAATTGTGTGAGGTTTTGATTTTCATTTTGAAGAGCAGCTGATTTGTCGGTATTAGATTATGTGTTATCTTAAACTGGAAGCTCCTTAGATTATTTTCTATAGTGATCTTGAAAGGGAGTTCATAAACCTCTTTTGGTTTCAGTTTTTGTTCTTCCAGGTAGCGTTCTACAACGGGCGGAAAAAAAGACTTCTCAGCAAGCAGTAGGCGGATCTTTTTGGGCGTTACGACCTTATTAGTTGCCGCGCGTTCCTGACTATTGGTGAATGAAGTACCACTACGAATCGCGTCTTTCCAAAGTTTGGGAATGGCCGCAATTATACCAGCATAATCTAAAAATGTCGTACTTATACAGAATTTGTCCGTAAAGTCCTTAAATGTCAAAAATTGATTGTTCGAGTCCAAGAGGTCTTGAACTCTTAAAATTCCTTTGTCGTACCATGACTTAAAAAAGAAAGACTTTCCATCAATTCGTAAGAAGCGGTTGTTCCAAATGATCTCTTGCCTATATTCTTCCGCGAGGTGTGGTGTTTTTGAGTACAATTCTTGCCACGTCGTCAATATTTTTTTGTAAAAGACTGGCAGATCTCTTAACTCTAATAATTTTGTGTCGAAATTGCATTGAAACAGGAGAGTACCTCCAAACTTGCTTAATTTGGACATGACCAGGGCCGACCACGTGCTGCAGGCTGCGTTGCAGATGCGGCGCACCCAAGCAGCTTTTAGAGACCTTTCCACATCGTGAAAGTTGACCATATTTAGGCCGCCCTTACTAATAGGGGCAACCAGCGTTCCTCTTTTAACTTTGTCGGGCTTAAAATTCCAAATGAAAGAAAAAATGCTCTTGTTGGCCTCCTTGATGTAGTTGTCTGGAACATCCAGAACGGAGGAGACATAAATAAGTTTAGACAGCGCCAAGGTCTTAACAATAGTTATTCTCCCTACAATAGACAGGTGTCTTGGGGACCAATGAGTAAGAACTTTCTGAAGTTTCAAAATGTGCTGGTCAAAGTTAATTTTGTTGGCAGAGCTGGGATCGTATGCGAACGCTATCCCAAGCGATATAATGTAATTCTGGGGCCATAATATTCCATAGGGGTTAACCATTCCTAGTCTTCTTTTATAGGGTCCAAGCCATAAACCCTCCGTTTTTCCTTTGTTGATTTTGAGGCCCGAAAAAGTACTAAAATGATCGAGGAGGCGAAATAATACAATTGCCGAGTGATCATCACGAACAAAGGTTGTAGTATCGTCCGCATACATTGCTATTTTTGCAGTCTTATGCCCAATTTCAAGTCCTGCGATCTCTTTACACGTCCTGATTTGAATGGCGAGAGGTTCTACTGCCAAAACAAAAAGTAACCCCGAGAGGGGACATCCCTGTCTGACTCCTCTGCGTAAGGAGAAGAACTCGGAAGTGAAGCCGTTGTTGATCACGCAGCTCGATATGTCAGTGTAAAAAGTTTGGATCCATCTGCAGAAACTTGGCCCAAAATTCATTTTTCTGAGCACGCTAAAGAGGTAGTTCCATTCCAAAGAGTCAAAAGCTTTTTCGAAATCAAGAAAGAATATCATTCCATGCTTATTCTCAGTTTCATGCGTTTCAATTATATCCGAAATTAGTCGTATGTTTTCTCCAATAAATCTACCTTTAACGTAGCCGGTTTGGTCAGGAGAAATTAAGAGCGGAAGCACCTTCTCTAGCCGTTTGGCGATACACTTGGTGGCCAGCTTGTAATCGACGTTTAGTAGAGAGATGGGACGCCAGTTTTTAAGGCTAAGAGGATCTTTGTTCTTTTTGGGGATCAAGGAGATGATACCTTGCTTTTGTGAAATCGACAGTTCACCGGCTGTAACAGACGCGTTAAGGCTTTCAACCAGAGGACTCGAGATCTCGTTCCAAAAGTGTAGGTAGAATTCAGCTGTTAACCCGTCTGTGCCCGGTGTTTTGTTTTTTGCGCACGATTTTAGTGCTGATAAGCACTCTTCTTCGGTTAGGAGACCTTCGCATTTACTTTGTGAATCGCTGTCTAAGACAGGGATGTTTTGCGATTCTAAGAAAGAAGTAGATGCCTCCGGCGATGGAACATGTGAAGTATACAAGTCGTTATAAAAGTTCTTCATTTCGGTTCGAATGACTTTAGGATCATCAGTAATCATACCGTTCGATAATTTGAGTTTTACTATATGACGCTTATTGTAACTTCTTTTTTCCATATTCAGAAAATATTTGTTGCTTTTTTCTCCGAGTTCATACCATCTCGCTCTGCTTCTTACAATGGAACCTCTTGTGTTTTGAATTGCTATTTTGTCTAGCTTAATTCTTAGTTCTTCCGATTCCTTAAAGAGTGCGTCATTATTCGGGTCTTGGTCAATACGAATTTTTAGATGATTTAACTTTTGGAGGAGATCTAATTCCCGTGTCCTCTTCTGTTTTGCTTTTTCTTTGGCGTATCGAATTGTGAAGGTACGGATTTCCATTTTAAGCATTTCCCAATATAATCTTTTATCAGGGGTGCTTTTGTGCTTTTCTCTGGCATATCTTATAATGAAGCATAACTTAGTGACAAAATCATTATCTTCTAAAAGTGAGTTGTTGAACTTCCAAAATCCTGGTCCTCTGTTCTCCTTTAATTCTTCGTGTCTAATTTTGATCGTTATGGGACAGTGGTCTGAATCATAATATGCTTTTATATCGGAACCTTGTACAGCGTGTAAAAGCTGTTTTGAAATTAGCCAATAGTCTAATCTACATTTTATTTTTCCTGAGCTATCATTCCAGGTGAATCTTACTTCCGCTTGATGTTGTTTTCGCCAAACATCGACTAGATCGAGAGTGTTGCAAAGATTTTGAATCACTTGAATGACGTTTTTTTTACCTTCTACGCTCTTTCCGCCAAATTTATCAATAGCTGAGAGAGGACAGTTGAAATCTCCACCAATCAGGGTTTTATGGGCGGAGAATTGTCGTAGGGTTGGTAGCAGCTGGTTTAGAAAAATGATTTGTTGATTTTGGTCATTTGGTGCATAGATGTTAACCAGGCATAGTTCTTCTTGGTTGACGGTTGCATTAACAATCAGTGATCTGCCATTTTTATCTGTGATACTGTTGATGGAAATCACATCTAGGGTCGGCTTAAATAAGGTCATAACGCCTCTACTGTGTTTGGAACCATGAGAAAACAGGATGGAACCTCCCCACTCGTTTCGCCATAAATTTTCTATGCTTTCATCGCTGTAGGTTTCTTGCAGAAAAATAATGTCATACTTGCCTTGGTGAAGCCACCTGAACAATTTTCTTCTTTTAACTTGGTTGTTGAGGCCTCTAATATTCAGAGATAGGGCGTTCAGCGTCATACTGGGAGTTTTTCAGGTGCACTGAAGCCACGCATTGCAAAGCCGACTATTAGACTGTTCCAGCTTAGTTTCAGAAAAAAGCCTGCAGAAAGTAAGACGTAACACATACACATAGTACGGGACCACAAACAATGTTGACGGACTTTGCACATGATAAAACCTTAACAATTAAGGTTGTGTATAGAAGAGAATGCCAAAAATGTGCGAAAGGCTAATGGATCGTAATTGCTCTCTTCTACAATTCCCCAAATGTGTTAGCGAGATGGAATTTATCGCGCGGGAAAACAAAAGGCAGAATTCACGATCTTGCGGTATGCCGTTATGATGGCTTCGACGGGGCTTGTCTCGTAGGAAAGTAGCGTTAATTAAGATCATAAGGGCTGAAAATGCGCATTGGGGGTTGATTCATGGTTTTTCGGACAAAAATCTTGCCGTCAATAGTCCATACACTGTGCCACAGCTTCTCTTTCTTGTGCTTCCACACTTTAGCAAACAGCTGGCGGCGCCAGCGCGTCAAATTTTCGTTGATGTACACAACGCTGGTGTTACTAAATACCTGCTTTAAATCCGTCCCTTTCAACAGTGGATCTTTGCGGTAGATATGTATGAAGCTTGGGTGGTAGTAGGTGCTGGTAAAGTCAGGGTTAAACACCAAGGCTCCAGTGGATGGATCTCTTTGCACTAGCCTTTTGTTGACGTTTTTTACCACTATATTAAATGGTGGTTGTCGTAATTTGGGTACAAAATCGTTACCGCACCATAGCACTTCCTGACGTTTGTGGACAACCGGAGTAGGTGGTAAATAGTGTTGATAATCCCGAGAGCCATACTTCTGATACTGCTGCTGATAGGTTTCGGGCGTCGTTGTTGATCAGTGGCTGTTGTACATGGAGCGGCGATCCAATCAAGGATTCTAGCTCTCCCGAAGTTCTGGATGTCTATATATCGCATCTATATTCATCTATGAATACGCAGTGGTTTATGACGCCCTCCCACTCAGTTATAAAACAAAAGGCGTAATTGAACCGCTGCTCCAAGATGTCCTGCCCTGCAGTAGCACTGCCGGATGCAAAATGAATGTTGCGCGATCTTGAAATTCTCACGATATAAACGTTTATGTTATTTGTGTTATTGAACGTTCATTGCGTTAAAGATGTTTCCATGATTATTTTGAAGCTCCCTTCATATTATTGACTGTACATGACTATGTAAATGGCGTTAATGAATAAGCACGTAACTCAAACAAATCTTCGTTAAAATGAAACCACTAACGCATTTTTGAATGTTTCCAAATATAAATGAAGATTTTATATCTGGTAATGAAGGGCAAAAAAGTATATTATTATTATTATTACTACTACTATTATTAACATTAATATTATTATTATTATTATTATTATTATTATTATTATTATTATTATTATTATTATTTTATTATTTTATTATTTATTTACTATCGCTATTTGTGATAGCACATAAAGTGTAGATAGACTGAGCCTTAAAATGTAAATGTAATGATAATGGCCTAACTACCACAAGATAAATACAATGCAAAAACGTTGAAAAATTGTTACAGTTTGTACAAACATGATCAACATTGCTGTTGTTGACTATCCATGGACAAAGGGCCAACCAGATCGTAGACATTGAGCAGTTCAAAAGGTCCAAGAGGGGTCACTTGCACCGCAACTGGATAGGCCAGAACTGGAGTAAAACTTTGGTGTTGGTTTGTTTGTCGCGTATATTTCGAGGAAATCTCTCTATCTTTCTGCCTTTTGCAGCTGGCAATGCGGAGGCGATTGCTTTACTACGATGTATCCTTCTGGACTTCCATTTGTTAGCCACTAACCACTTGACGCGAGTCTGCCAGATTCCTCTTCTTACTTTCCTTGTTTCTCCCATCGCTTTTGTTCCTCGCTTGTTCGTTTTGTTTCTCCTGGCTCGAGGACGATTGCCAGTCTGAGAATTTGCATGCCTGACCAAGTTTTTTTAGTTGTCTCGGGCATAACGGGCAACCGTTATTGTCGAGCACTGTTAATGTATCAACAGTTTAATTTGAACAAGTGCTTCGTGGAGAAGTTCTTGTCGTGTTCTCTCCTCCGCTTTCGTGACACTTTCTCTTGTTTGCTGATTAGGCTTTAGTTCTTTAATTACAACCGTAAAACCCTGATAAAAACTAAGGTAGCAGGAGCCAAAGCTACCACTGCCCAATTTGTTTTTTACTTCGTACCAGGAGGCGGGGGCTATCTCTGAGATGTGATTAGTTTCGCTTCCACGTTGTCTTTTCTGGGTGTCACTCTGTGACGGTATGGCTCTCTTGGTACTTTCCTTAGTCCTTTCTTGGGGGTTATCGTCGTTTTCCGCTGCTTGTTGCGTTTCTTTCTTTCTCATGCGTTCCTCGATTGCGGCCTCGGTTCGTGTCTAAACGCGTTTGGTTGCTACTTCTTTTCTCTGTTGAGCCTGTCTGTCTTTCTTTTTTGTTCTACGCTTTGTTCTGCGCTTTCCTCCTATCCTTGTGAAAAAGACGCTCCTCATAATCCAGCTTGGTTTAGACAAAACAAGACTGGAATTGCCAGTGAGCTCGTGGCGTGAGTTGGGTCGAGACGAGAATAAACTAACATTAAAAGTAGGGACAAGAGCGAGACTCCCAGGAGGGGGGATTGGGAGGGGGGTACTCATCATAATTTTGGGTGGGTGTGCTGCCCAGTCCTGAAAACGCTTAGCCTATTTCAGACCAAGATATCTGATTTTCTATAACCTAACTTTAAAAATGTATATGGCACATACCTAATGTGGCTGATATAGCGGAGTACCCCATCGGGTTTCAGTCTCACCAGAAAAATATTATACAGCATAGAGAACTTGGTTTTTGAGACCTTGCTCAAAGGAAACCTGATAAAATTATAAATTTTCATAGAACACTCATACATTTGCTTCAAGTTTAAGAGACTCATTTTAAGAGATGCATTTTGAGCTTAGGGGTGATAGGTCAGCCAGCAAGAGAAGAGTGACTTGCGACACTTACTGTATTTATGCACAGCTGATTTTGACAGTTTGACTTCGAGCACTTATTTCTAATCAGAGGCCACGATTAATCCAGCCTTTGCTCCAATAATAATCTGTTTTCTTTTTACTGAATGAGTTTCTTTTATTAGGCTTTCGAGTATTCGTGCTTTGTAACAAAAATAAAATTGAAAGTGAGGAATGTAAGAAGTGAACTCTGCCTCATGCAAGAGTTTCTGCATGGAAATGATAGAACCATAGAGGTGTGCAAGCACAGTACAGTCTGTATTTATTCATCAGACACTGTATTAAGAAACAATAAATTATACACATGTTATTTTGTCAGCTGGCAACAGAAAGCCAGTATTATTCCTATTGTTTTGTGTAATAAGTTCATGAAGATTCTGCTTGCTTAAACTTTTGTCCTTAGACAGAACTCCTTGTCTTTTAGCAGTAAAGACAACATTAACATCAGTGCCTGCACATATCTCTAGTTTATTTGGTAAATCACTTATCACAAGGTGTTTGTCAACATTCATTTTCCTGTAAAATGTGTTACCTTTTTCAATTACAGCACTTAATGTATCAGAATTCCAATAGCTGCAAGATTTAATTACAGAGAAACAAATGCTATAGAAAGAAATTGCACAGCACTGCTTACATTTGCAAATAATTGCTTTACTTCTTTGCTGAACAGTTGTAGGATCTTCACATCTGTGCCTGTTGTGTCTGTCTTCTGTTAGACAAATGTTTACTCCTTTAATTTCAAATGTAATGGCAGGCAAGTGTACATATAAAGTCTGGAAATATTCCAATAAATTGCCAACTGAACGAAGTTCAATTAATACACATTTTCCTTCAGGATGTTCCATGCCAAAACTATCTCTACTATGAGAATCAAATACTTTGAACCTGCCACCTGACAAACAAAATACAGCTACAGTACTACAGCCTATTGTCAGAATAAAGCAGCTGAAATCCTGTCTGAGCAATAAATTAAAAGCCCCAGTCAGTGTTGTACAGTAAGCAAAGCCTTCGATGGGAAAGCAAGTTCCAAACAAATTATCCACGTAACTTTCACTGTATTGCAGCTCATACTGAGTTTCATATATTGTGACCATTCCAGGTAGATCTGTCAGCAGCAAAAAATAGTCCTTAGATAATTGCGAAAGAGTGGAATACAGATCGTTCCCAGCATTCATAATTTCGCTCAAATCCTCTGATAAAGAAATAAAATTCGTGTGGTTAAATATGACAGCTGCTAGAGACATAGCTACACATTGTCGTCCAGCATTATCTCCAAATATTGCAGCATTACCTTGACTGTACGGTGCAATGATCGTTTTGTTTGGATCGACAACTGAAGGACCGGGATTTTTTTCTATATCCCTTGACAGAGAAAACGCGTAGTAATTGATTTTGGGATTTCTATCTCTGAACACAGCTGGTCTCGAAATGCTTGTCCTTGAAGTCATTCTAAAATACAAACGTACCTTAGCACCTCGTTTACTTTTGACAAACTTCTTTTTGAACTTATAGCTTTCTCGCAGCGATGGTTTATTAATCCTAATTTTCTCTTTGCATTTCTGTGGCTTTCTATTGTTTCCATGTTGTTTACGCGCACGTTCACGGAATGCATTAGCATTGTGAAGTACGTAAGCTCTGGTATAATCATGAACTTTTGACGACTTTGGGACATTCTTTGAAATGTATTCTCGTAATAGTCGCCTGCTTTTCCTGTCCTTGTTCAGAACGCGCGAAAGTTCATTCAAAGGCACTCGGCTTGGCTCACGACTTCGTCTTGGACGAGTTCGATTTTCTTTCACATAAACATTACTGGGAATACAATAGAACTGCTCAAAGCGAGATCTACCAACGACCACTTCTTCTTCAATCATGTTCCAATTTTCAAATAATAACGCCACGTTATCTGCTGCCTGTTTGATCTTCATGGCACTGAGCCAAAATGTCGCAACAACAACACAAATGCACAACAGAGTGAAACGTTGATTCCAAAGAAAAGTCAGATTTTCTGACGCTTTACTTGTATCAGCAAGAATAATACAAAGTAAAAGAATACAAAGTACCTTTAAGTTCACCTTCATACTAAACAGTTCCATATACACTATCAAGCGATGGCCAAGAATCAAAGTTGCTTCGCCGTTAATATCATTCGGGTTCTGATCTTTGCATTTGGAACCCCTTCGTTCAGCTTGTTCCTTCAAGTTCTCAACGTTCTGGACGTCAGGATCTTCGTACATTTCTGTACAGTTGTGCATAGCTATGCAGTTCATTGATAAGAACATTAATATGTTCTTTGATATGTTCACTGATATATTCATTGCTTCATTTGCGGCTTCTTTTAAAGCTTTCGAGGCTGAACGGACCGACCCAAGCCAAAAGCGCTCAATGAAATTTAGTGTGGGTCTACCGCAGCCGGCGTATTCGTTTGTAAGTAGGATGAGCGGTCCATAAAAGAATCCACAGAGCCAACCAAGGCAAGCAACGCACAATTCCATCGCCCACATATCTCCTTCAAAATGGCGAAACTGCTCGCCCGGCAAGTCATGTGATGACAAAACGTCATCATAAATCACGTGAAAATATGAACCAATCACCGTGTGCTGATTCGTAACCCAGAAAAAAAATTAAAAATAAAAATAATAAAAATAAAAATATGACGATGATGAAGACACGCTTTCCAATCCTAAGCTCGTCGGCTTTGCCACGAGCAATTACTTAAAGTAAGCAAACTGACCTTGATATATATACCAAAAAATAAATTTTCATAACACCTCAATGCATACCAGGAAGAAGAGTATTCGTGAGAGTTGACACGTTATGGGGAGAACTTCTTAGTAAGGAGAGTGATTTTACACGATTCGAAAGAAACTACGTTTTAACAACGAGATTTTCCTATCAAAAAGATCTTAAAAAGACCCGAAAAGCAATTGAGAGAATTTATGAACCACAAAATTGACCTCAGTTATAAATTTTCCCAAACCTTAACGAACCCACTTGGTTCGTGGGAAAATGGGATAATTGATGATAACTTGTCAGGAACTTGAACTGAGACATAAATTCCGGTTTCGTTAAAATGCTTTCGTAAACTGGATTTTCTCTCGTGTGCAAGATCCATGGCACAGATTTTGAGGGAAAGGAAGTCGGGTACTGTGCTTATCAGAGCAGAGAAGTTGGGTGCTCTGATTATCGGGTGCTGTACCAGGTTAAAATAGGTTAATTTAGCATAACGTCTGAAAATTCCCAAAGCACCGTTTTATTCATTATCCGGCAGAATAAAAATACTTTGGGAAATGACAACATGTTTTGGAACGCGTTTAAGGACATGTTGGTCCAAAGTACAATAGAAGCTAATGAGAACTATTTTGTTAAAGTTCCACCAACACGAATTGCAATGACGTCAATGCAAACCAAGAATATGATTTATAAGGTGAACATCTTGGCAAGATCATGTAATGTCTAATCAGAAGCTCACACAAATCTTATACTTACCCGATCTTGATAACATTTCAAGCAGTTGCAACTAATCACAGTATAAACTGATCGTATTCATTGCAAATATTTTCCTTTAAACTAGAAGTACGATAATTGCAGATCACCCCTCGCCCTGACATGGATGTTTTACTGAAGTTTTGACGCAAACACATCTTGGAAGTCAAATGCTGAACGCAAAGAAAAGCGAAAAAATATCGCGTTGAAAAATAATCCTTGCATGAAGCTGTACGCCTGTCTCACGGTAAGGACATCGTCGCGCCAAAGTAATTTATGCTGTCTGCTTGACCGGCCCTAGTACCGAAAAGAATGAACTTCTTTGAAAGATAATCCGGCCCCCAAGCCGTGGGGAATTATCCCTTGCCCAGAAGAGTGCGATAGTGGTGTCAGCCTAACTTGTTAGTAATATGTATCCAATCAGCTATATAGCCTCCGAGACACCAGGCCCTTCATCCATATGGGATGTACCTTTGTATCGTCGCTTCTTCTAGTACGAACAATTGCAACGGCGGCTCATAATATCCATGCTATAGCTCCCCTCACATCCCATAATCATTTAATATCCGAGTTTTGCGCTCAGAGTTTATATTTAATGCCGCGTCAATAGCGGCTTGCAAGCTGTGATGTCCATGATGAAAGTCCATGAGAAACCCAGGAATGCCTGGTGTGGTGGAAATATATCGATGTGATGATAACCGCTCTTTAAATCAAATTTGAAAGCATATCCTCCCAAACAGAAGTACTCTAAGGCAAAAAATGTTTAGATGTTCCAGAGTTTATATTTAATGCCGCGTCAATAGCGGCTTGCAAGCTGTGATGTCAGCGCATGCGCTTGTGGGATTTTGGGCTGATGGGCTGAACTTGTGTTTACTGCTATATAAACGTTTCATGCGAGTCTATTTTTGTGCCCAAAAGGAGTATTTTCCGCAAAAAAAAAATGCACAGACTGCCATAGCTCTTTTTTATTTCTTTTTTTTTTTAATGGCCGACGTTGACGATTCTTTTTACCACAGCGCAGCAAGAATTTCTCTGTTAATATTAATCTCTCCCCATTCGGTCTGGAATTTTCGCGGGTGTTGGCGAGTTGCTCCTTGATCTGGCTTGGGGGCCTGGCAGCTCTCCCCCGACCCACCGGTGTGTTGTCATCGGGCCGGGTTAAATACTCGTTTTTTTTTAAGCTATTTGCAATATGAAAATAACTTCTATGTCGGCGTTTGGGCGATAGTTGAACAGCCGTTCGGCCCATCTCATTAGGTCATTAAAATGCTCCCCCTCTAGGTGGCAAAAACTACTGAGGGGGGAGGAGCATAAAGTGTTATCCATATAAAAGCCGCCGTGGTACAGGTCCTGTGAGAAAGCTTGTCTTTTATTATCTACTTAACACAAAGAATGCACACAGAGAGATTTCCAGTAAAGGGTTTCCGTGCTAATGTTATAACTTTGCGACAGAATGTCAGAAGCTAAATTACCTCTCCAGGGAGGGGTTTTTGCTGCCGACGATAGGAGGCAGCGACACTAATTCTGCTTTGTGGCTCAACTCGTGGATGTCGGTCTGGATGATCAGTCATGTGACAACTGACGTTGCTGTTTGTGACTCGACTCACGGATGTCGGTCTGGATGATCAGTCATGTGACAACTGATGGCCAATTGAACGCAGACATAATGCTCAGGGGACCGTGAGTGTTTTTCTCCGACGTCACTCGAAAGTCGAAGCAAGGACTTTTTGAGTGTTCCTTCGTTGTAACGAATCGAGTATCGAAGTGAAACATCGCCTGATCTTCCTGATGATCTCTGCCAAACAATAACACGTTACATTCGCGATGTACCGGCTACAAACGGTATGTCTTTCGTATCAATGCATGTGCCCCTCAATGTTTATCTGTTTCATCATTTGGCTTTACATTTGGTGATCCATGTGAGTAAAAAATATATAAACTGCACTGACTTGAGATTTTGTCGTTAACGCTCGTTTCTTCGCTGTTGACTCGACACCTCGTTGCGTTACTCACGATTAAATACATGTTGCGAGGGTCAATCACGGGCATTCACTGCTGGCAATCCATTTCTTGTGCAAAATTCAAAGCAGTATGGACACACGTATTTTGTCTGGAACCTCCTCAAAATAACTGGCGACTTATGAACAGATTTTGGCAGATTTAAATTCTGAAAGAGCCTTCGACCGATGAAGACGAAAGGAGAGATGTCATGTTGTTTGAACTTACAATGGCGGAGGTACGAACGCGGATTCTTGTAAGCTTCTGATCTGTCCAAGACAGTATGTTTCTTCGTTGTGTTTACCAGAGATGGATTTGTGGACTTATTCGTCTTGATAGTGACCGCAAAACGAATCCGTAGGGAAGAAATATCGTTCAATTTCTTCGTGAAACTGACTTTGTTTATCACCACGTGGCGCCGATGTACTTCGCACAATTATTTCCAGTCCGCTTGCTAATTTTTCTTCTATTTTGTCTGCAGATTTATTAGATTTGCTTTAACAAGATCGATCTGTGAATTTAGAATATCAGTCTGAAGTTTAGAAGTATAGATAAATTCGCTGTTCGTCTTCGGATGGACGAACGCTGCGAACAAAATATTTCATTCAGTGATTTATAATTTCAGGTTTTATTGCCTTTTGAATTATCTTTTGTCCTTTTTATTATATGTTTTGATCATATATTCTAGTTTCAAATAAATTTTAATTAGGAATGGTATCTCGCTTCTGTAATTACTGCGCATTTGGTTTATTTTTGCGAGTCGCGTTGCGGTGGGTTCACACTAGGGCGCTAAGTCTGACTTAGTAGCGACTTAGGACGACTTAGCGATAAACACGCGTCTGAACGACTAAGACAAAAAAATAGATTTTCGACTTAGTGCCGGCAAAAACAAAGGCACTAAGTCTGACTTAGGCCACGTAAAAACCCGACTTAGGGCTTACTTAGTTAATTGAATTTCCGGAAAGGTGTAGATTTTGCAGTATGATGAGTTATATGATCAGTTGCGCAACCACGTTCTTGGCACGACTGTACCACTGTATTACTGCACGCGTTAAAGAAAAGATGTACAATCCATGGGACATGGAACAACCTAATGATGTTGAATCAAAGTAAGTATATTTGCATTCCCAATTTGAAGTACTGAATTTTGAATTTTTTTTATGAAGTTTGTCATTTTTCCTCGCAGTTCTGAAGTACAACGTGGCTTGGCTTGGCCGTCCAACGTGGCTCCAAACTTTTACGGCCCTGTGCCTTCCTTAGCAGGATCCCGACCTTCCTTAACAGGATCCCATCCTTAGCAGGATCCCGACCTTCCTTAATAGGATCCCGACCTTCCTTAGCAGGATCCCATCCTTAGCAGGATCCCGACTTTCCTTAATAGGATCCCAACCTTCCTTAGCAAGATCCCATCCTTAGTAGGATCCCGACCTTCCTTAGTAGGATCCCGACCTTCCTTAGTAGGATCCCGACCTGCCTTAGCAGGATCCCGACCTTCCTTAGCAAGATCCCATCCTTAGTAGGATCCCGACCTTCCTTAGTAGGATCTCGACCAACCTTAGCAGGATCCCATCCTTAGTAGAAACCCAACCTTCCTTAATAGGATCCCGACCTACCTTAGCAGGATCCCGACCTTCCTTAGCAGGATCCCGACCTTCCTTAGTAGGATCCCGACCTTCCTTAGCAGGATCCCGACCTTCCTTAGTAGGAACCCGAACTTCCTTAGCAGGATACCGACCTTCCTTAGTAGGATCCCGACCTTCCTTAGTAGGATCCCTTCCTTAGCAGGATCCCGACCTTCCTTAGCATGATCCCATCCTTAGTAGGATCCCGACCTTTCTTAGAAGGGTCCCGACCTTCCTTAGCAGGATCTCGACCTTCCTAAGCAGGATCCCCACCTTGTTTAGCAGGATCCCATCCTTAGCAGGATCCCGACCTTCCTTAATAGGATCCCGACATTCCTTAGCAGGATCCCGACCTTACCAGGATCCCATCCTTAGTAGGATCCCGACCTTCCTAATAGCAGGATCCCGACATTCCTTAGTAGGATCCTGACCATCCTTAGCAGGATCCCATCCTTAGTAGGATCCCGACTTTCCTTATTAGGATCCCGACCTTCCTTAGTAGGATCCCGACCATCCTTAGCAGGATCCCAACCTTACTTAATAGGATACCGACCTTCCTTAGCAGGATCCCGACCTTCCTTAAAGGATCCCGACTTTCCTTAATAGGATCCCGACCTTCCTTAATAGGATCCCGACCTTCATTAGCAGGATCCCAACCTTCCTTAGCAGGATCCCATCCTTAGTAGGATCCCGACCTTCCTTAGCAGGATCCCAACCTTCCTTAGCAGGATCTCGACCTTCCTTAGTAGGATCCTGACCATCATTAGCAAGATCCCATCCTTAGCAGAATCCCAATCTTCCTTAAGAGGATCCCGACCTTCCTTAGCAGGATTCCGACCATCCTTAGCAGGATCCCATCCTTAGCAGGATCCCAACCTTCCTTAATAGGATCCCGACCTTCCTTAGCATGATCCCGACCTTCCTTAGCAGGATCCCATCCTTAGCAGGATCCCGACCTTCCTTAATAAGATACCGAACTCCCTTAGTATGATCCCGACCTTCCTTAGTAGCATCCCGACCTTCCTTAGCAGGATCCCGACCTTCCTTAGCAGGATCCTATCCTTAGAAGGATCCCGACCTACCTTAGCAGGATCCCATCCTTAGTAGAATCCCGACCTTCCTTAGTAGGATCCCGACATTCCTTAGTAGGATCCCATCCTTAGCAGGATCCCGACCTTCCTTAGCGGGATCCCATCCTTAGTAGGATCCCGACCTTTCTTAGTAGGATCCCGACCTTCCTTAGCAGGATCCCGACCTTCCTAAGCAGGATCCCCACCTTGTTTAGCAGGATCCCATCCTTAGCAGGATCCCGACCTTCCTTAATAGGATCCCGACCTTCCTTAACAGGATCCCGACCTTAGCAAGATCCCATCCTTAGTAGGATCCCGACCTTCCTAATAGCAGGATCCCGACATTCCTTAGTAGGATCCTGACCATCCTTAGCAGGATCCCATCCTTAGTAGGATCCCGACTTTCCTTAGCAGGATCCCATCCTTACCAGGATCCCGACCTTCATTAATAAGATACCGAACTTCCTTAGTATGATCCCGACCTTCCTTAGTAGGATCCCGACCTTCCTTAGCAGGATCCTATCCTTAGAAGGATCCCAAACTCCCTTAGCAGGATTTCATCCTTTGTAGGATCCCGACCTTCCTTAGTAAGATCCCGACATTCCTTAGTAGGATCCCATCCTTAGCAGGATCCCGACCTTCCTTAGCGGGATCCCATCCTTAGTAGGATCCCGACCTTTCTTAGTAGGATCCCGACCTTCCGTAGCAGGATCCCGACCGTCCTAAGCAGGATCCCCACCTTGTTTAGCAGGATCCCATCCTTAGCAGGATCCCGACCTTCCTTAATAGGATCCCGACCTTCCTTAGCAGGATCCCGACCTTAGCAGGATCCCATCCTTAGTAGGATCCCGACCTTTCTAATAGCAGGATCCCGACATTCCTTAGTAGGATCCTGACCATCCTTAGCAGGATCCCATCCTTAGTAGGATCCCGACTTTCCTTATTAGGATCCCGACCTTCATTAGTAGGATCCCGACCATCCTTAGCAGGATCCCATCCTTAGGAGGATCCCATCCTTAGCAGGATCCCATCCTTAGCAGGATCCCAACCTTCCTTAATAGGATCCCGACCTTCCTTAGCAGGATCCCGACCTTCCTTAGCAGGATCCCATCCTTAGCAGGATCCCGACTTTCCTTATTAGGATCCCGACCTTCCTTAATAGGATCCCGACCTTCCTTAGCAGGATCCCGACCTTAGTAGGATCCGAACCTTCCTTAGCAGGATCCCATCCTTAGTAGGATTCCGACCTTCCTTAGCAGGATCCCAACCTTCCTTAGCAGGATCCCGACTTTCCTTAATAGGATCCCGACCTTCCTTAATAGGATCCCGACCTTCCTTAGCAGGATCCCGACCTTAGTAGGATCCCAACCTTCCTTAGCAGGATCCCATCCTTAGTAGGATCCCGACCTTCCTTAGCAGGATCCCAACCTTCCTTAGCAGGATCTCGACCTTCCTTAGTAGGATCCTGACCATCATTAGCAAGATCCCATCCTTAGCAGAATCCCAATCTTCCTTAAAAGGATCCCGACCTTCCTTAGCAGGATTCCGACCATCCTTAGCAGGATCCCATCCTTAGCAGGATCCCAACCTTCCTTAATAGGATCCCGACCTTCCTTAGCAGGATCCCCACCTTCCTTAGCAGGATCCCGACCTTAGTAAGATCTCAACCTTCCTTAGCAGGATCCAATCCTTAGTAGGATCCCGACCTTCCTTAGCAGGATCCCAACCTTCCTTAGCAGGATCTCGACCTTCCTTAGTAGGATCCTCACCATCATTAGCAGGATCCCATCCTTAGCAGGATCCCGACCTTCCTTAATAGGATCCCGACCTTCCTTAGCAGGATCCCGACCTTAGCAGGATCCCATCCTTAGTAGGATCCCGACCTTTCTAATAGCAGGATCCCGACATTCCTTAGTAGGATCCTGACCATCCTTAGCAGGATCCCATCCTTAGTAGGATCCCGACTTTCCTTATTAGGATCCCGACCTTCATTAGTATGATCCCGACCATCCTTAGCAGGATCCCATCCTTAGCAGGATCCCATCCTTAGCAGGATCCCAACCTTCCTTAATAGGATCCCGACCTTCCTTAGCAGGATCCCGACCTTCCTTAGCAGGATCCCATCCTTAGCAGGATCCCGACTTTCCTTATTAGGATCCCGACCTTCCTTAATAGGATCCCGACCTTCCTTAGCAGGATCCCGACCTTAGTAGGATCCGAACCTTCCTTAGCAGGATCCCATCCTTAGTAGGATTCCGACCTTCCTTAGCAGGATCCCAACCTTCCTTAGCAGGATCCCGACTTTCCTTAATAGGATCCCGACCTTCCTTAATAGGATCCCGACCTTCCTTAGCAGGATCCCGACCTTAGTAGGATCCCAACCTTCCTTAGCAGGATCCCATCCTTAGTAGGATCCCGACCTTCCTTAGCAGGATCTCAACCTTCCTTAGCAGGATCTCGACCTTCCTTAGTAGGATCCTGACCATCATTAGCAAGATCCCATCCTTAGCAGAATCCCAATCTTCCTTAAAAGGATCCCGACCTTCCTTAGCAGGATTCCGACCATCCTTAGCAGGATCCCATCCTTAGCAGGATCCCAACCTTCCTTAATAGGATCCCGACCTTCCTTAGCAGGATCCCCACCTTCCTTAGCAGGATCCCGACCTTAGTAAGATCCCAACCTTCCTTAGCGGGATCCAATCCTTAGTAGGATCCCGACCTTCCTTAGCAGGATCCCAACCTTCCTTAGCAGGATCTCGACTTTCCTTAGTAGGATCCTCACCATCATTAGCAAGATCCTATCCTTAGCAGAATCCCAAACTTCCTTAAGAAGATCCCGACCTTCCTTAGCAGGATCCCGACCATCCTTAGCAGGATCCAATCCCTAGCAGGATCCCAACCTTCTTTAATAGGATCCCGACCTTCCTTAGCAGGATCCCGACCTTCCTTAATAGGATACCGAACTTCCTTAGTATGATCCCGACCTTCCTTAGTAGGATCCCGACCTTCCTTAGCAGGATCCCGACCTTCCTTAGCAGGATCCTATCCTTAGAAGGATCCCGAACTCCCTTAGCAGGATTCCATCCTTAGTAGGATCCCGACCTTCCTTAGTAGGATCCCGACATTCCTTAGTAGGATCCAATCCTTAGGAGGATCCCGACCTTCCTTAGCGGGATCCCATCTTTAGTAGGATCCCGACCTTTCTTAGTAGGATCCCGACCTTCCTTAGCAGGATCCCGACCGTCCTAAGCAGGATCCCCACCTTGTTTAGCAAGATCCCATCCTTTTCAGGATCCCGATCTTCCTTAATAGGATCCCGACCTTCCTTAGCAGGATCCTGACCTTAGCAGGTTCCCATCCTTAGTAAGATCCCGACCTTTCTAATAGCAGGATCTTGACATTCCTTAGTAGGATCCTGACCATCCTTAGCAGGATCCCATTCTTAGTAGGATCCCGACTTTCCTTATTAGGAACCCGACCTTCATTAGTAGGATCCAGACCATCCTTAGCAGGATCCCATCCTTAGGAGGATCCCATCCTTAGCAGGATCCCATCCTGAGCAGGATCCCAACCTTCCTTAATAGGATCCCGACCTTCCTTAGTAGGATCCCATCCTTAGCAGGATCCCGACTTTCCTTATTAGGATCCCGACCTTCCTTAATAGGATCCCGACCTTCCTTAGCAGGATCCCGACATTAGTAGGATCGCAACCTTCCTTAGCAGGATCCCATCCTTAGTAGGATCCCGACCTTCCTTAGCAGGATCCCAACCTTCCTTAGCAGGATCTCGACCTTCCTTAGTAGGAACCTGACCATCATTAGAAGGATCCCATCCTTAGCAGGATCCCAATCTTCCTTAAGAGGATCCCCACCATCCTTAGCAGTATCCCATCCTCAGCAGGACCCCGACCTTCCTTAATAGGATACCGAACTTCCTTAGTATGATCCCGACCTTCCTTAGTAGGATCCCGACCTTCCTTAGCAGGATCCCGACCTTCCTTAGCAGGATCCTATCCTTAGAAGGATCCCGACCTTCCTTAGCAGGATCCCGACCTTCCTTAGTAGGATCCCTAACTTCCTTAGCAGGATCCTAAACTTCCTTAGTAGTATCCCGACCTTCCTTAGTAGGATCCCATCCTTAGCAGGATCCCGACCCTCCTTAGCGGGATCCCATCCTCAGTAGGATCCCGAACTTTCTTAGTAGGATCCCGAACTTCCTTGGGAGAATCCCGACTTTCCTAAGCAGGATCCCGACCTTCCTAAGCAGGATCCCATCCTTAGCAGGATCCCGACCTTCCTTAATAGGATCCTGATCTTCCTTAATAGGATCCCGACCTTCCTTAGCCGGATCCCGACCTTAGCAGGATCCCATCCTTAGTAGGATCCCGACCTTCCTAATAGGATCCCGACCTTCCTTAATAGGATCCCGACCTTCCTTAGCAAGATCCCGACCTTCCTTAATAGGATCCCGACCTTCCTTAATAGAATCCCGACCTTCCTTAGCAGGATCCCGACCTTAGTAGGATCTCAACCTTCCTTAGCAGGATCTCAACCTTAGTAGGATCCCGACCTTTGTTAGCAGGATCCCAACCTTCCTTAGCAGGATCTCGACCTTCCTTAGTTGGATCCTGACCATCATTAGCAATATCCCATCCTTAGCAGGATCCCAATCTTCCTTAAGAGGATCCCGACCTTCCTTAGCAGTATCCCGACCATCCTTAGCAGGATCCCATCCTTAGCAGGATCCCATCCTTAGCAGGATCCCAAACTTCCTTAATAGCATCCCGGCCTTCCTTAGCAGGATCCCGACCTTCCTTAGCAGGATCCCATCCTTTGCAGGATCCCGACCTTCCTTAATAGGATACCGACCTTCCTTAGTATGATCCCGACCTTCCTTAGTATGATCCCGACCTTCCTTAGCAGGATCCCGACCTTCCTTAGCAGGATCCCATCCTTAGCAGGATCCCGACCTTCCTTAGCGAGATCCCATCCTTAGTAGGATCCCGAACTTTCTTAGTAGGATCCCGAACTTCCTTAGGAGGATCCCGACCTTCCTAAGCAGGATCCCGACCTTGTTTAGCAGGATCCCATCCTTAGCAGGATCCAGACCTTCCTTAATAGGATCCCGACCTTCCTTAGCCGGATCCCGACCTTAGCAGGATCCCATCCTTGGTAGGATCCCGACCTCCTTAATAGGATCCCGACCTTCCTTAGCAGGATCCCGACCTTCCTTAGCAGGATCCCGACCTTCCTTAATAGGATACCGACCTTCTTTAGTATAATCCCGACCTTCCTTAGAAGGATCCCGATCTTAGCAAGATCTCAACCTTCCTTAGCAGGATCTCAAACTTAGTAGGATCCCGACCTTCCTTAGCAGGATCCCAACCTTCCTTAGCAGGATCTCGACCTTCCTTAGTTGGATCCTGACCATCATTAGCAATATCCCATCCTTAGCAGGATCCCAATCTTCCTTAAGAGGATCCCGACTTTCCTTAGCAGGATCCCGACCATCCTTAGCAGGATCCCATCCTTAGCAGGATCCCAACCTTCCTTAATAGGATCCCGGCCTTCCTTAGCAGGATCCCGACCTTCCTTAGCAGGATCCCGACCTTCCTTAATAGGATACCGACCTTCCTTAGTATAATCCCGACCTTCCTCAGTAGGATCCCGACCTTCTTTAATAGGATACCGACCTTCCTTAGTATGATGCCGACTTTCCTTAGTAGGATCCCGACCTTCCTTAGCAGGATCCCATCCTTAGCAGGATCCCAATCTTCCTTAAGAGGATCCCGACCTTCCTTAGCAGGATCCCGACCATCTTTAGCAGGATCCCACCCATAGCAGGATCCCAACCTTCCTTAATAGGATCCCGGCCTTCCTTAGCAGGATCCCGACCTTCCTTAGCAGGATCCCATTCCTAGCAGGAACCCGACCTTCCTTAATAGGATACCGACCTTCCTTATTATGATCCCGACCTTCCTTAGTAGGATCCCGACCTTCCTTATCAGGATCCTATCCTTATAAGGATCCCGACCTTCCTTAATAGGATAACGACCTTCCTTAGTATGATCCCGACCTTCCTTAGTAGGATCCCGACCTTCCTAAATAGGATACCGACCTTCCTTAGTATGATGCCGACCTTCCTTAGTAGGATCCCGACCTTACTTAGCAGGATCCCATCCTTAGCAGGATCCCAATCTTCCTTAAGAGGATCCCGACCTTCCTTAGCAGGATCCCGACCATCCTTAGGAGGATCCCACCCATAGCAGGATCCCAACCTTCCTTAATAGGATCCCGGCCTTCCTTAGCAGGATCCCGACCTTAGTAGGATCCCAACCTTCCTTAGCAGGATCCCATCCTTAGTAGGATCCCGACCTTCCTTAGCAGGATCCCAACCTCGCATAGCAGGATCTCGACCTTCCTTAGTAGGATCCTGACCATCATTAGCAAGATCCCATCCTTAGCAGGATCCCAATCTTCCTTAAGAGGATCCCGACCATCCTTAGCAGGATCCCGACCTTCCTTAGCAGGATCCCTATCATACTTAGCATTATCCCATCCTTAGCAGGATCCCGACCTTCCTTAATAGAATACCGAACTTCCTTAGTATGATCCCGACCTTCCTTAGTAGGATCCCTACCTTCCTTAGCAGGATCCCGACCTTCCTTAGTAGGATCCCTAACTTCCTTAGCAGGATCCCGATCTTCCTTAGTAGTATCCCGACCTTCCTTAGTAGGATCCCATCCTTAGCAGGATCCCGAACTTCCTTAGCGGGATCCCATCCTTAGTAGGATCCCGAACTTTCTTAGTAGGATCCCGAACTTCCTTAGGAGAATCCCGACCTTCCTAAACAGGATCCCGACCTTGTTTAGCAGGATCGCATCCTTAGCAGGATCCCGACCTTCCTTAATAGGATCCCGACCTTAGCAGGATCCCATCCTTAGTAGGATCCCGACCTTCCTAATAGGATCCCGACCTTCCTTAGCAGGATCCCGACCTTCCTTAGTAGGATCCCGACCTTCTTTAATCGGATCCCGACCTTCCTTAATAGAATCCCGACCTTCCTTAGCAGGATCCCGACCTTAGTAGGATCTCAACCTTCCTTAGCAGGATCTCAACCTTAGTAGGATCCCGACCTCCCTTAGCAGGATCCCAACCTTCCTTAGCAGGATCTCGACCTTCCTTAGTTGGATCCTGACCATCATTAGGAATATCCCATCCTTAGCAGGATCCCAATCTTCCTTAAGAGGATCCCTACCTTCCTTAGCAGGATCCAGACCATCCTTAGCAGGATCCCATCCTTAGCAGGATCCCAACCTTCCTTAATAGGATCCCGGCCTTCCTTAGAAGGATCCCGACCTTTCTTAGCAGGATCCCATCCTTTGCAGGATCCCGACCTTCCTTAATAGGATACCGACCTTCCTTAGTATGATCCCGACCTTCCTAAGTAGGATCCCAACCTTCCTTAATAAGATACCGACCTTCCTTAGTATGATCCCGACCTTCCTTAGTAGGATCCCGACGTTCCTTAGCAGGATCCCATCCTTAGCAGGATCCCAATCTTCCTTAAGAGGATCCCGACCTTCCTTAGCAGGATCCCGACCATCCTTAGCAGGATCTTACCCATAGCAGGATCCCAACCTTCCTTAATAGGATCCCGGCCTTCCTTAGCAGGATCCTGACCTTCCTTAGCAGGATCCCTACCTTAGCAGGATCCCGATCTTCCTTAATAGGATACCGACCTTCCTTAGTATGATCCCGACCTTCCTTAGTAGGATCCCGACCTTACTTAGCAGGATCCTATCGTTAGGAGGATCCCGACCTTCCTCAGCGGGATCCCATCCTTAGCAGGATCCCGACCTTCCTTAATAGGATACCGACCTTCCTTAGTAGGATCCCGACTTTCCTTAGTAGGATCTCGACCTTCATTAGCAGGATCCTCTACTTAGAAGGATCCCGACCTTCCTTAGCAGGATCCCATCCTTAGTAGGACCCCGACCTTCCTTAGTAGGATCCCGACCTTCCTTAGCAGGATCCCGACCTTCCTAACCAGGATCCCATCCTTAGCAGGATCCCAACCTTCCTTAGCAGGATCCTATCCTTAGTAGTATCCCGACCTTCCTAATAGGATCCCGACCTTCCTTAGCAGGATCCCGACCTTCCTTAGCAGGATCCGGACCTTCCTTAATAGGATCCCGACCTTCCTTAATAGAATCCCGACCTTCCTTAGGAGGATCCCGACTTTAGTAGGATTTCAACCTTCCTTAGCAGGATCCCATCCTTAGTAGGATCCCGACCTTCCTTAGCAGGATCCCAACATTCCTTAGCAGGATCTCGACCTTCCTTAGATCGATCCTGACCATCATTAGCAATATCCCATCCTTAACAGGATCCCAATCTTCCTTAAGAGGATCCCGACCATCCTTAGCAGGATCCCGACCATCCTTAGCAGGATCCCAACCTTCCTTATTAAGATCCCGGCCTTCCTGAGCAGGATCCCGATTTTCCTTAGCAGGATCCCATCCTTAGCAGGATCCCGACTTTCTTTAATAGGATACCGACCTTCCTTAGTATGATCCCGACCTTCCTTAGTAGGATCCCGACCTTCCTTGATAGGATACCGACCTTCCTTAGTATGATCCCGACCTTCCTTAGTAGAATCCCGACCTTCCTTAGCAGGATCCCTTCCTTAGCAGGATCCCAACCTTCCTTAAGAGGATCCCGACCTTCCTTAGCAGGATCTCGACCATCCTTAGCAGGATCCCGACCATCCTATTCAGGATACCACCCTTAGCAGGATCCCAACCTTCCTTAATAGGATCCCTGCCTTTCTTAGCAGGATCCCGACCTTCCTTAGCAGGATCCCATCCTTAGCAGGATCCCGACCATCCTTAATAGGATACCGACCTTCCTTAGTATGATCCCGACCTTCCTTAATAGGATACCGACCTTCCTTAGTACGATCCCGAACTTCCTTAGTAGGATCCCGACCTTCCTTAGCAGGATCCTATTCTTAGAAGGATCCCGACCTTCCTTAGCAGGATCCCATCCTTAGTAGGACCCCGACCTTCCTTAGTAAGATCCCGACCTTCCTTAGCAGGATCCCGACCTTTCTAAGCAGGATCCCATCCTTAGCAGGATCCCAACCTTCCTTAGCAGGATCCTATCCTTAGTAGTATCCCGACCTTCCTAATAGGATCCCGACTTTCCTTAGCAGGATCCCGACCTTCCTTAGCAGGATCCCGACCTCCCTTAATAGGATCCCGACCTTCCTTAATAGAATCCCGACCTTCCTTAGCAGGATCCCATCCTTAGCAGGATCCCGACTTTCCTTATTAGGATCCCGACCTTCCTTAATAGGATCCCGACCTTCCTTAGCAGGATCCCGACCTTAGTAGGATCCCAACCTTCCTTAGCAGGATCCCATCCTTAGTAGGATCCCGACCTTCCTTAGCAGGATCCCAACCTCCCTTAGCAGGATCTCGACCTTCCTTAGTAGGATCCTGACCATCATTAGCAAGATCCCATCCTTAGCAGGATCCCAATCTTCCTTAAGAGGATCCCGACCATCCTTAGCAGGATCCCGACCTTCCTTAGCAGGATCCCTATCATCCTTAGCCGGATCCCATCCTTAGCAGGATCCCGACCTTCCTTAATAGGATACCGAACTTCCTTAGTATGATCCCGACCTTCCTTAGTAGGATCCCGACCTTCCTTAGCAGGATCCCGACCTTCCTTAGTTGGATCCCTATACTTCCTTAGCAGGATCCCGACCTTCTTTAGTAGTATCCCGACCTTCCTTAGAAGGATCCCATCCTTAGCAGGATCCCGACCTTCCTTAGCGGGATCCCATCCTTAGTAGGATCCCGAACTTTCTTAGTAGGATCCCGAACTTCCTTAGGAGAATCCCGACCTTCCTAAGCAGGATCCCGAGCTTGTTTAGCAGGATCCCATCCTTAGCAGGATCCCGACCTTCTTTAATAGGATCCCGACCTTAGCAGGATCCCATCCTTAGTAGGATCCCGACCTTCCTAATAGGATCCCGACCTTCCTTAGCAGGATCCCGACCTTCCTTAGTAGGATCTCGACCTTCTTTAATAGGATCCCGACCTTCCTTAATAGAATCCCGACCTTCCTTAGCAGGATTCCGACCTTAGTAGGATCTCAACCTTTCTTAGCAGGATCTCAACCTTAGTAGGATCCCGACCTCCCTTAGCAGGATCCCAACCTTCCTTAGCAGGATCTCGACCTTCCTTAGTTGGATCCTGACCATCATTAGCAATATCCCATCCTTAGCAGGATCCCAATCTTCCTTAAGAGGATCCCGACCTTCCTTAGCAGGATCCCGACCATCCTTAGCAGGATCCCATCCTTAGCAGGATCCCAACCTTCCTTAATAGGATCCCGGCCTTCCTTAGCAGTATCCCGACCTTTCTTAGCAGGATCCCATCCTTTGCAGGATCCCGACCTTCCGTAATAGGATACCGACCTTCCTTAGTATGATCCCGACCTTCCTAAGTAGGATCCCGACCTTCCTTAATAGGATACCGACCTTCCTTAGTATGATCCCGACCTTCCTTAGTAGGATCCCGACCTTCCTAAGCAGGATCCCATCCTTAGCAGCAACCCAATCTTCCTTAAGAGGATCCCGACCTTCCTTACCAGGATCCCGACCATCCTTAGCAGGATCTTACCCATAGCAGGATCCCAACCTTCCTTAATAGGATCCCGGCCTTCCTTAGCAGGATCCCATCCTTAGCAGGATCCCGATCTTCCTTAATAGGATACCGACCTTCCTTAGTATGATCCCGACCTTCCTTAGTAGGATCCCGACCTTCCTTAGCAGGATCCTATCCTTAGAATGATCCCGACCTTCCTCAGCGGGATCCTATCCTTAGCTGGATCCCGACCTTTCCTTAATAGGATACCGACCTTCCTTAGTAGGATCCCGACTTAGTAGGATCCCGACCTTCCTTAGCAGGATCCTATACTTAGAAGGATCCCGACCTTCCTTAGCAGGATCCCATCCTTAGTAGGACCCCGACCTTCCTTAGTAGGATCCCGACCTTCCTTAGCAGGATCCCGACCTTCCTAACCAGGATCCCATCCTTAGCAGGATCCCAACCTTCCTTAGCAGGATCCTATCCTTAGTAGTATCCCGACCTTCCTAATAGGATCCCGACCTTCCTTAGCAGGATCCCGACCTTCCTTAGCAGGATCCCGACCTTCCTTAATAGGATCCCGACCTTCCTTAATAAAATCCCGACCTTCCTTAGGAGGATCCCGACTTTAGTAGGATTTCAACCTTCCTTAGCAGGATCCCATCCTTAGTAGGATCCCGACCTTCCTTAGCAGGATCCCAACCTTCCTTAGCAGGATCTCGACCTTCCTTAGTTGGATCCTGACCATCATTAGCAATATGCCATCCATAACAGGATCCCAATCTTCCTTAAGAGGATCTTGACCATCCTTAGCAGGATCCCGACCATCCTTAGCAGGATCCCAACCTTCCTAAATAGGATCCCGGCCTTCCTGAGCAGGATCCCGATTTTCCTTAGCAGGATCCCATCCTTCGCAGGATCCCGACCTTCTTTAATAGGATACCGACCTTCCTTAGTATGATCCCGACCTTCCTTAGTAGGATCCCGACCTTCCTTAAAAGGATACCGACCTTCCTTAGTATGATCCCGACCTTCCTTAGTAGGATCCCGACCTTCCTTAGCAGGATCCCATCCTTAGCAGGATCCCAATCTTCCTTAAGAGGATCCCGACCTTCCTTAGCAGGATCTCGACCATCCTTAGCAGGATCCCGACCATCCTTATCAGGATCCCACCCTTAGAAAGATCCCAACCTTCCTTAATAGGATCCCTGCCTTTCATAGCAGGATCCCGACCTTCCTTAGCAGGATCCCATCCTTAGCAGGATCCCGACCATCATTAATAGGATACCGACCTTCCTTAGTATGATCCCGACCTTCCTTAGTAGGATCCCGACCTTCCTTAACAGCATCCTATCCTTAGAAGGATCCCGATCTTCCTTAGCAGGATCCCATCCTTAGCAGGATCCCAACCTTCCTTAGCAGGATCCTATCCTTAGTAGAATTCCGACCTTCCTTAGTAGGCTCCAGGCCTACCTTAGTAGGATCCCGACTTTCCTTAGCAGGATCCCATCCATAGTAGGATCCCGACCCTACTCAGTACGATCCCGACCATCCTTAGCAGGATCCCATGCTGAGCAGGATCCCGACCTTCCTAAATAAGATCCCGACCTTCCTTAGCAGGATCCTGACCTTCCTTAGCAGGATCTGGACCTTCCTTAGTAGGATCCCGACCTTCCTTAGCAAGATCCCATCCTTAGCAGGATCCCAACCTTCCTTAATAGGATCCCAACCTTCTTTATTAAGATCCCGATCATCTTTAGTAGAATCCCAACCTTTCTTAGCAGGATCCCATCGTTAGTAGGATCCCGACTTTCCTTAGAAGGATCCCGACCTTCCTTAGCAGGATCCCGACCTTCCTTAGTAGGATCCTGACCATCCTTAGCAGGATCCTATCCTCTGTAGGATCCCGACCTTCCTTAGTAGGATCCCGACCTTCCTTAGCAGGATCCCATCCTTAGCAGGATCCCGACCTTCCTTAATAGGATACCGACCTTCCTTAGTACGATCCCGACCTTCCTTAGCAGGATCCTATTCTTAGAAGGATCCCGACCTTCCTTAGCAGGATCCCATCCTTAGTAGGACCCCGACCTTCCTTAGTAGGATCCCGACCTTCCTTAGCAGGATCCCGACCTTCCTAAGCAGGATCCCATCCTTGGGAGGATCCCAACCTTCCTTAGCAGGATCCTATCCTTAGTAAGATCCCGACCTTCCTAAGCAGGATCCCATCCTTGGAAGGATCCGAACCTTCCTTAGCAGGATCCTATCCTTAGTAGGATCCCGACCTTCCTAATAGGATCCCTACCTTCCTTAGCAGGATCCCGACCTTCCTTAGCAGGATCCCGACCTTCCTAAATAGGATCCCGACCTTCCTTAATAGAATCCCGACCTTCCTTAGTAGGATCCCGACCTTAGTAGGATCTGAACCTTCCTTAGCAGGATCCCATCCTTAGTAGGTTCCCGACCTTCCTTAGCAGGATCCCAACCTTCCTTAGCAGGATCTCGACCTTCCTTAGTTGGATCCTGACCATCATTAGCAATATCCCATCCTTAGCAGGATCCCAATCTTCCTTAAGAGGCTCCCGACCTTCCTTAGCAGGATCCCGACTATCCTTAACAGCATCCCATCCTTAGCAGGATCCCAACCTTCCTTAATAGGATCCCGGCCTTCCTTAGCAGGATCCCGACCTTCCTTAGCAGGATCCCATCCTTACAGGATCCCGACCTTCTTTAATAGGTTACCGACCTTCCTTAGTATGATCCCGACCTTCCTTAGTAGGATCCCGACCTTCCTTAATAGGATACCGACCTTCCTTAGTATGATCCCGACCTTCCTTAGTAGGATCCCGACCTTCCTCAGCAGGATCCCATCCTTAGCAGGATCCCAATCTTCCTTAAGAGGATCCCGACCTTCCTTACCAGGATCCCGACCATCCTTAGCAGGATCCCACCCTTAGCAGGATCCCAACCTTCCTTAATAGGATCCCGGCCTTCCTTAGCAGGATCCCGACCTTCCTTAGCAGGATCTTAATCTTAGAAGGATCCCGACCTTCCTTACCAGGATCCCATCCTTAGTAGGACCACGACCTTCCTTAGTAGGATCCCGACTTTCTTTATCAGGATCCCGACCTCCCTAAGCAGGATCCCATCCTTAGCAGGATCCCAACCTTCCTTAGCAGGATCTTATCCTTAGTAGGATCCCGACCTTCCTTAATAGGCTCCCGGCCTTCCTTAGTAGGATCCCGACCTTCCTTCGCAGGATCCCATCCGTAGTAGGATCCCGACCTTCCTCAGTATGATCCCGAAGATCCTTAGCAGGATCCCATGCTGAGCAGGATCCCGACCTTCCTTAATAAGATCCCGACCTTCCTTTGTAGGATCCGGACCTTCATTAGTAGGATCCCGACCTTCCTTAGCAAGATCCCATCCTTAGCAGGATCCCAACCTTCCTTAATAGGATCCCGGCCTTCCTTAGCAGGATCCCGACCTTCCTTAGCAGGATCCCATCCTTAGCAGGATCCCGACCTTCCTTAATAGGATACCGACCTTCCTAAGTATCATCCCGACCTTCCTTAGTAGGATCCCGACCTTCCTTAATAGGATACCGACCTTCCTTAGTATGATCCCGACCTTCCTTAATTGGATCCCAACCTTCCTCAGTAGGATTCCATCCTTAGCAGGATCCCAATCTTCCTTAAGAGGATCCCGACCTTCCTTACCAGGATCCCGACCATCCTTAGCAGGATCCCACCCTTAGCAGGATCCCAACCTTCCTTAATAGGATCCCGGCCTTCCTTAGCAGGATCCCGAAATTTCTTAGCAGGATCCCATCCTTAGCAGGATCCCGACCTTCCTTAATAGGATACCGACCTTCCTTAGTATGATCCCGACCTTCCTTAGTAGGATCCCGACCTTCCTTAGCAGGATCCTATCCTTAGAAGAATCCCGACCTTCTTTAGCAGGATCCCGACCTTCCTTAATAGGATACCGACCTTTCTTAGTAGGATCCCGACCTTCCTTAGTAGAATCCCGACCTTCCTTAGCAGGATCCTAATCTTAGAAGGATCCTGACCTTCCTTACCAGGATCCCATCCTTAGTAGGACCCCGACCTTCCTTAGTAGGATCCCGACCTTCTTTATCAGGATCCCGACCTTCCTAAGCAGGATCCCATCCTTATCAGGATCCCAACCTTCCTTAGCAGGATCTTATCCTTAGTAGGATCCCGACCTTCCTTAATAGGATCCCGGCCTTCCTTAGTAGGATCCCGACCTTCCATAGCAGGATCCCACCCGTAGTAGGATCCCGACCTTCCTCAGTATGATCCCGACCATCCTTAGCAGGATCCCATGCTGAGCAGGATCCCGACCTTCCTTAATAAGATCCCGACCTACCTTAGCAGGATCCGGACCTTCATTAGTAGGATCCCGACCTTCCTTAGCAAGATCCCATCCTTAGCAGGATCCCAACCTTCCTTAATAGGATCCCAACCTTCTTTATTCAGATCCCGTTCTTCTTTAGTAGAATCCCAACCTTTCTTAGCAGGATCCCATCGTTAGTAGGATCCCGACTTTCCTTAGAAGGATCCCGACCTTCCTTAGCAGGATCCCGACCTTCCTTAGTAGGATCCTGACCATCCTTAGCAGTATCCCATCCTCTGTAGGATCCCTACCTTCCTTAGTAGGATCCCGACCTTCCTTAGTAGGATCCCGACCTTCCTTAGCAGGATCCCATCCTTAGCAGGATCCCAACCTTCCTTAATAGGATACCGACCTTCCTTATTATGATCCCGACCTTCCTTAGTAGGATCCCGAACTTCCTTAGCAGAATCCCGACCTTCCTTAGCAGGATCCCATCCTTAGCAGGATCCCGACCTTCCTTGGCAGGATCCTATCCTTAGTAGGATCCCGACCTTCCTTAGTAGGCTTCCGGCCTTCCTTAGTAGGATCCCGACCTTCCTTAGCAGGATCCCATTCCTAGTAGGATCCCGACCTTGCTCAGTACGATCCCGACCATCCTTAGCAGGATCCCATCCTTAGCAGGATCCCATCCTGAGCAGGATCCCGACCTTCCTTAATAGGATCCTGACCTTCCTTAGCAGGATCCTGACTTTCCTTAGCAGGATCCCAACCTTCCTTAGCAGGATCCCGACCTTCCTTAGCAGGATCCCGACCTTCCTTAGCAAGATCCCATCCTTAGTAGGATCCCGACCTTCCTTAATAAGATCCCGACCTTCCTTAGCAGGATCCGGACCTTCATTAGTAGGATCCCGACCTTCCTTAGCAAGATCCCATCCTTAGCAGGATCCCAACCTTCCTTAATAGGATCCCAACCTTCTTTGTTAAGATCCCGATCTTCTTTAGTAGAATCCCAACCTTTCTTAGCAGGATCCCATCGTTAGTAGGATCCCGACTTTCCTTAGAAGGATCCCGACCTTCCTTAGCAGGATCCCGACCTTCCTTAGTAGGATCCTGACCATCCTTAGCAGGATCCCATCCTCTGTAGGATCCCGACCTTCCTTAGTAGGATCCCGACCTTCTTTAGTAGGATCCCGACCTTCCTTAGCAGGATCCCATCCTGAGCAGGATCCCAACCTTCCTTAATAGGATACCGACCTTCCTTATTATGATCCCGACCTTCCTTAGTAGGATCCCGAACTTCCTTAGCAAGATCCCGACCTTCCTTAGCAGGATCCCATCCTTAGCAGGATCCCGACCTTCCTTGGCAGGATCCTATCCTTAGTAGGATCCCGACCCTCCTTAGTAGGCTCCCGGCCTTCCTTAGTAGGATCCCGACCTTCCTTAGCAGGATCCCATTCCTAGTAGGATCCCGACCTTCCTCAGTACGATCCCGACCATCCTTAGCAGAATCCCATCCTGAGCAGGATCCCGACCTTCCTTAATAGGATCCTGACCTTCCTTAGCAGGATCCCGACCTTCCTTAGCAGGATCCTGACCTTCCTTAGCAAGATCCCATCCTTAGCAGGATCCCGACCTTCCTTAATAGGATCCCAACCTTCCTTAGTAATATCCCGACCTTCCTTAGCAGGATCCCATCCTTAGCAGGATCCCGACCCTCCTAAGGAGGATCCCATCCTTAGTAGGTTCCCAACCTTCATTAGTAGGATCCCAACCTTCCTTAGCAGGATTTCATCCTTAGTAGGATCCCGACCTTCCTTAGTAGGAACCCGACCATCCTTAGCAGGATCCCATCCTTAGCAGGATCCCAACCATCCTTAATAAGATCCCGACCTTCCATAGCAGGATCCCCACCTTCCTTAGGAGGATCCGGACCTTCCTTAGCAGTATCCCATCCTCTGTAGGATCCCGACCTTCCTTAGTAGGATCCCGACCTTCCTTAGTAGGATCCCGACCTTAGCAGGATCCCGACCTTCCTTAGCAGGATCCCGACCTTCCTTAGCAAGATCCCATCCTTAGTAGGATCCCGACCTTCCTTAATAAGATCCCGACCTTCCTTAGCAGGATCCGGACCTTCATTAGTAGGATCCCGACCTTCCTTAGCAAGATCCCATCCTTAGCAGGATCCCAAACTTCCTTAATAGGATCCCAACCTTCTTTGTTAAGATCCCGATCTTCTTTAGTAGAATCCCAACCTTTCTTAGCAGGATCCCATCGTTAGTAGGACCCCGATTTTCCTTAGAAGGATCCCGACCTTCCTTAGCAGGATCCCGACCTTCCTTAGTAAGATCCTGACCATCCTTAGCAGGATCCCATCCTCTATAGGATCCCGACCTTCCTTAGTAGGATCCCGACCTTCTTTAGTAGGATCCCGACCTTCCTTAGCAGGATCCCATCCTTAGCAGGATCCCAACCTTCCTTAATAGGAAACCGACCTTCCTTATTATGATCCCGACCTTCCTTAGTAGGATCCCGAACTTCCTTAGCAAGATCCCGACCTTCCTAAGCAGGATCCCATCCTTAGCAGGATCCCGACCTTCCTTGGCAGGATCCTATCCTTAGTAGGATCCCGACCTTCCTTAGTAGGCTCCCGGCATTCCTTAGTAGGATCCCGACCTTCCTTAGCAGGATCCCATTCCTAGTAGGATCCCGACCTTCCTCAGTACGATCCCGACCATCCTTAGCAGAATCCCATCCTGAGCAGGATCCCGACCTTCCTTAATAGGATCCTGACCTTCCTTAGCAGGATCCTGACCTTCCTTAGCGGGATCCCGACCTTCCTTAGCAGGATCCCGACCTTCCTTAGCAAGATCCCATCCTTAGCAGGATCCCGACCTTCCTTAATAGGATCCCAACCTTCCTTAGTAATATCCCGACCTTCCTTAGCAGGATCCCATCCTTAGCAGGATCCCGACCCTCCTAAGGAGGATCCCATCCTTAGTAGGTTCCCAACCTTCATTAGTAGGATCCCAACTTTCCTTAGCAGGATCCCATCCTTAGTAGGATCCCGACCTTCCTTAGTAGGAACCCGACCATCCTTAGCAGGATCCCATCCTTAGCAGGATCCCAACCATCCTTAATAAGATCCCGACCTTCCTTAGCAGGATCCCCACCTTCCTTAGGAGGATCCGGACCTTCCTTAGCAGGATCCCGGCCTTCCTTAACAGGATCCCGACCTTCCTTAGTAGGATCCCGAACTTCCTTAGCAGGATCCCGACCTTCCTTAGTAGGATCCCGACCTTCCTTAGTAGGATCCCGACCTTCCTTAGCAGGATCCCGACCTTCCCTAGTAGGATCCCGACCTTCCTTAGCAGGATACCATCCTTAGCAGGATCTTGACCTTCCTTAGCATGATCCTTTCCTTATTAGGATCCCAACCTTCCTTAGTAGGATCCCGGCCTTCCTTAGTAGGATCCCGACCTTCCTTAGCAGGATCCCATCCCTAGTAGGATCCCGACCTTCCTCAGTACGATCCCGACCATCCTTAGCAGGATCCCATCCTCAGGAGGATCCCGACCTTCCTTAATAGGATCCCGACCTTCCTTAGGAGGATCCTGATCTTCCTTAGCAGGATCCCGGCCTTCCTTAGCAAGATCCCATCCTTCTTTAGTAAGATCCCGACCTCTTTAGTAGAATCCCAATCTTTCTTAGCAGGATCCCATCGTTAGTAAGGTCCCGACCTTCCTTAGCAGGATCCAGACCTTCCTTAGCAGGATCCCGACCTTCCTTAGTAGGATCCTGACCATCCTTAGTAGGGTCCCAGCCTTAGTAGGATCCCGACCTTCCTTAGTAGGATCCCGAACTTCCTTAGCAGGATCCCGACCTTCCTTAGCAGGATCCCATCCTTAGCAGGATCCCGACCTTCCTTGGCAGGATCCTATCCTTAGTAGGATCCCGACCTTCCTTAGTAGGCTCCCGGCATTCCTTAGTAGGATCCCGACCTTCCTTAGCAGGATCCCATTCCTAGTAGGATCCCGACCTTCCTCAGTACGATCCCGACCATCCTTAGCAGAATCCCATCCTGAGCAGGATCCCGACCTTCCTTAATAGGATCCTGACCTTCCTTAGCAGGATCCTGACCTTCCTTAGCAGGATCCCGACCTTCCTTAGCAGGATCCCGACCTTCCTTAGGAAGATCCCATCCTTAGCAGGATCCCGACCTTCCTTAATAGGATCCCAACCTTCCTTAGTAATATCCCGACCTTCCTTAGCAGGATCCCATCCTTATCAGGATCCCGACCCTCCTAAGGAGGATCCCATCCTTAGTAGGTTCCCAACCTTCATTAGTAGGATCCCAACCTTCCTTAGCAGGATCCCATCCTTAGTAGGATCCCGACCTTCCTTAGTAGGAACCCGACCATCCTTAGCAGGATCCCATCCTTAGCAGGATCCCAACCATCCTTAATAAGATCCCGACCTTCCTTAGCAGGATCCCCACCTTCCTTAGGAGGATCCGGACCTTCCTTAGCAGGATCCCGACCTTCCTTAGCAGGATCCCGACCTTCCTTAGTAGGATCCCGAACTTCCTTAGCAGGATCCCGACCTTCCTTAGTAGGATCCCGACCTTCCTTAGTAGGATCCCAAACTTCCTTAGCAGGATCCCGACCTTCCCTAGTAGGATCCCGACCTTCCTTAGCAGGATACCATCCTTAGCAGGATCCCGACCTTCCTTAGCATGATCCTTTCCTTAGTAGGATCCCAACCTTCCTTAGTAGGATCCCGGCCTTTCTTAGTAGGATCCCGACCTTCCTTAGCAGGATCCCATCCCTAGTAGGATCCCGACCTTCCTCAGTACGATCCCGACCATCCTTAGCAGGATCCCATCCTCAGGAGGATCCCGACCTTCCTTAATAGGATCCCGACCTTCCTTAGGAGGATCCTGACCTTCCTTAGCAGGATCCCGGCCTTCCTTAGCAAGATCCCATCCTTCTTTAGTAAGATCCCGACCTCTTTAGTAGAATCCCAATCTTTCTTAGCAGGATCCCATCGTTAGTAAGGTCCCGACCTTCCTTAGCAGGATCCAGACCTTCCTTAGCAGGATCCCGACCTTCCTTAGTAGGATCCTGACCATCCTTAGTAGGGTCCCAGCCTTAGTAGGATCCCGACCTTCCTTAGTAGGATCCCGACCACCCTTAGCAGGATCCCATCCTTAGCAGGATCCCAACGTTCCTTAATAGGATCCCGAACTTCCTTGGCAAGATCCCGACCTTCCTTAGCAGGATCCCGACCTTCCTTAGCAGGATACCGACCTTCCTTAGCAGGATCCCATTCTTAGCATGATCCCGACCTTCCTTAATAGGAACCCAACCTTCCTTTGTATGATCCCGACCTTCCTTAGCAGGATCCCATCGATAGTAGGATCCCGACCTTCCTTAGCAGGATCCCGACCTTCCTTAGCAGGATCCCGACCTTCTTTAGTAGGATCCTGACCACCCTTAGAAGGATCCCATCCTTAGTAGGATCCCGACCTTCCTTAGTAGGATCCCGACTTTCCTTAGTAGGATCCCGACCATCTTTAGCAGGATCCCAACCTTCCTTAATAGGATCCCGATCTTCCTTAGCAGGATCCCGAACTTCCTTAGCAGTATCCCATCCTTAGCATGATCCCGACCTTCCTTAATAGGAACCCGACCTTCCTTAGTATGATCCCGACCTTCCTTAGTAGGATCCCGACCTTCCTTAGCAGGATCTCGATCTTCCTTAGCAGGATCCCATCCTTAGCAGGATCCCGACCTTCCTTAGGAAGATCCCATCCTGAGTAGGATCCCGACCTTTCTTAGTAGGATCCCGACCTTCCTTAGCAAGATTCTGACCTTCCTTAGCTGTATCCCATACTTAGCAGGATCCCATCCTTAGCAGAATCCCGACCCTCCTTAGGGGAATCCCTTCCTTAGTAGGATCCCGACCTTCCTTAGTAGGATCCCAACTTTCCTTAGCATGATCCCATCCTTAGTAGGATCCCTACCTTCCTTACTAGGATCCCGACCATCCCTAGCAGGATCCCATCCTTAGCAGGATCCCAACCTTCCTTAATAGAATCCCGACCTTCCTTAGCAGGATCCCATACTTAGCAGGATCCCGACCTTCCTCAGCAGGATCCCATCCTTAGCAGGATCCCAACCTTCCTTATTAGGATCCCGACCTTCCTTAGTAGGATCCTGACCATCCTTAGCAGGATCCCATCCTTAGTAGGATCCCGACCTTCTTTAGTGGGATCCCGACCTTCCTTAGCAGTATCCCGACCTTCCTTAGCAGGATCCCATCCTTAGTAGGATCCAGACCTTCCTTAGTAGGATCCCGACCATCCTTAGGAGGATCCCATCCTTATCAGGATCCCAACCTTCCTTAATAGGATCCCAACCTTCCTTAGCAGGATCCCGACCTTCCTTAGCAGGATCCCATCCTGAGCAGGATCCCATCCTGAGCAGGATCCCGACCTTCCTTAATAGGAACCCGACCTTCCTTAGTATGATCCCGACTTTCCTTAGTAGGATCCCGACCTTTCTTAGCAGTATCCCGACCTTCCTTAGCAGGATCCCATCTTTAGCAAGATCCCGACCTTCCTTAGCAGGATCCCATCCTTAGTAGAATCCCGACCTTCCTTAGTAGGATCCCGATTTTCTTAAGCAGGATGCCGACCTTCCTTAGCAGGATGCTATCCTTAGCTGGATCCCGACCTTAACGAATTAGCAGGATCCCATCCTTAGTAGGATCCCAACCTTCCTTTGTAGGATCCCGACTATCCTTAGGAGGATCCCATCCTTAGTAGGTTCCCGACCTTCCTTAGCAGGATCCAGACCATCCTTAGCAGGATCCCAACCTTCCTTAGTAGGATCCCATCCTTAGTAGGATCCCAAACTTAGCAGGATCCAGACCTTTCTTAATAGGATCTCGACCTTTCTTAGCAGGATCCTGACATTCCTTAGCAGGATCCTGACCATCCTTAGCAGGATCCCGACCTTCCTTAATAGGATCCCAACCTTCCTTAGCAGGATCTCGACCTTCCTTAGTTGGATCCTGACCATCATTAGCAATATCCCATCCTTAGCAGGATCCCAATCTTCCTTAAGAGGATCCCGACCATTATTAGCAGGATCCCGACCATCCTTAGCTGGATCCCATCTTTAGCAGGGTCCCAACCTTCCTTAATAGGATCCCGGCCTTCCTTACCAGGATCCCGACCTTCCTTAGCAGGATCCCATCCTTAGCAGGAACCCGACTTTCCTTAATAGGATACCGACCTTCCTTAGTATGATCCCGACCTTCTTTAGCAGGATCCCGACCTTCCTTAGCAGGATCTCGACCTTCCTTAGCAGGATCCCATCCTGAGCAGGATCCCGACCTTCCTTAATAGGAACCCGACCTTCCTTAGTATGATCCCGACTTTCCTTAGTAGGATCCCGACCTTTCTTAGCAGTATCCCGACCTTCCTTAGCAGGATCCCATCTTTAGCAAGATCCCGACCTTCCTCAGCAGGATCCCATCCTTAGTAGAATCCCGACCTTCCTTAGTAGGATCCCGATTTTCTTAAGCAGGATGCCGACCTTCCTTAGCAGGATGCTATCCTTAGCTGGATCCCGACCTGAACGAATTAGCAGGATCCCATCCTTAGTAGGATCCCAATCTTCCTTAGTAGGATCCCGACTATCCTTAGGAGGATCCCATCCTTAGTAGGTTCCCGACCTTCCTTTGCAGGATCCCGACCATCTTTAGCAGGATCCCGACCTTCCTTAGCAGAATCCCATCCTTAGTAGGATCCCAACCTTAGCAGGATCCCGACCTTTCTTAATAGGATCTCGACCTTCCTTAGCAGGATCCTGACCCTCCTTAGCAGGATCCTGACCATCCTTAGCAGGATCCCATCCTTAGGAGGATCCCGACCTTCCTTAATAGGATCCCAACCTTCCTTAGCAGGATCTCGACCTTCCTTAGTTGGATCCTGACCATCATTAGCAATATCCCATCCTTAGCAGGATCCCAATCTTCCTTAAGAGGATCCCGACCTTTACTAGCAGGATCCCGACCATCCTTTGCTGGATCCCATCCTTAGCAGGATCCCAACCTTCCTTAATAGGATCCCGGTCTTCCTTTGCAGGATCCCGACCTTCCTTAGCAGGATCCCAACCTTCCTTAATAAGATACCGACCTTCCTTAGTATGATCCCGACCTTCCTTAGTAGGATCCCGACCTTCCTTAGCAGGATCCCGACCTTGCTAAGCAGGATCCCATCCTTAGCAGGATCCCAACCTTCCTTAGCAGGATCCTATCCTTAGTAGGATCCCGACCTTCTTTAGTAGGCTCCCGGCCTTCCTTAGTAGGATCCCGACCTTCCTTAGCAGGATCCCATCCCTAGTAGGATCCCGACCTTCCTCAGTACGATCCCGACCATCCTTAGCAGGATCCCATGCTGAGCAGGATCCCGACCTTCCTTAATAAGATCCCGACCTTCCTTAGCAGGATCCTGACCTTCCTTAGCAGGATCCCGACCTTCCTTAGCAGGATCCCTACCTTCCTTAGCAGGATCCCGACCTTCCTTAGCAAGATCCCATCCTTAGCAGAATCCCGACCTTCATTAATAGGATCCCAACCTTCCTTAGTAATATCCCGATCTTCCTTAGCAGGATCCTGACCCTCCTAAGGAGGATCCTATCCTTAGTAGGTTCCCGACCTTCCTTAGTAGGATCCCAGCCTTCCTTAGCAGGATCCCATCCTTAGTAGGATCCCGACCTTCCTTAGTAGGATCCCGACCATCCTTAGCAGGATCCCATCCTTAGCAGGATCCCATCTTCAGCAGGATCCCAACCATCCTTAATAGGATCCCGACCTTCCTTAGCAGGATCCCGGCCTTCCTTAGGAGTATCCGGACCTTTCTTAGCAGGATCCCGACCTTCATTAGCAGGATCCCGACCTTCCTTAGTAGGATCCCGAACTTCCTTAGCAGGCTCCCGACCTTCCTTAGTTGGATCCCGACCTTACTTAGTAGGATCCCGAACTTCCTTAGCAGGATCCCGACCTTCCTTAGTAGGATCCCGACCTTCCTTAGCAGGATACCATCCTTAGCAGGATCCCGACCTTCCTTAGCATGATCCTATCCTTAGTAGGATCCCGACCTTCCTTAGTAGGCTCACGGCCTTCCTTAGTAGGAACCCGACCTTCCTTAGCAGAATCCCATCCCTAGTAGGATCCCGACCTTCCTCAGTACGATCCCGACTATCCTTAGCAGGATCCCATCCTGAGGAGGATCCCAACCTTCCTTAATAGGATCCCGACCTTCCTTAGCAGGATCCTGACCTTCCTTAGCAGGATCCCGGCCTTCCTGAGCAAGATCCCATCCTTAGCAGGATCCCGACCATCCTTAATAGGATCCCAACCTTCTTTAGTAAGATCCCGACCTCCTTAGTAGAATCCCAATCTTTCTTGGAAGGATCCCATCGTTAGTAAGATCCCGACCTTCCTTAGCAGGATCCAGACCTTTCTTAGCAGGATCCCGACTTTCCTTAGTAGGATCCTGACCATCCTTAGCAGGATCCCATCCTTAGTAGGATCCCGACCTTCCTTAGTAGGATCCCGACCTTCCTTAGTAGGATCCCGACCACCCTTAGCAGGATCCCATTCTTAGCAGGATCCCAACGTTCCTTAATAGGATCCCGATCTTCCTTAGCAGGATCCCGACCTTCCTTAGCAGGATCCCGACCTTCCTTAGCAGGATCCCGACCTTAGCAGGATCCCATTCTTAGCATGATCCCGACCTTCCTTAATAGGAACCCGACCTTCCTTAGTAAGATCCCGACCTTCTTTAGCAGGATCCCATCGTTAGTAAGATCCCGACCTTCCTTAGCAGGATCCCGACCTTCCTTAGCAGGATCCCGACCTTCTTTAGTAGGATCCTGACCATCCTTAGCAGGATCCCATCCTTAGTAGGATCCCGACCTTCCTTAGTAGGATCCCGACCTTCCTTATTAGGATCCCGACCATCCTTAGCAGGATCCCAACCTTCCTTAATAGGATCCCGACCTTCCTTAGCAGGATCCCGACCTTCCTTAGCAGGATCCTGACCTTCCTTAGCAGGATCCCATCCTTAGCATGATCCCGACCTTCCTTAATAAGAACCCGACCTTCCTTAGTATGATCCCGACCTTCCTTAGTAGGATCCCGACCTTCCTTAGCAGGATCTCGATCTTCCTTAGCAGGATCCCATCCTTAGGAGGATCCCGACCTTCCTTAGCAGGATCCCATCCTGAGTAGGATCCCGACCTTCCTTAGTAGGATCCCGACCTTCCTTAGCAAGATTCTGACCTTCCTTAGCTGGATCCCATCCTTAGCAGGATCCCATCCTTAGCAGAATCCCGACCCTCCTTAGGGGGATCCCTTCCTTAGTAGGATCCCGACCTTCCTTAGTAGGATCCCAACCTTCCTTAGCAGGATCCCATCCTTAGTAGGATCCCGACCTTCCTTAGTAGGATCCCGACCATCGCTAGCAGGATCCCATCCTTAGCAGGATCCCAACCTTCCTTAATAGGATCCCGACCTTCCTTAGCAGGATCCCGACCTTCCTTAGCAGGATCCCATACTTAGCAGGATCCCGACCTTCCTCAGCAGGATCCCATACTTAGCAAGATGCCGACCTTCCTTAGTAGGATCCCGACCTTTCTTAGTAGGATCCCGACCTTCCTTAGCAGGATCCCGACCTTTTTTAGCAGGATCCCATCCTTAGTAGGATCCCGACCTTCCTTAATAGGATCTCGACCTTCCTTAGCAGGATCCCGACCTTCCTTAGCAGGATCTCGACCTTCCTTAGCAGGATCCCATCCTTAGCAGGATCCCGACCTTCCTTAATAGGAACCCGACCTTCCTTAGTATGATCCCGACCTCCCTTAGTAGGATCCCGACCTTTGTTAGCAGTATCCCGTCCTTCCTTAGCAGGATCCCATCTTTAGCAAGATCCCGACCTTCCCTAGCAGGATCCCATCCTTAGTAGGATCCCGACCTTCCTTAGTAGGATCCCGACTTTCCTTAGCAGGATGCCGACCTTCCTTAGCAGGATCCTATCCTTAGCAGGATCCCGACCTTAAGGAATTAGCAGGATCCCATCCTTAGTAGGATCCCAACCTTCCTTAGTAGGATCCCGACTATCCTTAGCAGGATCCCATCCTTAGTAGGTTCCCGACCTTCCTTAGCAGGATCCCGACCTTCCTTAGCAGGATCCCATCCTTAGTAGGATCCCAACCTTCCTTAGTAGGATCCCAACCTTCCTTGGTAGGATCCCGACTATCCTTAGCAGGATCCCACCCTTAGTAGGTTCCCGACCTTCCTTATTAGGATCCCGACCATCCTTAGCAGGATCCCATCCTTAGCAGGATCCCGACCTTTCTTAATAGGATCCCGACCTTCCTTAGCAGGATCCTGACCTTCCTTAGTAGGATCCTGACCATCCATAGCAGGATCCCATCCTTAGCAGGATCCCGACCTTCCTTAATAGGATCCCAACCTTCCTTAGTAGGATCCCGACCTTCCTTAATAGGATCCCAACCTTCCTTAGGAGGATCCCATCTAAAGTAGGATCCCGACCTTCCTTAGCAGGATCCCGACCTTCCTTAGCAGGATCCCGACCTTCCTTAGTAGGATCCCGACCTTCCTTGGCAGGATCCCATCCCTAGTAGGATCCCGACCTTCCTTAGTAGGATCCCGACCATCCTTAGCTGGATCCCAACCTTCCTTAAGTTGGCTCCATAGGGTATTTCCCTGCACTTGCTTGTATTTAGTTTATGACACCAAAACCGTCATATTTTCATTTCATTATATTCTTTCTTGATCAAATTTGCGGGGTAGATGTTTCGAGAGGTCTGTTGTGTATACGTCTTACTTTTGTCCTTCTAGTGTAGTTTCTATGGAAACAATACGTCCTTGAAATAAAGGTCTTCTACCCCGTTTTCAAACTTTCTGCTCTATTTTCTCAAGTTTTCTTCTGTGAATTTTTCTGAAACTTTCAGTATGTTTAGAAATTTGTATAAGGTAAACATAACTGTGAAAAAAGTTGGGGTTAGAGGAGCGGATTCCGAGCTAATTGGCAATTTAGGTTTTTTGCAAATAAAAAAAGTTCTGCTCCATAAATTTCCATTAAAATCAAATGATACAAAACCGGATATAATCTTCGTTTGCCTGCAAAATTTAAGACAGATTCACTGAAGGAAACTCGAGAAAAATGCAAAGAAAAACTTGATATTTTATGTGCGTATTGCGCCATCAAATGCAAAATAATGACTCGACAAGATCGACAAGTGCGCATGCGTTAGCCGTAATGTCCTTGCGCGTGAAAACAAGCTGTGCATGTAAACACGAGGAGAAAGCGGCGATCGCACGCCTGACAGGATGTGCAGAAACAATACTTTCAAACTAAGTCAGTAGAGTTATATACATTCGAAGGTAAAGTGATAAAGATTGGCGATCAAGTAAAGCCGGCGTCGTACTTAGTTTGATTGAAAGGCTTGTAAGTTTGGTTTCTTCGTGACTCGAAGAACCGTGCACGCATCGTAAACTGTTTTTATTCCGAGATTTTAGGATTTCCTGTTAAATTCAGATTTCCTCCAGAGAATTACGAAAGTCGGGTTTTTATTTCATTGTGATTTTGGTGCCCACGCGAAATTGCGTCTGAAAACCCTATGGAGCCACCTTAATAGGATCCCGACCTTCCTTAGTAGGATCCCGACCTTCCTTAGCAGGATCCCGACCTTCCTTAGCAGGATCCCGACCTTCCTTAGCAGGATCCCATCCTTAGTAGGATCCCGACCTTCCTTAGTAGGATCCCGACCTTCCTTTGCAGGATCCCGACCTTCCTTAGCAGGATCCCATCCTTAGTAGGATCCCGACCTTCCTTAGTAGGATCCCAACCTTCCTTAGTAGGATCCCGACCTTCCTTAGCAGGATCCCATCCTTAGTAGGATCCCGACCTTCCTTAGTAGGATCCCGACCATCCTTAGCAGGATCCCATCCTTAGCAGGATCCCGACCTTCCTTAGTAAGATCCTGACCATCCTTAGCAGGATCCCATCCTTAATAGGATCCCGACCTTCCTTAGTAGGATCCCGACCATCCTTAGCAGGACCCCATCCTTAGCAAGATCCCGACCTTCCTTAGTAGGATCCTGACCATCCTTAGCAGGATCCCATCCTTAATAGGATCCCGACCTTCCTTAGTAGGATCCCGACCTTCCTTAGTACGATCCCGACCTTCCTTAGCAGGATCCCATCCTTAGCAGGATCCCAACCTTCCTTAATAGGATCCCGACCTTCCTTAGGAAGATCCCGACCTTCCTTAGCAGGATCCCGACCTTCCTTAGCAGGATCCCATCCTTAATAGGATCCCGACCTTCCTTAGTAGGATCCCAACCTTCCTTAGTAGGATCCCGACCTTCCTTAGCAGGATCCCATCCTTAGTAGGATCCCGACCTTCCTTAGTAGGATCCCGACCATCCTTAGCAGGATCCCGACCTTCCTTAGTAGGATCCTGACCATCCTTAGCAGGATCCCATCCTTAGTAGGATCCCGACCTTCCTTAGTAGGATCCCGACCATGCTTAGCAGGATCCCGACCTTCCTTAATAGGATCCCGACCTTCCTTAGCAGGATCCTGACCTTCCTCAGCAGGATCCCGACCTTCCTTAGCAGGATTCTGACCTTCCTTAGCAGGATCCCATCCTTAGCAGGATCCCGAACTTCCTTAATAGGATCCCAACCTTCCTTAGTAGGATCCCGACCTTCCTTAGTAGGATCCTAACCTTCCTTAGCAGGATCCCGACCTTCCTTAGTAGGATCCCAACCATCATTACATGTAGCAAGTTCTGCATGTTCACATTTACATCTGTTCTTTATTTATTTTATGCTTTCCCTCCCAATGTAAATACTTGCTTTCGGTGCTGAAGTGCCAAGTTTGTTTACTAGCTAAGAAGATTTAGCAAACTCATGTTGGAGTAATATGGTTAATAGCCAACGCCCAAAGCTACTTTAATCGAATTAAATTTTCTCTGGAATATTTACAACAATTTTATAATATAAATTTTCTGTTGTAGGTTACCATATCTAATGGGATGGCATGGAGATAAGAAGATATTACATTGATACAACGGCAAGGTATGACTGACAAAAACAATCAGTGTTGTTTTGCATCTCAAAGTTCATGTAATTAGGGGTGTGGTAAGATCTTTAGGTTTCACCAGAAGCATACATGTATTAGAAAGTAAGGTGATATCTCTTGATATTTTCTTGTTTCCATTGTTTAGGTGTGTTGATGCATTTGTTTAGTTCAAACCCCGTGTTTTAGGTTTCTGAAAGTTTTTACCGCCAAAATCCTTTGCCTGTACGTTTTTGCACCACTGATCGTCGTCTGATCGTTTGTTCAGTGCAGTTGATCAATTGGTGGCAAGGGAAGCCAGCTTGAAATTTGTTTCCAAAGCACAGCATGTAAAGCTGGTCGTTCCTTCGTTTTGCAGATCTGCCGTGATGTGTGTTAATTACTTTGGTTCAAAAAGGAACGCATAGCACGATTACAACAAGCGTGAAGCCAAGGAAAAAAAAGAGGGACCACATCAGTAATAAACAAGGGTAGTTCGGCACAAAGGTTAGTTCCAAAATTTCCTGAATTTAGGCAGTTAAAATGTCACGAATGTCAGAGAGCATACATTGAAATTAGGCGAAAGCTGGCGCTTGATGTGTGCAAGGAACTCTTCTCCGCAATCCAATGATGTTAGTCCCAACATGGCTCCGAACTGTGGGCTGTGATGTTGAAAAGTGAAGCAATACAAGGAACACATATTTAGAAAATGTACTTCGAGTGTTGGTTATCACATCTCAACCCCCTCCCCTCTCTGAAAGCAAACAAAGCTGAGCTCACCTTCTGCAGTGCTTGACGTACAGAACTTTGGTTCTTGGCTGGAGTAAGAGGCTACAACAAGCAACGAGATAACAATTTATTTTATTCTGTTTATGTTCTCATAATATGATTTTTTATGACGAGCAGAGCAAAAAATAGGCAAATTTATTATCCAGCTAAAACTAAGAGGGATATCCGATATGTTTCTATTTACCAAGCTTTTATCTAAGCCCCGAGTTCTATACTCTCAGCAGTTTATACATTTTTGTTTTGCAAAATTTTTTAACATTTGACTCACCGGGTGATATGCTCGGCGAGCGGGAGGTCTGTACAATGGGTGCATCTTGAAAACATCGTCTGAAGATGCTATGCAGTTGTTGCACCACCGCGTTCCCGGCCTGTAACCAGGTATGGACGCTCCAATACAGTCGAACACAGGATATAACCTTGCTGGGATGGGCATCCGTTGTAATATCTTTGAGTGCTGTTCTCTTGGGCAGGAGCATCGAACATCTTTTCTTCGTATCTCGTCCCAGTGGTGGCGACAAACTGGAGAGTTTATTGGCAGCTGAGAACTTCTGGCTAATCCTTCTGATACAGAGTACAGCCTTCCTTTGCACTCCTGGGTTCTTCCAGACCTTTTACCCTGAATACAGTCTTCATTTCCGTCCACCGCTATGGCGACGAAAACGCTTCGCCCTCGAACTTCGTTCATAATTTTCACCTTTGGTGCAACCATCAAAGTATGTGGTGCAAAAGGTCAATGACAGAAAAATGAATGAACTTCAAATTGTGAGCTTTTGGAGCTTAGCTTTGCTTTCTGCGTCTTAGCTTTTTTAAAAAACCCGGCCGGAAGTTGTGTTTGTTATTTAATTACAGAGAAAACAAAGGGATTCAGTGGAGCTTACACCCGCGCAGTTTCCGCGGGAAGTTATTTGGCCGCGCATGCACAGTGCGTTTTGCCGCGGTGTCCATTAAAACACGAGATTCGAGGTCGCGAGAGGAAAGAGCCTGGGAACGAGGTTAGAGTGTTCTACCCAGCAAACCCCGCGCGTGATTCTGTTCCGAGTTTCTACCCAGCAGGCCCCGCTGCGCGGGGAAGTGATTCTCTTCCGATGTTTTTCCCAGCAAACCCCGCTGCGCGGGGAGGTCGCCCGTGAACGAAAAACATTTAAAAACGACATGGTGTTTAGATTAGTACCCACGCAGGGCGTGGGAATAATGTAGTGCAATATAGTGTAATTAGGTTTTTAATCCACGGTGGTGCAGTAGTACAGTGTAGTTCAGTGTAGCAGTGCAGTGCAGTGTAGTTCAGTAATGCGGTGCAGAGTAGTGTGTAGTGTATTATGGTGTGGTGTGGTGTTATGTAGTGTTATATAGTGCAGTATGGTATGGCGTGGTGTGGTGTTATGTGGTGTAATGTAGCGTGGTGTGATGTTATGTAGTGTTACGTAATGTAATGTGGTGTGGTGTTATGTATGTAGTGTTATGTAATGTATTGTGTTGTAGTGCTATGCAGTGTGGTGTGGTGTTATGTGGTGTAACGTAATGTAATGTAGTGCAGTGTAGTGTGGTGTGGTGTTATGTAATGTAATGTAATCTAATGTGGTGTGGTGTTCTGTGCCGTAATGTAGTGTAGTGTGGTGAGTTCACGGCTTCTATTTCGTTATTTTTTCAGCTGCAACTGTCCAACTCAGACATTTGACAAAACACAGAGCGTCCGTCGAACGCCTACACGCTCAAAGATGCGGGTGAACGCCATCAAAAGAACGGACATGTTTGATATGTAAATATACGTTCTGCCCACGGCAGATGTAGATACAGTCAGCAAAACTTGGCACCGCATTTTACCTCGACTGGTGAAGTGAATGAAACCTCCCCAAGCCTTTACATCAAATGTTCACTGGAAAATGGCGCAACAAAATACCTCGATGACATGATTCAGAGATTGTTGTTGATTCGTGGAACAGGAGGCTGTGCAGGCGTCGGAGATCAGCGTGTACGCCTCAACGGCGCAGGCGCCAGTATCTGTTCCTTGAAAGGCATATGCAGAGTTGCTTGAAGAGAATTTATTGGGAGATTTTTGTACTTTGATCTCCAAAGGATATCTTCTCCACACCATACCGAAAATGGATGCTCGTATAGGTCGAAAGGATAACTTCCCCACTGATCAAAGTTTGTCGTTAAAGATTACCTACTTATTTGATTTTTACATTGGGAGTGGAAAACTGTTTTGTTCTTTGATCTCCAAAAGTTATCACTTGCGATCTTCCTTGCACTGTACCGTATATGGATGATGTTCATAGATTGACAGGAGAACTTCCTCATTGATTGAAGTTTGACGTTAATGATTGCCTACATCTTTGACCCTCTTTTTGTTTTTGCATTGGAGTTGTCACTTGCGAACTTCTCATCATCATGCCGCACATATATGGGATAGCGACCTCCCCTTGGGCAGTGCTAGGCGTTCAAGATACTCAGACGATCTATTAGCTTTGTCGTTTTGCATCGCAAGGGAAGCGGCCCGTAGTCGCTGATATTTTCATGGTGTTTGCATGCCTTAATTTGGATTTTTAGCGTGACATAGGAATATTAGGATCACTCTTTGGTCTTTATTTGAAATGTGAATGAGAAACCAGTTTCCATTAATAAGGATTTACTATTATATCAAATTGTATGTGCCAGATTTTTGATACACTACCGCCCTTTCTTGAGTTTTGCGATGGTCGAAAAGCGGGGAGGATATTTTAAAACAATTTTTTTGATAAAACTTAGTTTTAAAATTGAGTCTTATGACGGCATGCTTTCCCGGCCTTTAAACATAGATGAAAGCAATTAATAAGTGGGCACTTAAAGGTCGAACCATAGGGGTGCATTTGAGATCTATCAGTGACATGAAATGTCCTCTTTAAACTTAATTAGGCGTCGGTCATTTTTTGATTATCGGTTGACACAAGATGGTTCGCCAAACCGGACTTCGAGTTGGAACGGAAAAGAGCGCGTGTTAACCATTTCACTTCTGAGTTCATAATTCAAATTCTCTTAACATGATTGATGTAACTAGAACTGGCAGGTCAGGCAAACTATCAAATGGCAAATTCTCCATAATGTGTTATATATATCTGGGGATAGACTGAAAGAGAAAACTGAAGTTGATCACTATCAAGAGTGCAAGGGTTGACAGGCCAGAAACTGATTTGATTTTTTTCAACATGTAGTGTCATAATTTACCGTTAAACCAAATCGAGAAATTAAGATATTTATACGAGATAGTTAAATTATTGAATTAGGGGTTATGGAAGATTAATATCACCATTAATCATATTTCGTGAAGCAATGCCGCATTTGGACTTGGTGGTGGGGGAGGGGAGGGTATAGCAAACATTTGGTAAATGAGGGCTTGTTAATAGCTGTACATTTTCTATAACAGCGTCGAAAAAGTGTGAAGAGAATGCCCACAAATAAAGAACTACTTTGTTTCTCGTAATATTTTGTTTTATTTCCTGTTGATTTTAGACATACGGGCCCTGTTTCGGACTCGTTTTGCCCTTTCACTTCAAAGGCCGATTTTGGCTCATCCAGAAACGTCTAATTCTTGGAATTGGAAATGAAAGCTAAATGTGTGACCACTCAAACGAAAGCTCTAAATGAGGACCTTACAACAGCAGTATTCAAGGATCTCGATCCTCTACAGTGAAGGCAGAATATTGGCAATCCGTTTCTTTCATAACTTTAATCGAACTGAAAGTGTTTTTTTTGCACATTTCAGCCTATAAACACATCAGACTGGCTATAATGTTCCATACGATGATCTTTTTCACACTGAGCTTAATTCACGATATATTAAGTTCCGTGGCTCATGAGAAGTTCGGCGCCTGAACGGAGCCTAAGTTTGCTTAGGACATGTCCACCAATACTCGAATGAACAGACAGTCATCCGCAAGAAAACAGCTAGCCTTTAGCTCCTCGTGCGTTATAAAATCGTCAAACCCGACGATAATTGCGCGCTCGTCTGCCATTGGTCGTTGAATTCCTTTCTGGCGTCCGTCGTCACGCTTGAAGTCGTGCACTTTGCGCGTGCGCACTAGATCTTGCCTTCTCTCCGAGTCCTCGTTTTGGTCCATTAGGATGAAAGTGTACTTCGGTTTGATTGGCCAATTGAGCACTGCGTCATACTCGCTGCTCATCACGCAGCCATACACGGAAAGGCTGCGTCCTTCTTCCTTGCCTCTTCCATTGATATACATCCATATGGCGACTTTGTAACCGTACGCCGATGTGTAGAAAGGTTCACTCGTAATCGGGTCCTCGCTCCGTCCCGTCTGCACACGTTGAAGTCGTCTGGTGTAGTTCGAGATCCGCCACACCATTTCTCCGTAGCCATTGAGTCCAGGAAAACGGAACAGGTCGTCTGAGTGGTTTTCTACCTTTTCGAGTTTGTGCCTTATTTCCTGGAAATGAATCAGTTAAATTTCTTGGAGTTTGATTGTGACACCTTGATGACAATTGGCATAAATCCTGTTTAATCGACATACAAACCAATCCCATCACAGAAAACTGTATGTTAAAGTTGGTTTACAAGTTTGAAAACAAGAGCAAGAAAACGGAAAGGTTTCCATTCTCCTTGAGCTTGTTTCACAAATTTGACTTGTGAACACGTCTTGCGCCAGCCTTAATCCTTTCACTCTCTAAAAGCCCAGGAAAATGTATGAGTGATGAAATAAGAACTGATATCTCAATCAGCTTCTATTAGTGCAAGGTTTCAAATGCCAAGTTCTCCTTACGATACGGATGTATCTCTGGTGAGACACTGAAATAAGAAAATCAAAGTTGATCACACTTGAGAGTGAAAGGGTTAATCATTAAATAAGAATAAGTTTTAATCAACCCGGTCACTCCCACAATAACATGACCATTTTCGGCTTATCTCTTCACCAAGGCAACACCGAATCCCGCAAGTGCACAGAACAGCGCCTGATTTCAAAATTGGTACCTTATCTCCCGCAGGAATCAACGAGCGGTTCTCTTTCTCGTAACTCCTTAACCTTTTACCATGTTTTTCTGATTGGCTGCTTTTCACAACAGCCAATCAAAAATTAGTAAGTTTCCTCTGAGGTACGTTTCTTTCTTAATCCCCTTTTAAACCCCGTTTACCCATAATCCTCTCATTCGCTCTGACGAAGGGCTAGCGCTCGAAATGTCAGTATTGTCTCTTTGACGGCGTTCCATTACCCTCATCAACACTTAAGTTGATACACCAATAAGAATATAGCCTGAAACATCGGGCTTGGGTTAAGGGCCGAGGAGACGACTGACGTTTCAGGCTAATGAGAATCGCGAGAACAAGAAATGATTGGATGTCGTGAGAAAGGTCTACAAAGCTACACACACCTTCTCAAACTTGCTGTGATGTTTCTTTTGCTCTCGTAGCTGCTCTGATATCCGGTTTAATATTTTGTCTTGTTGCTCTTTTTCGTTACTCGTCTTTTCAAAGAGCGCTTTCAACTTTGCCATGCTCTCTGTTAACTGCCATATCTCTTGCTCTTGTTTTTTGACGTGTTCTCTTTGAAGCTCCATTTCCCCTCGCTGCTCTTGGATCACGTGATAGGCCTGGCGTAAATGTTCTTCTGTGTTTTGATGGATATGCTTTGCCATGCTGCTTTCTGTTCCCTGTCAAACGAAGTGTTAAGCAGCAGTATAAAACTGGCAATAAACCTGTAAGAGCATGTAAAACAAGAGCGAGAAAGACTAAGAACGAGGAGGACGAGAGCAAGAACAGGACGAGAGCAAAGAACAAGAGTTGGTAAGAACATAAGAGCAAGAACAAGAACAATTAAGAGCAAAAAGAAGAGCGAGGAAAAGAGCAAGAACAAGGACGAGAGAATAGACCAAGAGTTAGTAAGAACATAAGAGCAAGAACAAGAACAAGAACAATTAGTGCAAGAGCGAGAAATGGGTAAGAGAGAGACCAAATAAATTTAAGTTTATAGCTCACCGACCTGAAAAGGGCAGCCAATATCTTGATAGACACACGGAGCAGAATTCATTGGACAATCTTGATTAATATGATCTGTAAGCTGCCGGTTGACGCATTTGACAAATGAAAAATCGGTCAGTCAACTTTTTCACACACTCGACTCGCACGCAGACACCTAAAGGAGTCTGGGAAAAGCAGTACATCTCGTGACAGGCCTCGTTGACAGTTTAAAGTGAATTTGTCGGAAATATCAGGATGGAATAAGCCAATGAACATAAATGCATTGTTTTATCGTTGTTCTTTAGGGGGAGGATCACACAAAAGTCACGCGAAGAAGCATTTTTGTTATTAAGATTAGGGAAGATAGTGGAAAACTGAAAGCCGTTCTGCAAGTGAAGCCGGACATCTGTGGTATTTGTATCGGATACATAGTAAACATAATTCGTCGTCAAAGAAGGCTAATAAAATCACTCTTGCCACAACGATATCGCTTCGTCGCTATCTGATATTTACCTGTTCTCGAGGAAGCGTCATCTTTCCACACATATTAGGACAACACACCGGGTATCGAGAACAAGTTTCCAAATGTTGCTGAATAAGAAAGAAAAAGAGGCTTGATATAGTATCGCGTGTTAAGCATGATTGGTGACCCGTGTCCGAGGTCGCTGTGATTTTAACGGGTACGGAATTTGAAAAAGATACGCTATAGTTTTTCCAAAATCAGCGCAGAGTAGAAACAATCCTTCTGATTGTTTTGATAACTAAGTGTTCTATCTTGAGTGCGAAGCTTGTGTTTATATTAATATACACAAGAGAATAGATAATTGATTTTCAGTAAGATCACAGGAAAAGAATCAGAACAGCTTGACACTGCGGACTCGGTCCTGCCTACTGAGACACAAGCAGAATAATATATTGAAGAAGCTTCTCTCCTTATAAGCCATGAGCAGTACTCACAAAGCAATGCCTGAAATGAATTTCTTTTATTCTGGCATAGTTCCTCCGGAAGATTAAACTGACTCCTCATGAGGTTGCCACTAGAAATTACGTGGATCTCGCTTCGCGTGACGAGCCAAGCCGAGCTGACAATCGATGCTCGATCGAGCACTATAATCGCGCACAAAAAGATCCGCTGGTATTCACGTTTTCTGTCGGTCTTTCGGCACTTCATTTAGCACGATCCTATTGGTAACCTATACTCCAGCGCGGTTCGCGTGTTCGCAGCCAAATTCATATCTTCGGGCATCGCAGAGATGAATGATGCGATAATAAAACAACGGCAAATGAGACCGAGATTCATTAAGTACGACAAGAAGCTTTTTTTTAGAATTTCCCAGCGATTTTGTTTGTCATGACTGCAGTAAATATACGATAAATAATATATTGGCTTGTTCCTTCGATGCGGGTGGCAATGCATTTTGCTACATCAATTAGGAAAATTAGAACTATAAAGCTGTATCATAAACAACCGACCTGCTCTATCTAAACGTCAGACTGTATAAAGCATAAGACTTACCACTCTCTGCAAAGTCCATCATATGCCTAGTGGTGTTATCTTATCTTATCTTATCGTAACGAAATACCGTAAATATATTTATGACAGGCGCCAAACACTGGAATGGCCCTCCCACGATTGCCGACCAATGAAATTTAGTTCTACAGGGTAATCATCAGATTTTTACCACTGATCACAAACCACAGCCGGAACTGTTAGATTAGAACCGTGTCGACTGGGTCAGCATCTGACAAGTACATGTGCGACATAAGTATTTCAACAATTTTGAAAATCCGCTAATTTTTTCGGCGCATAAAGAAGTCAAATTCATTTACGCGAAATGTGTGGTGCCATAGCAAGCATTTCTGTGCGTTTCTCAGCGGATAAACTTACGGAAACGCTTGCTACGCAAGTTAGCGGTGACATGACCCCAACCGTAACCAGCCGCAAAGCAGTCGTGAAGCTTCGTAGGTCTGTCGTGACCAGTCGTAAATCAGTCGTAATGTCCTGGTAACGCAAGAAACGTCCTCGTGCCAGTCTTATTTTGTGACTGTTTATCTCATCCAGAAACAAACCTGTGAATCGTGTGCTGTTGGACCAACAGCGCAGCGGCAAAATTGACAAAGTTTTGTCTCTACCCGCTTCATATCTTGGAATATTTCGTTTAACTGGAGCTCTGATGCAACAGATTTGACGTTGCATTCCTTGCACATTACCTGCACAAAGTAAAAAAAAGTTATGCTGCAGTACGACAAAAATCGATCAGAGCTCTGCTGTTTTCTGAATGAGGAGTCGGGTTTTCGTCGAAGGTCGCGCGCGCGTATGGGGAGGGGAAGGAGGGTGCAGTCAGGTGTGACTGACAGATTTTACTCAAGTATTTATATATGCAAATGCTTGAAAACATCAACAGAATGAACCGCATTTGGTGTTAAAATCCGCCTGCCGGATGTTATATAATTGATTAGTTGATGGTGGTTTTCCTGAGCTGATATATCACAGTCTTCTACACTATTCGCGCCGACACGTATTTCAGTGTTTACATCATACCTTAAAATCGCCTTCTTTTCCGTCCGCTGCCCCGCGGCTGAGCCGCATTTCAGATTTGTAGTCTGAGAATTGGCGTAAACAAACAGATAGGAACTTGAAAATCGCGTCAGACTCGACCTCCTCGGATGCTTGGATTTCATTGTGCACGTGGCAAGCATCACAAACACTGGAGGAGTTGAAATCGTCTGCTGAAGGAGCTTGCTTTGTAGCCATTGAATAAAGTCGGCGGAGCTAGGGTCTCACAACTCAAGAAATCACTTGTGTTCAGTTTTAAGGCTAAGTGAGAGCGCAACGAAGTCGTTTATACAAGTCGACTCCTTGTGCGCAGTTCATGTCCAGTTCGTGGTCGAACTCCAAATGACAAGCAGGAATTTTGGGGTGTCTCACAGCTGGCGATAAGAGTTAATAATAAAAGCAAGCCTTCAATTAGCTGCCATTTACTATAAAGGTGTCGATGAAACTTGCAAGACAGTCACGAGTCACGTTCGCGAGTCTAACTACTTCATGACTAGAAAAACAGCGGAGCAACTGAAGAACGCTTTATTGCTAACATGTAGTTTGATATACATTAGAATGATGAGTTAGTTAAATTTTTAGATATTTTACTATAGAGGTTTATTAAACAAAAACCACTAGTGTAGATAGCAAAGCTAAGCGGAGATGTACTCTACTGATAAAACAAACTAAAAATCAATTAATCAAGGAGTGGAAAAAAGTGTTTCAGCCGGCGTCACCAACCGCGCTCTCCAAAAGCAACCGTGCGAACTGATGACAGTTTATTAATGAGTTCATTTAGTTCAGGGAATCAACTCTCAGACGAAAAAGTGTGTTGTTGGCAGCACGCATATCAAACTTCGGCTTTGACAGTAAATGCATTGGAGTCCCGTCCGAACGAACAGTGAACAGTTATATAGTCTGTTCAGCTGTCCAGTCGGCGACTTTTCGTGGTGTTCAATAATCAATAAACTGTACACAAAGACAGAAACACCTGGATCACTTTAAAAATCTATTTACAGTTTTTGGCAGCGTTTCATATTAACGCGCACTTGTTATCACTGAAGGGATCAGGTCGCTTGTAGACAGGGCATGCAACCGGCCCACGCGGCCGTGTGAACCGTGAGTGGACTGAAATCGAGTTGAGTCTGATCAACCCGGCACTGGCCGAATCGTTGTTTTCAACGGCGTTGTGCGTTTCTTCTACGCTTCATGTTCCCAAACGTAACAAAGGCACTAATGGTGGAGTGAGGTGTGAACCAGACACTAGTGTTGTATCTCTAAGAAAACATCGCCAAACCGGAAATGTGGCGGCTGTCATCTTTTTTACAAAGGTGCGCCACTTTGGTCCGGAAAAGGTGGCGACCCTATCATTTTTTGCAGTTTAGATTTACCATGAGAATTCGGCTTAAACAGTTGTTCGAATCAGTTAAAAATTCAATGTCAGAGAAGTGAAGTTTGAAGCTGGGACCCGGCCGGACGCTTGACTTGTCACGCGGATGGCCCTGGGGAGAAGGTCTGAAATCTGGAACCCAGTTTCTCCAGAAAAAGAAAATGGCGGCGCCACTTCGAACCTGTTGTGGTTTCTTACAGCCGCGCTCCGTTTCCAGAGTGGCTCATATTTACTTTAGCACACGTGCTGTAGTACAGCATCGACTTCAGCCCGCAGGCAAGGCGCCAGCTTTTCAGGTGGGGACTCTTTGTTCGAATATATTTACATTCAGATGGTATGCGCGACGTGTCAATCGGTGATCAGTCGATTAAGTCTCAAATTCTCCTAAGGGCAGGGAATTTTGTAAATATGGGTGTCATAATGTATTGTGTAATGTCAGTTAGCAAGAGGGAGAGATGTGTATGTGTGAAGGAACGTGCAAACGAACGCAACATGTTGGCACAACATCGCCCGACATTGTTGGGTGAATGTGCGATGTTGGCCGAGGGTGTTCAGACGATCGCAACATGTTGGCACAACATCGCCCAACATTGTTGGGTGAATGTGCGATGTTGGTCGAGGGTGTTCAGACGATCGCAACATGTTGGGCAATGGTGCTGTTTAAAACTTATACCGGAAGTGGATCTGGGATCGATATAATATCTCAAAAACTTTTGCGAAACCGTATGCGTCCAATATTAACGGCCGATCAATACAGACGATGGAAAGCGCGGAAATTAATCTCAGTTCTGCCCTTCTGGAAGAGTTCAATAAAACTAAAACGCTCAAGTGTGCATGTAGAGGTTGCAGGACTCCTTGTTGAAAACATCCCATAGACAGACTCTCTCTTTGAGCATATTGATTTGTTTGTCCACTTCCTCCACTAACCACTTTCTGCTTTTTAATTTATCCTTATTTGTGGCTAAAATGGCCTTCCTCTTTTGTTTGCATGTTATAATCAACAAGCTCTTCACTTTCCACCATCTTGTTTGAAATGATTAAGTCCACCGAATTGACAGAGCATTCAGTGCACAAGCGCGAGGCCAACAATGTTGCACAAACAGTGCAGTTGAACGCATCATGCTGCGATGTACTTCATTGACCACGAGGACAATATTGGGCGAAAAGTCTGACCTATTTCAAACTTCACACCAACATGTGCCAACACCAAACAACAGCACTCAGCATGATGTACAAGTGATTGCAACATGTTGTGCCCAACATTATTGGACAATATTGTGGTGACATATTTTGTGTTCGTTTGCATGGGCCTTGTGTGTGTGACGGGCGCTCGGCCAGGAAGGGCGGAGGGTGGGTGGGACATTTTTACACAAGGACATTTTGACACTTTAATAAACTTATTCATTCATTCAAGGAAATTTTAAAGAGAGAAATTGTTTTATCAGCCTTCTCCGAGCATACTGTCAAACCCTGCCCTGGACATGAAAAAAAGTTTGAAATAGTGGGGTTTTAAAATAACCAATCTAGTCAAGACAATGCAAGGGGATTCAGCTTGACTTGGAAATAATGGGGACTTTAAATTAATCAAGTTTGAATGAGCAGGGTTCAACTGTATTATCAAATCCCAAGATCACAAACTGTATGATGTGTTTTTCTTGAGAAACTGAAAGAGAAAATCAACTTTGATCACTGTCAGGAGATAGATTTGTGCCATCATGCAAATTCTGTAATGTCTGACACATCTTTTTTTTTTTTTTTTTGTTTTGGCATCTCAGCAACTCTTTGCCCATGGAATTAAACAAAAAGCAGGAACTCTTCAAGCAAACATGAATAGAAGTATAAAAAAGGTAAATTTAATGGTCTGAACCTGTATGTACAGTTTCATTCTTTGTGCACCACAATAAATAAGGCTGTTGCCAAAATGGGGACGGGGACGCGGGGACGTGGGGATGGGGACGCGGGGACGCGGGGACGTGACCTTGGGGACGTGGGGACGTGACCTTCAAAATAAAAACCCTTCTAACTCCCTTAGTTTTTCTCCTATTGGCTTGAAACTTTCACACAGAACAGAGAATTCGATTTATTCGAAGCGCTCATAAAATTCAAGGCGTCTCGTGAACGGACGGGACAATCCGCGGATTGCAGGTTGACATGCTTATCTGCAGATTAATTTTGCGGGTCAAATATGCAGGTTAAATTTGCAGGTTAAATTTGCAGATCAAATTTGCAGATCAAATTTTCAGGTTAAAATAAAAGTCCAATTAGTTGAAATACCTTCAATGCCAGCCTTAATAAAATCGTATTTTGCTCACGTTCGATGCACTTTTTTTGTGCTATTCGATTGGAGGTCAGTTCGATGCGACTTGGAGCACGCGTGAAAGCTACGACGGTCTCGTGGCTATCTCTGTATGACTTGAAGTGGCTTTTTAGGTTTGTTCACGTTTTTGACCGTTTTGCGGGCCGTAGAAAGGATTTCAGGTTTTGCCGCCATGTTTGGAGCAACAAATCATACGTGAGGGGGTACCCCAGGGCAGAGCAAGGGCTTCAAGAGTAAATCGAATTCTCTGTTCTGTGTGAAAGTTTCAAGCCGATAGGAGAAAAACTAAGAGAGTTAGAAGGGTTTTTGTTTTGAAGGTCACGTCCCCAAGGTCACGTCCCCGCGTCCCCAAGGTCACGTCCCCACGTCCCCAAGGTCACGTCCCCGCGTCCCCGTCCCCATTTTGGCAACAGCCAATAAATAAGGTGCAGCCATCAAGATGCAACCAAAACTGTGTCTGCAAGTCAGGGGTTACCAGACTTTCCCATTGATTTGGTGGATTTTCCAGACAACTTGCTGAGATCAAACAACTACTGTATGTATCTATTGAATCATGGCAATAGCATGGCCTTATGCTAGTTGCTATTCTTTTTTCTTTTTTTCACATTGGTACTTTGATCTCGAAAGCCCTACCTGCATCCATGATGCAGGAGTCAAACCCTAATCCCTACAGCACTTACAGAAGAAATAAGAGGCAGCTTATGTTCAAGTAACAAAGAGGGGAGTGGGGTAGGGAGAGATGCTTACATACAGCACAGTAAAGAGCTACCCATGAATGCTTTCCCTTCAACTGCACATTGTTATATCCTGTGAACAGAGCCTCCCAAACAGGAGGCCCTGCCAAATAAGTCAAACTGGTTTACCCAGTTTTGACTTCAGGACAACATTTTGTTGTTTCACCTGCTGGGCAATATTAATATTGCTGTAGCAAGGCAGGATGAACCCTTTTCTTTTGAATGGCAAACTATTTACTTTCCTCTCTTTGTGGGCATTTGAGAGGAGTTTCCTACATCTTACAACACCTGACTTACTAGTAACATGATCATTTCAGTGTAACAGGATTTTTTTCCTCATGCATGCAACAGTGAGTGACACAAATATGGCGTGTGAAGTGCCGTGACTTGCATTGTTTCTATTAAGCAAAAAAATTATGCATGCTCAAAGTAAAAATGTCACAAAATCAGCAGGGCCAATGTGATTAGTGTCATATTCATGTTTGCTCTACAGACAGGCCTTCTTGTTTCAAGGACGCGATGTCTCAGTGGGCCTGGTGCAATCACGGAGGAAAGTGTAAGGAGAAGCATTCTGTCTTTGAATGGAGTACCAATCCTCAGGAGCATGATAAAACATGTCTGGCCCAAGGATAGGCCAGACCTTAAACGGCGAGTCGTGGTTGCTGTTCTGTTGCTAATTGGAGCTAAGGTAAGGACAGAGTATTTTGAGAGCAACTGAAGTGTTACAGCCATCCTGTATCTTTCTTGCTTTAGTTTACTTACCTGTAGTACCCAATCACTTTACAACTGACTGGTGTCTCAAACAACTTGTTTTCAGATTCTAAATGTGCAAGTTCCATTCCTGTTCAAGTACGCAGTTGATCACCTCAACAACATTGATGCTGCAACTCTTGCTGCACAAACTGGGGGCACTGTAATCACCATGGCAACAGCATTGTTGTTGGGCTGTAAGTAAAGTAAAGTAACAGTAGTATAAAATTGTGTAATCAAATGCCAGTTTTAAGTCACTTAAAAGTCTTACTTATAAAATTTGTTACATTTTAATTAAAAGTGGTTTGAGGTACAGTATATTTTAATCACTTGTTCAATATTCTTGCAGATGGTGCATCAAGAGCTGGTGCTTCCTTGTTCAATGAACTGAGGAATGCTGTGTTTGCCAAAGTGGCCCAAGGCTCTGTTCGTACTGTGGCCAGAAGAACATTCCTTCATCTTCACAACCTGGACCTCACTTTTCACCTCACAAGACAAACTGGAGCTCTTTCACGAGCAATTGATCGAGGAACAAGGTACAGAATTATTATGATTAAAGTATTGCCAGTTATTTGGTGAGCCTTGGCAGTGACAATGGGAAGGAACAAAGAAAGGAAAGAAAAAGGGAGGGAGGGAGAAAGGAGGATAGATGGGTGGATGGATGGAAATCTTTATTTATCTACGGTTGTTTTATCAAAGCAAATACAATCAATGGCCGTGCCATAATTACATAGTTTCTGTAAGTAAAGCAATTCTATATCATGAAATCCTGTTTGTGCAGAAAGCATTGTCTTGATTTTGGCTTTGAAATAATGGTATCATTCATCTTTCAGCGAAGATAGATAGATAGAATAGATACAAACTATAGATAAGAAAAGAAGGAAGAAGGCAAAGCAGGAGGAAGAATGGAATGAGAAAAGAAAGCGATGAAAGAAAAAACAGATAAAAGGAAGGAAAGAATGAACTTAGGTGAAAGAAGGCAAAATAGGAAGACAGGAAGATGAAAAGAAGGCAAGAGGCAATGCAGTCAGAAAAAAAGAAGGAAGGATTTAAGGTAGCTGAAAAACTTTATGCGGAAGGAAATTTAGGTGGAACTAGGTTGCTGCCAAATAACCCTTTGTAACCCCTGTGCTAAAAATAACTACATTATGTTTTTTTTTCTTATTGTTCATCATTGTTGCTATGTACCTACAAACCACCACACACTCTTTTCCACCCTGGTTCATGTCATGTGCAGAACAACACGAATATTCCTGTCTTTCAGAGGAATCAACTTCATCCTTAATGCCTTGGTATTCAACATTGTCCCGACGATATTTGAAGTATCGCTGGTGTCAGGAATTCTTGTGAGTTTCATAAGCATAACGATCAATGTTAGACTACGGTATGTCGGTAATAGGTAAGCATAAGGAACGTTCCTTATACTTATGCTTGATAGGCACTAGTGAAAACACGCCTTTACGTATTGTTTCATCGTTGTGCTGACACAGACCAAAATTTGTTCCTACGCTACAGAGGGACCAGTTGTTCAAAGCTCTCCCAACTTCTTAGAAAGAAAATGTATGAGTGATGCAGTGAGAACTGATAGTTTGATCAGATCTGAGGAAGCTATGAAAAGTCATTTCCTTCATACTGTATCATACAGGCTCTGGTAGTGAAAAAATGAAGGAGGACATTGAAAGTGATCACTGTCGGGAGTGAAAGGATTAATCTAACCCACGGTCAACATATTCTTAATGAAGTCTAACACCGCTTGTTCGTTTTCTTTTTCCGTACTTTTTCTATAGGCTTACCGGTGTGGCCCAGAATTTGCCTTGGTGACTCTTGGTTGTATAGGAACCTATGCCATGTTCACTCTCACTATCACACAATGGAGGTAGTACTTCTGTCTGCTTTTTTGCCAAAAGTGCATAACTGTAGAAGCAAACGCCCATTTAATAGTGCGTTATGGACGTTTCTCATGATCATACAAGGGCAAATTTCCCGCTCCGTCGATCGTAGCTGGTTCGTAACAAGTTCGGCAAGTATATTCGGTATGCGGTCGTAGCTGCACTATTGTTATGTAAATGGTACTTGGAACGTGGTCCTGACATGGTCGATATGTCGTCGGCAAAGTTGTTCAGCGTATTCCGTGGTCGGATGTACAGTAGTCGAGAAGGTGTTGGTTTTGTATTTTGTCTGTGGTTTGTGTGTGGTCGGTCGGTCGGTCGGTCGGTCGCCGGGTAACGAAGGTGCAAACGAGCTGGGTCAATACCCGCGGAAACGCCAGTTTTGGCTTATTTCTCACAGCAGTACTTTGTTGCCCCCAGAACGAAATTTCGTGCAGCAATGAACAAAGCTGATAACGAAGCTGGATCGCAAGCAATTGACTCACTCATTAATTACGAAACTGTCAAGGTAAGGACACAAAACCCCCGGGAGGGGAGGGGGGGGGGGGGGGGGGGGGGGTGAGGGAGTGGATCTCAAACAACTGACTCACTCATTAATTGCCAAACTGTCAAGGTAAGGACACAAATCTAGACTTTATAATCATACCTTGCTATAGTAGTCAGATAAACGAGAGCCGCAGTGGCCTAGCGGTTAGCATGGTCGTCTTTCACTAAATGCCGAGGGTGCGGGTTCAATACCCACTCAAGGCAGTGAAATTTGAGATGTAAGAATCTGGCTCTCTACTCGTGGCTCGGATGACCACGTAAAATGGCGGTCCCGTCTCTAGATAAAAAGAACTACGCGGACGTAAAATATTCACTGAGGACGCAACCAAATCTCTGAAAGTGGCCACCCTCAAGTTGCTTTGGAAGAAAGATGAGGTCATACATGGACTGATAACGGCTGCCCAACGCGCCAGTACAAGCTGACGTTCGATGTCATTTACACACTTGCAGTAAAGAGCCCTGAGACTACGGTTATGTGCGCTATATAAAAACCTTCCATTATTATTATTATTATTATTATTATTATTATTATTATTATTATTATTATTATTATTATTATTATTATTAAGGTCTGCCGCAATGTTGGGAGTTTTATATTTTACACGGTGCGATTTTAGCTAACGACTGTCGCATGTGATTTTCCTTTCGACACGCATCGCATCGTGTGAATCCCCTCACGATTTGGTTAGAATACGTCTGTCGCATACGACACGAAAAAAGTCGAACGATTGTCGTAAGATTTTAAGACATGCTTTAAAATCCCACGTATTTCTGGTGTCGCGTGTGACATACGCCACCAAGTCGTAGGATTGATTTACGCGATGCGATTCGTATCGCATGCATGCAGTCGGTCGTAAGAAAATCGCACGCGACAGTCCTCGCACCGTGTAAACACAGGCGGCCCAAGCTGATTGACTATGTGACGTCACGGTCGGGTTTTATAAGCAAATGTATGGGAGATTTTAGTCGATCGATAACTCGAAAAATATTGCGAGAATGAAGCTTAGACTTGCTAACCTTGTTGTTGTGGTGGTTTTCTTGCTGCTGTAGCGATTTCAGCGTGTTTCGCTGAAATCGCTCACAATATTTTTCGAGTTATCGATCGACTAAAATCTCCCATACATTTGCTTATAAAACCCGACCGTGACGTCACACAGTCAATCAGCTTGGGCCGCCTGTGGTGTAAATGGACGTTTTATTTGTACATTTTTTTTTTTCAGTACTTTAACAACGAGAAATACGAAGCGGAACGCTACGATAAACTGTTGGCCAAATACGAAGAAGCTTCTTTGAAGACTACAACAAGCATGGCTTTGTTGAACTGGGGACAAAACGCGATCTTCAGTAGTTCGTTGACTATGGTCATGTTGTTGGCGAGCAAACAAATCATGCAAGGTAATAATGGATAAGGTCTACTCCCGAGAAACTTAAAAAAACTTTTCACTTTCGTTCCTCTATTCAAATTGATACTTAGGAAAAACAACTAACCCGACACATTGATCTGAACTATTAGAATGCGCTCATTGAGAACTTTCGTTTGAGTGGTCACACCTTTAGGTTTCATTTGACAGTTCAGGAGTTGGAAGCGAACATTAAGAGCTGTCATTTGCGTGGTCACACCATTAGGTTTCATTTGACAGTTCAGAAGTTGGAAGGGAACATTAAGAGCTGTCATTTGAGTTGTCACACCTTTAGGTTTCATTTGACAGTTCAGAAGTTGGAAGGGAACATTAAGAGCTGTCATTTGCGTGGTCACACCATTAGGTTTCATTTGACAGTTCAGAAGTTGGAAGGGAACATTAAGAGCTTTCATTTGAGTTGTCACACCATTAGGTTTCATTTGACAGTTCAGTAGTTGGAAGTGAAAATTTAGTCTGTTAGAATGTACTCAGTGAAAGCTTTCATTTGAGTAGTCACACTTTTAGGTTTGATTTGACAGTTCAGGAGTTGAGTTTCGCAGAGTGCGTTGCACATTCTAGCGTTTGACAGCGGTTCTTTTCTTTTGGTTAATCGTTTCATGGTTTGGCACGTTTGAAAAAGCCACTTCATAATCATCAAACTTGGCGGGCTAAGTGATATGACTGATTATTTGGTAATACTGCAGTTATGTAGAAACAAGGTCAAGATCTACAGAGAGATTTATTTAATAACAGACACTCGCTTACGTAGAGACTAAAAAGTGCTATTTGCTACTGCACATGATTGTGCGCATGATAGTGATTCTCGTCTAGTCATTATTAGTTTCCATTGCCGAACCTGACTCTTATATACTTCTAGATATTTCACGACCAAGTTGACAGACATAAGCTAGAACGCGTTCCGTGTGTAAATAAAGTTGAAACATGTATATAATATACTTTCCCTTCTTTCAGGAACAATGACTGTTGGTGACCTGGTCATGGTGAATGGCTTACTCTTCCAACTGTCTATTCCTCTCAACTTCCTGGGCTCTGTCTATCGTGACATTAGACAATCGCTTGTTGATATGCAGACTCTGTTTGATCTTCACAACCTCAATCCAGTGATTAAGGTAACGGGACTCACATTCTACCGTATACACAAGGCAATTATGAGATCGGTCCAGGCTGAAGTCGAGCCGAGTGTAAACGGTCGACGTTTTCCTAGATCCATCTGGCAGATCCTACGAACGGATTTACGAACGCACGAGTGAGTACACGGGTGAACAATCGGCAAACGAACGGATGAGCAAACGAACAAACGAACACGTGAACGAGTGCAGTGACGACCAGTCCTGAGGCGAACGGATGAAGAAACGAACGCACAAACACACTAACACGTGAACGAGTGCAGGGACGAACAATCGTTAAAAGAATGGATGAACAAACGAACACGTGAACGAGTGCAGTGACGACCAATCCTGAAGCAAACGGACGAACAAACGAATGCACAAACACACTAACACGTGAACTAGTACAGGGACGAACAATCGTCAAAAGAACAGATGAACAAACGAACACGTGAACGAGTGCAGGGACGAACAATCGTCAAGGGATGAACGAACGAACGAACGCGTGAACGAGTGCAGGGACGAACAATCGTCAAAAGGACGGATGAACGGCAAACGAACACGTGAACGAGTGCAGGGACGAGCAATCGTCAAACGAAGGGATAAACGAACGAACGCACAAAAACATGAACGAGTGTACATACATGTACATATCTTGTTCAGGGCTGAGCAGGTTGACTCTCGTGATTTTTATGTCTTTTCAGGAAAAACCAAGTGCGTTCCCTATTGTCCTGAAGCCGAAGGACCCCAAAGCTCATGTGATATTTGACGATGTCAGTTTTGAGTACATGCCGGGACAGAAGATCCTGGATGGGCTGACATTCACTGTCCCTGCTGGAAACAAGGTCGCCATTGTTGGAGGTAGTGGTTCAGGGTAAGTGTAAAGGTCACAGTGACTTTATGCACCGATCAAGTCCGTCTGTTACCAAACCTAATCCGTTCACGTTCTGTTCAGTTGTTCGACGATAATTTTTGTTCATTTGGGTCCTCAGTGAGAAATAAGCTGATCAAACTACATCAATTCTCACCACGTCACTCGTACATTTCTTATGATAACGGTTGCATGGAAGGGTTTGGAGTGCCTTGTAACATTTTCTTGTTGTTGTTGTTGTTGTTGTAGGAAATCCACGATCGTGCGCCTTCTGTTCCGGTTCTACGACCCCCTGGACGGGCGCGTGTTGGTGGGAGGTCAGGACATCAGTGACGTCACAATAGAAAGCCTCCGCAAAGTCATCGGTGTCGTGCCACAGGTAAACGACTTGACAGCACACATTTGTCACAATCTTCTACCCGTGTAGCAGTGCAACGTCAATAAATTGTAAAGTGATGGTGTCCTTCAAGGCTTCATTACGTCATCTGAAGATGATAACGTGATGTCATCATGAAGTCAAAATGTTGTGCTGACCATGACGTGCGCCTTAATGACGTCATCATATTTTTGGTGACGGATTAGTTGACGTCATCCGGTCATATGTATTGAAACAATAAATATTTATAGCCCATGTCTATGTTGTGACTTTCGAAACTAGTCATTTAAATGAACTGGAAAAGCAGTGCAAGTTAAACAAGATTACAATCACACTTAAAGAAAAAGGTGTTGTTGTTGTTTTTAATTAGACTCTCCCTCTTTCAGGACACCGTCCTTTTCCACAGTGACATATTCTACAACATCAACTACGGAAGAATCGACGCCACTTCAGAGGAGGTGTTTGAGGCAGCCAAGATGGCGGAAATTCATGACTCCATACTGCGCATGCCTATGGGTTATAAAACACAGGTGGGAGAGCGCGGGCTCAAGCTCTCTGGCGGCGAGAAGCAGCGGGTGGCGATTGCACGTGCCATCTTAAAGAACCCGTCGATCCTGATCTACGACGAGGCCACTTCTTCCCTTGACTCAATCACAGAGATGGTACGTACGATATTCGCAATGATTGGGAACCCGACTAAACGAAGTCCATCGACCGACTTACCGAACGCTGACCGACCGATTTACTGACCCGACCGACTTACTGAAGACTGACCGATCGACCGACCGACTAGCCGAAGGCTGACCGACCGAAAGACTAACCAGACCGACTAATCAAGCCGGCTGGCCGATATACTGACCGACCGACCAACCGTGTACCGACCCAATTATAACAAGGCGGACCGACCCGCTGACTTATTAGGCCAACGGACGTTCCAAGCAATGGAACGACGGACCGCACAAACTGATGCAAAGGCTTGAACGACTAACCTATAGCCAACAAAAGCTGTCGATAAGTCTGTAGACAGGTCGACTCTTGAATATCCAAACAGAAAGATACAACACATCAAAAGTGCACCTATTATTTATAAAATCAATGATTTGTCTATGTTCTGTTCTTGTGCCCTAGAACATCCTCAACTCTCTCCAGCGCGTCACGAAAGATCGGACGTCCATCTTCATCGCCCATCGCCTCTCCACCGTAGTGGATGCCGACGAAATCCTCGTCCTCGAGGATGGTCGGGTGCGAGAACGAGGAACGCATTTCTCTCTTATAACGGACAATAACAGCTTGTACGCGCACCTCTGGAACAAACAGCACACTGCACACTTTCAAGATTTGGAGAGAACGATGTGATAATGTAACCGCAGTTTTCAGCGGTTCAAACTAAAACTTACTCGCCCTGTGTGGAGACTGACTCCCTTTTTCCACGTTTTTAGAATGGGACTAGATTAAAGGAGGTCCTGTTCGTAGGGTGAAAACTAATTCGCGCTCTTAATTCGACGCCAGGCAAACTCGACGTTTGAGTACGGACTGCGAGCTTCTGGATTGTGGCAAATTTGTTGTCTTATTAACAGTAAGGTCTGATGTGGAGGACGACCTTCCCGGGGGGGAGAGGGTACTCCTTAAAATTTTGGGTGGGAGTGTGCCGCCCGGGACTGAAAACCCTTACCCTATTTCAGACCAAAATTTGCGATTTTCGACCCGATTTCAGACCAAAATGTGCAATTTTCGACCCTATTTCAAACCAAATATCAAAATCTCCGACCCTATTCTAGACCAAAAGGTTAAAATCGATACCCTATTTCAGACTAAAATGCTGAAAATTGATACCCTTTGGGGCAGCACATACCTATATGGCTCACATATGGGAGTACTTCAACCACCCACCCCCCCCCCCCCGACCCCCCCCCCCCCCCCCTCCGGGGGACGACCACCTCTATCTGCGCGTCGTGTCTCACACCCACGTGGTCTCAAGGCGAAATGATCTCCTGCGCCTGGTTTTTCAAAGCACGATTAGGCTAATCCTGGATTAGGTCTAAACTTTCTTGTCATTTATAAGCCTTCAAAGCGTAGAGGTTTCGACTTCCTTGATACGTCTTAAACTGGAACAAGCTTTAAATCCGTCTTCGAACAAAATCTTGCTGTTTATTGGCAGAGAGGTCGAGAAAAAGAACTTCGTTAATTCTGGATTAGCTTGATCGGCAGTTTGAACAACCGGGCCCGGATATGTGAAACCAAACGTTTTGAGGCTTCTCTCTTCGTCAGCAAAATGCTTCGGTTTTTCCAACAAATTAAGACTTGTGATGAAGGTTTTATCTCTCAATAAAGGTTTGCGAGTCCCTCTTTCGGAAAAAAAAAATTGCAGCATTACAGTTTAAATGCGAGGGCGTAGTATAAAAGGTGACCCCCTCGGAGTAGTTTTAAATATTAAATACACTAGAATGCGATGATAATATAAATATTATATATACACTCTTCATTTGAGCCTGAATTGAGTCACTATTTGACTGGACCGTGAAATTATTTGCATTTTGTAAACACTGAAGTAGTACGAGCAACATTTTCTTGCAACCAGCCTGTTATTACACGTATTGCTACCTTCGCACGCAACTTGTTCTGCAACAAAATTTTGTGTTGCGAGTTGCGGCAACATGTTGCAAAAACTAGAAGCCGAGTCTGTTTTGTAACATGTTGCCGTAACTCGCAACACGAAATTTTGTTGCTTGCGCAGGTAGTAATACGTGCAACACGGGCCGCAACTTGCTACGCAACTTTGTTGCACAACGAGGTGCAAAAAATGTTGCCCGTATTACTTCACCTTTAATCCCAAGTAATACGGGCAACATTTTCAGTGCAACTTGTCGTGCAACAATGTTGCGTTGCAAGTTGCACCGTAATGTTGCGCGTATTACCACCGTGTTGCAAGTTACAGCAACATCTTGCCCAAAGTAGAACCCACTTCTACTTCGTACAACATGTTGCTGCAACTTGCAACACGGTGGTAATACGCGCAACATTACGGTGCAACTTGCAACGCAACATTGTTGCACGAAAAGTTGCACTGAAAATGTTGCCCGTATTAAGGTGAAGTAATACGGGCAACATTTTCAGTGCAACTTGTCGTGCAACACTGTTGCGTTGCAAGTTGCACCGTAATGTTGCACGTATTACCACCGTGTTTCAAGTTGCAGCAACATGTTGCACGAAGTAGAAGTGGGTTTTACTTCGTGCAACATGTTGCTACAACTTGCAACACGGTGGTAATACGCGCAACATTACGGTGCAACTTGCAACGCAACAGTGTTGCACGACAAGTTGCACTGAAAATGTTGCCCGTATTACTTCACCTTTACTTCGCCTTAAGACAAAACTCGCTCAGTGATTTATGTTAATTGATATAAAAATCCTTTGGAAACAACGAGCAAAAATGCGCAATTAACTATTAAAATGCCAGGCATTTTTGGTGATATTGGCCACCCTCCTTCTTCCTGTCATGCAAATAATTCGTTGCCCTCCGACAATACCCTCTTGTGACGTCATTTCGCGAGAAGTCCTGGGAACGACAGTTATGGTGGCGCGCAGATCGCGCAGATATGGATCATGAAGCGTTATTGGACTAGCATCTAAAACTGATACGAGACCATGATTTCTCCGGTTGACCTGGACACGTTTAACTACAGAAAACGTCCATCAGTTAGTCAAAAATGCGACACCGATCGACAAGGAATATTTTCTAATGGAAAGAAATGCACGACACACGAAGAAAATCGCGAAATTCAGGCCTCGCTTTGTGCTCGCTCTGATCAAGAGAAGGCGGGAAGCAATGGCGATACGGACTCACTACTCAATAACAGTGGCGACGGCAGAAGCAGTGAATTTTTGGACAGGAATTTTAACAGGTCATGTTACAGTACATCAAAGCTCCAGCAGCTGTGTGAAATGTTTCCAGACGAAGCTGAATCTCGACTCCACAAAGTTTTGGACTCCACAAAATCTTTGGAGGAAGCAGTACAGAGGATACTTGCTGTCGAAGAATGTGTCGAAGGTCAGTTAAAATCAAGATTGACCAATCACAAGTGTGTGTACTGCATTTGCTCCCTCCTCCCTTCCCGCAGGCACTTGACAGAAACCTGGATAGGGGTCACGGTCTGTTGACACCATCACCCCCCTCCCCCTTGCTGTCATGCAAATTCCTTGTCCTCTGACAAATCCCCGGTTTGCCCAGGAAGGAGAGAGAGGGAGTGCGAGAGATGGTTACAGCTGGAATTGATTGATGCATAGTTCCAACAGCGCATGCAACACTAGGGACTGTCTGCAGACTTGCGGCAACTATCAATAGTGAAAAACAGCTTTTATCAGTATGTTGCCATGGTTGGGAAATTTGTATCCACCCAGAAAAGTCCTTGGAGTCAGTGCTGGGTGAAAGGTTGAGAGGGTGGGAGGAGGTGGTAAAAGCTGGAATTGATGAATGCATAATATTATCATAAAATTAATTGTGTTAGTTTTTGGTTCATTTGCTTGTTCACAGTGTTATTTGTTCCTTGACAGGGGACAATGGACCCACAAGTAGCTCAGGAAAAAAAAGACAAGCTTGTGATATGGATGACAGTGAATTAGATACTCAAAGAAAAAAATTGAAATTGTTATGCCCAAATAGAAGGACTAGCTGTTCACACAAGTCTACTAACAAGATATCTCAGTCAGAACAAGACAAACAAGACTTGGAGCAGATGAAGGAGGTATTTCCTCATCTTCGTAAAAGAGATCTGAAAGAAGTGCTGGCATCCTCGGAATCTGTTGATGAAGCCATTTACACTCTTTCAAGTTATGCAGCAGAGAACTCAGGTGATTTATGACCTCCCCTGTGAAAGCATACACTGATGTTTTTCCGTTATGAATGGAAAAATGTTTTAGTAACCATTTAACCAAATAGAAAATTGTTAAATGGTCTTGCAAATGGCTTTTTAGTCTTAAATGGTTTTAAGAAAACATTAGCATCCAGGGCACAAAACCATTTAATGATATGGCAGTCATAAGATCCTGGGCCTGGCTGCATAAGATGCCAACACCTGAGACTATAGTGTTAATAGCAATATGGGAATTAAGCTTTATCTTTGTGACCTTTACTTTTTTAGCAGTAATTTAAGCTGTACTGTCAGTCTTAACAGTATAATAGATCTAAAAGCATGTTGCATGGTGATCTCTGCTAGGGCCCATTAGCTGATCAGGCTATCCGTTTACAAAATGATGCATGGTTTTGTTCAGTGAATGTTTGGAGAATTTAGAGAGTGTAGAAATTTGAGGGTTTGACTGTCACTGTATGTGCTTGGCACTTTTACAGCTTCAAATGGAGTGAGTGAGGTCATAGAAATTTCTGACGATGATTGTTTGGATGGAGATCAGGTTCTTGTTGGTGGGTGCCTAAATACATGTCTTACATGTTTTTACATTGTAGTTCATTAGAATAACTACTGTATACCTATCAGTCAGAATAACATTATTGGTTTTCTCTCAGCAAATGAAAGTGGAGCAAATCACACTAATGATGATAGCGATGATGAAGATTTCACTGCAGAGCAAAAGGCAACAATTCTGTCCTTCTTTGATGAGTGTTCAGTCCAGGAGTTGAGTGCTGTCCCAGGATGTTCTGTCAAAAAAGCCAGGAAGATATTGAGCTTGAGGATATTTTATTCCTGGGATGATTTGGTAAGTGTAAAATATAGCAAGCTACATGTTGCCTATCTTGGACAAATTGTTGAGGGGCTTCATCTACACGTACTTCTTCAGTCTGTAGTTCATTCTTTAGTCAAACTGTGTTCCCTCTTTCAGAGGTGTTACTTAGTAACTGTGTGTTTAAACTCATCACCCAGATGAGCCTGGGTGTAACAAGGTGGCTGGTGAAGGGCGGCACCACCTAGTCATAGTACCAACCTAGCAAGGAGGTATCCATGGCAACCCTGCCACAACCCAACACCATGGCACCAGTCACACCGAATATCAGTGGAGAATTACTGCAAGACTTACTTACCAGGGGGAGAGGGGAGAGGGGGCAAAAATCCACCCAAACTAGTATGTAAGCAAGTGATCCGTGACAATCAAAGCACATGAGCAAGCAAAGTAAGCACCCCTGCAAACCCTTGGGGCTACCCCCAAATTGTGGGGATGACCACTGACCAGCACAGTCTCGGGGTTAACTTTGCCTAAATTACATTTAGCCACATTAATAATTTAATAATAATTAATAATTATTTCTTATTGGGCCCTGACTCAACCACAGTCCTTTGCATACCCAAACCCTTGGTCCACCATTTTTAGGGCCCCTGAAAAGGTTAATTTGGCAATCCATATCTATCCATTAGTTGCTTTTAGCCCAAAAGTGCTACTTAGTCCTATTTTGTGATCGATTTATTACATTGTCATGTTGGGAACTGAGCCTTTGAGTTGAGTGGTTTGTAAAAATTTTTAAACTAATGAGCTAAAATGCTATCAACTGCTGCTTCGCTCGCTGTGCAGCAATGATAGAATAACAAGCAATATTGTAACCAAGTGAAAGAACAAAAAATAACCAAGGGAAAAAATGAGAGCAGCAACTAGGGATAACCAAGGAATGAACTATGAAATACAGTACAGTACATGCAGTGTGGAAGATAAAGTTCAATTCTTTGTTACAGGTGTCCAAGTTAAATGTTGCTAAGGGAATCTCAACCATGGTAAGGGCTCACATATATCCATACAACACAGTGAACAAACAAACAAACAAAAATAAACAAATCACAAAGCAGCAAACAAGGCAAGTTATAGTCCTTTATTATATAGACACGAGTGTTTTACTGGAAAATATACCGTGCGTAAAATCCATACGAAACTACATCCGGGACCCGAGTGGCGTATTTTCCATATCCTCACTAGTGAGGATATCGTTGGCATCATTTCCCGCTTTTGCACGGTTGTTTGTACAATTTCTCGTAAAACACTCGTGTCTAATATAATAAAAAGAAAATTACACGGCAGCTTGAAGATATGGATTTTATTTTCTCGTGGTAGAAACAATATTTTACTCACTCGCGAAGCGCTCGTTCGTAAAATATTGTTTTTACCACTCGAAAATAAAATTCATATCTTCGCACCGCCGTGTAATATCCTCTATGTATTCAGCATCAATATTTCTACTGTATTAAATTTGAAATTCGTTTAAAGGTGCTATCAGACTGTCTTACACTGCTGGAAGAAAGAGAAAGAGTGGACAAATTAATGAACAGATGCGAGGCGATGTCCAGCAACATAAGGCAAATGCTAACATGCAGAGGAAAGGTATGTGTGCTAATTCAGGCATGCACATATATATTCTGACTTCTGACGACAACCCAAAGTAGAACTTATCTCCTGAGTCTTCTAGATAGCAGTTCTCCCAACTATTCAAGAAGGAAACTTATAAGTGGTGTAGTGAGAATTAGTGGTCAATCAGCCTTTGTCTGAGCTAAGTATCATTTGCCAAGTTCTGCGTACAGACATCGCATTTCTTACTGTACATGCCTGGAACATTCTCAAAAAGAATGCGTAAAGAGACTGAAAAATGAGTACAGTTAATATCTTGAACTAGAGTCTAGCGTACATGTATATTTCTGGACAATATTTGCGCGTAGTTTTGGGTAACTTCTGTTGATCTTGAGAAAGCTGAGTTAGGACAGTGATTTATGAATTCATCAGTATCAGTCTCACGGGTGTTGGACATTTCAAGATGCATACACGTTCGCAGATATTTGAAAAAACAGTAGGCAACTCGAAAAAATGCAATAAATGTACGCAATGTTAGTTTAGCGTCTTACATGTCTCTGATGATGGACTGTAATATAAAGTCGAGGTTGATTGATCTGATTTTATTTCCAAGGTGAGCAAGACGAACGTTGCAGAGGACACTACAGAGGACGCAGAGGTCGATGATGACGTTGTTGTCCTGGATGATTCTCCGAAGAGAACCACCATTACTTCTCAGCCAAAACTGCTGACCAGCAGGTACCAGACTAGTTCACAGCACGATTAGCGAGCTCATTTTGTGGCGCCTTTGCTCAAGACAGATTTGCCGCTATTCGCTTGCTTTGCAGTTGCGCTTCGTTGCGCTCACTCGGATGATAGAATATTAAGCTAATTTGTATCGCGATATCGTTTGCATTTACTTCTCTATGAAAAACGGTACCGACCAAATGAGTGACTGACCATATCAGTAATCTTACCGACCACATACCTATCACGTTACCGACCACATACTGACCACATACCGACTACATACCGACCACATACCGACCACTTACCGACCACTTACCGACCACATACCTATCACATTACCGACCACGTACCGACCACATACCGACCAGTGCAACTTGCTCTCAATTTCGTACTTCCTTGGGTGTTGTGTTTGTGTGACTTGGCCCGCTTACCTCATTACAGACCAACTGCCTTGTTCTCACACGAACTCTCCGAACGAACCGTCATTGAATCCAACTCAATATTGGACTAAAAATAAATAAATAAATAAATAAATAAATAAATAAATAAAGTATCGTTATTTATACACGGTACGTAATTCAGCATAGCTGGCGGGGCCGTGTTTTAAACTCAACGTAATTCTGTAAAAAATCCCAACTGGTCGAAGGCAAACGAATGGCTATTTACATAACGTGGCCGAGGATTTGAACGCGGGGCTACCGTGTTACAAATTCAGTCTTCAGAGCGGGACTTGAACTCGGGACCTCCGGATTTCAAGTCCGGCGCCCTAACCACTCGGCCACGCCGCCTCCTGTGTGGTTGTAGCGAATGTTTTGTTTTCTATTTCATGTGAAGCCGTCAGCTGAAGGCATACCAGATGGAAGGTCTTAACTGGCTGGTTCTGATGCATGATCAGGGCGTGAATGGGATTTTGGCAGATGAAATGGTAAATTCTTTTCAAATGATCTTTTTTTTCTGCTCTCTTTCGTTTTGCGTCCCCCTCTGTTCTCGCCAGTGTTCATGAAATGTCCCCTTGTTGTTTTTTTAGGGTCTTGGGAAGACAGTCCAAACCATAGCGTTCCTCGTGCACTTGATTGAGTCAAACGAGAAGTGTCCCCATTTAATTGTTGTACCTTCATCTACGTTGTGTATGTTTTGGTAACTCGTGTCTTCATTTTTTCACCACACACACCGACAAAACCTTACTCAACATCAATGCACGGCACAAATACAATACTTCAAGTGCGTCCCTGTTTAATCCTTCGTGCAACAAGTCTCATCCATTCATCTGATTCTAAACATGGCATTCTAAACTAAACTCAGTGTTGCTAAACTATAGACGCAGCGTTTACGTCGTGCTTGACAGTTGAGCTACCACATAGAGTTGCCAAAGTTTACGAAAACAAATAAATTGTTGTGTTTCACGGCTGGCCTGCCCCTATTTCTACATGACAAAAAAACTATTGTTTTATAACAACAAGGGGCAGTCGTAAAACGTCATAAGATCCAAGAGGCGGCGCCCACGAAATTCGAATCCCAAAATGGCACATTCTTCAAGTTGTTTCATCAAATAAAATGCTTTTCCAATATCTTTATTGTATGTTTCATTATGCATTTCAATTTAGAGTAATATATTGCCAAAAGTGCACTGTAAAAACTTACAAGTAGTAGTTCATCTTTCGTTATAATATTATTTAATTTAGTAGTTACATTTTTTGTTTGTTTGTTTGTTTGTTTGCAGCCAACTGGGTGAGAGAGTTTGAGGTGTGGTGTCCCTCAGTTGACGTGTTACGTTACCATGGTGAGTGTGTATCATTACCCGATCTCTTCTGCATTGTAATGCTAGTTTTTGTGAAAACTCGAAGGGCTAATGCTCGAAACGTAAGGTTAATGTAACAGTCTGTACCTAAAGTGACACGATGCATTCGGGACGGTAGGTCGCGCGGAACTGTTACAGGTAAACCCTATCACCGTGTATGTTTTCTGAGAGCTTAATGATAGCAGAACATGAAGAAATGCTCAGTAAAGAAAACAAGCATAGTGTTTTTGAGAAATTTTTACCAGTTTCAAAAAATACCTTATCACATAAAGTGAGTTCCTTGACATGGCGTTATTATAAACCGCGCTATGATAAACTCATTATACGTGCTGTCTGTCTATCTATATACAGGCTCAAAAGATGACAGGATGAATCTAAAGATGGACGTTCAGGAGGGAATTCTGTCCTTCAAAGTTATGGTTACCACGTAAGGAGATTTGACAAGAAATTTACCTCTGGTCAAACGTTTCGCAAATTGACGAAGTTAAAGTCAATGCAAGTTTTTAAATTTAATTTACGATCAACTTGCGTTTGGTTTGGCCTCTTACTTGTATCAACTTGTAACGATTTGCGTTGACTTTGGTCGAGCTGAATTTACTCGCAAATCCACGCAAGTTTTTCACCCTCCTCAAGACGGTAGGACTGTTCTGGCATTGCAAAATGGCTTCAACGACACCGTTTTGAACTAGGACTTCACACTAAAAATTCTGCAGACCAGATTAAGAAGCACCATTTCTGTGACTTAGTTTGCTTTACTTTATAAGATAATCCTGCCATGGTAACCTCGTCAGCTTCAGATTTTAGGTTTTTCCAGGCATCTCACTTTACGCAAGATGCTGCACAGATAATTGTATTTGTAGAGCCGCATGCCTGCGTGTTTTATCCGAACATCTGCCGATACGCACACTCATTTTGAAACACCCGTGTATAAGACATAATTTCACAGCGTTTAAATTTGACGTGCGACTTACAACACCACTCCACTTTGACAAATTCAAGACATTTCCCAAAGTTACTCGTAAATGATAGACCTTATCACAGTTTTCGACGCCATCTTGGACGAGTAGGCAGTTCCTCACGGCTTGACAACAACACGAGGTTTCTCAAAGATTTCTGCAATTTGTCGAAACTTGTTGATCTGGGGATCCTTGGCAGCTAAAGGTAAATAGATTTTTTGAAAAAAATAAATTGAAGAAATTGATTTTTTTTTTTCGAAAAATCTACTTACCTTTGGCACCCAAAGACACCGACATCACTCAGTCTTTCGAAAAATTGCAGAAATCTTTGAGAATTCCCTTGTTATTGTCATCCATGAGGAACTTTTACAAAGAAATGTATGGGGCTTGGTAACCTGTCCTTCAATTTCTTGCCTACGCAGTCCAAGATGTCGGCGAAAACCGTGATAAGGTCTATTGTCCAGAACCTTGTTCAAGAGACACCGCGGAAATACGTTCTTGACGTCACTTCAGCGTTCGTCGCCATAGTTATCTAACTTCACAACTTATGTGATAGAAAATGTATTGAACTAACTTATAGTTGAGTATCGAGTATAATTATTGAGTTTCTTGGCTGAATCTTGATGTTTTACGAGCGTTACATTTAACTACAAAATCTGCACCAGATCCACGGTTTTGTGCAATAGCACGGCCGAAAAACGTATTTCCGCGGTGTCTGTTCAAGATATGTTCACTGTGTCCATGTTTCATTCTCTTCGTAAACGCATTCTGAGGGACGCTCCACGTTGGTCTATCAGTAATTCCATAGTAAACAGTGGTGCGATGTCTGCTTCTCCAATCTGTTTATTATCTGTTAATTATTTTATTTTAGATATGCTGTTGCAAAAGAGGACAGAAGTTTTCTTCGTAAATTGAAGTTCCACTATGTTGTATTTGACGAGGCGCACATGTTGAAGAATATGCAGTGTCAGCGATATCAGCAGCTGATGAAAATTAGGGTAACAAATCCTTTGCCTGTCTTTGTTGTTGTATCATTCTGTGCGTGTGTGTGTGTGTCTGAGCTTCAAATATTTTGTCATGTTTCTGTTCCAAATTAAAAGCCTTGTCTCGAAAACTTGTCTGTGCTCTAGTTCTGTCTTCAGCCAGACATCCTGCCGATTTACACGGTCAGATTTTGTTACGATTGTCGCATGCGACCTTCTTACGCCGGACACGGTTACGACACGAATCGTATCGTGTAAATCAACCCTACAACATACGATTCGTGCCGTGAGTCGTATAAGGAGGTTGCACGTGACAATCGTAAGCCAAAATCGCACCATGTAAAATTGCTTTGTTCCCAGGCTTCTCGCCGTCTGTTGCTGACAGGAACCCCATTTCAAAACAACTTGTTGGAGTTGATGTCGCTCTTGAGTTTTGTGATGCCGGAGATGTTTGGTGCCAGTGCCCAAGGAATCAAGTTCATGTTCTCTAACACAAACGTGGTACGGACTCTATTGTTGATTGCCATATCCTTTTACTGTCATGTTTCTCCGTCCAAATAAACCTGAGCACTGCTGCTGGAAAGTATTCATTGAGAGCTTTCATTTGAGTCGTAACACCTCTAAGTTTCAGTTTACAGATTCCCGGAGTTAGAAGTGAATACTGCGCTGTTATAATTGCACCCATCAATAGCTTTCATTTGCGTAGTCATACCTTAACGTTGCATTTGACAGTTCAGGAGTTGGAAGTGAATACTTCTATTAGAATGTACTCATTGAGAGCTTTTAATTGAATGGTGACACCTTTAGGTTTCATTTGACAGGTCAGGAGTTGGAAGTGAACACTGCTATTAGAATGTAGTCATTGAGAGCTTTCATTTGAGTGGTCACACCTTTAGGTTTCATTTGAAAGTTCAGGAATTGGAAGTGAACACTGCTACTAGAATGTACTCATTGAGAGCTTTCATTTGAGTGGTCACACCTTTAGGTTTTATTTGACAGGTCAGGAGTTGGAAGTGAACACTTCTATTAGAATGTACTCATTGAGAGTATTCATTTGAGGATGAATAGTTGAAAGTTGAGCCGAAAAAAAAAAAAAAAAGAAAAAAGAAAAAAGAAAAAAGAAAACTCGACTTTGGCAATGAAAAGTTTTGACACACTGAAGCTGATCAGAGATCTGATCATGTATGTTGGTAAGGGCGTGCGTGTGGCAGGTTTATCTAGCGTGCTCGGGTTTTTGAGAATCTTTGTGTTTTCATGACAGCAAAGTGAACCGGACTCGGGGTACGAAAGGGAGCGCGTGGAGCAAGCCAGACGAATCATGCAGCCGTTTGTACTGAGGAGAGTCAAGGCAGACGTGAGTGCCGTGCTGAGTCATGCGAAAAGAACGACAGAAAAAAGAAACTTGAAAGAGCGCGTTCTCTGTTTTCTTCCCATCCATCCTTCTTTCTTTGCTTTCTTTCTCCTTTCCTATCCCTTCTATCTTTCTTTCTTTCTACTGCTTGTCTTGTACTCTTCTTTCTTTCTTCTTTATTACATCTATTTTTCCTGTCATTTTGCTCGTTCTTCTTTTTCGCTTTTCTTTCTTTTATCCTTCCATTCTTTTCTTCTCCACTACTACAGGTTCTTCTGCAGCTTCCTCAAAAGCATGCGCACGTGGTGACTTGTAGTATGACTGACAGGCAGCGCCAGCTTTACGATGACGTCTTCCTCACGTGTTCATCTGAGTACAAGTCAGATACAGGTACGTGACATACAACAACAAGCGCCGCACAAAGTAAATAAATGTTATGGGCAAGACAAGTGAAAGTTGGACCATTTAGCTTGTTCTGTACAAGTCTTATCGAGGCGTAATCTCTGCTGCTAGAGGTGCCCGTTTATATTAGTTTTTCTGGTCTTTTTCTATTGTAGCATCTACACGGAATTATCAAAGCATCTTAATGAGAATGAGGAAGGCTGCTAATCACCCACTTTTGCTGAGGAAACTTTACCAGGAAAATCAACTGCTAGAGATGGCGAGAAAGTACTGCAAGGTCGGTAACATATCTGCTGAAAAGCCTACTTTCTACTTAGCTGTGACCTCACACTTTTGTGTCCCCGATTAGCATATCACATGTGATACGCTAGAAGATTTTGACACATTAATAAAGTTTATATGTATGTATGTATGTATGTATGTATGTATGTATGTATGTACTACTTCTGTCTAAACATGAATTCCACTCATCAACAACGTGAACGCTGCTATTAGAATTTACTCGTTTATAGCTTTTATTTGACTGGTAACACCTTTTTGTTTCATTTGAGAGTTGAGAGGTTTTCTAGATTGTATCAACTTCACTCAAGAACAACGTGAATTCAAGCGTTTGAACTCAAGTTTAAAGTAACATGCGTCACTTTTGTCCGTAGGATCCAGAACACCACGACTCAAACCCTGACATTGTATTTGAGGATATGACCGTCATGTCGGACTTTGAACTCCATCGTTTGTGCAACCAGGAAAAGGTGTGTATCGAAAATGCGAAAATACCAACGCTCCCTCCCTCTCTTCTCCTCCGCCCCGCCCCACCCCCTTCCCGTGCCAAAAGAGCTTGCTCTAATCGTCTGAAGCCCAAAAGAGATTCAACTGAATTCCTAAACTACGGTACATGCATGCAGGACTACAGACCCTCCATACAAAATGGCCGATCATATCCCTAACTTGTTGTTATTGTTGTTGTTGTTGTTGTTGTTGTTGTTGTTGTTGTTGTTGTTTATTCCCGATAACAGAGCTTAACGTCGCACGCCCTCGATCGTGAGCTGCTGTTGGATTCTGGGAAGTTTTCCTGGCTTGACTCTCACCTTCCACAAATGAAAGATGAGGTGAGTGCGGCACGACAGGTTCTCTGACTTTATGTAAGCTTAAATGTAAAGTCTTTGGTGATTTTGTTGTTGTTGTTGTTGTTGTTGTTTTGTATTTACATTTTGTCAGCTAGGCAGTTCACTTTTATTTATTTATTAATTTTTTTTTTCGTGTGCAGGGTTCTAGGGTTTTGCTCTTCAGTCAGTTTGTCATAGCCTTGGACGTCATAGAAGCGTATCTACAGGACCGGGGTCATCATTACGTAAGGCTTGATGGCTCGACGAAACTCGAAGAAAGGTGAGGCGTCTCTAACAAGCCTGAAAAAAGTTAGTGTATTAGCTGGAAACAAACAGAACCTATCGCATCGTAAAGGAACACCACATTCAATGCAGCTGTAACGAAACCTGGGAACACAATGCAGCATGACGACATAATATTTTCCATACCTTTCCGTACTTTTCTTTGCTGACATTTCCTTACAATTTGCGTACTTTTTCGTACCATTCCGTACTTTCCTGTATCGTTCCTTTGCGTGGTTTCTGTACCTTTCCGTAGTTTTCCGTATCTTTCCGTACTTTTCTGTATCTTCCGTACCTTTGCGTACTTTTTCGTACCTTTCCGTACTTTTCTGTATCTTTGCGTACCGTAGCGTCCTTTTGTGTAGTTTTCCTTCCGTTTCCGTCCGTTTCCTTCCCGTAGCGAACATTTGCGTACTTTTCCTTATCTTTCCGTACCTTGCGTACTTTTCCTTATCTTTCCGTATCTTTGCGTTTCTAATGTCTACAGTATAAGAATGCAGTTAAACAAAACCCTCTCTATACTGAAGCTCTTTTTCTTTTTCCTAGGCAGGTATTGATTGACAAATTTAACTCCGACTCGTCCGTCTTTGTCTTCCTCTTGTCAACAAAAGCAGGTTAGACATTCACCCTAAACTCTTAGCTCAACTCCTTAGCTCAGATTACAAATTCCTCCAACCACTCAAGAAGTGTATATAGAGATTTAGCCTCCGAAAACAGGCAGATTTGCTGCCTGTTGCTTTGCTAGGTCGAAAACTACCGTCTGCGAAACGACTTTTGCGATGGCACAGGCTTTGTCCAATCGGAATTTAGCTTTCAAAAACCAAGAAATAAGACAAAGCTAAGACCATTCTTTCGTGATTCCTGATTGGTCAGCGTTGAGTAGCTCTGACGTCACGGAAGTCGTTTGTCGGTATTTTTCGGCCTCGCAAAGCAACAGGTGGAAAATTCGTCTGTTTTCACAGGCTATGACACAATTGATAGTTCCAATCAGCTTTCATCTCAGGAAGTTGCGTCTAACACGAACGTAAAATACGTTTTCAACTGTTCTTGCCAGGTGGCTTGGGAATAAACTTGGCCTCGGCCAACATAGTGATACTGCACGATATCGACTTTAATCCGCACAATGACAAGCAGGCTGAGGACCGCAGTCACCGAGTAGGACAGACAAGGTGTGGGAACTGCATGTTCATGTGTTGGTGTAGATGTAGTCGATGCATAAAAAAATATGTATAAGATAAATTGTATAGTGTATGTTAGTATAATTTGTATAGTGTATGTAAGTAAAAAGTTATATGTAATGTATATAAAACATCCATAAAGAAAGAAATAAAAATAATATTGATTGATTGTTTAAAAAATGAAGATGTGTCGATGCATCGATGTTGATGTCGATTATGAGTGTGGTGCCAATTTTGGTGTTGAAGTGAAAAAAAAACTAACATCGTTTTCTTTGTCAATGCAGAGACGTTCATGTGTACAAACTCATTTCGGAGAACACTATCGAGGAAGCCATGCTGAGATGTGCAGACAGGAAGCTCAAACTTGAACAAGACATGGCCACCAAAAGCAGAGGTAACTTTAGGAGTTATTGCTTCAGTTTGGTTCAGAACGGCTTTGGACGACTTCCGTAATTTGAACCAAAATCTAAATAAAGCGCCAATCACAAAGGCTGTAGGAAAACACTTTCATCTTTAGCTATCAGGAGCCAAAGTGCATTTGGTTTTACTTAACCTACATTTTAAAGCCATCCTTCAGATCCTAACTATTCATCTTAGAAATATATCGAGTATGAGGATCAAATGCCGTGTTCTCCTTACTGTATCTATATATTAGTGGGTAGAATTTGTAAGGAGAAAATCTACGTTGATATCAGATGCCTTCGTGATGCCTTGTTCTCCTTATTGTACTGTAAACCTGTGGTAGAGTTTGTAATGAGAAAATTTACCTTGATCGTCTTGTTTTTTTTTGTTTTTTTTTTCAGACGATACTCCTGATATTGACACAGAGAAATTTCTCCTTGAAGTCTTTTCATGAGTCGTGCATTTCGAATACGCTCCTTTGCAGTGCAAAGAAAGTGGAACAAAACAAGATGTGTAAATGCAATTATCGCTATGAGGGCCTCGACAGACTAGAGTTTGGAACACCTTGACAGACGTGCCAAACGTCAGCACAAATAACTTGAACTCTTTTAAATCTGTTATGCTAAACTATTGTTTCACCTTCTGAGACACCGTCTACCCGACCTTAAATAAAATAAACTAGACAGATAGCTAAAGTGCACGTGTGGACACCAAAAATGGCGTAGTTGTCAATGATTGTCTCGCTTATTAGAAAACGAGAACTATCTGTCTAGTATGATGACTGTGGTCTGTCGAGGGCCTAAGAAAGGTTGTATACCACGAAATCACTCAAAATTAAGCACCACAAGAACTGTATGTTTGTAATGTAGCAATAGTTTAATTTAAATCATATACACTAAAATGTGGTGCAATTTAGATAATATACATTTTACATGGCCCTTGAGTTCATATTTGGGGTGGGGGCTAATTATCGGTTGGAGTTTTGCATGCGTGTGTGTGTGTGTGTGTGTGTGTGTGTGTGTGTGGGGGGGGGGGGGGGGGTATTTACGAATTTTTACATTAAGCTACTAACGCTAAAACAAACTTCCCGTATTTTACGGGGGTCCCGCAAGTTAAAATAAATGAATGTTTGGTTTCTGTTAGTATTGTCTCTGTAAGGCTGGCGTCACGAACGTCAATATCTTTTTATTATTATTATTATTATTATTATTATTATTATTATTATTATTATTATTATTATTATTATTATTATTATTATTATTATTATTATCATTATTATTATTATTATCATTATCATTATTATTATTATTATTATTATTATTATTATTATTATTATTATTGTTACATATATATTTACAGGATTAGTAAGTGCTTTTCCTGCAATATATTTTACATAAATTTTCATTGGCGGCATACTAAACAAAAAAGTCAGTACTCCTCTTCCGATACGTCTCTTTTACCTAGCCTGCGTGCAAACGTCCTGTATCCCGGCTAGGCAATTTTTACCCCGACTTCAACCCATCCCTTTCTACTCTCCAATCAGCTGATTGAAGTGAAGGGAATCGTCAGCTTGATCATAGCTTACCTCCGCTATTTTCTTTTTTTTTTTTTTTTTTTTTTTTTTTTATATCCAAACTGAGTTTTATCCAAAGAAAACTAAAGACCTAAATTTTCCTCGTTTTGTTTTTTTTTTTTTGACCCAAACTAAATTTTATCCCAAGACAATAACATTTCCCCACGTTTCACTTCTTTTCATGCTTCACTTCCTTTATTATTCTATTAAGAAAAATTGTCCACGTTACAAATTCTGAGCAAAAATTGTGCTGGTCGCCTTGGAAACGACAAAAGCGCATGGAGGCAAATAACTAAATCTGTAAAATGATTCGAAAAGGGAAGGCAAGGTGTGAAATTGCTTGAGAAGGTATATCAGTACATAATTGAAAAGGCCCAGGCTTGTATTTGTTCGATTGGACTTCGCTTGGTGAAAAAAGAATGGAACTTCATCAACAGGAAATGAAGTTATCGCACAACCGGAAGTTGCACGTGGCGTGAACCAGTACACATGCGCACACGCTGTCATTTCTCAGTGGTTCGATTCAAGATGGTCGACGTACCGGTGTAGCTGAGCAGAAAGCTTCCCTTCTCTTTGTTTTGCTCCACCATGAGCTTTTTTAGGATCATTCTTAGTTTAGTGTATTTATTACTGTATCTGAAATCACTCGTAGAAGCTTTCATAGGGAAATGCCGCGACATTTTCGTGTTATCTTCCAACGAGGTTCTCAACTCAACCAAGATTCGAGCACGTTTGAAACCAAATGACATTCATAAGCTCCCACGACACATCAGCTTTGTGCTCCAAGAGTCTGAGGTTAGGTATCAGGATGTTGCACAGCTTATCGTCTGGTCAATGGCGGTTGGAATTTCCTACATTAGTGTCTACGACAGAAAAGGTACGCGCTTCATTTTACTAAAATCATCAAAATCATCGAGAAGCCTTATATTGTTTTATACATACTTGCACCACCACGACATCAAGCCCTTCATATCTATATTGTATTGCAGGCATTTTAAAGAAGAATGCAGCAACTCTTTCTTGTGAAATTATACGACGGAAAAGCGAAGTGTTCGCCGAAGAGTCCAGTAGCTTTACCTTTGTACTTAGGAGAAAGGACACAAATTTTGACAGTCGTTTGGGTGAGTTTTCACTTTTATTGCATCAGTTCTTTTCGTATTGCGTAGTTAAAATCTTCCTCGCAGGTTGGGGGTATCTTATTGAGATCAGATTACATCAAATTAAGAGAAGCATAACACGTCTGATGCGCTTAGAGTTCCACATGTATACCTTAATGTGTTCTAATATAATATTGCGTCACCAAGAAGTGTGCAGCATGGCTCATGCAGATAGTTGTGCATGTGTTTGAAGACTTGACCCTATCTCGGATATTTCGGTGTCGAAAACTACAACTTGTGTGGTCACGTTTCGGTAAATTGTCAAGGTCATGCAAAGCACATGACACAGCTTAGCATCAGCCGGGTGTCAAGGTTCATAACTGAACTCATCATTTCCCAGATCTGAGTCTCTGAGAGTGTTCAAGTTCAGTCTTCTCTCTCACCCGAGTTTTCAGTACATGTACAATATTATGATAACTCAGTGACTGATATCTTGTTCGAATGAAAGCTAAGCAAATATCAATATTCTAACTGCCATAGAAAAAGGTTTTTTAAAAAAAAGGAAAAAACTTGCTATCTTCTTAATTGCTTGAGAGAATTTGTATTATGAGCACATGACTCATGTTCAGTTCACAGTGCAGATTCTCCCAAACATTAGTTCAATTTGTTGGGAGGGGGGTGTACTTTTGATTCTTAAAACCCTTACCCTAGCTACTGTGTTTCAGACCAAAATGTATACAAGTTTTCCACACCTTATTTCAGACCTGCATCCCAAAATTTGCACCAATTGTGATCCATAATTTGTACCTATTTCAGACCAAATAGCAAAACAAAGTAAACCTACTCCCCCTGTGTCAGACTAAAAGATTAGGGGCAGCACATACCCATGACTTACTGTACGTATCCTTGGCAGTATCCCTCACACCCACTCCAATGCTCAGCCCCCCTGGTTCAGTGAACCTTATCTTCTACAACTGTGTTGTAACAAGGAATTTTGAGTTGAATGTATCAGCAATGTGAGGAGAATAATAATTTCAAATAAATGATAGTCTGACGTGCTTGAATCACTGTACTACATTAAGCTAACTACATGTACCTACTATACATACTGAAAGGAGAGGTTTGCCTCTGATCACTTGGTATTGAAGGTCTAAAGTAGATTCACTCGTATACTACAGAAAAGTCCTGTAAAAAGAGAAAATTGTGAAAAAAGGATGCTTCAGTGTTTGCATGATACTCACATGATGTAACAGTGATTGGGAAACCCAACAGATGCTGGTCTTGAACTTACCTGAATTTTCAAATTGTATGAAATTAATGATATGAGATAGTCTTCAAATCACTATCGTCAAATATATTGGGGCACAAATACAGTATCACAATATTTGGGTGGGTGGTTCTTTTCAGTAACTAGTTCAATGTAAGGGGTGGTGAATGGTACTAAAAAAATTGTGGTTCTCAGAAAGTTTTGGTCTGATCTCAGAATCTTGGCAGCCCTTTTTATGAGCCTCAGAGTCTCGTTTTTATTTATTTATTTTTTGTATCTTTCCATCTTGGAGTGTTGGAGTGATTGAAATCTTGGTGTTAGATTTTCAAATAAGGGTCTCGGCGAGTCTCAGATTTTACAGTTCGCCACCCCTAATTTAGGTAGAGTAGATGTACAGTACAGTAATTAAAATTAGAATGGTCAGAACTTTTCACAGCTAATAGTAGAGGTATGAATGAAAGTATATATATCTCAAATCAGCTCATCAAAAGCTGTATTGGCCTGCTGTAGTGGCATAATACTATTCTCAATGCCATCAAAGATATTGCTTTGATATTGCAGTCATTATGATGGCCCTATCACAAATACTTTCAAGATGTCTGATCATTTTTTATCATCACTTTCATCAGTACCACTACCATGACCACCATCATCACTTCTGTTGTTGTTGTTGTATTATTGGCATCTGTAGATTGCCACTTCTTCATCACAAAAACCTAAACATCAATCCTGTCCATTATCACCAGTGAACTACCGCTATTTTTCTCTCAGAGAACCACCTTTTTCTTTTAATATGTAATCAAGTACATGTAGTTCAGCATGGACAAAAGCAGGTAATCTCTTGCTTGGCATTGGTTTCAAACTGGTCAGAATAACTTAACTTTATGAGATCTCTTGCCATATAGGAACATTCAAAACACGTATTACATTATGGATTTATACGAATAAAGGCAAATCATCGAAAAATCAATCAGTTCATTTATGGTGGATTTGAAGAATTAGGGATCTGATCTGTTTTTTTGTTACCTTTATGTTTCAGCCCCTAAACAATTCTGTATAAGTCTTCTGTCAGCTGAGGATGGCAAGGGTGACATGGTGGAAGCAGCAAGAGGCTTTTGTTCTGCAATAGAAAGAAAAGAAAGAATATCCAAGGAAATGGAACCAGAAGTATTTGATTGTTTGTTAAAAGGTAAAACCATTTGTAAATATCATGCTGTGCATCAGTAATGGTTAACCAGGGAAGGGGGGGGGGGAACTTAAAAGTGAGGGGGAGCTTATTCAAGATGACATGACCATAGAACGTAAAGTACAAAAATATGTTATCAAGCATCTAATGCAGTGTCATTTCTCTTGTTTCTCTGCTAATGTTGGTGCTCACCATTGCCAGGATGAAATGGGGAGGGGGAGAGGGGTCACTGGAGAAGGGAGATTTATTTCATAAATTGACCTTGCAGAGATGGGGTGGGGGGCTTATTAGAGCATTTACAATTTTTATTTATTTTTAATTTCTTACACACAGCAACACGTGGTACTCCTGATCCTGATATTGCTCTTAACTTTGGCCCAGTTAGCTCCATTGTGGGATATCTTCCCTGGCAATCCAGGCTCACAGAATTCTTGTAAGTCATTCCTTTGCATCGCTGTTTATACGTGTATAATCCCAGGCTGCATTGGCATTTTGAATTTCCACTCCCAAGCTCTCCCAACCATTCAACAAAAAGATGTGTCAATGATGTGGTGAGGGTAATATTATCTATAGAGTTATCCACTTTTGTCTGAGTAAGGAATTAAAACCTAAGCTCTGATGTTCTTACTTTCAGTTCCTTCAAGACTCACATCAACATCCAGTTCTCAACATTCTTGTGGAGTTTACAAAGATACAACCGTACTGAGCGTCGATTTGGAAAATGAAAACAGATGTTTATGTAACTTATAAAGACTTTAAATGATAGGAATATTTTTATGCAATGTGTTTTGTACAAATCTGTATTTATCTTAGGTTTTCTTGATTTCCCAGTAATTTTCCATTTGAACAATTATTATTGGTGTTGGTTTTGTCATTTCACATTCTACACAGTTGCTTCAATCATAAAACAAAACAAAACTAAACTCCTTGTGATCGTCCAGTGGGGAGGTTCCTTATATTGAGTCTTACATGAATGAGGAATTTGGGTGTTGTTTGTTGGTTCTTGGTTAAGTCTTGTGTTTCCTTTTGCAAGCACTCATTGACACATTGAGAATGAAGTGTCTGCTTCAGCACGAGTCATTAAATAGCAGGATCTGGTCTAGAGCCACTCCTTCAGATCCCAGGCTTGGAATTAAACCTTGGCTGCATCCACGAGAGATCAAATTTGCTCAGGTGTCCATCATGACCCACTGTCATCTCCGTCTCTGTGAGGCTTTGTGGCATGCATGGCATAGTTTATACCAGTGTCTTCACACCACCACCATTTGTTCACGAAAGGCATGTACACCATCCCTTGAAACTCTCTCACTTCCAAGCCACCTGAACAAATATCCAAACAAAAAGACAATTCAGGTTTGATAGGTATGAATGAAATTCTGCAAAGATAGTGGGAATGACTTATAGACAAGTTTCTTTATTACCAAATCATATTGTTTGGTTTTGCTCATTCCTAAGAGAATTGGCCAAGAGGACATGGCCTAATGTAATATTTTGGGGTGCACAAAAGTGTTACCCCCACCCCACCCAAGGTAAATACAACTGTAATAGGGTATAGTGTAATAGGCCATTTCCAAGATACTTGATGCCTCTGTTTCAAAATGAGGCCAAGTGCAAAACTTGATAAGAAAGGTTTTGCACTTGGTCTCGCTTTATAGTAAAGGAAACATGCATCTCCGAAATGGTCTATTGGTCTGGGATACTCCCACAGGGATGTACAGAGACACCCCACCTAATATTTTGAGGACTACCCCCAAAGGGGCGAACCTTGCTCACTTACAGGTCTCCACCAGCTCCTGGAGTTCTTCGACTGTGATAAATTTGCTCCACTCATGAGTCCCAGGTGTCAGAGCACGGAGGACATACTCTGCACCAATGATGGCTGCCACATAAGACTTCTGGGTTCTGTTTATTGTTGTGATGAATAGAGAACCACCAGGCTGCAACAGCCAACATCTAGAGTTAATGGTAAAATAGACAAAAAAGGAAGGGCCCAGAAGGGAAGAGCTAAGGTAAAAAATAACAATGGACAGCAGAGCACAGAAGACTCGAGAACAAACAAGAAGAGGTGGTGACAATAATGGCACATCTTCACTTGGTTTAAAACAAATAGAGGGTGGCCAGCCAGACAACAGAAAGCTAGGCACTGCTCAAGCTAAGCCTACCTTGATTAGCTGTGCACTTGCTTGGAGAAAAGTCCTCTTATCAGTGACATGCTCAATAACCTCTGAGGAAACCACAGCATCGAATTCCTCTGGCTTTGCATCAGCCAGATCCTCTATTGTTGTGCAACTGTACTGCAATTGGCCCTTTATCAAGGGGTCATAAGATGAGTGTTGCAGTGCAGAATTGATGTTTCTTGGGGATGCATCTATGCCTGTGACATCAGCACCAAGTCTTGCCAGGGGCTAGACAAGCAAAACATAACATACACATATTGTGTAACTTGAATACTAACTTTCTTTAAACCTTTCACTCCCAAGCTCCAAATGCAGGTTCTCCCAACCTTAGAAAAGTGACATGATGAAAACTGATAGTTTGACTGAAGTTGATCACTCTTGGGAGTGAAAGTGTTGAGACATATGTGAAAAGTACATGGTGCTAACTGTATATAGCAGGTGATCAGCTGTTTCTTGAGCTGGCTAGACTCAATAACCCTCCCGAAACTCCCTCTTGATGGACACCCCTCTAAGGCAGACACCTCCCTAAGACAGACACTTAGTAGGAGCAGTCCTTGTCCTTTCTTCAATCATTTACTCTAAATGAGCCCTATTTAAGACAGACACCTATCTAAAATGGACAGTTGGAACCGGTCCTGAGGGTGTCTGTCTTGGAGGGAGTTGACTGTAGTTTGAGAGAATTTCCAACCCTGCTGTAAAACAATGTACACTTACAAGGGCACAGCTAATAAATGACAGTGTCTACCTCTGAAAGAATCCCTCCGCCACAGCCAGCGTCCAGAATTTTGAGACCACTAAGAGGCATGGCCTCACTGTACCCAGACCAGTGCTGTAGGGACTTCCTAACAAATGGCACACGCAGTTTATTCATGGCGTGAAGAGGTGCAAATTCACCAAATATATCCCACCAATCTGACGTGGATCGACTGAGCTTTTCGATTTCATCTTCATCAACAGTGCCTGTGAACTGATGGACACTGTCAGACACAAGGTGCAAGACTTTACTGGCCATGTTTTCTATCTTTCATACACTGCAGTTTGTTACAACTATGTACTGCGTGTTGGGGTAGCACTACATGTAACACAATACGTCCTGTATCAAATCCGGTGTTTTTCTTTTAATTTATACAGGTACACTACATCCGTTATATTAGTACTAATATTGGTTTCCTTTTATTTATCGTGCATTTATCGATCCCAACCCAGGTCACTGAAATCATCTGCATCGCCATCTTGAAGGACTCAGATCATACAAATGCACTAATTTTTCGATAGCCATTCAAAAAGTCCAAAATTAGTCTCACCTGCGAAGCAGTGGAAGACCTTCTGCAACCACAAAGAGACTTTGGGGTTCTTTTTGCCAAAAAAGAACGCCAAAATGGAGACAGAAAGGTCGTAAAACGCATGACTCTCGGCGAAGTGTTTATTTGTTTTTCCGGCCAGCGGAGTGTTAGCTTCCCGTGGTGCTTAGCAGTAGCATGGGTCTCCGTTGAATGGGAATATTGCCACCCCCCTGTAGGTGTCTGGAATTGCCGCGAGGCGAAGAGAAGGCATTTGCACGCGTGAGCTTGTGATATGAAGAAATCACCACACACATTGAAAGTGAAAAGTGGTTGAAGATCGTACCCAGCAAAGGTGAAAGAGTTTTTTAGTTTGGGAATTTTAGTTGCTGAAGGTGAGAGACTCGCTTATGGTTTCAATTCCTGTGCGCTTTGATTTGACAGATCCGATCGTTGCATGCTTTCGTATGAACTGATTGCGATGGATTGTGAGATTACACGAACTATTCTTATAATGTTGGCAATCGAGAGTCCTCAGTTTGAAATAAAGTATATAGCTGTGTATCATTCAACCGCCTGTCCAGAAACCCAAGGATAATAAATTCACTCAAAGCTGTGATAAGTGGACGCTTTCATGAACAGAAGCTTGGCTTTTTCGCTACTTCATGTTTGTTTAATGCATGAAACCTCTTGTTTTGTGTTTCCTGTGTAACTAAATATACAATATTCGCAGATATCCCCATCGCCCTAGAGTTTAGTATTAAGTGACTTTCTGTGTGTGCAGATTTGTGTTAAATGTTAATAATCTGTATCAGTATGTATGCAAGGTTAAATTGAGTTCATGAGGGTAGGCCTGACAAATCCTGCCTTCCACATAGCAAGCTAGACTGTCATATTTTGAGGATGTGGGGAACAAATCAGCAATGGTGGTCAATGCCTTATGGCTACCAGTATCAAATGCCCGCACAAGGTGAGTGTTACAGTTTCTCTCAGTAATGGTCAAGTGTGACCCACTTGATAGAGATTCTCCTAGCTCTTCATAAAGAAAATGTATGAGTGACAAAGTGAGAATTGATCATCCCATCCACTGAATATCAAATGCCAAATTCTCCTCAGTGTGGGAGAATGAGAACAGAAAGCAGGTGTTGATCAGTCAGGATTGAAAGGGTTAACTCCGGATTCCTGTAGGTTACCTGGGGGAAGGGGGGTATATTTTCCTGTGATTCAACAAAGACTTGTGATTTTCTTTCTGTGAATTTTAATAATTTTCAATGACATGCAGTGCAATGTGTAGATTTATCATACATTTGATTGATTTATTGACTATGTATTGCCCCTGCTTCATGTCATCAAATTTCTTAATATTTAGGCTCAAGTGAAGATTGGGCTGCTAAGGCTGCAATGTGGGCTCAGCAACGGCAAGTACAGGAACAGGCGCAGCAGTACTACAGCCAAGTGGGAATGTCCCAACCTGTAGGTTACCATGGTGATGCAGTGCAGCATCCAGTCCAGCCGTACACACAACACAAGTATGATGCACAGTTTTCAAACCACCAAAGTGCTCCTGAATACACTAAAGAAGAACTGGAGGCTGCAGAGCCCCCACCACTGCCACCAGAACCTGAAGTAGAGCCCACTCCCCCTGGCCTCGTGCCTTCGGAACCTGTGCCCAGTGTTGACAATATGGAGACCGTTGCCATGGAAGCTGAAGCCCCAGAGCCTCCAGTCCCGAGTGTGGGAGAGGGGATGGTCAGGCTGGAGATGGGACAGAAGCCAGAACTTAAAGTCAACAGTTTTGATTCCCATCATGCCGTGCCACCTCACCCAGACTACTGTCCGTCGCCACCATCACTAGTCAATAGGGAGACATTTGATCATAACCATGGATTTAGTGCACCCCCTCCACCACAGCCATTTAGCGCCACTCAGCAATTTGACTATGGACACCAGAGCGGAAGTATTGATTACAACCATCAGCATCAGGGGCCTGTTGTGTTTGACTACTCCAGGCAATATGACGGTGGCTATCATCAGCTACCATTTGAAGGTGAAAGGTATTTTCCTCCAGCAGTACCCTCTCTTGACCAAACACCAAGAACTGAAGTAGCTGCTCTTCCTGGCTCAGTAGATTTTAGTGCCATGTCAGGTAAGATTCCAACTTACTGTACAACATGTATGACATTTTATGTGAGTGTTTACAGTCTCTGGCTGTTTCGCACAGTTACTGTACATTGTATGTACCTCAGTTACACTGTTTTCACATTTATGCAAGGAATAATTTTGTTTGGGGGTTAGGAATGAGACCAAAAAACATTAAAGAATGTCATCATTGGACTTAGTAAACATACTGTAGGCAATATCTGCTCTGTGAATGAGATACACTTTGAATTGTGATTTTTTATTTATTTTTTCTATTTTTTACTCATATTAGTGATTGTAAATCTGACAAGTAACTCTGTTGCCTTGCAGACGTGAAAAAGAAAGGTATCCCACTGTGGATTAGAGAGGGCCTGGAGAAGATGGAAAAGCAAAAGCAAAAGAAACAGGATAATCAGTCTCTCAACACTTCATCGTCATCACTGCCAAGCATTTCAGGCTATAAACACAGCTCAGCGTCTTCACCTAGGAAAGAAGATTCAGATGAGGTACCTTGTTGTGTTGTACTGTACCCAACCTTTGTAGAAAGATGTGCTTAGTCAGAAAGACCCCCCCCCCCCCCCCCCCTGCTTTCAACCAGAGAAACATAGGGGCAAAGAAACATATTTGAACAATGATCTGTCCCACTGGGAGTGGTGGAATAAACCAATTTTGACTTTTGCTTCCAGTCCCCATCCCACAGGCATGCAGGCTTTTCTCAATAAGCACTCACTTTCATTTTCTGACACAAATGGTTGACTTTTCTCAGTAATCGTTTGCTTTCTGAGCTTTGCTGAATGATTGTTTGTTTTCATTTCATTGTGTCAGAAAGAACAAAGGAATACAAAGGTGGTCTATCAAGCAAAATCTACATGGTCTTGTATAATGCACAATCAAAATGTTTGTTACAGTAGTATGTGCTCGCAACACGCTCGCTTATTAGAAAGAACTTACATTTGGATGGTTCTGTAGCTCATTGTTTTATGCAAACAAAACTTTCATACCAGGTTTACAAAAATCTGATGCCCAGGAATAGCAAAATTTGACATCAAGTTAGCAAGAAGTGTCCTGGCTCATCCTTTGTAAGGTTACCGCATTACATTGTAATGGCAATGAATGCTAACTAATGTAAGTGACATTACTACTGCGTCTGACACCAATTTGGCTGTTTCAGGAGAGTTGGCAGGAAGAAGAAGAAGAAAAAGAAGAAAAGAAAGAAGACAAGTCATCAGATGAGGAGGATGAAGATGATAAGCCCACACTGCGACGAGGGCAGCATCTTTTCAGCAGATCACGTGCAAGGTCGCCAAAGGCTCGAGATTCTTCTGAAGAGGAAGATTCAAAGGTTGATGATGTGCAGAGGGAACAGAATCTGGTATGCTGCGTATTTGTTTTGTTTTGTGTGCTGGCTCTGTGTCAGAAAAAGGTTTGTTGTGTGGTTCTTGATGTCTGGAATTTACTCAATATCAATTCTAAAGCCAAACCTTATTTTGTAACATGGAAAAGAAAGATACAACAATAACTGTGTTCGAAAAAAACATCTTGGGGTGTATTAGGATTATTCTTCATGTAATGTAGAATTGGGAAAATTTGATCAGAGTCTGGCACTGAAATTTCGATTGACTCCAAACGATTAAGAAAAAAAGCAGATTAAGTTGAATGCACAAGTCTGGTGTCATCGTGAAATCATAATGATGTTCTGTTAGTGAATGGTTTGGTATCATTGTTGGTTTAGGTTTAAGGTCTAATAATACTTTGCCAATCCCATACATATGTGCAATAATAATAGAATATAAAAAACTGATAATACACAAGTACATGAATATAAGAAAAACGAATAGGGGGTGGCAGGATTACAACGGGGGTAACTGAATTCCCACAATTCCTACTATACAGTATATACATTTAAAAGAGGCCAAACTTGTTGCAGACATACTGAATTTGGCAGGGAGTTCCAGTCCGCAATGTAACGATTGAAAAATGAAAATTTAAAATAGTCGGTACGAAAGGCCTTTGGTCTTCACTGTAATTATTCTTTGGCGGTCCGAGGCTGACTTCATCGTGTTGCTTCGAACTTTACTTCAGGTGTTAAATATTCGAAGGCTGTTGACAGAGATACTCTTGACGGTAACTAATGATGAGATCACCAATATCGCCCAAGAGGCATATGATGCTGCACATACAGGTAGACAAACCATTGCCTTGTGAAGTGTTCAAGGTTAATCTCTGTCAGTTTACAGTGTGTTGTCTGTGCCTGCCTGAGTGCCCGCTGATCGTGCCTTGTTTACTGATTGCAGGCTCTGCCCGTAAGATCAGACCGACTTCACGTATTGGTGCCGCGAGAAGTGCGGGTGTTCTTGGTACGTACAGTCCTTTTCCTTGTTATTTGTTTGTTTTGTTTTTGGGGGGTTTTTTCTTGTCGTGCTCATTTTTTTTTTTTTTTGACTTGGTTTTTTGTTTTTGTTTTGTGGTTTTAATTTTGTCTCCGTCTCCTGGGTTTTCGATTTTTGCTGTCGTATTTGTTTTCGTTTTTGCACATTTTATCTTGGTGTTTCGTAGATTCTTTTGTTACGTTTTGTTTTCACCTGTTTCCTGTTTTTGCTTGGTTCTTGGCATCTACTGGAAGCCAGTTTTTTGACAGGTTTCCTACTGCATGTGTAGCAACTCCATTTTTTTTTCAGGATTTGATCAATGGTACAAAACCTTGCGAGTCGGATAGGTGTTACATCGCCCGTTTCGTTTCCGTCGTCGTCATCGCAATTCATGTACATTACCTGAATATGCATATGAGCCTTATCGTACGATCCCTTGTTATTTTCTAGGGCTCGCAGGCTATGGATCTGATTCAGGAAGCGCGAGCGGAGCCGAAGAAGATAACGATGACACACGAAGAAGCCGCCCAGATGAAGATGATGATAGGAAATACTATGATAAAAGAAGAAAAAGTCGCTGGCAAACAGATAGGGACGATTATGCCTCGAGCGCCGAAGAACACACGAAATCGCATCGATCGAGCAAAAGGCGCAAAAAAGACAAGCGCCGGAGAAGCCGGAGCCGCTCATCGGAAGAAAGCGATCGTTCGGCATCGACTCCGGAGCGGAGGAGAAGTCGTCGGAGTAAACACAGTCGTCGGGAACGCAGTCGGAGCTCTTCGCCGAAACATCGGAGCAAGCGTCGTGGGAGTCGTAAGAGTCGATCACGGAGCAAATCTCCGAAGAAGCACAAAGCCAGTAGAAAATCTAGGAGCCGCAGTGGGTCTCCCAGTGACAATGAGTCGAGATCTGTTAGTAAACACAAAAGGTCGAAAGCTAAGAAGAGAAGTTCGAGTCGGCGGAGTCCGGGTTCCCCGGGCGGTAAGAGGGACCGTAAACAAAAGTCGCGCTCTCGATCAAGGTGGATGTCCTGTTGATTTGATATTTGTTTACTTTTTCTCATCACTGATTTGCGGGCTTTCTCACAGAGCGCACTAAGATGAATTAGACAGCGAAATATATTTTAGGGCTACCCTTCATTGGTAAATGCCTCGAAATATTAACACACATAGTAATAATATAATTCTTGCTCTTCCTATATTTAAAAACAAATTAATTAATATATGATGATATTGAGCATCACTATTAAGAAAAACAAATAGTTGTAAACAGTATTGCCCATACAGCAGTTGTTACGTCTAATTATCTTTATAGTCTCTATTTAGTATGTTGGACTTGACTTAAAATGAGGAAACTTTCATCACATACAGCAAGATGTTGCTGTGCGACTAGCGAACCTTTACGCTAGACTATATGTTTATGATGAGTGCCAGAAAGATATTGCCTCTTCTTGTAAAGGTCTGTATTATCTCGGAAGTCAAGCTCCTGAGCGATTCATTTTTTGCCAATGTTGTTTCTTTTGCTCGACAGGTCATCATCGCCTAGACGAGGAAAACATAACGAGAAATGAGCCACTGGAGAGAAATGCTGCACAGGTTAATAAAACCAGCCAGCAAATCAACAAAAATATTATTCTTGGATGGATTGTGATTTATATCTCTCGAATAATAAATATCGAAACTCTTCATTCCTCTCCCACCCCCCTCCTGAAAATCCCATCCCCGTCTATATTTTCTCCTTTACTTTCCTGTTAAAGCATTTTAAAATACATTTTAAAAAGAACAACTTCGTTGTATTAGAAGTGTTTGCACTGTAGAGTAATGCGACAGATTTATTTCCAAAACACGTGACCATTAGGTAAACGTATTGTATCATGCGCATGAACTTGAAATACTTTGGAAAATAAAGTATCCTTTAAGTACGTTCTTTGTGAGAATTGATAGTTCAACCATTTTAATCTGAGCAAGTAATCCACAAGCTGAAGGAGAGAAAATGGAAGTTGATCACTCTTAGGAAGCAAGGGAGAGAAACTTGCATTAAAAAAAAAAAAAAAAAAAACACGTTTACTGCGGCTTGGTTTAAAAAATAACTAATAAACATGCTACATATATTTGGAAAAAAAATGTAATAGGTTATGCGTTCGGTTTCTTCTAAAACGGAATTTATTTTCCTACTGTTTGTCATGTCGAACATAGGAGGCACATTGATGTAGTTTCGTTAATCAGCAGACAAAGCAAACCAGAAAACAAAATGATCGAACACTGTCTACTAATTGACAAAACTCGCACCTTTCCATTCAAGGAAAGAAAGTGCTCCTGTGCTCCTCTTCATTCCCCCTCCTAGCGTTCGCGCTAGGACCAGACCTCCGAGCCGTACTACAGTCTAGTTTAGGTCGACCCACGGCGTTTGACCCGGGCATAAGCCATCGGTCAGTAGTTTGAACAAAAAAGGCTCTGCTTCGCACTGGAATGCTATTTTCTGCGGAGCACCGGCGACGCAGCGAAAATATTTTTGTCACTTGAATCGAGATAGCGAGTTGTCTGTCGAGATGTCCAGATTTCAGTCATGTGACAGGTGGTGGCCAATTAAAACGCAGACACGTGCACATGCGCACGCTTCGTCTGTAGCTCGCACGTGCTTTTGCTCTTCCCGAAGAAGTGTGTAAGCGAAGAAGCTTTCGGTAAGTGCTGAAAATCCTTCTGTCTTTGTTGAAAATGATTCTTGGAGATTGTGTAGAACGATTTATCAAGGCCTTCGAGGTTTGTGTATATATGGTATGTCGAAATCGCGATCGTCAGCTCAAATCGGTTTGAGAGAAACTCCGACCGTGTTATCGAAGCGTCCGCACTCTTTGCCTTGGCAAAGGAATGTAAAAAAATACGGAGTCAAGCAAACTGAGTTATTGCACTCGGTGGCCATTGAGCCAACTGACCCGATGTGGTCGCAAAACAAAACAACCAAGTGTTGTAAATTTTTGCTTTCAAACACCGCCCCCCCCCCCCCCCCCCCCCCCCCCCCCCCCCCCTCGTCAAGCGCGCGGAACTGGACACGAGTCAATAGTATCTCGTCGAGTTTTCGACTGTTTCGGACCATTTTTTCGTTAGAATATCCAGTGTGGGCTCCCTGTGTTGTGAGACGCAGCACTTCATTTCTCCTTGAGAACTACTAGTTATTTATTTATTTTTATGCGAACGAACAGTGACTCCTTTGTGGCTTCCAAGATAATGAAATGATTAGATTAGGAAAAAAACAAACAAACAAACAAACAAACAAACAAAAAACACGACCACCTCCCGTAAGCGACCACTTACAAAATGACCGATTGGTCCCTCAGTCAAATTACTATTGGTGAAACCTCGCGTAGGCGACCGCGACCACCTTTGAGGCTCACCGTTTGAGTTTTTCTATTGTTTCTTACCTCCTGTAATCGCCCGCTCTATGCTCCCAAAGAGCAATTTTTCGAGCAAGGACTAACTTCCTTGCAGAAACCGGACCGAACAAAACACTAACATATGTAGCGTAACGTGCAACAGCTCAGGACACAAGGCTGATTTCTTCTCGAGGTGTTAAAACAAAACACTGATGTTGGAGAAACATCTCGAGATAGTGCAACAGTTTCTGATAACACGGCCCTGGCTCTGACCTATAGTAACTTGAATATACAGTGTAACCTCCCATAAGCGACCACCCTTCGTTCGGGTGATTGCTTACAGCGCGGAAGGTGGTCGCTTACGGGAATTTCTCACCGTGGGAGGTCTAAATGAGATTCAGATTTGAGTCACAACCAGTGTCAAAAAAAGCAGTTTTAGTAAGTGAATGTAGTGTCATTTGTGGGCGAAGGTTGAAGCTGCGGATGTTCCATATCATGGTGAAAATACTTTAGCATATATAGTTACCATAAATGCATCAAATGAACGTTCAATTCGCAAGTTAGGCTTTGTCATTTCACCCATACAAAGTACACAACATGCAACAACTCTTCTTACATTGATATCTTAGTATTGCTGTTTAATAGTATACCGGCGTGGGAGGGGGCGAGGGGAGGAGGGTTGTGCGAGGTTTCGGACAATACACTGCCAGCCTATAAACTACAATGTTTCTTTTTTTTTTTTTTGTTTCATTTTATTCCCATTACATTGATCCAGGTTAGCTGAAAAATGATTCTGCCCAACACCACAGAAATCCCTTGCAGTTGAGGCACATCAACTTGCATCACACAAAGTGTCGCACACTTTATCCTGATGAGACAAAAAAATCCGTCTTAAGGGGCTAATCGAGCCAAGTTTTTCTGTTTATTCTAAACCAAGAAATACTTCTATTTGGTGTCGAGTTCTCGGCGAATGGCGAATAGTACATGGGGCTTGATACGTTAGCATTTCAATGAAACTTATCATTTGGGGTTACCGTGAATGTTTTAATAAACCCCTCTCCTTCCCTCTACAATACGCCCGCCCTCTACAACGTCATATTTTGAAATAAGCCCACCCCCTAAATCATCTTGGCGACTGTGAGCAACCAAACTTTGCAGAAAAAGAAAAATGACCCCGCATTAGATGCTTGGTGATATATTTTTTAACTTTTCAGTTTGTTGTCGTCTATAAGCCTCCCTCTCTAATAATCCCCCCTCCGTCCCTTTCTCTTTCTCTCTCACCATTTCTCTGCATTTGCGGTAATCAACATGAACACGACAGAAAGATAAGCAAAGCGGGAACGCCTCTTTAATTTAATGTTCCGTTTCGACAAAACAATCAAGCTGCGCGCAAAATCAATCAAGTATCGTTTGGTCATTATTTCAAAGACGTAATCCGGAAATAGCACTTAAATAGAACTTACATTGCTTGCATTTTCCAGCGTTGCATCTCTTTCCTTTCTTGGACTTCCCCTTGCACTTTTTCCCACCGTTTGAAGGAGGGGGATTGGTGCAAGTACGAGTCTTGTATTTCTTTCCTTTGCCACATGGCTTGTTACACTCTCCATAAGCGCTCCACTTACTCCATCCCCCATTCACCGCTGCAAAGAAAATTTGATGTGCCAGAATGAAAAGAAGTGCGCTTTTCTTGAGAGTCTCGTAGAAAATACTGCCGGATTTGTTCATGTCTTTCACTTTTATTCGATCACTCAGAAGTTGCAAGTATCATAGGTTAAGTCAAGTTAATTCAAGTATCAGAGACAGAGTATATTTGGTCGTTCTTTTCTGTCCCATTAAGAAAGCCCAGAGATCAGAGAAACGAGGTAATTACAGAAAGAAAAATGAGAATCCTGACTCTCATCTACGAGAGCTAAGAATAGTCTAGGAAACTGAATGTGTTGTTAGACGAGGAAAAGAGGTATTTAGAAAATGGTTAAAGATAAATTCGAGTGGCTGTGATGAATGCCCTGGAAAAGTGCAGAATTTTTGGGATTAAAAATTGAAAGCGTCCTACCACCGACCATTCAAACGGATCGGAATAAACGAGACCTGGTTTTAGAGCTTCACTTTGAGCTGCAGTACATTCTGAATGTAAGACCTGGTTGTCAAAAGATCAATTAGGTTAAACCTGTATTTAGTCTAAACTTTTGTGTCCTGTTTAGATATGACTAAAAATGCCGCTTTCGCGCTTACGACACAACATTTAGTCCTTGATATGTGTTTACTTAGGCATATAGTTTTTGTTCGTCTTTAATCAAAACCCTACATTTTCTTGCCCAAAAAGTAAAAAAAAAAAAAAAAAAAAAGAGGGTAAACTTAGATTTCATTAAGTATCCTTATTGTCTTATAATTTCAATTGAGAATTTAGGGTTCGAAGTGTTTTTGGTTGAATAAAATTTGCCTTTTGCCGATGAGAGGGATTTTTACCTTGACATTTCTCTTCATTGCATCCTCGAGTTTCATGGTCGGGCCCAGAGCACGCGGCGCCACCATGGTCCGGAGGAGGATTGGTGCAGGTGCGCCTGCGCTCTTGTTGTCCGCCACCACATTCTTTACTGCACTCTCCCCAGGGCCCGTAGTCACTCCATCCACCGTCCACTGTAAATAGATTGAGTTTAGAGCGAAGTATAATCAACCGTGCTTAGGAAAATGATAAACTACAATACAATCAATTCTATATCAAGCGGACACATTCAGGCAATTGTGAAGTGTCCTCTTTATACAGGTAGAGTTTACTGTGTGTACTGGGGAGTAAATTTTAGGGACTTTGACAGCAACTGTCCGCGTAATACAGGCTGTCTCTAACGCGTGTTTTATTGCTTTATTTCTTTATATTTTTATCCATGATCTAATACCCTGTTGCAGGTTTTAGTTGAGTATCATTCTTCAATTGCCATGATGAATCCACTTACCAGGGCAGGGGTTTGTGTTACAGGCTTGAGTTTCTCTGTCGGGTCCAGGGCAGGCCGAGCCGCCGTGAGCAGGAGGGGGATTGGTGCAGGTGCGCCTGCGCTCTTGTTCACCACCTCCACATGGTTTGCTGCATTCTCCCCAGGCTCCAAAGTCGGTCCAACCACCGTTCACTACAAACGTTAATGGGTACACATTAATGTTAATTACTGGCCAAATGATCAATTTTGTTGAGCCAGAAACGTGATGGTCTATTTTGTTAGTCCTTGTCCACTCAAATGAAACTCTTCTTTTAGTACTGTTGCAGTGTTCACTATTAATTAAGGTGATTCCCTGGTTTTGCATTACGCATCTTTACTGCGCATAACACTTTCGAGACAATGGACATTGAGGACCACTAAATTTTCTAGAACGAAATTTCCTTCATTTTGTATGCAAATATGTTTTATTTTTCATCATTTTTTACAACTCAGATTGAGTTTGCTAGAGGTTTTAGTTCACGCGTTATGGCTCGCGTCAGCAATGTCCGCCATTTTGAAAATCTGGTCGTATGATACAAAACAAGTAATAATTCATAAATTGTTCACACTGAATGCAGAGAGGAGACATGAAAATACGCCTAAGGCTTTCTAGTACATAATCGAACTAGAAAACCTTTTTGAAAACGATAGAAACGCTGTTTTGTTGCCATCATATCAATGAGGGGCCTGGGCAATAGTACACCAGTAGAGACTAATCTGCAAGCGCTGCCGTTATAACGAGTGCGGTGAGCCCCCTTTTTTATTTAATATATTTTAAGAAAATAAGACTCTCCATTACATATCCGAATTTGAATAGATTTTCACTGCTCAATTTTGAAATATTCCCATTGAATCACTGTTACGCTGTGTTGCTAGGTGTTTCACAGGAAGCGTGAAATGAACAAATTGCCTATTATATCATTAGCTTGATATATTTTTTTACTTTTTATTTTTCATTTTTTTGCTACTTTAGGCGCTTCACAGTACTGATGTTGTGTTATCACAATAACAATACTACGTTCTCCCTTCTGGCACTTTTTTCATATTTTTTTCCATATTGTTGTCACACAGCAAAGTAGGCCTAAACCACAGCCATGTAGCGCGGAAACAAGTACCGTAACCCCCTTTTTTAATTTTATTTTTTCCAAGTACTATAGCTAATTAATAATTGTGCAAAGTTTCAAAAGAAAATCACTGCAACTTCATTTTCGATGGAATCACCTTAAGACCTAAAGGTGTGACCACTCAAACGAATGAGTTCATTCTAACCTGAGTGTTCAAATTAGATTCATGTACACATTCACCTGGGCAAGCTTGAGTATTGCAGGCTTGACTTTCTGAGCTTGATCCCGAACACTGTGCTCCTCCATTAGATGGAGGGGGATTGGTGCAAGTGCGACTTCGGGATTGTGTTCCGCCACCACAGGGTTTACTGCACGCGCCCCAGGCTCCGAATCCGCTCCAGCCACCGTTAATTGCTGTAAAGTAACGTACTTCATTACTGTTCATGAGGTGTTTGAGAGGGAAAAAGTGTAAGCAAGTCTCAGTCTACAGGCCATGAAAGAAGAGGGTACATATAAACAAGTTTCCTAAAGCGGTGTGGTTCTTAGCTTTGTTTTAAACCATCTCTTGAATTTTTCTGATTTCATTTTTAAATTTATTCACTTGAACACTTCAACATCTGAAACGCTCCAGGTTACTAAATCCCTTCTACAGGCTCTTTTCAGTTTGCAGTTTGTAATATGTGACAAGAAACATGATGTGCTTACGTTTTTCTTGCATTTTGCAACACTTGAACTCCTCAATGCAGTAAAGCTTATCGCAGTCATTCCTCCAAAGTCCAACCATGTAGTAGCCGTCATTGCAGTTGGACCAGCCTCTATTGTCAAAGGATGCCCAGACATTGTGATTGTAGCAGTGTCCCCAGTTATCGGGGTGTCCTGGAGGCTTACAGCATTTTGCTTCCTCGAGATTATGCAGCCATTTGTCGTTACTCTTGTAGATTCCTTGCATGTATCGTCCTGCTGGACACAAGGCCCACCCCTTTCTATAAAACACAAAGTAGAAAAAATTGCAAAACAACTCAGAAGAGAGGGCCCCTTTTACATTTCCAAGTATATATTGTATAAGCAATAGGCCAAATACCGGTTGTTTTCACAGAGTTCGTATTAATCACGTAGATGTGACCATTTCAGTTAAATAATTTTTTAATGCATTTATTTCAAACATGCAAGTGTGAGTTAAATAATTCTTAAATTCTCCAAATGTTTGAATAATTATTGTTATTGTTTACCTAAAAACTCTTTTTATAGTATTCAATTTTTTTATTTTCTTTTTGAAGCCAGGAAATGTCAGTAGCTCTTTCAAATTTTTCTACGAGATCTCAGTAAAAGAAAAGCCTCATTGGCTGATAAAAAATACTTGTCAAAAATGGACCACCAGTTGGCGTTAAGACAATCTGCGTTAGGGTGTCCATAGGATGCTGGGGGACTGCAACAGTTTGCAAATTCGATCCTCCCCAGTCTTTCGTCGAAAAATCCTCCATTGTCATGCCTCCAGAGGCCCTTGATGTACTCATTTGCGTTGCATGTCGCCCATTGGTTATTTCTGTCCAGTACAACTTGCCAATCAGCCTGTCGGCAGCCTCCCCAGGCACTTCCCACCAGCACCAACAAGGAGAAGAGAGTAGGCAGTATTCCCATGATGTGAGGGTTACTCTGAAATTCGAAGAGACTCAGCACATGACTGATTTTTTGAATAACTTATCCCCGAGCGAAGCGAGGGAAATAATCACATTCATAATCACGTTAATGCAGTAGTATCGCATCATTCGGAGATTCCAAGCGTGTCGCCATCTCGAAATTTAATGTTCCTCTGTCAGTCTGTCAGTCTGTCGTACGACCTCGTCCCCAGTTCTTATCGCTGCTTAACCAATAACAAAGGCCGGATCGATCACGTGTGGCCCTGTAGTTTTACTCGCAATAAGAGAAATTAGATACAGTATATCGTAGCTGTGTTTACGAAAATGGAAAACTGGAAAACTTGAAACACAACAGTCTCGCGAAGCTCGTCTTCAAAAGAGAAGGGAACAGGCACGGGCAAGACGAAATCGTGAAACGATCGAACAGCTCCAAATACGTCTAGAGAAAAGACGACAAACATGTTATAGCCGACAGCATCATGAAGGGAAGCGTGCCGAAGAAACGGCTCCGCAGAGGAAACAGCGCTTGAAAGCAAATCGGGAGCTTCAGACGCCGTTTTGTGTTAAACTCAGATACTTATTTAGAAAGGACAAGCAACAAAGGTTAGTCAGTGGAAATCGAACAATCACCGTGACAAATATATTCTATCCCGTACAGCTTGTGACTCGATCACTTCAAGAATGTATTAAAATCTGTATGCTGATCATTTTCCCTCGAAGTATTGTTTTAATACGCTTCTGTCACCAGTTTCGGCTACCGCATTCGCTCAGAGCAATCGGAAGTTGGAGTCTTGAATGATTTAGTCAGATGTCTTATTTTTCTGTAATCTGACACTCGGTGATTGCAGCGAGAATCGTTCACAAGCCCTTAGAAGTATGACTAGGTCTGAAGCCCGTGTATAATTTGAAGTAAACCGTTCAAGTTTTGCTTTGATTCTGGGAGAAATCATGCTGCTTTGAGCGGATTCACATACAAAACAATTCGAGCCTATTAAATATGCATGCTTGAGTCTGGTGCATGTAGTCCAAAGTAAGCACAAATCGCACAGGAAGCCTATTTAATTGTACTGCCTATGAATTCAAAATTGGAAAATCAGTGTTCCTTTTTTCCCGTACTTCGACGGCCGACCAACTTCAAAATTTAAGTATTAAATTTTGAGAACGTGCTTGGCAGACTGTATGAATTAATTTGACGTGCCGACCGTGGGAAATACGTACTTCGTCACGCAATCGACTCTTTTCAACACAAAAGTATAACACACCATTCTTTTTCTCCTTCCTTTGCGTATAGCACTTGACTTCGAAGAAAAGATTGAGTCAACATTTCGGTAAAACAAAGGCTACTCTTGTTGGGAGTACCAAAGTGAAAGTCCCAGCAATGGCAGAGCGAGGAGGTATCTGCGATTATCGTATTTCTAGTAGACCGTAGACTAGAGCATGTCATATACAGAAATAGGACAATTTTCACTCGACTTGCCAGGTTCACATAGCCGACGAATCAAAACACTCTATTTGTTATTTGGAGTCCATCTCAAATTTTTTGCCATCATTCTTTTGCTGATTTGGAGGGGGTCATCGTTTTGTACTTTACGTGGGAGTAACGTACAAAACAAAGACCCCGATAAATTGAGTCTTTTTGCGCGCTTTTAGCCGTGGCAGTCGCTCCACGTAGTTTCAATGGAGTGTATTCTACACTATTTAGAAGCATCGGGCTGATCGGAGGGGGGCTCTTCGTTTTGTACGTTACGTGGGGGTAAAGAATAATTAATTCATAATTCCTTCCTGATTCCTTTTAATCCTTAATAGGAAATAATTAAGAATAATTCGTCGTAAACACGAACGCATGAGAGGCTGCAGTCTAATAACTGTGGCATACGATAGGCGGGGACACATTCCAGTCAAATCTCATTACAACACTTGGCCAGGGAACTTGGTTTTCTTTGAACATAAATCCAATAAATAATTTGCAATAGATTTGATATGCGAATCATTCAATAGTTTAAAGCCTTTAAGCGAGACTATTTGCACAACAAATATCACGTATTTCGACTAATATCTTAAAAACAGAAGCTTGGAAAAAAATTACGCATGACACGCGAGCTATTGTACTGCATTTCACCCAGCTTGGCACGCTTTGTGTTCAGTATATAGCCATCGATCAACCTTGAATCAAGCCACTGAGTTGTATGGTCTGTGCAATAGTTCTGCTGAGTTTGTCCTTTATTATCGGCTTTCTCTTTCCACGGCAACTAACCTGTATAAGCGCTTTTGCGTCTAATTCTGTCCTGGACTACAAAATGTGCTCCTGAATTCCCTCCCAAAATTCCTGTAAATTACAAACTCCACTAAAACTCTCAAACACTTTATCATCTCTGTCAGGCCAGGCTGAACTGTTTTCTTTCCATACATTATTTTTATTCTTTCCATACGTGCCGAAGACCGAGCTTCACGATTAAAACGGGCCGCCAGGTACAAGGCTCATTCTCAGCTAAAGTGGTCAATTGGCCCATCAAAATTGAAAATCGGGTCACGGATTTTTCCGAAATTCGTTCAAAATGCTGTTTTTATACATCAGCTCAATGGTAACTGCTCTTTGCCGTTAATAGCAAATTGTTTAACATAATTTTACCAACAAAATGCAGACATTATATGAAATTTCAGTGCACTGTGAGAGCGGCATTTTTACAATTCGCCGATTCCAAAGCAAATCTAATGTTTAAGTGAGTTTTTATCACTGAATGACATTTAGTAACACCGATAAAACACTTAACAGGTCTCAGGAATTTAGTTTTATTGAAATAGAGCTCCTTAGAAAAAAATTCTCTCTTAGCAAAACAGCTTGTACAAGCCACGTTTACAGTGATAACAGCAAAGTAAACACCGGAGAGGTATTGCAACATCAAAATCACTCAAGCTGCTGGGAGAATTTTGAACTCCCGTGCTCAGCGCGTTAAAAACTACTTTTACTTTCGGTAACGTATGTTACAGGTAACGTAGGTTACATTTAACGCCTTGTTTGCGCTCTCTGTCGAATATTAACCTTTCGATTTTCAGAATAATACACATTTTGGTGTCCCTCTTGGGTCCTTTTGTCAAGGAAAGTTCCTTCAATAATTTTGGCCAAAGCATCTGGGAGAAACATGATAACGTATGTTACACGAAAACAATCGTCACGTTTGAGTACCTCTTATAAAATCGCTAACCCTAAAAATCTATAAAAATGAGTGGAACCATCACAAGTTATTCTTGCTTCTCAGATACACACTCGGCTACCTCGTAGCTACCTCGGGGCAAGGTTGATTGCTCAGTGTATAGGACAAGTCTTCATCACATGCCAAAACACCTGACTGAATCTTATTGGCCAATATAACAATTAACACGGCCTGTAGGATTCTCATTGGTTACTGTGATGTCAATGGGAGCTCCCGCTGTTTTAACTTTCATGTTTCTGTTCATGCTCAATTTGAAAGCATTTAAATCTTGACAGTTGGTGTTATTCGTTGCAAACATCCTGTGATGTCTAAAAGCACCTGTTCCAGCTCTTGCTTTTCAATCCTTGCCTAAAGACTGTTTTTCTTGTTTTGCTCAAACTCACTCAAGTTATTCATTCATTTGCCGGCCTTGGAGATCAGCCGTGGGCGTTGTTCAGCTTGAGTTCTTGTGAATTATTAGTATCTAGCTGTTTTCATCGTGCTTTGTTGATATTGATAGCCTTGATAATTGGTTGTTACCACAGGCAGTCTAAACTCTTTGGGATTCTCGCTAATTTTTAAAGCTATTTCAGTGTCTTTGTGCAAGAAAATCTTTCCCGTCAGGGTTTGTGTCATTTGAAACCGTGTTTGGTGTGAGACATTATATTTGCATATTTTCGCTGAAAGTCACATGGGAACAACTGATATTTTATCTCCATGCTTGTTGGCACACTTTAATAAAAGCCGAAATGTAACCGCATTGAAGGTGCTCTTGCTTTCTGAAGACTATTAAAATTATAAATACCACTGCTTTCCATATTACACAATACGGTCTATTGTTTATTGCATCGTTTTCTACAACTGGAGCTGTATTGTAATAGAATTTATAAGTGGCCGGGTTTGCTTGCTTAGCACATTCGGACCTTGTATCATTTAGCGACTTGATTTCATTTTTTATTTCAAAAATTTAAAATTCGTCAAACGCGGTTTGAAAAGTTGTTGAGTTCGAAGTTTACATATTTACATATTTCAGATTACATATTTCAGATACTTCGAAAGAGTAAAGCGGAGAATAGACATAAGTTCCGCATCCAAAAAATTCACCTACAGGCCAAGGGGATATTCTGCGATTATCGTATTTCTAGTAAGAACTAGACTGGCGTTGCCAGTGAGCTCGCGGCGTGAGTTGTGTCGAGACCAGAAAATACTAAAAGGGAAAGTAGGGACAAGAGCGGAACTCCCAAGAGAGACTTTTAGTTTCTCACCAGAAAAATATCACACAGTATAGAGAACTTGGCTGTTGACACCTTGCTCAAATGAAACCTGATTAAAATATAAATTATCATTACAGCACTCATACACTTGCTTCTTAAAGGTTGAGCGACTCTGCATTTTGAGCTTAGGAGCGAAAGGATCAGCCGGCAAGAAAAGCTGAGTAATGCGTGACATATCTTTTTATGCGCAAATCGATTTTTGACAGTTTGACTTCGAACACGTATTTCTAATCAGAGGCCACGACTAATCCAGCCTTCGCTTCACTACTTATTTGTTTCTTTTATTAACTGAATGCGTTTCTTCTATCAGGCTTTCGAATATTCGTGCTCTGTAACAAATATAAAATTGAAAGCGAGGAATGTAACACGAGTCTTGTTTACAATATTATTGCGGTTTTGTTCACAGCGTGTTCAGTCATTTGTGAATGGAAATTCAATGCTCAGGACTACTTTGGTGTATTTTTCATTTCTAGTTTACAGTGACCATTGCGAAACAAAGGCTACATGATCGAATGGAAGAAACATTTCAACAGGCAATGTACGATAAGCAGAAGCATTTTATGAGGCAACAGATGTTATGCACAGTGTAAAGCATAAATCGCCATTGTTTTACGGCTAAAGCTCATCCTAGCTTTGGTTTCCGTTTTCGGCCTGTTATCTTCCGAGAAGTATTTCGTGTCGCAACAGAAAGTTTTGTCGGGACTAAATAATTAGCGGCGACAGGGTTATATGCAATCCCGTAGCGGTATCCATCAAAATAATCGAATCCATTAAATTTCCGCGGTGAACTAAGGAACGCAAGCCAAAATCATTCCCTAAAATCCAGTTTATCCGTGCATGTTCCATAGAGCCAAACGGTGTTGAGCTTGGATGGGATACAGTTATCTTTTACACACAAGTAACGAACAATTCAATAGCCCACATCATCAAGAATTTGCAATTTTAAGCTCGCTGCAGTCGCGAGCAATAATTCGTCGTAAACACGAACGCATGAGAGGCAACAGTCTAATAACTGTGGCATATGATAGGCGAGGACACATTCCAATCAAATCTCACTACAACACTTAGCCAGAGAAAAAAAAATTACGCATGACACGTGAGCTATCGCACTGTATTTCACCCAGCTTGGCAATGCTCTGTGTTTAGTATATAGCCACATCAACCTTAAATCGAGCCATTGAGTTGTATGATCTGTGCAATAGTTCTGCTGCGTTTGTCCTCTTTTAATATCGGCTTTCTCTTTCCACTGCACTTTACCTGTATAAGCGTTTTTGTGACATTCGCGTTGATCGATGTGTGTTCAATTCTGTCGTGGACTACAAAATGTGCTCCATAATTCCCTCCCAAAATTACTGTAAATTACAAAACTCTCTAAAACTCTCAAACACTTTATCATCTCTGTCAGGCCAAACTGGACTGTTTCTTTTCCATACGTACCGAAGACCGAGATTTACGATTAAAACGGGCCGCCAGAAGAATGACGGTACAAATGCCTGATTAAGTGCCTTCACCCCGGTAAAATGTTTGGGTTCTGCAGATAGCGCGCAAATATGGAGAAATAAGAATCGGAGTGATACTTACAATCAGATAGCGGTAAAATATACTTTGGAATCGGGCCGATACACAGGCCGAGTATAACAGAGGCTATTAACCGCCTTTGTAAAAACCTTGGTATGTGGCCTGTCACCGCTTTCGATTATTGCTCGATCAACCAGGTCAGCTGCCAATGGGGACACCAAACGATCCCTGCCCAAAGACTTCTAGGACTTCTAATCCTTCTATTTCTTTGTACGGGGATATATTTCTCGAACAACACGGATGTTTAAAAGCGGAAGCCATGCTTGTCGTCTGCCGTAGCACGTGCGTTAACGTGTGAGTCGGACCCCCGCGACGAAATATTTTGGGTCACTTACCGCAATGCACAAGGTTAAATTTTGAAAAACCTGCTTAAACCTCAGACATAAAGGGTTGTCTTTTCCTTCAGGAATAAATCAATGCTAAATATTTTATCAATATTGAAAGCACATTAGTACTTGTTTATTACTCCCATGCCGCCGACAGTTGACCGATATACCACCGACAGTTAGCCGATAAACCACCGACAGTTGACCGATATAATACCGGTCGATATGTCAGCCGATATATCGAGATGTCGGCTGACACTCGGCCGATGCGCGACCAATACTCGGCCGATATGTCGACCGAGTGTAGATTGAGTGTCGGCCGAGTATCGACCGCGAGTGTCGATCGACATATCGGTCGATACTATCGGCCGACATATACATCTACCCTAAGTAGACAGCGCTGAATAACGCATTGCGCATGTCGGTAATGTCATCAAACATGGCGTCCTAAACAGTGTTCCTGAAGTTCTGCAAAGGCACGACAGTGCGTTTTAGACAAGCGTGGCAGAAGTTTTTACAAATTGAATTTTAATACTACATCAACGGCTCTATTCGACACAACTAAACTAAATCTTAACAGTTGAAAAGTAAGCTCAATAGACGGCTTTCATTTCACTCGAGTGTCACTTCAACCCGCTTCAACCGTACATCCAGGGTAAATGCGCTTCTCTGCAAGACTCTTGAGAGGCGATCAGAATGAGGGAACATTGGGGTGGACCTCCTCGAGTGGTAAAAGCAGGCACAGGAGCCAGGCGATGCTTGTGCCCTTCGTGATTGTTCGCCTGGAAGTCACAAAGTCGGCCCCCCTGGACGGTTCTTTAGTCGTTTCGTTCTTCCTGACGTACAGAAGATTCTTTCAGTGTTGTGGTACATCACCAGGCTCGTAGTATGCAAGGATGCTCCAACAAGCGGCAGTAGGAAGTCGGTACGCCGAGATATCTTGTTCCATAGTCGTCCACTAATGTCAATTTACGTTTTTAGTGCACGAGTCGAATTTCCTTAAATGCACCCGTTTGAAATTTTTACAAACCGAATTCGGATAGAAGATGCACTCCTTCGTCTAATAACGTGAGAAAAAACCTTAACCCTTAAATACCGAGCTTAACCTCCGCGTTTCTTTCCACTTTTTGGTGTCCCGGCCATTTTAAATAGCCCGCAATTTTGCTCGCGTTCCATACCGCTAACTTTGTGCGGTTGTGCAATGCGTTATTCAGCTCTGTCCCCTAAGTATACATATCCTTCAAGTGCAGGAGTTGTACAAGCCCCAAATGTAACGCTTGTAAAACCTCAAGACTGAGGCAATTAACTCAATACTAGGACTCGATACTTAGATATAAAGTTAGTTCAATGCATTTTCTATAACATAAGTTGTGCACAGGAAAAATGAGGCTTGCACACGATGTGAAATTTTACCTCGAATTGTGAGAAGTTAGATAGCCATGGCGACGAACGCTGACCAACGGAAGTGACGTTAAGAACGTGTTTCCGCGGTGTCGTGTCAATACGATTCACACTTCAGTATTCTCCTGCAGTATCTCACCAGAGAAGATCATATAGCGTGGAGAACTTGAATTTTGATACCGCGTTGAGATGATAGCTAATTAAACCATGAGTTCTAATCTCACTACTTCACTCATATGTTTTCTTTTTAAAAGATTGGGAGAATCTGCACTTTGAGCCAAGGTTGAAATCCTGGTGTTCGTCAGTAATCCAACTAGCTGCAAATGGTATTATGTTAGATTAAAAGTAAAACCAAAAAAGGGAATCGTTTTGTCCACAGCGACAATGAATGCCAAGCTCCTTCTCAAAGTTGAAATGTGCTCGCCATGTTGCGGGTAACGGGTCTTGGAAATGTGCTTCACTAATATTTTTTTTTTTTTGGAATTATAACCATGGTAAGACTATTTCTTTTGCTCAGACTAAACTCAGCAACAACTAAGCCGGCTGTAATGCTACCTCTCTGAACATCAGTAAACAACTGTAATCTAATTGCGTTTTATTGATAACCAATTACCAGGGAAAGCCACACTCAAGAACATGAGATACTAAGTTAAAGCAAGAAGTTATCAAATGTTTTAGAACACAGCAATTCGGAATATAGCTTTAGCATGCAACTGAACATCTGTAGTCCTGATTCGTGTTCCAGCCTATCGAACGCACAGCGCGCCTCTCTATGTCAGTGAGTTTTAATTTCATACCTCCAGTAAATATTTGCCATGGCCAGAAATACGGAACCCGCATGCGCACTGAGCACGTTAGACTTAGAAAATATGGCCATCTGACCTCTACAAAGAAATGTATGGAGAATAATAATTTTCCTCAATTTTAATAAAAGCGTTTGCTGTGATACTTCAGTTATCTATCCATACATGTTCCTTTTAGTCTTACCTTCATGGCTGCGAAGTTTACGGCACACTGCTGAACGTAACTCTTGCGGTTTTCAGCCTTGAAAATCTTGGTTATTTCTCCATACAGCCGCCATTATTACGCAGTATGCTCCTTAACATGTGTTCCTTTGCGAAGTTCGGTTGCGCTCGCAGGAGCGTCAATCTTTCGGTTATCGATCTTAAATTAAACATCACATCCAGTTCTCGTATAATGCCAAAAATAAGCTCGATCCACGCTATACTTCCTGCGGTTTTTTGTTGTGAACATAGGTAACTTTCTGAGATAACGCATGTGACACTCATACGGCAAACTCGACGATAACAAGCCAAGCATCTCAACTTTCTCTTCATCGCTTCGTTCAGCCATTTTGAATATAACCCAGAAATCATTGCAGCCTTCTATCTCCGTCGAGACCTGGGAATGACTGCAATTTTGGCGGCAATATTTATACTTTCCACTGTTAAACAGAAGGACAGTTTCATATCTTTGACTCTTGTTGTAAAACGCAAAGGAATACATCACCTTCTTCGTCTGCCTGTGTACTTGATACCTATCTGGCTTTTAAAATCATTTGAGGAGCCAGTTTAGTGGCATTTAATGGCAGAGACATCAGCAATCAAGATTGACTGTACGACTCTCTGGGCTTTTAGTGAAACCCCAAACAGACAACTCGCGTACGTCAGACAAGAAAAAGAAAAGAGCGAGCTTTTAAGTCGCTTGTTATCAAAATGTTGAAAAACATCGACGGACGAAACCGAACTAAGCGAGGAATAAAACCCCACCTCTCTTCTCGCCGCCGTATTGCATTGCATGCAATGCCACATCCGGTTTGCCGAGAGCCAATCAGCGAGGCCGCATCGCAACCATGAGTGACAGTTTGTTAGACGTGGTTGAGTAATTACCCCGCCCACATTGGTTCCGTATTTCTGGCCATGCAAATAGCTTCGTCTTCGAAGACATTTCTGTAGCCGTGAAATCTCGAGGCTCTCGACTACGTACAAATCGCGAGTCAATGTCCTGGCCTGGGTTGTTTAAAGCTACTGGGCCTAACTCAGTGCGAGGTTTTGATTAAATTCCAATTGTTCTAGTTCAATGCGTGTAAAAAGTCGTTGTGTTGCGGGACGAAATATTCTAATCTCTGACCACCAGACCATCGAGTACTGCAATTTTTATGGCTCTGGCATCAAAAAAGTTTTTTTTATGAAACTGATCTTTACTAAACAAATTACTGTTATTTTCTAATTGCATCATTTCTTGATAACTAATGACGATGTAGAAGGCCGTTGATGCTGCTTTTTGCCTGATCCAGTAATTTACACCTGTTGACATTTTAATGGATGTGACGTTGGGTCTTTCTTTCTCAGATTTTTTTTATTATATTACCGAACCTCTTAAAAGTTCCAGTCTACTACAGTGTTCCTCGTGGTGGGGCCACGGAAGGCTTTAAAAAAATATTTTTCATGTCACTAGTAAAAACCACAGTGTATATTTAAGCAATACAGCACGTGTTTCCATGTGTCTTTGTACTCTTGTATAAACAGGCGAGATATTGTGAGAACACGAGAGAGTTAAATGTCACGAGCCGCTTCGGCGAGCTTTCCACAGTGTCGCCCCTTATTCCTTGTTGCCGTTCATTCTGGGGGGCGGGGTAGGGGAAAGAGCTTGGGAACGAGGATGGCTAGAAAGGCACCTGCCGTTCACAGTACAACAATTTTCCGCTCTGGGATCTGAAAAACTAAGTTACGCTTTCTAATTCCGTTTTGATAACGTGCAAAGGCACAAGAACACATTAGAAGACAACAGACTACCACAGTTAAACATTTTATTTCCATTTTAGTCCCATCTAGAACCATATTCTTCCCCAAACCATTGATTTATTAGTCCCACTTTGGCGCAGCTCTTGCTTAAATACCCGTATTGTCGACCCTATAGCTTGTACCAGACTTGGAGTCGTTATGCCGCGCGCGGACAATTACAAGGACCTGTTGCGCAGGCTAGCAGCTTAACATCTGTATTACTGATTCGGTTCCAACCTATCTGATTATACCTCCAGTAGAAAAAAATGCCCCTTTTTATACCTTTGTTCAGGGAAACGTCTAGAAAAACGGGATTGCGACATTTGCAAACTTCTCAATCGAGGGACGAGTTTTAAAACTTCTGTGAAACGCCAATACAATTTTCTTTTGTCCAGGCGTTCTAATCCACCGTTTGAAATACCAAAAAGCTTCGTTTTTTTGTACACCTGAGTCTAAGGAGTGCCCCCCACCCCCAAAGAATCCAATTTGCAACTTGAATTCATTGAGCCTTTCTTTTTCAGTATTGTTTTCTTATTATCGAACCTCTTGAAAGTTCCAGTGTACTGAAACCAGTCACTTAGGTGTATTTCGTGGTGGGGCCGCAGAATGCTTAAACGGCAGAACACATATTCCATGTCACTGGTAAAAACCACAGTGTGTGTGTATAGTATATCATTTTCACTACTAAATTTCTCCACTCATTGTCTCGGTGCGATTAAGTTATGGGAGAATGAGATTGGACCGAGGCCATGAGCGGAGCGCAAAGCGACGGACAGATGGTAGATAACGTAGTCGCCGAAGGGGAGGTGGGTGGGTCGGAAAAGGCTTTTACGCGTCCTTGTAGAAGGTCTTGTAGAAAAGCCCCGAAATTGAATAATTTGGATCTTAAATACATGTTTAAGAGGCGTGACGATGCGGGGTATTCTAAACAGACATTCCCTAGGGGGATAAAGCTAATAAATCGCACCCGCCAGTATTTCGTGTAGTCTTTTAGCAATGAAAATAGTATATCATTTTCACTACTAAATTTCTCCACTCATTGTCTCGGTGCGATTAAGTTATGGGAGAATGAGATTGGACCTCCGCCTTAATCACTGAATTGCTACCGCTACCTAGGTGATTTAAAGCAGATACAACCCAGGAGGGAAGCCAGACGGGGTGGAAGAAAAGATATCCTCCCGAAACTCAGAAACGAATCTCAGAGCGAATTAAAATATGATTAATTAACATCAAGGGAAAGCTTGAACTAAGTTTCCGAGCTCATTATTGGCACGAAACTGTCTACCAGCAATAGACGCTTCTGACGCTGACTCCTTTGAATGTGCGGCGGTGCTTCCAGCCAGATTCCAGGCATCATCACTCAGTGTGGCATCCAAATCTGATAAGACACGCGACGGGGCGTCAGCGGGTTGTCTTTCGACGGCACGTAGCGAAGTGACAAACCCAGATTCCTCTCAGTACAGAACTGGAATAAGGATTTTAACGTGGCCGAGATGACGGGCGATTTGGACACCTGCTTTTCCCAACTTGCTACCGGTACTTTACTATCCACGAAAACATCGATCCTGGCGTTGTGGAAGTCGTTTGCAAGGTTTTGAAGGGTATACAGGAGAGCTAAAGTCCCTTTGGCGGTGATGGGGAGTCCACGTTCATGAACGTCCCAATAGCCTTGTGTTTCCACCGTCGTTTTGCCTTCCTGTAATATCTGACCGCTCCAACCGGAATTAGATGCATAAGAAAATGACTGGGCTTGGTGGTGGAAGTCCGACCTCCAAGGTAAGCAGTCTTCCCCGGTATCTAGGAAGCGCCAGTGCGCGATCTCTTGTCGGAGTGGCTCTGATAGCCGGATTTTGGCGTTGGACGTTGTACTGTGAGCAGGGCATGCCTAAGGATCTTATAAAATTTGTAGCAGCTAAACCAATGCTATGGTACACAAAAGCGCGAACGGGAGAGTAGCGTAAGGGAGAGTAGCGTAAGTGAAGTACCATCCCTGCCACTCCAGACCAAAGAGCGTAGAGCTAGATGGGTGGAGGCGCACGTGGTCATAACCACTTTTATCATCGAAAGTGGTTTGAAAATGGTCGCTGTTCACATACCGGATGAGATCAGTGAGGTAGTCTAACGTGAATGGACAGTATTTAGTCCAGCAGTTAAGAAAACGTTCATCGTGGCACATGCGTGGCATTGACGGTTCCACGGTGATTGGCATGACCAAATGAGGTGGCTGACAGGACCCGACTTTTCCCAATATATTTAGCGACCCGTTAACGATCCTCTCCATGATTGTCTTAGATATGAAATCATGAAAACGCATCACACGAACGTGAATTGGGAAAGATGCCCGCTGGCGGGATGTCGCTGCTGTATTTTATGCCTTGGAAGGTTCCATCAAAAGGGGTGAAGAACTAGGATATATCTATTCCCCGGGATATATAGGGTAGGATCTCGTCCCTCTTGGGGTAGTCTGCCAGTATTGAAACCCATTGTGGGAGATTATTGGTGAGGTTACCCGCTGTAAAGGAATCCGGATCCCGGAACCTGAGCATACGTGGGGAAGCGAAAACCTTGCCGTTTGATACTGAATAGACGGACGGGAGTGGTCCAGTCCAGTTGATAGGGTTGCCCTCCCAGTCACACCACTTAACCTCGTGGTTTTGGTATTCTTAGGGTGCAGAATTTTGAAAACACCCTGGCGGTGAACTGAAGAGAAAAGAAAAGGGGGCGAAATACCCATAACGACCTTAAAGAAAAATAAAGGGAAGGCCCCCACCAACCAAACCGGACCAGGAACCCGCCCGAGGGCAAGTTATAGGGTGGAAGCTGAGTTTACCCTTCTGGTCACGATTATGGAAGTGGGGAAGAACTACCCAATAAGGAACAAATGCGTGTTTTACACCTTTTATTGCAAGCAATATGAAATATGGCTTGATTTGTATAAAGGGATGTAAGGAAAAATTCACTTAGGTTGCCAATTTTGTTGACACATGCGTACTTGAACACATGACTAAGCCGCTTTTGGTAATGCCAAACTTTGCCGACACACGGCTACTCTACCAAAATATGGCTACTACGCCGTACACGGCTACTTTATATACACGAGACCGATTAACTTTGGTTGGCAATTTTGCCGACACACGGCCACTTATACACGTGACCAAGTTACTTTTTGTAATGCCAAACTTTGCCGACACACGGCTACTCTGCCGACACACGGCTACTCTGCCAACACATGGCTACTGTGCCGACACACGGCTACTTCATATACACGTGACTGCTTGACTTTTGGTTGGCGATTTTGCCGACACACGGCCACTTATACACGCGACTAAGTCACTTTTGTAATGCCAAACTTTGCCGACACACGGCTACTCTGCCAACATATGGCTACTCTGCCGACACACGGCTACTTCATATACACGTGACTGCTTGACTTTGGTTGGCGATTTTGCCGACACACGGCCACTTATACACGTGACCAAGTCACTTTTGTAATGCCAAACTTTGCCGACACACGGCTACTCTGCCAACACTTGGCTACTCTGCCGACACACGGCTCCTTCATATACACGTGACTGCTTCACTTTTGGTTGCCAATTTTGCCGACACACGGCCACTTATACACGTGATAAAGTCACTTTTGTAATGCCAAACTTTGCCGACACACGGCTACTCTGCCAACATATGGCTACTCTGCCGACACACGGCTACTTTACACGTGACTGCTTCACTTTTGGTTGCCAATTTTGCCGACACACGGCCACTAATACACGTGACCAAGTCACTTTTGGTAATGCCAAACTTTGCCGACACACGGCTACTCTGCCAACATATGGCTACTCTGCCGACACACGGCTACTTCATATACACGTGACTGCTTCACTTTTGGCTGCCAATTTTGCCGACACACGGCCACCAATACACGTGACCAAGTCACTTTTGGTAATGCCAAACTTTGCCGACACACGGCTACTCTGCCAGCATATGGCTACTCTGCCGACACACGGCTACTTCATATACACGTGACTGCTTGACTTTTGGTTGCCAATTTTGCCGACACACGGCCACTAATACACGTGACCAAGTCACTTTTGGTAATGCCAAACTTTGCCGACACACGGCTACTCTGCCAACATATGGCTACTCTGCCGACACACGGCTGCTTCATATACACGTGACTGCTTGACTTTTGTTTGCCAATTTTGCCAACACACGGCCACCAAAACACGTGACCAAGTCACTTTTGTAATGCCAAACTTTGCCGACATTTGGACTTGTTGTTGAGCTGGAGGTTGAACACCAACGGGTTGAACGGCTTGTAGTAAAGCTGCAAGATCTTGTGAATTGGGGTTTTGTGGAGCTGCCATTATAGCTTCGGCGACGTCCAGGAGAAACAAAAATATCGGAAAAGGCTTTTACGCGTCCTTGTAGAAGGTCTTGTAGAAAAGCCCCGAAATTGAATAATTTGGATCTTAAATACATGTTTAAGAGGCGTGACGATGCGGGGTATTCTAAACAGACATTCCCTAGGGGGATAAAGCTAATAAATCGCACCCGCCAGTATTTCGTGTAGTCTTTTAGCAATGAAAAAAAATATATATATATATATGAGATTTACATATTTGGCGGCGGTAAATTTGAATGTATTGTTCAGGTGTTACGTAGTAATGCTTTGTTTTTATGGCGGCATGAAGATACAAGTTCATTACGTTTGTTAAGCGATGATAATTCAGGTCGGCAGATTATTAGAAATTTTTCTTTGAGGCAGAGGTTACATCTTTTACTTGAGCTGTTATAAGGCGAGCTAGATGAAAGAATACGCCATGAAATAGAATAGTTGATGTTACTGTCCTTAAGCGTCCAGATGTGTTTGCTGAGTTCGGTGGAGTATATATAAACAATAAACTACTTTTGGCGAGGAAATATGCACGGATAATTGTCCGAGGATATTATCTGTTCCGAGAAGCGAACAGTTGCCCGAGAGCGAAGCTCGAGGGCAACTGTGAGCTTCGAGGAACAGATAATGTCCAAGGACAATTATTTGTGCATATTTCCGAAGCCAAAAGTAGTTTATTGTCTTTATCATCCTTCAAATATTTCCTTTCGCAGCGCAAATAACGGCGCGGAAACTGCGAAGCTTTTTAGTGCTTTCTGGAACTGCTTTTTCGACCAATAAATTGATGTCCTCCTCAGTAGTCGTCTTGTAATGATTTTTGTGGTTAAATGTATAAAACTGTCTTCGGATATTGCCAATAAACAGCGTTTGTTCGCCAGGTGGGGGTTATTCGCTGATAACGTCCACTCACGAGCGGACGTTATTCGGTCACGTGTCACGATTCAACCAATCACGCGCGGGAGGAAATATTTGATGGGTCATAAATATATATATCAGTTTGTGTCCGCTATAAATATTTACCCGATAGCATATTGGAATCAGCGCCCGCTTTAGCGCAGTTTTTTCACAATAATTATCCTACAGTGTCGCCTCGTAAACTAAGTTACCAGACAATATCTTTGTTAAACAATTGTTTCCTAAATCCGTTTTCATAACTAATGAGCATGCAAAGGCGCAATAGAATATATGAGAATACGACAGACTACCACAGTTAAACATTTTATTCCCATTTTAGTCCCATCACATCGAGTTTGTTAGCGGTTTGCACATTTTACCCAAAACTATTTATCCCACTTTGGTGCAGCTCTTGCTTAAATACCCGTATTGTCGACCCTATACCTTGTATCTGATACTCCCTGTTGCGAAGGCGCCTGGCTATCAAGAATCTGTGTTAAGAAAGAAATTCACATTCTTAAATGACCAGATGGGAACACATACTTTTAAACTAAAACGGTTGGCTCGCTCGCCCTCTGTTCTTAGCGAGACGAAGATCGAAGTTGGACTGTGAAAGGACTTGGCGGACAACACTGGCTGAATAAGCGCGCGAAGCATCATGGTTGTGACTGCGCCATTACGGAGGTTAGCACTCATTCACACGGCTCAGAAAGACTTGAAGCTAAAAGAGATTCTAAACCTAGCCCCAACCCTAGCTGACCCCAACCTTAACCCTAACTCTTTCGCTGGACCCAAGGAGTCATCTTGTAACTGTACACGACAACTCCATAAACTTAGCTCCGTTTTAGTTAGTTATCTGTCACATGAAACTTCCTTGAGTCATGTGTTTAGGACAAGAGGCTGTCGTAAGGTTTCAAAATCGTATACTTGAGCTCGACGCGATGTTGTGGCAATGAACTACTAGAACGGAATTCTTAACATAACAGTCGCTATAAAACGAAGGTGAAGCAGAAAGGCCCTCCTAATTTGGTATACTGTGAGACCAATCCGTCAGTCTACTCGAGTTTGCGCAGATCAATCAAACTCTTGTTCGTGTTTGCACGCTTAATTCGATGGACAACCATTACTGAACTTACGGATATTAGCATTTTCCAGCGTTGCATCTCTTTTCTTCCTTGGACTTCCCCTGGCACTTTTTGCCACCGTTTGAAGGAGGGGGATTGGTGCAAGTACGAGTCTTGTATTTCTTTCCTTTGCCACATGGCTTGTTACACTCTCCATAAGCGCTCCACTTACTCCATCCCCCATTCACCGCTGCAAAGAAACATTTGGTGTGCCAGAATCAACACAACTTCCTTGATATGTGTTTACTTAGGCATAAGGTTTTTGTTTGTCTTTAATCAAAACCCTATACATTTCCTTGGCGAAGAAGTCAGAACAAAACGAAACAAAACAAAAAAACAAAACAAAACAAAACAAAACAAAAAAAAACACAAAAAAACGGGTTAACCTCTTGTTAGCTTTGAAGAACCTCTTGTTAGATTTGAAGATTTTAGTTAAAATACTCCTATTAGAATGAAAACACTGCTATTAGAATGTATTCTTTAAGAGCTTTCATTTGAGTTTTCACACCTTTAGGTTCATTTAACAGCTCAGGAGCTGGAAGTAAACACTGCTGTTAGAATGTAATGGTACCCATTGAACGTTCATTTAAGTGGTAGCACTTAAAGATTTCAGTAAGAAACCCTATTGTCTAATTGATTGCATTTGGGAGTTCAGGGTTCGAAGTGTTTTTGGTTGATTAACATTTGTCTTTTGCGGATGAAAGGGTTTATTACCTGGGCATTCCTGTTCATTGCATCCTTGAGTTTCAAGGTCGGGCCCAGAGCACGGGGCGCCACCATGATCAGGAGGAGGATTGGTGCAAGTGCGCCTGCGCTCTTTTTGTCCGCCACCACATTCTTTACTGCACTCTCCCCAGGGCCCATAATCGCTCCATCCACCGTCCACTGTAAATATATTGAATTTAGAGCAAAGTATAATGAAGCAAATCAACCGTGCTAAGGAAAATGATAAATTACAATACAGTCAATCCTGTAACAAGCGGACACATTTGGGCAATTGTGAAGTGTTCGCTTGAAACAGAGAGTTTACTGTGTCGTACTGGGGAGTATATTTTAGGGACTTTGACTGCAACTGTCCGCGTAATACAGGCTGTCTCTAACGCCTGTTTTATTGTTTTATTGCTTTATATTTTTATCCATGATCTAGTACGCTGTTGAAGGAGCACGACTACTAACAGTTTAGCTTTTGGTTGAGTGTCATTCTTTGGTTGCCATGATGAATCCATTTACCAGGGCAGGGGAACTTAAATTAAGTTTATCTGGGAATTTCCAAAACGCCTAAAACCTAGAGCGACCTTCATGCATTTAGTCTAAAAAAAATATAAAAAATGATTTTTATAAGAACTCTAATTCCACAAAACGTTTCAAGAGACATCGTCAGACCCCACACAAGCAAAGCCATATGGTAACAGGAAAATTAATCAATGCTTTCGAGAGGTATTTCCACTCAAAATGCAACAGAAGCGGTTTCCCATACAAGCCGGATGGTGAAATGGCCAAAAGCCAATACCATTTTTAAAATAATTACAGGAACGAAGGAAACTGGAGACTGGGCAAGAATTAATTATCGGGCTCTCTAGTGAAAAAGCCGTACGGTTACGGACTTCTGCGAACTACAGGTTAGCTGTGATTGAGGAAAATGTGAAGCCACCCTGACCGTTTTCAGCTATTTTCCTTATTGTTTCGAGCACTGTTTGTCTAATTAGCTTTCAAATTTGGCGTCCTCCAAAGGTCCCGGATGTGTCGCCAAATTCTGTGCAATGTACCAATCAGGGGGTGGGGGGGGGGGGGGGGGAGTTATTCCTCAAAATTTGTTGACCCTATTTCAGACCAATATATCAAAATTTTTGACCCTATTCCAGACCAAAGGCTAAAAAAAAGATACCTTATTTCAGACTAAATTGCTGAAAATGATACCATTTGGGGCGGCACATACCTATATGGCTCATTTATGGGAGTCCTCCCCCCCCCCCCCCCCCCCCCCCCCACCCCCGGGATATTTAACCTTTCCCAATATTGGCTGATCCCCCGAACAGTAACAGTAGCTCCGCAGAAAAAAGACACATCGGCTCGAATCGCCTGCAAGATTTACTTCACTGACAAAAAGATAATCAGCAAAGACAAAGAAAGTTTTTTCTGTCTGTAGTCGAGCAGCAGGGAGTGGTGATGGATGGTGGTGAGGGGGGGTTGGGGGGTTAGGGGGCTAGGGGGTTAGGGTTAGGGGGATGGCGGGTTACCTCTCATAATTTTGGGTGGGAGTGAAAGCCGACACGTTCCACTGCCTCTTTACCATGGTTTCGTGGCACGAACCTGTTTCCTTGGAAACCGATCAATCATCGTTACAAAGTCGCCATTGGTAGGCCAAATATTCGTACATTTCTTTATGGCACAGCAAACTGTTTACACTAGGTGTTCCCTGACCCCAGGTTTAAAATACCTCTTATAACGGACGATGAGATTCTTTTCATTTTTTTTTTCAAAATGAGTACTGTTAACGGCATGCAGTAAGTAATTTTATACAAATACTGACATATCGGAGAAAAGTCTTAAAAAGGCTGGCTGTTTGACATGAAATGAGAATGTATGAGTCGTTAATATCTAACCGTTACATTTAATAGTTAATTATTTAGTAGAGTTCTTGTACAGTTGTGCAAATATAGATATCTGTTGTCCGATTACATCAATCTCATAAGACGGACACCTCTCTAAGGCAAACAGTTACAACTGGTCCCGAGGGCGTCCGCCTAGTAGAGAAGTTAACTCCATTCCAAGGAAGCTTTCAAAGAAACTTACCCCGGTCCTCGCAGGGACTATCTACCAGTTGATCGAAGTTGATGTGCTCCCAGCCCTTAGAGCCAGCATCGACCAATCGGATTCGCGCTTTCTTGCCAGTGTAGGCCGACACGTCCCACTGCTTCTTTACCATAGTCTCGTCACATGAACCTGTTTCCTTGGAAATGGACACATCATCCACCAAGAGTTCCGCATAGACAACATTAATGTTGCACCCTCCACCAATCAGGAACGACAAAGTTTTCCCTCTGATTGTAAACTGTGGTGACGTCATTGTACCCGTAGGCGCGTCGGCTTGAATCACCCCTGGTTTTGCTTGGGGACTGGGCCTATTCTCATAGGTCCCAATCCACCAATCTCCAACTTGATTGGCCGGTTGACCTCGATTTCGTGCTGTCGGGTTGTCTCCGTAAGTCGGTTGCGTGTTGAAGGCTGTGCCGGTTTTGGTCCAATCAGAGACTCCGTGCTCGAAGCTAAAAACGACGCAGTCTGTGGAGGTAAGTCAGGTCTTTTCTTAATAAGTCTCTTCTATATTCACGCACAGTAGCAAACAGTACTTTTACTGGCCATGTAAACAAGTGTCAGGCAAAGTTAATCTCTCTGTTGAGATCGGTTTTGTTTCAAGACAATTTGAACATGACCAAAAAAGTAGTTTTCTATTCTGCCTACAAAGTATTATTAGTTGGGCCGCCAAAATCTCTCAGCCTCGTGAACTGCGCATGATTGTGAAAGTGACATATTCCTTATTTTCTATTTATTCGAGTTACTTGAAGGTCCAGGAGAGAGTCACTATTTGGTTCTCAAAATGGTATATTTAAAAAGGGTAAGGGGTTGAAAGCCTGGGCGGAGCCTCCCAGTATAATAATTCTTCAAGTCGCCCCTGTACAAGGGACGACAAAGGGCCCATTCACACACCAGCTGGAAGTTGGATAAATGCGAGGCAAGGTAGAGAACAGTGGCCAGTCTCCTCAATCGATCGAGAACGATGTAAGTGATTTGAAACCGTGCGCCGATGCAATCTCTGCACTGATCTCGACTCGCTCCTATTACATTGCAAAGCAATTGCGCAATTACTTTCGACATCATCCAAAAACCGCTCTACATAAAAAACTAAAAAGAACATTGAAAAGAGCCAGTGGTTAAAAATTGTTGGAGTAAATCGCTGGATATGACAAGATCTCTCATCTTCATTCCTACAATATCGAAGGAGTACAGGCTGGTGGTTTTCTGAGCAGATACACGAAGAAATCTCTAGAATTCTTATCTGTCTATAGTCGAGGAGCAGAGGGGGGGGGGGGGGGGAGATAGAGACCGTTTTCGGCTATTTTCCTTATTGCTTCGAGCACTGTTTGTCTAATTAGCTTTCAAATTTGGCGTCCTCCAAAGGTCCCGGATGTGTCGCCAAATTCTGCGCAATGTATCAATGGGGGGTGGGGGGGTGGGGTGGGTATTTGTCAAAATTTGTTCACCCTATTTCAGACCAATATATCAAAATTTTTGACCCTATTCCAGACCAAAGGCTTAAAAAAAGATACCTTATTTCAGACTAAATTGCTGAAAATGATACCATTTGGGGCGGCACATACCTATATTACTCATTTATGGGAGTACCCCCCCCCCCCCCACCCCCGGGAGATTTAACCTTTCCCAATATTGGCTGATCCCCCCGAACAGTAACAGTAGCTCCGCAGAAAAAAGACACATCGGCTCGAATCGCCTGCAAGATTTACTTCACTGACAAAGAGATAATCAGCAAAGATAAAGAAAGTTTTTTCTGTCTGTAGTCGAGCAGCAGGGAGTGGTGATGGATGGTGGTGAGGGGGTGGGGGGGAGGGGTTTGGGGGGTTAGGGGGCTAGGGGGTTAGGGTTAGGGGGATGGCGGGTTACCTCTCATAATTTTGGGTGGGAGTGAAAGCTGACACGTTCCACTGCCTCTTTACCATGGTTTCGTGGCACGAACCTGTTTCCTTGGAAACCGATAAATCATCGTTACAAAATCGCCATTGGTAGGCAAAATATTCGTACATTTCTTTATGGCACAGCAAACTGTTTACACTAGGTGTTCCCTGACCCCAGGTTTAAAATACCTCTTATAGCGGACGATGAGATTCTTTTCATTTTTTTTTTTCAAAATGAGTACTGTTAACGGCATGCAGTAAGTAATTTTATACAAATACTGACATATCGGAGAAAAGTCTTAAAAAGGCTGGCTGTTTGACATGAAATGAGAATGTATGAGTCGTTAATATCTAACCGTTACATTTAATAGTTAATTATTTAGTAGAGTTCTTGTACAGTTGTGCAAATATAGATATCTGTTGTCCGATTACATCAATCTCATAAGACGGACACCTCTCTAAGGCAAACAGTTACAACTGGTCCCGAGGGCGTCCGCCTAGTAGAGAAGTTAACTCCATTCCAAGGAAGCTTTCAAAGAAACTTACCCCGGTCCTCGCAGAAACTATCTACCAGTTGATCGAAGTTGATGTGTTCCCAGCCCTTAGAGCCAGCATCGACCAATCGGATTCGCGCTTTCTTGCCAGTGTAGGCCGACACGTCCCACTGCTTCTTTACCATAGTCTCGTCACATGAACCTGTTTCCTTGGAAATGGACACATCATCCACCAAGAGTTCCGCATAGACAACATTAATGTTGCACCCTCCACCAATCAGGAACGACAAAGTTTTCCCTCTGATTGTAAACTGTGGTGACGTCATTGTACCCGTAGGCGCGTCGGCTTGAATCACCCCTGGTTTTGCTTGGGGACTGGGCCTATTCTCATAGGTCCCAATCCACCAGTCTCCAACTTGATTGGCCGGTTGACCTCGATTTCGTGCTGTCGGGTTGTCTCCGTAAGTCGGTTGCGTGTTGAAGGCTGTGCCGGTTTTGGTCCAATCAGAGACTCCGTGCTCGAAGCTAAAAACGACGCAGTCTGTGGAGGTAAGTCAGGCCTTTTCTTAATAAGTCTCTTCTATATTCACGCACAGTAGCAAATAGTACTATTACTGGCCATGTAATCAAGTGTCAGGCAAAGTTAATCTCTCTGTTGAGATCGGTTTTGTTTCAAGACAATTTGAACATGACCAAAAAAGTAGTTTTCTATTCTGCCTACAAAGTATTATTAGTTGGGCCGCCAAAATCTCTCAGCCTCGTGAACTGCGCATGATTGTGAAAGTGACATATTCCTTATTTTCTATTTATTCGAGTTACTTGAAGGTCCAGGAGAGAGTCACTATTTGGTTCTCAAAATGGTATATTTAAAAAGGGTAAGGAGTTGAAAGCCTGGGCGGAGCCTCCCAGTATAATAATTCTTCAAGTCGCCCCTGTACAAGGGACGACAAAGGGCCCATTCACACACCAGCTGGAAGTTGGATAAATGTGAGGCAAGGCAGAGAACAGTGGCCAGTCTCCTCAATCGATCGAGAATGATGTAAGTGATTTGAGACCGTGCGCCGATGCAATCTCTGCACTGATCTCGACTCGCTCCTATTACATTGCAAAGCAATCGCGCAATTACTTTCGACATCATCCAAAAACCGCTCCACATAAAAAACTAAAAAGAACATTGAAAAGAGCCAGTGGTTAAAAATTGTTGGAGTAAATCGCTGGATATGACAAGATCTCTCATCTTCATTTCTACAATATCGAAGGAGTACAGGCTGGTGGTTTTCTGAGCAGATACACGAAGAAATCTCTAGAGTTCTTATCTGTCTATAGTCGAGGAGCAGAGGGGGGGAGATAGAGACCGTTTTCGGCTATTTTCCTTATTGCTTCGAGCACTGTTTGTCTTTATTAGCTTTAAAATTTGGCGTCCTCCAAAGGTCCCGGATGTGTCGCCAAATTCTGCGCAATGTATCAATGGGGGGGGGGGGGGTATTTCTCAAAATTTGTTGACCCTATTTCAGACCAATATATCAAAATTTTTGACCCTATTCCACACCAAAGGCTAAAAAAAAGATACCTTATTTCAGACTAAATTGCTGAAAATGATACCATTTGGGGCGGCACATACCTATATTTTTCACTTATGGGAGTACCCACCCCACCCCCGGGATATTTAACCTTTCCCAATATTGGCTGATCCCCCGAACAGTAACAGTAGCTCCGCAGAAAAAAGACACATCGGCTCGGATCGCCTGCAAGATTTACTTCACTGAAGAAAAGATAATCAGAAAAGACAAAGAAAGCTATTTCTGTCTGTAGTCGAGCAGCAGGGAGTGGTGATGAATGGTGGTGAGGAGGGGTTGGGGGGTTAGGGGGCTAGGGGGTTAGGGTTAGGGGGATGGCGGGTTACTTCTCATAATTTTGGGTGGGTGTGAAAGCCGACACGTTCCACTGCTTCTTTACCATGGTCTCGTGGCACGAACCTGTTTCCTTGGAAACCGATCAATCATCGTTACAAAATCGCCATTGGTAGGCCAAATATTCGTACATTTCTTTATGGCACAGCAAACTGTTTACACTAGGTGTTCCCTGACCCCAGGTTTAAAATACCTCTTATAGCGGACGATGGGATTCTTTTCATTTTTTCTTTTTCAAAATGAGTACTGTTAACGGCATGCAGTAGGTAATTTTATAGAAATACTGACATATCGGAGAAAAGTCTTAAAAAGGCTGGCTGTTTGACATGAAATGAGAATGTATGAGTCGTTAATATCTAACCGTTACATTTAATAGTTAATTATATAGTAGAGTTCTTGTACAGTTGTGCAAATATAGATATCTGTTGTCCGATTACATCAATCTCATAAGACGGACACCTCTCTAAGACAAACAGTTACAACTGGTCCCGAGGGCGTCCGCCTAGTAGAAAAGTTAACTCCATTCCAAGGAAGCTTTCAAAGAAACTTACCCCGGTCCTTGCAGAATCTATTTACCAGTTGATCGAAGTTGATGTGTTCCCAGCCCTTAGAGCCAGCATCGACCAATCGGATTCGCGCTTTCTTGCCAGTGTAGGCCGACACGTCCCACTGCTTCTTTACCATAGTCTCGTCACATGAACCTGTTTTCTTGGAAACGGACACATCACCCACCAAGAGTTCCACATACACAACATTAATGTTGCACCCTCCACCAATCAGGAACGACAAAGCTTTACCTCTGATTGTAAACTCTGGTGACGTCATTGTACCCGTAGGCGCGTCGGCTTGAATCACCCCTGGTTTTGCTTGGGGACTGGGCCTATTCTCATAGGTCCCAATCCACCAATCTCCAACTTGATTGGCCGGTTGACCTCGATTTCGTGCTGTCGGGTTGTCTCCGTAAGTCGGTTGCGTGTTGAAGGCTGTGCCGGTTTTGGTCCAATCAGAGACTCCGTGCTCGAAGCTAAAAACGACGCAGTCTGTGGAGGTAAGTCAGGTCTTTTCTTAATACGTCTCTTCTACATTCACGCACAGTAGCAAATAGTACTTTTACTGGCCATGTAAACAAGTGTCAGGCAAAGTGAATCTCTCTGTTGAGATCGGTTTCGTTTCAAGACAATTTGAACATGACCAAAAAAGTAGTTTTCTATTCTGCCTACAAAGTATTATTAGTTGGGCCGCCAAAATCTCTCAGCCTCGTGAACTGCGCATGATTGTGAAAGTGGCATATTCCTTATTTTCTATTTATTCGAGTTACTTGACGGTCCAGGAGAGAGTCACTATTTGGTTCTCAAAATGGTATATTTAAAAAGGATAAGGCGTTGAAAGCCTGGGCGGAGCCTTCCAGTATAATAATTCTTCAAGTCGCCCCTGTACAAGGGACGACAAAGGGCCCATTCACACACCAGCTGGAAGTTGGATAAATGCGAGGCAAGTCCGAGAACAGTGGCCAGTCTCCTCAATCAATCGAGAACGATGTAAGTGATTTGAGACCGTGCGCCGATGCAATCTCTGCACTGATCTCGACTCGCTCCTATTACATTGCAAAGCAATCGCGCAATTACTTTCGACATCATCCAAAAACAGCTGTACATAAAAAACTAAAAAGAACATTGAAAAGAGTCAGTGGTTAAAAATTGTTGGAGTAAATCGCTGGATATGACAAGATCTCTCATTCTCATTCCTACAATATCGAAGGAGTACAGGCTGGTGGTTTTCTGAGCAGATACACAAAGAAATCTCTAACGTTTTTATCTGTCTATAGTGGAGCAGCAGGGGGGGAGATAGAGACCGTTTTCGGCCATTTTCCTTATTGTTTCGAGCACTGTTTGTCTAATTAGTTTTCAAATTTGGCGTCCTCCAAAGGTCCCGGATGTGTCGCCAAATTCTGCGCAATGTACCAATGAGGAAAGGGGGGGGGGGGGGGGGGGGCGGTATTCCTCAAAATTTGTTGACCCTATTTCAGACCAATATATCAAAATTTTTGACCCTCTTCCAGACCAAAGGCTAAAAAAAGATACCTTATTTCAGACTAAATTGCTGAAAATGATACCATTTGGGGCGGCACATACCTATATGGCTCATTTATGGGAGTACCCCCCCCACCCCCGGGATATTTAACCTTTCCCAATATTGGCTGATCCCCCGAACAGTAACAGTAGCTCCGCAGAAAAAAAACACATCGGCTCGGATCGCCTGCAAGATTTACTTCACTGACGAAAAGATAATCAGCAAAGACAAAGAAAGTTATTTCTGTCTGTAGTCGAGCAGCAGGGAGTGGTGATGGATGGTGGTGAGGGGGGGTTGGGGGGTTAGGGGGCTAGGGGGTTAGGGTTAGGGGGATGGCGGGTTACTTCTCATAATTTTGTGTGGGAGTGAAAGCTGACACGTTCCACTGCTTCTTTATCATGGTCTCGTGGCACGAACCTGTTTCCTTGGAAACCGATAAATCATCGTTACAAAGTCGCCATTGGTAGGCCAAATATTCGTACATTTCTTTATAGCACAGCAAACTGTTTACACTAGGTGTTCCCTGACCCCAGGTCTAAAATACCTCTTATAGCGGACGATGGGATTCTTTTCATTTTTTTTTTCAAAATGAGTACTGTTAACGGCATGCAATAAGTAATTTTATACAAATACTGACATATCGGAGAAAAGTCTTAAAAAGGCTGGCTGTTTGACATGAAATGAGAATTTATGAGTTGTTGATATCTAACCGTTACATTTAATAGTTAATTAATAGTAGAGTTCTTGTACAGTTGTGCAAATGTAGATATCTGTTGTCCGATTACATCAATCTCATAAGACGGACACCTCTCTAAGGCAAACAGTTACAACTGGTCCCGAGGGCGTCCGCCTAGTAGAGAAGTTAACTCCATTCCAAGGAAGCTTTCAAAGAAACTTACCCCGGTCCTCGCAGAAACTATCTACCAGTTGATCGAAGTTGATGTGCTCCCAGCCCTTAGAGCCAGCATCGACTAATCGGATTCGCGCTTTCCTTCCAGTGTAGGCCGACACGTCCCACTTCTTCTTTACCATAGTCTCGTCACATGAACCTGTTTCCTTGGAAACGGACACATCACCCACCAAGAGTTCCGCATAGACAACATTAATGTTGCACCCTCCACCAATCAGGAACGACAAAGCTTTCCCTCTGATTGTAAACTGTGGTGACGTCATTGTACCCGTAGGCGCGTCGGCTTGAATCACCCCTGGTTTTGCTTGGGGACTGGGCCTATTCTCATAGGTCCCAATCCACCAGTCTCCAACTTGATTGGCCGGTTGACCTCGATTTCGTGCTGTCGGGTTGTCTCCGTAGGTCGGTTGCGTGTTGAAGGCTGTGCCGGTTTTGGTCCAATCAGAGACTCCGTGCTCGAAGCTAAAAACGACGCAGTCTGTGGAGGTAAGTCAGGTCTTTTCTTAATACGTCTCTTCTACATTCACTCACAGTAGCAAATAGTACTTTTACTGGCCATGTAAACAAGTGTCAGGCAAAGTGAATCTCTCTGTTGAGATCGGTTTTGTTTCAAGACAATTTGAACATGACCAAAACAGTAGTTTTCTATTCTGCCTACAAAGTATTATTAGTTGGGCCGCCAAAATCTCTCAGCCTCGTGAACTGCGCATGATTGTGAAAGTGGCATATTCCTTATTTTCTATTTATTCGAGTTACTTGAAGGTCCAGGAGAGAGTCACTATTTGGTTCTCAAAATGGTATATTTAAAAAGGGTAAGGAGTTGAAAGCCTGGGCGGAGCCTTCCAGTATAAGAATTCCTCAAGTCGCCCCTGTACAAGGGACGACAAAGGGCCCATTCACACACCAGCTGGAAGTTGGATAAATGCGAGGCAAGTCCGAGAACAGTGGCCAGTCTCCTCAATCAATCGAGAACGATGTAAGTGATTTGAAACCTTGCGCCGATGAAATCTCTGCACTGATCTCGACTCGCTCCTATTACATTGCAAAGCAATCGCGCAATTACTTTCGACATCATCCAGAAACCGCTCTACATAAAAAACTAAAAAGAACATTGAAAAGAGTCAGTGGTTAAAAATTGTTGGAGTAAATCGCTAGATATGACAAGATCTCTCATCTTCATTCCTACAATATCAAAGGAGTACAGGCTGGTGGTTTTCTGAGCAGATACACAAAGAAATCTCTAAAGTTTTTATCTGTCTATAGTGGAGCAGCAGGGGGAGGGGAGATAGAGACCGTTTTCGGCCATTTTCCTTATTGTTTCGAGCACTGTCTGTCTAATTAGCTTTCAAATTTGGCGTCCTCCAAAGCTCCCGGATGTGTCGCCAAATTCTGCGCAATGTATCAATGAGGGGGGAGGGGAGGTATTCCTCAAAATTTGTTGACCCTATTTCAGACCAATATATCAAAATTTTTGACCCTATTCCAGACCAAGGGCTAAAAAAAGATACCTTATTTCAGACTAAATTGCTGAAAATGATACCATTTGGGGCGGCACATACCTATATGGCTCATTTATGGGAGTACCCCCCCACCCCACCCCCGGGATATTTAACCTTTCCCAATATTGGCTGATCCCCCGAACAGTAACAGTAGCTCCGCAGAAAAAAGACACATCGGCTCGGATCGCCTGCAAGATTTACTTCACTGACGAAAAGATAATCAGCAAAGACAAAGAAAGTTATTTCTGTCTGTAGTCGAGCAGCAGGGAGTGGTGATGGATGGTGGTGAGGGGGGGTTAGGGGGTTAGGGGGCTAGGGGGTTAGGGTTAGGGGGATGGCGGGTTACTTCTCATAATTTTGTGTGGGAGTGAAAGCTGACACGTTCCACTGCTTCTTTACCATGGTCTCGTGGCACGAACCTGTTTCCTTGGAAACCGATCAATCATCGTTACAAAGTCGCCATTGGTAGGCCAAATATTCGTACATTTCTTTATAGCACAGCAAACTGTTTACACTAGGTGTTCCCTGACCCCAGGTTTAAAATACCTCTTATAGCGGACGATGGGATTCTTTTCATTTTTTCTTTTTCAAAATGAGTACTGTTAACGGCATGCAGTAAGTAATTTTATACAAATACTGACATATCGGAGAAAAGTCTTAAAAAGGCTGGCTGTTTGACATGAAATGAGAATGTATGAGTCGTTAATATCTAACCGTTACATTTAATAGTTAATTACTTAGTAGAGTTCTTGTACAGTTGTGCAAATATAGATATCTGTTGTCCGATTACATCAATCTCATAAGACGGACACCTCTCTAAGGCAAACAGTTACAACTGGTCTCGAGGGCGTCCGCCTAGTAGAGAAGTTAACTCCATTCCAAGGAAGCTTTCAAAGAAACTTACCCCGGTCCTCGCAGAAACTATCTACCAGTTGATCGAAGTTGATGTGTTCCCAGCCCTTAGAGCCAGCATCGACCAATCGGATTCGCGCTTTCTTGCCAGTGTAGGCCGACACGTCCCACTTCTTCTTTACCATAGTCTCGTCACATGAACCTGTTTCCTTGGAAACGGACACATCACCCACCAAGAGTTCCACATACACAACATTAATGTTGCACCCTCCACCAATCAGGAACGACAAAGTTTTCCCTCTGATTGTAAACTGTGGTGACTTCATTGTACCCGTAGGTGCGTCGGCTTGAATCACCCCAGGTTTTGCTTGTGGACTGGGCCTATTCTCATAGGTCCCAATCCACCAGTCTCCAACTTGATTGGCCGGTTGACCTCGATTTCGTGCTGTCGGGTTGTCTCCGTAAGTCGGTTGCGTGTTGAAGGCTGTGCCGGTTTTGGTCCAATCAGAGACTCCGTGCTCGAAGCTAAAAACGACGCAGTCTGTGGAGGTAAGTCAGTTCTTTTCTTAATACGTCTCTTCTACATTCACGCACAGTAGCAAATAGTACTTTTACTGGCCATGTAAACAAGTGTCAGGCAAAGTGAATCTCTCTGTTGAGATCGGTTTTGTTTCAAGACAATTTGAGCATGACCAAAAAGGTAGTTTTCTATTCTGCCTATAAAGTATTATTAGTTGGCCGCCAAAATCTCTCAGCCTCGTGAACTGCGCATGATTGTGAAAGTGGCATGTTCCTTATTTTCTATTTATTCGAGTTACTTGAAGGTCCAGGAGAGAGTCACTATTTGGTTCTCAAAATGGTATATTTAAAAGGGGTAAGGGGTTGAAAGCCTGGGCGGAGCCTTCCAGTATAAGAATTCTTCAAGTCGCCCCTGTACAAGGGACGACAAAGGGCCCATTCACACACTTGCTAGAAGTTGGATTAATGCGAGGCAAGGCCGAGAACAGTGGCCAGTCTCCTCAATCAATCGAGAACGATGTAAGTGATTTGAAACCGTGCGCCGATGCAATCTCTGCACTGATCTCGACTCGCTCCTATTACATTGCAAAGCAATCGCGCAATTACTTTCGACATCATCCAAAAACAGCTCTACATAAAAAAACTAAAAAGAACATTGAAAAGAGTCAGTGGTTAAAAATTGTTGGAGTAAATCGCTGGATATGACAAGATCTCTCATCTTCATTCCTACAATACCGAAGGAGTACAGGCTGGTGGTTTTCTGAGCAGATACACAAAGAAATCTCTAAAGTTTTTATCTGTCTATAGTGGAGCAGCAGGGGGGGGGGAGATAGAGACCGTTTTCGGCCATTTTCCTTATTGTTTCGAGCACTGTCTGTCTAATTAGCTTTCAAATTTGGCGTCCTCCAAAGGTCCCGGATGTGTCGCCAAATTCTGCGCAATGTATTAATGAGGGGGGGGGGGGGGGGGGGGTATTCCTCAAAATTTGTTGACCCTTTTTCAGACCAATATATCAAAATTTTTGACCCTATTCCAGACCAAGGGCTAAAAAAAGATACCTTATTTCAGACTAAATTGCTGAAAATGATACCATTTGGGGCGGCACATACCTATATGGCTCATTTATGGGAGTACCCCCCCACCCCACCCCCGGTATATTTAACCTTTCTCAATATTGGCTGATCCCCCGAACAGTAACAGTAGCTCCGCAGAAAAAAAACACATCGGCTCGGATCGCCTGCAAGATTTACTTCACTGACGAAAAGATAATCAGCCCAGACAAAGGAAGTTATTTCTGTCTGTAGTCGAGCAGCAGGGAGTGGTGATGGATGGTGGTGAAGGGGGGTTAGGGGGCTAGGGGGCTAGGGGGTTAGGGTTAGGGGGATGGCGGGTTACTTCTCATAATTTTGTGTGGGAGTGAAAGCTGACACGTTCCACTGCTTCTTTACCATGGTCTCGTGGCACGAACCTATTTCCTTGGAAACCGATAAATCATCGTTACAAAGTCGCCATTGGTAGGCCAAATATTCGTACATTTCTTTATAGCACAGCAAACTGTTTACACTAGGTGTTCCCTGACCCCAGGTTTAAAATACCTCTTATAGCGGACGATGGGATTATTTTCATTTTTTCTTTTTCAAAATGAGTACTGTTAACGGCATGCAGTAAGTAATTTTATACAAATACTGACATATCGGAGAAAAGTCTTAAAAAGGCTGGCTGTTTGACATGAAATAAGAAGGTATGAGTCGTTAATATCTAACCGTTACATTTAATAGTTAATTAATAGTAGAGTTCTTGTACAGTTGTGCAAATATAGATAATATCTGTTGTCCGATTACATCAATCTCATAAGACGGACACCTCTCTAAGGCAAACAGTTACAACTGGTCCCGAGGGCGTCCGCCTATTAGAGAAGTTAACTCCATTCCAAGGAAGCTTTCAAAGAAACTTACCCCGGTCCTCGCAGAAACTATCTACCAGTTGATCGAAGTTGATGTGTTCCCAGCCCTTAGAGCCAGCATCGACCAATCGGATTCGCGCTTTCTTGCCAGTGTAGGCCGACACGTCCCACTTCTTCTTTACCATAGTCTCGTCACATGAACCTGTTTCCTTGGAAACGGACACATCACCCACCAAGAGTTCCACATACACAACATTAATGTTGCACCCTCCACCAATCAGGAACGACAAAGTTTTCCCTCTGATTGTAAACTGTGGTGACGTCATTGTACCTGTAGGCGCGTCGGCTTGAATCACCCCTGGTTTTGCTTGTGGACTGGGCCTATTCTCATAGGTCCCAATCCACCAATCTCCAACTTGATTGGCCGGTTGACCTCGATTTCGTGCTGTCGGGTTGTCTCCGTAAGTCGGTTGCGTGTTGAAGGCTGTGCCGGTTTTGGTCCAATCAGAGACTCCGTGCTCGAAGCTAAAAACGACGCAGTCTGTGGAGGTAAGTCAGGTCTTTTCTTAATACGTCTCTTCTACATTCACGCACAGTAGCAAATAGTACTTTTACTGGCCATGTAAACAAGTGTCAGGCAAAGTTAATCTCTCTGTTGAGATCGGTTTTGTTTCAAGACAATTTGAGCATGACCAAAAAAGTAGTTTTCTATTCTGCCTACAAAGTATTATTAGTTGGGCCGCCAAAATCTCTCAGCCTCGTGAACTGCGCATGATTGTGAAAGTGGCATATTCCTTATTTTCTATTTATTCGAGTTACTTGAAGGTCCAGGAGAGAGTCACTATTTGGTTCTCAAAATGGTATATTTAAAAAGGATAAGGGGTTGAAAGCCTGGGCGGAGCCTTCCAGTATAAGAATTCCTCAAGTCGCCCCTGTACAAGGGACGACAAAGGGCCCATTCACACACCAGCTGGAAGTTTGATAAATGCGAGGCAAGTCCGAGAACAGTGGCCAGTCTCCTCAATCAATCGAGAACGATGTAAGTGATTTGAAACCGTGCGCCGATGCAATCTCTGCACTGATCTCGACTCGCTCCTATTACATTGCAAAGCAATCGCGCAATTACTTTCGACATCATCCAAAAACAGCTGTACATAAAAAACTAAAAAGAACATTGAAAAGAGTCAGTGGTTAAAAATTGTTGGAGTAAATCGCTGGATATGACAAGATCTCTCATCTTCATTCCTACAATATCGAAGGAGTACAGGCTGGTGGTTTTCTGAGCAGATACACAAAGAAATCTCTAACGTTTTTATCTGTCTATAGTGGAGCAGCAGGGGGGGAGATAGAGACCGTTTTCGGCCATTTTCCTTATTGTTTCGAGCACTGTTTGTCTAATTAGCTTTCAAATTTGGCGTCCTCCAAAGGTCCCGGATGTGTCGCCAAATTCTGCGCAATGTATCAATGAGGGGGGGGGGGGGGGGGGGGGGCGGGTATTCCTCAAAATTTGTTGACCCTATTTCAGACCAATATATCAAATTTTTTGACCCTATTCCAGACCAAAGGCTAAAAAAAAGATACCTTATTTCAGACTAAATTGCTGAAAATGATACCATTTGGGGCGGCACATACCTATATGGCTCATTTATGGGAGTACCCCCCCCCCCCCCCCCCCCCCCACCCCCGGGATATTTAACCTTTCCCAATATTGGCTGATCCCCCGAACAGTAACAGTAGCTCCGCAGAAAAAAGACACATCGGCTCGGATCGCCTGCAAGATTTACTTCACTGACGAAAAGATAATCAGCAAAGACAAAGAAAGTTATTTCTGTCTGTAGTCGAGCAGCAGGGAGTGGTGATGGATGGTGGTGAGGGGGGGTTGGGGGGTTAGGGTTAGGGGGTTAGGGTTAGGGGGATGGCGGGTTACTTCTCATAATTTTGGGTGGGAGTGAAAGCTGACACGTTCCACTGCTTCTTTACCATGGTCTCGTGGCACGAACCTGTTTCCTTGGAAACCGATAAATCATCGTTACAAAGTCGCCATTGGTAGGCCAAATATTCGTACATTTCTTTATAGCACAGCAAACTGTTTACACTAGGTGTTCCCTGACCCCAGGTTTAAAATACCTCTTATAGCGGACGATGGGATTCTTTTCATTTTTTTTTTCAAAATGAGTACTGTTAACGGCATGCAGTAAGTAATTTTATACAAATACTGACATATCGGAGAAAAGTCTTAAAAAGGCTGGTTGTTTGACATGAAATGAGAATGTATGAGTCGTTAATATCTAACCGTTACATTTAATAGTTAATTATTTAGTAGAGTTCTTGTACAGTTGTGCAAATATAGATAATATCTGTTGTCCGATTACATCAATCTCATAAGACGGACACCTCTCTAAGGCAAACAGTTACAACTGGTCCCGAGGGCGTCCGCCTAGTAGAGAAGTTAACTCCATTCCAAGGAAGCTTTCAAAGAAACTTACCCCGGTCCTCGCAGAAACTATCTACCAGTTGATCGAAGTTGATGTGTTCCCAGCCCTTAGAGCCAGCATCGACCAATCGGATTCGCGCTTTCTTGCCAGTGTAGGCCGACACGTCCCACTTCTTCTTTACCATAGTCTCGTCACATGAACCTGTTTCCTTGGAAACGGACACATCACCCACCAAGAGTTCCACATAGACAACATTAATGTTGCACCCTCCACCAATCAGGAACGACAAAGTTTTCCCTCTGATTGTAAACTGTGGTGACGTCATTGTACCCGTAGGCGCGTCGGCTTGAATCACTCCTGGTTTTGCTTGGGGACTGGGCCTATTCTCATAGGTCCCAATCCACCAATCTCCAACTTGATTGGCCGGTTGACCTCGATTTCGTGCTGTCGGGTTGTCTCCGTAAGTCGGTTGCGTGTTGAAGGCTGTGCCGGTTTTGGTCCAATCAGAGACTCCGTGCTCGAAGCTAAAAACGACGCAGTCTGTGGAGGTAAGTCAGGTCTTTTCTTAATACGTCTCTTCTACATTCACTCACAGTAGCATATAGTACTTTTACTGGCCATGTAAACAAGTGTCAGGCAAAGTTAATCTCTCTGTTGAGATCGGTTTTGTTTCAAGACAATTTGAACATGACCAAAAAAGTAGTTTTCTATTCTGCCTACAAAGTATTATTAGTTGGGCCGCCAAAATCTCTCAGCCTCGTGAACTGCGCATGATTGTGAAAGTGGCATATTCCTTATTTTCTATTTATTCGAGTTACTTGAAGGTCCAGGAGAGAGTCACTATTTGGTTCTCAAAATGGTATATTTAAAAAGGATAAGGGGTTGAAAGCCTGGGCGGAGCCTTCCAGTATAAGAATTCTTCAAGTCGCCCCTGTACAAGGGACGACAAAGGGCCCATTCACACACCTGCTGGAAGTTGGATAAATGCGAGGCAAGGCCGAGAACAGTGGCCAGTCTCCTCAATCAATCGAGAACGATGTAAGTGATTTGAAACCGTGCGCCGATGCAATCTCTGCACTGATCTCGACTCGCTCCTATTACATTGCAAAGCAATCGCGCAATTACTTTCGACATCATCCAAAAACCGCTCTACATAAAAAAACTAAAAAGAACATTGAAAAGAGTCAGTGGTTAAAAATTGTTGGAGTAAATCGCTGGATATGACAAGATCTCTCATCTTCATTCCTACAATATCGAAGGAGTACAGGTTTTCTGAGCAGATACACAAAGAAATCTCTAAAGTTTTTATCTGTCTATAGTCGAGCAGCAGGGGGGGGAGTGGGAGGGGGGGGGGGAGATAGTGGTGGGTGGGCTAGCTACTCCTTATAATTTTGGGTCAGAGCGTGCCGCCCAGGTCAGAAAACCCTTATGGCTATTTCAGACCAGACTATACAATTTTCCGACCCTATTTCAAACCAAATGATGCATCTTCGACTCTATATTAAAGTTTGCAATCTATTTCAGACCAAAATGTCAAAATCGATACCCTATGCTGCAAACGATACTGAACGCTTTGGGGCGGCACATACCTTTAAGGATTATACATGGGAGTACCCCCCTCCGCCCAGGTTTTTTCTCGCGGCATGAGAATGAGTGCTGATTAGGGTTCCAAAAACTCGGTTATTGGTTTACACGGACGACGCGATTCCGCCAAAATGGCGCAAACATATAGTCAGACATCAGTAGTTATCTTTATTGAGACGGCTGTGGTTTTTGCTCACTCACAGATCCAGCGATGAAACCCAGTCATGTGACCAGTCAGCAGGATGCTATTTCAAAGTTCCATTTTATCGAACGTAATAGTAGTTTTTGGGTGGGCTGAAATGCCTCCCAATATTTAGCCTTTCAGGGTATTTTATCCCGGGCAAACATGACCCGCCGGGCATATAGACAAAATATTCTAAACTTTTACCCCTCTGGGCTGAAATGCCCGGCGTTCGGAAAGGTCGTTTCAATAGTTATAAATAGTTCTAGCCCCAAGGATTCAGTACCGTTGTTTGCTTTGCACGACCTAAGATTCGTGATCGATCAGACCGCGTTGAGAGTCTCTGTAATATATCCGTTGACGTCGCACTTTGAACGAAAAATGCTGGCAGTGTGACAAATGTTTACTCCAAAGCTGTGAATCTTTCCAAGTCTCCACTTACAGCTCCACGTCTAGGTAACAACGTTACGAGAACAGACTGCCGCATACAGAAAATCGTTCCAAATTTATGCTCGCATCGCGCACACACTGTTCGGCTTCAATCCGCAGCATGTGGTAGCTTCACCACTTGTTTCTGGTTTTTCACCGGAGTGAAAACATAAAAAGAAGGATCGAATCAACTAAAATATTACTTACCGAGAATGACCGGCGTGCATGTCGGCAGCCACGCAAGGCATAGAAAAATGAAGACCAGCGGAATGCAACTGGCTCTCTTCTCCATCTTGATGTCCCGAGGGAAATTTAGTGTATCAGACTCAAACTGGAGAATTAAAGAAAATAGCTAGACTTAGAGGGCAGAATCAACAGATAAGCAATTAACTTTGGCTGTATTATTATTATTATTTTTTATTATTTTTTTTTTAGAATGCAGCACTCCCGCGAACAGTATCAGTATCTCCGCTAAAAAACAATGGTACTCAAAGCGTTGTGACTGGGGCATGGGTCGAGGTTCATGTTGTTATGGAAACAACGGCAAAATAATCCAGTCCAAAATAGGAATTTAATAAAACGCTCAATGGTAAACAAAAAGGGACGACAGCAACTAGATAAAATATATATTGCAAAGACAAAGATTAACTAACTAATCTGGTAAAACAAGCAACTACAACTAAGCTAATTAAAGTAGATAAATACAAAAGCTGACAACTAAGGCCGCGGTCACATTAGAGCTAAAAAGCAAGCAAGTATGTTTCGTTATATTTATGTTAATAATTTTGTAATTTGGCAAGATCCCTTATCACGTATATGAGTTTGAAAAGTCAGAATATGTGGGCCTTAATCCTAACATGGTACCATGCAACCAAGTGTAAAAGAACCGTCTGAGTTTCATACGTTAAATGAATGCATTGACCAGTATTCTGATAAGAATCGGCAGCTACAGTTTAGAATTAGGGGGTATAAGCCTAAAGTGTGTTAGACATGCGATCGATATGGCCGAATTTCCTTCAAGCCTGGAGGTCGTGGGATAAATCCCACGGACGGCAGTAGTAAGAAGGTTCTTCATTCGAGGAAGCAACTCCTACGGTTTTTCCTTTCTGAACCTGTCTTCTCTCTACAGGTATTCCCCCTGGTCAAACATTTCAAGAGCCTCTGGCTCGGGAGAATGGGCAACCTCTTCCTATTGGGCTCGTGCAAGTTGACGTCACAAACCACGTGATTTTTGTTTATCCGCCATTTTGGGGGTCAAATTGTCGTCTTTCGGGAGGCGCATTTTTGTCGAGCGTCAGCTACTCCCCAGCTAACAATTTTTCGTTGCAGCAACGTTGTCACAATGTTACGTTTTCGTTGTCACAATGTTATGTTATTACGTTGCGACAACATCAAAGTGTGGACTACCATAAACGTTGCTGTAACGTTGCGATTTACGTTGTGACGGAACGTTCTGAAAACGTTTAGACATAACGTTTTCGATGAACATTCTCACAACGTTCAAATATTACGTTGCGACAACATCAAAGTGTGGACTACCATAAACGTTGTAGTAACGTGGCTACTGACGTTGTGACCGAACGTTCAGAGAACGTTTAAACACAATGTTCTTGGTAAACATTCCACCAACGTTGGAATAATTTTACGTGATCAAAAGATCATGAATAAACCATGAATACTACAATATACCAGATATAAAAGCTTATAACATGACATGCAAGAATGTTGTGAAATTATTTTATTTAGATAGTTTTGAATAGTAGCATCGTACCAAATTGCTTACAATACTTGAAAAGTATAAACCAAAAGTATTGCAACCATTCATATAATATATTTGTGCTTCTTGGTATGAATATTCCAGCTGAGTATGGTCTTGAAGAGCAGCATTTCGATTCTTTCCTGCAAAATATATAACATGGTTAATCATCACTACAATGTGAACTTGTAAACGGTAACTACGTGTATGTACAGTATATGAAACTGATGAAATCCCTAGTAAATCTTGATAACAGTATAATCTTTTCCACATAACAAAAAATTGATGAAATATATATGCATTAGTTTGGTTACTTTGGGCATGAGTTAAATGTATGAAGATCAATACTTTAAAATAATGTTCAGGATGTTATCATTCCAGGAATTTTGTCAGCTTTAATAGTCAGATTATGTGTAAAAGGTCATTTGTATCTCCATCAAGAAGACACAGGATTCATACAGCCTTCTTAAACCAAAAGCAAGGACTTTTCTAGGGCCTTTCAAGCAAAGTTTTACATTTTCAAGGACAATACCATTATACTTGATGGACAGAGTAAAATGTTTGTAGCAGTCTTTGAAGATTCTTAATTTTTTTCTCAACTAACTACATCTAAACAGTGCTGTTTTTCGAAGAGCATTTGACTTGGTGATCAGAACCATATTATCAGTCAATCAATTAACTTCTGGGTTGATTTATTATTGACAAATTATTGAGCTTTTCATGGACTCACGTATAAATTCAAGGACTTTTCAAAGTAAACATCAAAAAGATCAAGTACTTTTCAAGACAATAAGTCAAATTTGTAGAGGACCCCATAGTAAATCACTCTTAATTACAAGTTGGCATCTTCAATATAGACTTTTATCTTATTATTATTATTATTATTATTATTATTATTATTATTATTATTATTATTATTATTATTATTATTATTATTATTATTATTATTATTATTATTATTATTATTATTATTATTATTATTATTATTATTATTATTCAAGGTCTTTTTAAGATTGTATTAGCCAAGCTGAGACAAGTCTGAATACTGTAAAGTTTCAAGTCCACAGGCCCCCTGTGTCACTCTGGGCACACCAACTATTCATACACTTCTTTATAAATCAAAGCAAGTGTTTATACATGGCAAATGGTTTGAACCCAGGAGTGTGAACAGTAGGTTGGTTGTGATCGTCCGGGTTAGAGTAGTCTCCAGAAAGACTGTTGTTGGTGACTGACGTTTCGACTACCTGAGCGGAAGTCATCTTCAGAGTCAAGTGAAAAGTATTCGTCAGATGGCGGTATATATGTCTCTGGTCGTAGAAGTGATTGGTCCGTTATGTCGGCCTATGGTTGGTCGAGTCGGCTTGGTTGTGTTGATGTTGTTGATGTCAGTTGATGTTTTTTTGTCCTGTTGATTAGTCTATTGTTCGTTCGGTTGCGTTTGATGTCATCTATCAGTCGTTTGTAAGGTGCCGGTAATTGTTGGCATCTGTTGAGAGGTTTCCGTTCTAAGTTTGTGTACCAGCTTTCCAGTGTAAGTCGTTGGTAGTAGTTGGTACTGTGGCTGATGCACTCAGCAGAGTACAAGTTGATGTCGTGTTTAGTCTGTCGGTGGTGTTCAGAAATGTGATTTCTGATGTCGCCGTTTCTGGTAGCTTGTTTGTGTTCAGTAAGTCTCGTGTTCAGGTTTCTGCCAGTTTCACCGATGTAGGTGGCTTTGCAGTCAGTACAAGATATTCTGTATACTGTTCCCTGTCTGTTGATGAGTTCGTCTTTTTCCTTTACGTTGGTCAGTAAGTCGCGTAGAGTCGTGATGGGTTTGTGGGCTACCCGGATGTTGTATGGTCGTAGAATACGTGCTATCGTTTCAGAGGTGCCTCTGATGTACGATAGTGTGGTCAAGGTCAATGGAGTTGTGTCGTTAGTGGTTTCGTTGTCGGTAGGCTCGTTGGGTGCGGTGTTCTTGTGAGTGTTGCGTTAGAACGGAAACCTCTCAACAGATGCCAACAATTACCGGCACCTTACAAACGACTAATAGATGACATCAAACGCAACCGAACGAACAATAGACTAATCAACAGGACAAAAGAACATCAACTGACATCAACAACATCAACAACATCAACACAACCAAGCCGACTCGACCAACCATAGGCCGACATAACGGAACAATCACTTCTACGACCAGAGACATATATACTGCCATCTGACGAATACTTTTCACTTGACTCTGAAGATGACTTCCGCTCAGGTAGTCGAAACGTCAGTCACCAACAACAGTCTTTCTGGAGACTACTCTAACCCGGACGATCACAACCAACCTACTGTTTATACATGGCAAAGTGGTTTGCCATGTAAATGCTTGCTTCGATTTATAAAGAATGTATGAATAGTTGGTGTGCCCAGGGTGACTCAAGGAGGAGATTGACTCAAATAAAAAATCAAGGCCAATTACCATTAATATTCGATTTATATATTCAGAAATTATGAACTTTTGAAGCTGCTGTCTACAGTGTAAATGCAAATATATAGTTTCAATGAACTATGCAATTCAAGCACTTGTTAAGAGATAGTAAGCAGCCAAATTCAAGCCCTTTTTTTACAAACCTTGGCACCAATTGAGCAGTCAATCACACACATCCTATATAATAACACATCTTTGCCACTTGTTGTATATATAATATTGACTGATTTGTTGTTTACTTTGTATCCAGTGTTCCCCCCAGCATTTCTGCAACTTCTCCATTCATGACTGTTTATGTCGATGCTTTGTGTGACCTCAAACATGCTCCTGGAAAAAAATACATACAATCCAAGTGTTAATAAAGATAAGGACATACAATACGGTGTACATAGTTTACGGGGCCCAGTTGTTCAAAGCATGACTAGGCATCCCCGGTATATATAAACAATGTTGTATATCACTTCATGTAACAGTAAATTCATAATGTGCTAGCTGGTATAAAAATTCAGTTTTATCATGAAGTTTAATTATTCAGACTTCGATCACTGATTTGGCGCCCACAAATTCCTTGTCCACTCTCTTCGCTGCGCCATATTTAATGCAGGGACAACTGCTCCCTGGTTTTCGATATTAATTACGGTGAGTTTGGTCAGCACACTGTCTGAAAACGCGACTAATTTGAATAATTATTTATCTAAATTATTAAAGTCACATTAAAACATTTTTCGTGTGGGATTTGCTATATGAATATTCAGTACACATACATCGGACACGCATCCAAAATGTTGACCCTATCATTGCACCTGTGGATATAAATATAAAGGCAGAGAACGATATTTTACTTATGCCGATCTATATAGATCCAAATTTGTCAAAGCGAGGTGCAGGCGAATCGAAAGGAAAGCAATAAAGTGTAACATGGAGGAACATGAAACGGTCAACGTGATCTATTATAAAACACCGTTGTACTTAGCTTTTGGAACTTGTAGATGTCTTCCTTTGTACATCCAAATCTGTCGATCGAGGACTAAGCATAATCTTTCAAAGTATCGGCAAACTGTTTCACTAGAACCGAATGCTTTTTGCTAAATCACAGAGTTCAACTGCAAACGCGCGCCACTTCCAGCAGATACAACGGTCGTTCACACGAACATTAGATTTCGAGATGGCGACGCGCTTGGAGTCTTCAAATGAGCCGACTATGCTGCATTAGCGTCGTAAATATTTCCCTCACTTTGTTCGGGGACAATAAATTTTTAGCAATAAATTTGATATGTGAATCATTGTATTGTTTAAAGCCTTTTAGCGAGACATATATTTTCAATTAACGGTAACGGAACTGTATATAGCTATGAACGTATTGTTTGTTGCTCTTACTTCATAAAATAAACTTGTAACTGGTATAACCTAAGAAAGCTCGACAATCTGGCTGTTTTTGAACCTCAAGCAATTTACAGTATACTCTAAAGCGTTCAGTAGATTTAGAGGGGATTCTGTTTGACAATGTCTTGCAATAGCCTTCCAAAACAGCCATTGGGATAAGGGTCAGCATACTAATGTTTTCATGTGAATACCTGTAAGTACTTTTGAAGAAAGTTTGGATTGGTGTTGCCTTTCATCTTCTTGAATTTTTGTTTCGCTGCACTCCAGTTACTTTCTGCAAGCTGTGTATGTACACCGGTAGCAGGATCTACAAAATTGATTGAGTGGTTCACTGTTCGATAGTTTAAACCTAGATTTCCTTGTATTCGCCGAGTATAACAGAGGCTATTAACCGCCTTTGTAAAAACCTTGTTATGTGGCCTGTCACCGCTTTCGATTATTGCTCGATCAACCAGGTCAGCTGCCAGTGGGGACACCAAACGATCCCTGCCCAAAGACTTCTAGGATTTCTAATCCTTCTGTTTCTTTGTACGGGGATATATTTCTCGAAAGACACGGATGTTTAAAAGCGGAAGCCATGCTTGTCGTCTGCCGTAGCACGTGCGTTAACGTGTGAGTCGGACCCCCGCGATGTCGGCTGACACTCGGCCGATGCGCGACCGATACTCGGCCGATATGTCGACCGAGTGTAGATCCAGTGTCGGCCGAGTATCGACCGCGAGTGTCGATCGACATATCGGTCGATACTATCGGCCGACATATACATCTACCCTAAGTAGACAGCGCTGAATAACGCATTGCGCATGTCGGTAATGTCATCAAACATGGCGTCCTAAACAGTGTTCCTGAAGTTCTGCAAAGGCACGACAGTGCGTTTTAGACAAGCGTGGCAGAATGTTTTACAAATTAACTTTAATACTACATCAACGGCTCTATTCGACACACTAGAACTAAATCTTAACAGTTGAAAAGTGAACTCAATAGACGGCTTTCATTTCACTCGAGTGTCACTTCAACCCGCTTCAACCGTACATCCAGGGTAAATGCGCTTATCTGCAAGACTCTTGAGAGACGATCAGAATGAGGGAACATTGGGGTGGACCTCCTCGAGTGGTAAAAGCAGGCACAGGAGCCAGGCGTTGCTTGTACCCTTCGTGATTGTTCGCCTGGAAGTCACAAAGTCGGCCCCCCTGGACGTTTCTTTAGTCGTTTCGTTCTTCCTGACGTACAGAAGATTCTTTCAGTGTTGTGGTACATCACCAGGCTCGTAGTATGCAAGGATGCTCCAACAAGCGGCAGTAGGAAGTCGGTACGCCGAGATATCTTGTTCCATAGTCGTTCACTAATGTCAATTTACGTTTTTAGTGCACGAGTCGAATTTCCTTAAATGCACCCGTTTGAAATTTTTACAAACCGAATTCGGATAGAAGATGCACTCCTTCGTCTAATAACGTAAGAAAAAACCTTAACCCTTAAATACCGAGCTTAACCTCCGCGTTTCTTTCCACTTTTCGGTGTCCCGGCCATTTTAAATAGCCCGCAATTTTGCTCGCGTTCCATACCGCTGACTTTGTGCGGTTGCGCAATGCGTTATTCAGCTCTGTCCCCTAAGTACACATATCCTTCAAGTGCAGGAGTTGTACAAGCCCCAAATGTAACGCTTGTAAAACCTCAAGACTGAGGCAATTAACTCAATACTAGGACCCGATACTTAAATATAAAGTTAGTTCAATGCATTTTCTATAACATAAATTGTGCACAGGAAAAATGAGGCTTGCACACGATGTGAAAATTTACCTCGAATTGTGAGAAGTTAGATAGCCATGGCGACGAACGCTGACCAACGGAAGTGACGTCAAGAACGTGTTTCCGCGGTGTCGTGTCAATACAATTCACACTTCAGTATTCTCCTGCAGTATCTCACCAGAGAAGATCATATAGCGTGGAGAACTTGAATTTTGATACCGTGTTGAGATGATAGCTAATTAAACCATCAGTTCTAATCTCACTACATCACTTGACATATGTTTTCTTTTTAAAAGGCTGGGAGAATCTGCACTTTGAGCCAAGGTTGAAATCCTGGTGTTCGTCAGTAATCCAACTAGCTGCAAATGGTATTATGTTAGATTAAAAGTAAAACCAAAAAGGGAATTTGTTCACAGCGACAGTGAGTGTCAAGCTCCTTATCAAAGTTGAAATGCGCTCATATGTTGCGTGTAACGGGTCTTGCAAATTAGTATATATATATATATATATACAGTCAATCTCAAAAAGGTTGTCGAGTTGAAATATATATTTAAGCAAATATATCTATCACGTGACCACTGAAAAATACCGTATAACGACAAAGAAATACATTAAGTAAGCATGTTTATATAATTTTATGATTGCTAGTCAATAGAATGATAAAACTAAGAGCATTTGGAGCATTTCCAGTTTAAAACACGATAGTTTTAGGTCGTCACGTGACAGATATATTTGTATATTCATATATTCAGACTGGACAACCTTTTCGGGATTGACTGTATATATATATATATATATATATATATATATATATATATATATATATATATATATATATATATATATATATATATATATATATATATATATATATATATATATATATTGATATATATTGATATATACATATATATATATATTGATATATACATATACATATATATATATATATATATATATATATATATATATATATATATATTTGATAATAATCACGACGCTAATGTAGCAAAATCGCCCTATTCGAAGACTCCAACAGGGTCGCCATCTCGATATTAGTTTGTTCGTGTGTCTGTTTGTCTGGCGTACGACCTCGTCTCAGGGCCATCCGCGTTAAGCAACGACAAAGGATCGATCACGTGTCCCGCTGTAGTTTTACTGATACTCTGAATAAGATTGAACGAAGCAATATTTGAAAACTGAAAAACTTGAAACACAAAAGTCTCGTGAAACTCGTCTTCAAAAGAGAAGGGAACAAGCACAGGCAAGGCGGAATCCGTCTCGACAAAAGACGACAATCCTGTTATGACCGAAAGCATCATGAACAGAAGCGTGCTGAAGAAACGACTTCGCAAAGGAAACAGCGCTTGAAAGCAAATCGGGAGCTTCAGACGCCGTTTTGATCAGATGCTTATTCAGAAAGGACAAGCAACAAAGGTCAGTCAGTGGAAATCAAACAATCACCGTGACAAATATATTCTATCCCGTATCTTGTAACTCGAGCACTTCAAGAATGTAATAAAATCTGTATGCTGATCATTTTCCCTTGGAGTATTGTTTTAATGCGCTTCTGTTGCCAGTTTCGACACCGTATTCGCTCAGACCAATCGAAACTTGGAGTCTTGAATGATTCTGATCTTGTTTCTGGGAGAAATCATGCTGTTTTGAGGGAGTTCACATACAAAACAATTCGAGCTCATTGAATATGCATGCCTGAGTCTGGTGCATGCAAAAACAAATCGCACAGGAAGCCTATTTAATTGTATTGCCTACGAATACTAGAAATACGATAATCGCAGATATCCTCTCACTCTGGTCTGGCATATATTGTTTTGGTAGCTCAACAACAGCAGCCTTTTGCTCTGCCTTTTACTAAAGTTTCGACGCAAAAACAAAAATACAAAAATACAAAAAACACAAAAAAAACTTGGAAGTTTGTGTCTATTTTATGAGGCCTTGATGTTACCAAATTTTTGTAGTTGATGGGGCAACATGTTAAAATTTTTTTTAAATACTTTTGCTACACAATCCCTTGGAGGCTCTGAGCATGTCGTCCACTTGAGCACAATACAGTACCATTCTAAATTTTAAGAAAACACCCAGATATAATTTTTCTTGGGGTTACTTGACAGAGTATACAGGCCAGTGTCCTTGAGAACATTTTCCTTTGGCATTCTTGTTAGAGACATCACCATCGAGTTAATTTTTGGCTCCTGACAATCTTACACTTTCATGATGTCAGTGACTTGGTATACGGGGATCCTTTATTAACTGCACAGTAGTTGACTTCTCAGCCTGATTTCTTCACTTGAACATTTCCTTTTACCATGATCTTTTTGGAGAAGAAAACACACGCTCAGGTTTTTGTCTTCACTACATATTGTTGCAATTTATTGTACAGTACTTACCTATAAACAACACAGAAATTGAATTTCCACTTGGACTGAAGTGTAGGTTTAGCCAAGGAACCTCTCTGCTCCTGCAAAAATCTGAAAGACACCAAATTTTCAAGAGGATGATGCCGAGATAATTCACAATGATGTACACATTACAATGCACTTTCATAGCTAACCTGTGCTATTCATCCACAATTGACATAAATCTTGAAAGGATGCTGCAAAGGATCTGGCGCACTGTGAAATATATACTTGTTGTCCTGGAATGTTAATATGAATAGGTCCTAAATTCTTGAGTACATTGTAAAGTGTTTCACAGTACACTGTAGGTGATAGCAATATTTAGTTGAAGAATGTGTGATAAAGAGATTGTACAACAGGAATTCAGATAAAAGAAAAATTTAACATGCATCCTTTGTTCAGCTGTTATTCGTTGAAAATAAACAATGACAACGAATGGCCGTATTGCTATTAATGCATATATTGTTCAAATTTGGCCATCAATACAGATAGGTCAAAAATGTAAACACAACCATAAAAGCCATACAGAATAGTTTTCAATTCTTACCTGCCCCTTGCTTCCTGATGATAAGAACGGGCAGATCACTCACATTGGCTGGAAGAGTGCTGAGAAATCCCTGAACATCCTGCGGCAAGTTGAGGACATGACCTTTGTACCCACACTGGCCGCCGTGTTTCCGGTAAACACACATGATGGGGAAAGCTCTGGCGATCAACATTTCCTCTACTTCGGTGAGGTCCTGTAGTTCTGCAGGCACTGTTCCAGGATCCATGTCGTTGTCAGCCGAGAACAATCGACACGAAGTCTTTTTGTCGCGCTTGCACCTGGTGCAGGTGTAGTTCTGCTCGGACATACTTTGGTTGGTGATCGGCCATGTTTCTTTGCATACCTTGCAGCTTAAGTGTCGGAGATTTTTCTCAAAGTGGTGAAAGGCAGTGAGTTCCTCCTGTACCCACTCTTGTCCGTGAAATGGAGGAGTTTCTGGATTTGCCCACCCACGGTTATGCAAATATTGTTGTTTCTGTCTGCGACGTTCTTCGACAACTGCAGCACGTTGTTGTCGGCGTCGAGTGTTGGCTCCATTTTGAGCTTGAAGCCTGCGGGTATTCTGTTCAGACGATTCATTAGCACCTCGAGAAGCTACTCGCTAGCGATTGGATTCTCTTTGCGGAGTTCTCTGCTTGGCCCGCCTTTGTTTCTGAAGTTCCCGATTTGCTTTCAAGCGTTGTTCTCTTTGTGGAGTCTTCTCTTCGACCCGCTTTTGCTTCTGAAGCTCCCGTTTTGCTTTCAAGCGTTGTTCTCTTTGTGGAGTCTTTTCTTCGGCCCGCTTTTGCTTCTGAAGCTCCCGTTTTGCTTTCAAGCGTTGTTCTCTTTGTGGAGTCTTTTCTTCGGCCCGCTTGTGCTTCTGAAGCTCCCGTTTTGCTTTCAAGCCCGTGCCTGTTCCCTTCTCCTTTGAAGACGAGCTTCGCGAGATCGTTCTGTTTCAAGTTTTCTAGTTTTCAAATTCATTTCGTGAACGCAGTTAAGTACAATTGTTGCTTCGTTCAAATCTTTCTTAAAAGCACTGGTGGAGACGCTAATCGATAATCGACAATGATTACGAAATTGCCTTATTAGGACATTGCTTTAGGCACCTGGCCTAAAAAGGTCGCATCGCACACACACACACACACACACACACACACACACACACACACACACACACGAACGTTAAATTTCGAGATGGCGACACGCTTGGAGTCTTCAAATTAATGCATTAGCGTCGTGATTATTTCCCTCACTTCGTTCGGGGACAAAAATGGAAAATCAGTGTTCCTTTTTTCCCGTACTACGGCGGCCGACCAACTTCAAATTTTAGTATTAAATTTTGAGAACGTACTTGGCAGACTGTATGAATTAACTTGACGTGCCGACCGTGGGAAATACGTACTTCGTCACGCAATCGACTCTTTTTTCAACGCAAAAGTATAGCACACACCATTCTTTTTCTCCTTCCTTTGCGTATAGCACTTGACTTCGAAGAAAAGATTGAGTCAACATTTTGGTAAAACAAAGGCTGCTCTTGTTGAGCAGTACCAAAGTAGAAGTCCAATGAATGGCAGAGCAAGAGGTATCTGCGATTATCGTATTTCTTTACTAAACAAATTACTGTTATTTTCTAATTGCATCATTTCTTGATAACTAATGACGATGTAGAAGGCCGTTGATGCTGCTTTTTGCCTGATCCAGTAATTTACACCTGTTGACATTTTAATGGATGTGACGTTGGGCCTTTCTTTCTCAGATTTTTTTTTATTGTATTACCGAACCTCTTAAAAGTTCCAGTCTACTACAGTGTTCCTCGTGGTGGGGCCACGGAAGGCTTAAAAAATATTTTTCATGTCACTTTTAAAAACCACAGTGTATATTTAAGCAATACAGCACGTTTTTCCATGTGTCTTTGTACTCTTGTATAAACAGGCGAGATATTGTGAGAACACGAGAAAGTTAAATATCACGAGCCGCTTCAGTGAGCTTTCCACAGTGTCGCCCTTTATTCCTTGTTGCCGTTCATTCTGGGGGGCGGGGTAGGGGAAAGAGCTTGGGAACGAGAATGGCTAGGAAGGCACCTGCCGTTCACAGTACAACAATTTTCCGCTCTGGGATCTGAAAAACTAAGTTACGCTTTCTAATTCCGTTTTGATAACGTGCAAAGGCACAAGAACATATTAGAAGACAACAGACTACCACAGTTAAACATTTTATTTCCATTTTAGTCCCATCTAGAACCATATTCTTCCCCAAATCATTGATTTATTAGTCCCACTTTGGCGCAGCTCTTGCTTAAATACCCGTATTGTCGACCCTATAGCTTGTACCAGACTTCGAGTCGTTATGCCGAGCGCGGACAATTACAAGGACCTGTTGAGCAGGCTAGCAGCTTAACATCTGTATTACTGATTCAGTTCCAACCTATCTCATACCTCCAGTAGAAAAAATGCCCCTTTTTATGCCTTTGATCAGGGAAACGTCTAAAAAAACGGGAATGCGACATTTGCAAACTTCTCGGGACGAGTTTTAGAACCTCTGTGAAACGCCAATACAATTTTCTTTTGTCCAGCCGTTCTAATCCACCGCTTGAAATATCAAAAAGCTTCGTTTTTCTGTACCTTTTTGTACACCTGAGTCTAAGGAGTGCCCCCCACCCCCAAAGAATGCAATTTGCAACTTGAATTTATTGAGCCTTTCTTTTTCAGTATTTTTTTCTTATTATCGAACCTCTTGAAGTTCCAGTGTACTGAAACCAGTCACTTAGGTGTATTTCGTGGTGGGGCCGCGGATATATATATCGGTTTGTGTCCGCGATAAATATTTACCCGATAGCAATTGAAATCAGCGCCCGCTTTAGCGCAGTTTTTTCACAATAATTGTCCTACAGTGTCGCCCCTTATTCCTTGTGGTCGTCCATTCCCTGCTATGAAGGCACCTGTCCTTCGTGGTGGAACAATTTTCCGCTCTAGGTTCGGAAGCTAAGCTACCAGACAATATGTATAGAACCAAAAATGCCAAATTAGTTTAACCAAACAATGTCACAGTGTGGTCATCAGTGCAATAAGTTGATTGAATCTGTTGCCATGGCTAAACTCGGACCCTCAAGTAATTAACCACATGTGATCACTCAACATATATTTAGGTCCAGCTGCTAAAGAAGTCTACGCAACCATGGCAACATAACAGGGATTAATTAGAAGAGGGGCAAAAGGTGACCGAATGATGATTAAAAATGCTCATGCCGTGTACTTTGATTCGACCCCTACACCCTGGTTAACAATTGGAGAAAGATCGCTTCGTGTTCAGTAAGAAATTGAAAGTTGAAAAGATGTAGAAAATAATATTGAAAGAAGGAGGGAGAAAATCAGAGAGAGCGACATACAGAAACAAGTGTGGCCGCTTCAAAATTTACTAAGCAAGTTTCATAAGGCCCTTTTTCTGAATAGCACGGGAGAAACACGGTCGGAGTTTAAGCCGCACTTTAACTGGCAAAGCAAATTGATAGACTCTTTTGAAGCAGGCATCTTTTGGCTTTACAGTCGAGGCTCCCTTATTTCGATTGAAAAAACCATGTCGTCGAAAAATTGCTTTTAGCCTACTAGCTATTAATTGAAACAAGTTGTAATTAGAAACTGAACCGTTTTATATGCGCGACAAAGTCATTAGTTATTCCAATATTGATCAAACGGGGCTTAAAATGTTTAGACGGTATTCGGCTTCCCTAAAAAATGAAAGGTATATGCTCTTTTTGTAGCACTGTAATGCACGACGTATACAATCTATCGTTTTTATCACAGAGCTATCATCACTGAGGCCTCGTCCATACGTTGCATTTTCATGTCCTGTTCACATGAATATGATGAAAACGATATATCAAATTAACCGAAAACGCAAACTTTTGAAAACGGCTTCCAGAGTGGAAAAGATTCAAAACACAACTATATCGTATTCGTGTGGTTGGTCAAATTCACTGTAAACGCAAAATTTGAGAAAGTACGTGCCAGATTCGTTTTTGTGTGGACGGTCAATTTCACTGAAAATGCAAACTTTTTGAGTTTGGTTGTTCATCTGAAAACGATGTCGTTTCTGGACGCAATATTTTTGTTCCATTTTCAGTAAAATGAAAACGTAAACTTTTGAAAACGCATCCGTGTGGACGGTGCTTTGGTGAGGTGGCTACATTTTCTTCGTTTAATAAGAGAGAGTTATCTTAAAACATAATTTGCAGAGTTTGCTTTGGTAAGGTCTCTGTTACATCAAACCAGCAAAAGGAATCTTCAACATACTATTCTCTTCAGAGTTTTTGTTTAACGGGACTATTTAGACGCAATTGACGTTTTGACGAGGGAATTTTACTTGAAATGGCTGTCAGCTCCCAGTTGTCTGAGGAAAAGTTTGGAACAGTTTTCTGAGGGTGCCGCCTCTGAGTCAAGTGCTACTGTATAGAATTTTATTATTAATTTTCTACACGTTAACCCTTTCACTCCCAAGCTCAAAATGCAGTTTCTCCCAGCCTTTTAAGAAGAACGTGTGTAAGTGGCGAGGTGAGAGCTGGTCGTGGCAAGTTTAGGGTAAGTTGATTGATCATTCTTTGGCAAAACCCTATCCTTTCACGCTGACTAGCTGGAGTTAAAAAATGAAACATTTATGAAAAATTCTGAGAGGGGTGCCGAGCGACATGGAGGATGCACACCGAAAGTCAAGACTGCTCAGATATACTGAATGCCCGTGGCTGTAACTGTTTGAAATTTGGACACAATCATGCGAGCCGTATCGGCTTCCAAGAGAATCTACATAAGTTGCGGCTTAACTTGTGGCTTAACTCTAGGATTTGTGATACTTACCTTGAACGATCGACGGGGAGCAGTTATTGTCAGTCAGCAATTCACTGCACCTTTGATGTAAGATGAATCAGTTGGCAGTTTTTACCGCAGGGGACTCGACTCAGCTGCTAAGCAATTTTAGCTCAATGGGAAAAACGCAACAGTTTTCCTAAAAAGATCTTTAGAGTGGCACAGCTTGCGAAGTTGTGCACCTCGGTTTGCTTGTGTTCGTTTCGTGTATTACTTTCAAGTGAATGCTTGTTAAACTGGTCTCCGTCATGCAAGAACGCCGTCGAAGATATATTTTTAAAATATAAATTGCCTCCGTCAATATTGTTTTTTAGAATTTCCAGAAAATATATCGATTATAGCACGGCATGAGTATAATTTGCTTTGTCATGTGATTACAGCATATTATCAAATTGTCCATGCTCTCATCTCACGGTGGGATAGCTGCTAAATATTATAACGAGAACTTAGTCGGGCCTTTTTTTAAATAAACAATAATTTTAATTAAACTTATCGCGACCTATCCCTGACAACATGAGCAGGGGCTTAAAACTAAGCGAAGCAAAGCAAACATAATCAAACAATACCATAATTTCGATAAGTTGAAGTCGCTCCCGGTTCTCATGGGTTTTTCAACTTAAATTTACGCTTGTCAAACAATCGTGAATTTACCAAAACTACGGTGATAATAGCTCTGAAATACAACGGGCCGACTGGAAATTAAGAAAGCCTAATAGAAGAAATGCAATTTAGAAAAAAGAAAGCGCAGGCTAGGTTAATCGTGGCCTGTGATTAAAAACAAATGTTCGAAGTCCAACTGTCAAAATCATTTATGCATGAAAATGAGATAAGTCACACATTACTCTATTCTTTGCTGGCCAATCTTTTTACTTGCAATTAGTTCAGAATGTAGATTATCTCAACCTTTTGAAGCAAATGTACGAGTGTTGTAATTTATAATTTATAGTTTAATCAGGTTTCATTTTAGCAAACTATCAAAAGTCAAGTTCCTTATACTATATATGATATTTTTCTGGTGAAAAACTGAAGTTGATCACTTATGGGAGTCTCTCTGTAGTCCAGAGATAATGCTAATTAAACAATTCTAATGCTGTGTGCAGATAATTGCCACACCAAACTTGAATTCCAGCATCTGTCGCGTTTTCACTCGACAAAAATTGTTTTTCACTTAGTGTATACCAGCACTCATTGGGGTGGTGACTAGTTTACATTAATGATACATTGCAAATTCCGAATCGCACCCTTGAAGGTGTCTTGAGTACTCTAATAATCGAGGTTTACGAATGACTCAAAACACTGTAATATTCGTATACAAATCGCTCGGGGGGGGGGGGGGGGGGTGGGGGGGTTGTGCCGCCGCAAAGGATATCATTTTCAGCATTTTAGTCTGAAATAGGGTATCGATTTTAGCCTTTGGTATGGAATAGAGTCGGAGATTTTGGTATTTGGTCTGAAATAGGGTCGAAAATTACACATTTTGGTCTAAAATAGGGTCGAAAATCGCCAATTTTGGTCTGAAATAGGGTAAGGGTTTTCAGTCCCGGGCGGCACACGCCCCCTCCCCACCTCCTCCCGGGACAAATCGTTAATTTATGTCTGCAATTCTTGGTAGTCAAAATTGGTTTAAAAACCAGCGTCAATAGACACCGCGGAAATGCGTTTTTCAGCCGTGAGCGGTTAATATTGCACAAAACTGTGAGTTCAAGTGCAGACTTTGCACAAGTCAAATGTAACGCTCGTAAAACCTCAAGACTTAGGCAATAAACTCAATACTAGGACTCGATACTTAAATATAAAGTTCAATGCATTTTCTATAACATAAGCTGTGCACAGGAAAAACGAGGTTTGCACACGATGTGAATTTCACCTCGAGTTATAAGAAGTTAGGTAGCCATGGCGACGAACGCTGACCAACGGAAGTGACGTCAAGAACGTGTTTCCGCGGTGTCGTGTCAATACGATTCACACGCTCACTCCCAAGAGTGGTCAACTTCAGTATACTCCTGCAGTATCTCACCAGATAATATCATATAGCGTGGAGAACTTGAATTTTGATACCGTGCTCAGATGATTGCTAATTAAACCATCGGTTCTAATCTCATTACATCACTCATATGTTTCCTCCCTAAAAAGTTGGGAGAATCTGCGTTTTGAACTAAGGTTGAAATGCTGGTGTTCGTCAGTAATCCTACTAGCTGCAAACGGTATTATGTTAGATTAAAAGTAAAACCAAAAAGGTACTCGTTTTGTCCACAGCGACAATGAATGCCAAGCTCCTTATCAAAGTTGAAATGTGCTCGTATGTTGTGGGTAACGGGTCTTGAAAATGTGCTTCACTATAATTTTTTTCTTGATTTATAATAATGGTAAGACTATTTGTACCGCTTAGAAACTAAGCAACAACTAAGCCGGCTGTAATGCCGCCGCTCTGAATATTTTTGCCAGTAAACAACTGTAATCTAATTGCGTTTTATAAAATAACCAATTCAATACCATGGAAAACCACAAGAACATGAAATATTGAGTTGAAGAAAGAAGTTATTAAATGTTTTAGAACACAGCAATTCGGAATATAACTTTAGCAGGCAGCTGAATAGCTTCTCTTTACGGGCAGCGCGCCCGGATGGGGCGGCAAGCCGAGAAAAAAGAAAGTCTCTGCTATATCTTACTTCGCGTTCGGTCCAGCGCACTAATTCGTCAGAAACTTGAATCGAAACGCACTAATCAGAAACGCGTGGGAAATGACGTTATTAGCTGTCAACACGTCAAATAAACGCGTACACGCATGATTGGTTGCACGCGCATCCAAGCAAGACTTTCAAATTCAACTTTTAGCCTTTTCTTTACGACGGACTGCCATTGACCAATCAGAATTTTACGACCAGATTCTGATTCCAAGTAAGACGGTTGCTGGGCCTTGTCTCAATCTTGTACCAGACTCGAGTCACGCGGACGTTATGTCGCGCGCGGACAATTACAAGGGCCTCGGGCTAGCAGCTGAACATCTGTATTCCTGGGGCCGTATTCACCAGACTTGCGTACGAACAAAAATGTTCGTAAGTATGACTTATGCATCAGAATAAAGACTTACGCATACTATTTTAAGCGAGATAGTATGCGTAAGTCGAACTTACGAACATTCTATTTATCGTACGCAAGATTGGTAAATACCGCCCCCTGATCCGTGTTCCAACCTATTGAACACACTGTGCGCCTCTCCTTGATGTCAGTGAGTTTTAACCTCATACCTCCAGCAGAAAAATGCCCCCTTTTTTATGCCTTCGAACAGGGAAACCTCTAGAAAAACCGCACCGCGCAACTCACACGGGAATGCGACATTTGCGACTTCTCAATCGAGGGTCGAGGGTTAGAACTTCTGTGAAATGCCAATACGATTTTTCTTTGTCCAGGCGTTCTCATCCACGTTTAAAATACCAAAAGCTTCGTTTTTCTATACCTTTTATATACCTGAGGCTAAAGGAGTGCCCTTACCCCCAAAGAATGCAATTTGCGGCTTACGTTTATTGGGCCTTTCTTTTTCAGCATTTTTTTCATATTAGCAAATTCTTTGGAAAGTTCCAGTCTACTGAAACCAGTCACTTAGGTGGGACTGAGCAAAAGTTGGGCTCACGCGCCATTTTGTTTTACCGGAAGCCGCCGGGAGGTGAATAGTGATATTCCGAGTTTGAGGAGCCAATCAGAGCGTGCGAAAGCACTATTCGAAAAGCACTATTCACTTGTGTGGTATATACTATATATATATATATATAGAAGATATTACACGGCGGCGCGAAGATATGAATTTTATTTTCGAGTGGTAAAAACAATATTTTACGAACGAGCGCTTCGCGAGTGAGTAAAATATTGTTTTTACCACGAGAAAATAAAATCCATATCTTCAAGCCGCCGTGTAATTTTCTTTTTATTATATTAGACACGAGTGTTTTACGAGAAATTGCACAAACAACCGTGAAAAACATGGAAATGACGCAAACGATATCCTCACTAGTGAGGATATGAAAAACACGCCACTCGGGTCCCGGATGTAGTTTTGTATGGATTTTACGCACGGTATATTTTCCAGTAAAACACTCGTGTCTATATAATAAATCAGATTATGTTCAAGGTACTATTGCCCGCTTTAGCGCAGATTTTTCACAATAATTATCCTACAGTGTCACCCCTTATTCCTTGTGGCCGTTCATTCCATGCAATGAAGGAACATGTCCCTCGCGATGCAACAATTTTCCGTCCTGTTACCAGACAATATCTTTGTTAGACAATTGTTTCCTAAATCCGTTTTGATAATTAATGAGCATGCAAAGGCGCAAGAATATATGAGAAGACGACAGACTACCACAGTTAAACATTTTATTCCCATTTTAGTCCCATCACATCAGGTTTGTTAGAGGTTTGCACATTTTACCCAAAACTATTTATCCCACTTTGGCATAATCCCTGTTGCGAAGGCGCCTGGCTATCAGGAATCTGTAGTAAGAAAGAAATTCACATTCTTAAATGACCAGATGGGAACACATTCCTTTAAATTAATACGGTAAGTTTGCGCGCTTGTGTCTGTTCTTAACGAGACGAAGATCAAAGTTGGGCTGTGAAACGACTTGGCGGATAACACTGGCTGAATAAGCGCGCGAAGCATCGTGGTTGTGACTGCGTCATTGCGGAGGTTAGCACTCATTTACACAGCTCAGAAGGACTTGAAGCTAAAAGAGATTCTAAACCTAGCCCCATCTCTAGTCCTAACCCCTACCCTAACCCTAACTCTTTCGCTGGACCTAAGGACTCATCTTGTAACCGTATACACGACAACTCGATGAACTTAGCTCCGTTTTAGTTAGTTATCTGTCACATGCAACTTTCTTGAATCATGTGCTTAGGGCAAGAGGCTGTCGTAAGGTTTCAAAATCGTATACTTGAGCTCGACGCGATGTTGTGCCAATGAACCACTAAAACGGAATTCTTGACATAGCAGTAGCTAGGAAACGAAGGCGAAGCAGAAATCCGTCAGTCTACTCGAGTTTGCGCAGATCAAACTCTTGTTCGTGTTTGCACGCCTATTTCGATGGACAACCATTGCTGAACTTACGGATATTAGCATTTTCCAGCGTTGCATCTCTTTCCTTTCTTGGACTTCCCCTTGCACTTTTTGCCACCGTTTGAAGGAGGGGGATTGGTGCAAGTACGAGTCTTGTATTTCTTTCCTTTACCACATGGTTTGTTGCACTTTCCATAAGCGCTCCACTTACTCCATCCCCCATTCACCGCTACAAAGAAACATTTGATGTGCCAGAATCAACAGAAGTGAGCTTGTCTTGAGAGTCTCGTAAAAAAAATACTACATGGTTGGCTCATATCTTTTGTTTCTATACGATCACTCAGAAGTTGCAAGTATCATATGTTAAGTCAAATTCATGTTTTACCACAACACACTAGTTTCTCGCTCTCTGATTGGTCGATTTACCGTGGTAAATAAGAGTCCAGACAACGATGCTGACGCCAGCATGTCACGTTTTCCAGCGAAATACAACGAAGATTTCCTGTATATTTCTAAATGTTGTGGTAAAAAACAAATTTCCACTGGTTTGCCGTGGTGTGGACTCTTATTTACCACGATTTACATCATCACATGGTCAAAATTAGTTGCGGATTCACTCGGCGAAGCGCCTCGTGAGTCCACAACATTTTGACCATGTGATGACGTAAATCGTGGTAAATAAGAGTCCACACCACGGCAAACCAGTGGAAATTTATTAATTTGTCAATGAGAGGGTTAATTCAAGTATCAGAGACAGAGTGATTGTACTGTAAACGTTAATGGGTACACACTCTTCTTAAATAGAGGATATTACACGGCAGCGCGAAGATATGAATTTTATCTTCGAGTGGTAAAAACAATATTTTACGAACGAGCGCTTCGCGAGTGAGTAAAATATTGTTTTTACCACGAGAAAATAAAATCCATATCTTCAAGCCGCCGTGTAATTTTCTTTTTATTATATTAGACACGAGTGTTTTACGAGAAATTGCACAAACAACCGTGCAAAAGCGGGAAATGATGCCAACGATATCCTCACTAGTGAGGATATGGAAAATACGCCACTCGGGTCCCGGATGTAGTTTCGTATGGATTTTACGCACGGTATATTTTCCAGTAAAACACTCGTGTCTATATAATAATTAAGAAATATATAACGCGCGTAACCGTGTAACATAGCCTCATCTAAACATTCGGGAAGTTGGGAGAACGCCAGAGTGTAGCGTATTAAGGAAACCACGAGGCCGCCGAGTGGCCGCTCAAACGAAAATCAAGCTCCCAGCCGGAGTTCGGAGTTTATTCTAAGCTAAGGGTTAAAAGTATTTTTAAACAGGCTTCATGTACACACTCACGTGGGCAAGCTCGAGTATTGCAGGGTTGACTTTCTGAGCTGACAGGTTAGAATGTTTACCTTTGCGGCAAGGTTGTTCGTTACAGGCCTGGAATTCTTCTGCTGGGCCGACACAATATTTCCCGCCATAAGCAGGCGCGGGATTGTTGCATACACGCGAGCTCTTCTGCCTTCCGCCTCCACACGATTTGCTGCACGGCCCCCACCTTCCAAACGCACCCCAACCGCCGTTCACTGTTAAAAAACAAGAAGGTGAGAGACTTACACACAGATCTGAGCCGTTTTGGGATGATTCGGGGTTCACACAGTCAGCATGGAAAGTCATTGAATTTAAAACTTATGTTTTCAGGCCTGGAAAATTCATGACATTTATGAAAATGTGTTCAGGCCATGGAAAAGTCATAGAAAATTTACTGGTTTTTGTTTGAAACTAGTTCCTCAGCTGATGGTTAATAAATCAAGTAATTTTGAAAACTTTGTGCCAAGCATCAAAACATTAGGATGCCAGGCGTGTTGTAGTATTTGTGCTAGCTTTCAATTTTTGAGGTCATCAAATTATTTTAATAGTCTTGGAAAATCAAAATGTTTGCCTGTGTTTCTGTGTGCGCCCTGTCGAAAGAAATCGTGTGATTGCTTTGGGATTGCTTTGCAAGAGCGACTTTCGTAAACTGATTTAGTGACAAAATTACCTGGGCAACCTTGATTGGCGCAGTCTTCAGTTTCAATGTTTGATCCTGAGCATTGTGCACCTCCATTAGCTGGAGGAGGATTGGTACAAGTGCGAAATCGGGATCGACTTCCACGGCCACAAGTTTTGCTGCACGCGCCCCAGGCTCCAAACGAACTCCAGCCGCCGTTAATCCCTGGAAATCAGTGATGATGTCAAATCAAGGAAACTTCTCGTTTAATAAGATGTAAAACTCAAACGCCCAGGTCAGACGTCACTCTTTTCTTGCGCCGAACTCACTGCGAATGCGCAACGGCTATTGTTTGAGCTCATTTGCATTGAGTTCGGCGCGCGTTGAAAAGAGCGACGTTGAACCACAGGGCACAGAGGAGTTTGCTTGCTTTTCATTATGTAAAACCCTATATATTGATTTACATGAAGGATACCACAGAACGATTGCATCGCGGGCGCGCAAAGGCCGCACTGATACTGACGCGTACTATTGTACGCATGCCTTTGCGCGCCCGGAATGCAATCGTTCTGCGGTATCCTTCATGTAAGTCAATTTATAGGATTTCACAAAAGCAAGCAAACTCCTCTGCGCCCTGTGTCTGAACTGGACTGTAGTCAAGGTACTCACGGTTTTCCGCCATTTTGCAACACTTAAACTTCTCAAGGCAGAAAAGTTTATCACAGATGCCCCTGTAAAGTCCGACCATATAGTAGCCGTCACTACAGCTGGACCAGCCTTTTCCGTCAAAGGATATCGTCACATCTTGTTCGTAGCATTCTCCCCAGTTATTCGGGTGTCCTGGCGGCTTGCAGCATTTTCCTTGCTCGATATTATGCAGCCATTGGTCGTCACTCTTGTAGAATCCTTGCATGTATCGTCCCGCGGGACACACGGCCCACACGTTGTTTCTATAAAAGACAAAGTAGGAAAAATACAAAATAATGATATTTGAAAAATGTGGAACTAAGTCACTCAATTACATAAGCTAGCAAGAGTCGTAGAGCAAGAAAGCAAAACAAAACAAAGTAAAACAAGATTACGAATAGCATTGATATTAGATTAGTTCAGAAGTAACTGTAACGGGGCAGATATGCAGGTGCTAGGGGGATCTTTCCTTAAACTTTAACTTCAACTCTCCTCTGTCCTCTACGCTTTTCAGTTTTAGAACTACCTTCATACTCCGCGATGCATCCCCTAGTGGTATAAACTAAACCGGTTTCTGCATGCCGTTCTAATCATTGGGCGCGCAACCGAAGAGCGTTTTTTTTTGCGTCGTTCAACTTGTAGTCCTTTCTGAAGCGTCGCTGATGAGTATCGGGCTTTGGTAAAGTAACTGTAACAAGACAGCAAGGTCGACTCAAGCTTACGATACAAGCTGACGTCCGATCTCACCTACAGCTACTGTAAAGCGCATTTAATCATATTCACATTAAAAAAGGCGTTATATAAATGTAAATTAATCAATTCATTGTTCTTCGCTCTCGGTGAACTCGTTGGTTACATATCGGAATTGAATGAATGCATTATGCCCACCCTAAAGGAAACCTCGGAGTATCACTTGAGTTGACCCACGCAGATTCTGATTAGTTATCTTGAAAGATTTGACGACTCTTTGTTTAACTAGTGATCCTCTTTTGTGATCATCATTAATTAGAATAACCATTTTGCCCAGTACCCGAAGAGGCGTCCCTGAGGTCCAAATTATAATCGGGAACGTGTATTAAAATGTTTCATACCGACGATCAAACGAAATTCTTACTTCGCCGGTTAATCCTAATGCCTCTTCATTATTAAAAGAATTCTTTAAATTTTCATGAAGCGTAGTGGTTTCGATATTGCTTGACTAATAGCGCGGCATGTGAAGGAAATTACATCTGCAGAATACAGTTTTACGACTGAACACGTACCCATCCAAAATGGCCCACCAGTCGGCGTTAAGACAATCAGCATTCTTGTTTCCGTAGGAAGGTCGGGCACTGCAGCACTTTGCGTATTCGATCTTCCCCACTGTTTCCCCCAAATTCAAAAAGCCCCTGTCGTTTCTCCAGAGTCCATTCATGTACTCATTGGCGTTGCAAGTCGCCCATACATTGTTTTGGTCCAGTACTTCCCACCAGTTTGCCTCTCTGCAGCTACCACGCACACTCCCCACCAGCGCCAACAGCAAGAAAAATGTCTGCAACGCTTCCATTACTTGAGACGTCCTGCAAATCAAAGAACGCAGTGTCGGCTCAACAAAATGCGCGCTTTCACAGGGCTGTCGGAGATTATTTAGATAACGTAAAACGCTTTTTTTTTGCGATCACACATCGAATCTTTCAGAAATTTTTGAAGACGAATTTTGAAAGTAAACTTTTTACGAGAATTTTCTGAGTAAATTTGCACTTCCCTGATACACACAAGCACCAGTGAGGATACGGAGGCTACAACGGTATAATTTGCTGGAAAGCATTTCGTACTCAGTATTTCTTTCAGTACTAATCGGCATTTTTTAGTCCCTGTTACCTAATGGAGGGGCGGGAACATCAAGCAACAAAGAGTCCAAAATCATGTACGGTCCAACTTGGACCAACGGCTGGGGAGAGATGGGCGGACAAATACGAGTGGGCTATTTGTCTAGTATCGACGCTTGGTAAAAAAGAAAAGTAGAAACAAAAGTTTAGCTTACCTTAAAATAGAGCAAACGTTACAATCACCAGAGCACCTTGTTGCTGCAAGAGTTGCAGTGAATGATTGATATCATGACTCGGGAAAGCCCAATGTATATTGAACTATCACAGTTGAACAATGGGTTTAATTATTTTCATTTTTATTCTCTTAGCCAAATGAATTCTCTTAACAAAATGGGAGGGTTTTGATCAAATACCAATAAAACAATTGACCTTCATTCTAGCTCAATACGAGCAACAAAGTCGTGTTGCGTACAAAAGCCATTTAAGCCAAACGAACATTCACGCCTTGCACGAGTCCAGAACTAGTTCTCACTACAACTGACAAGCCTTCCATTGCATCCTATTTTTAGGCTGAATAATGACAAAGAAACTTTGAGCTTAGCAGAATTAGCCGAATCGTGCTTTGATCAACAAGGCTCTGGCCCGCAATGGAATAGCATTCACTGAATGCAACTTGTTCAAAAAGTTCCTGGGCCTAAATAATTTTATTTTCCTATTCTCTTAATCGTTCAGTTTAGTTTTTTTACACTACATGCCCGCTAGCATGGCTAATACATCTCCCGGATTATTGGGGAAAAATCGATATCTCCTGGCAACAAAAACGATGAATTCATTCTTGCTCAATATGTATCAAGGATTTCCAGTGTGTTTTGAACTATTCATTGGACTATGCAATGCAAGTACTAATTCAAAGCGGCCCCTGGGTTTAGTTATTTTTCTCTTATTCTGTTGGCCAACGAAATGTGAGAGTTTCGTTGATTAAATACCAAATGAACAAAGAAAAACTTTGTTGTGGACGAAAGTCAAACCATCGGCATATAATTTACGCTCAACGCAGTCCAACGGCCGGCTAGTTCTTCTATAAGTACAAGCATTTCATTGCATTCCATTCTCAGGCTGAAAGATGACAGTTAAGTACTTTGACCTTCGTACTTTGAAAAACAAGGCTCTGCTTCACATTGGATGTTTTCCATGTGAACGAACAGTGGAGAGAGATAATGAAACTACTCCTTTAATTGTGCGCCAAATAAATTGATATGGCACGAAATATATTGCATTTCACCTTCCTTCATCAGGACAGTCTCTTATTTTTCCAGTTTAGTGTCCTGGAAGCCTCCGAACTGCAATATGTGTTAACTAGTTCTCTTCCATTGAAATCCTCTTTCTATTTCGCAAATATTTCAATGGAGGAAAATTCTTGTTGGGGCCGCTGGTTCAACTTCTACAACAGCCGCCGACTGCATTACAACTTACAACACAATGGAAACCAAAGCTTTGGGAAGAAAACTATTGCTTGTGAATCATAGTTATATATATTGATCACTTCTTTCTTCTTTCACTTCCATTCCATTCCATTAATCTGCCGACTATTGCCGGAATGTCGATCAGACCACATCGTTGTAGGAGCGGGACAATGTAGCTGTATATAGTGATAACAAATATAATTAGCAAACGACGCCGATAACCGGCGAACACAGGACCATAACTTGACGTATGTACTAAACACTGCGGAAACACATCACAATAATAAAGCTGTTAGCCTCGGATATTTATTTTAAACAGGGTTTTGCAGTAAGGGTTCGCTTGTGATGAATTATTTTTCACTTTGTACTTAACAGCGTTCATTAGGGTGGTGATTAGTTTACACTAATGATATGTATTGCAAATTCCGAATCACATCCTTGAAGGTGTTTGCAGTACTCTGCAAAGTTTACGAATGACTGCAAACATTGTAATATTCATATACAAATCGTTAATTAGCTTTCTTCAATTCTCGGGCGTCAAAATTTGTTTCTTCAGACTGTCATCATAAATACGTTTTTCAGCCGTGCGGTCACCTTGCTTTTGAGGCAGCGGTTATTGCACAAAACCGTGGATTCAAGTGCAGGCTTTGCAGTTAAATGTAACGCTCGTAAAACCTCAAGACTTACCTTTTTTTTTTTTTTTTTTTTTTTAAATTAATAGCCAAAGCCAGAGGCTTATATTGCATAGGAATATTGCTGTAACTGACAAATCAAATAACATTAACAGAGAAATAAAAAAAATAATACATACATATAAAAAAAAAAAAAAAAAGTAGTAAGCAGATTAGTGGAAACATGAAAAATGCAAGGTGCTATGGGAACATACAGGAGTAGACTGGTAGGGATAAAGTGCTAAAATTACAAGAGAGATGTGCTATGCACATTCATAAATTATTGGTCTAATACACAAGCATATATTATACAGTACATTATTACTATAAATACACTTAGCCAGAAACATACACATATATATGCATACACGCACATGCATATAATTATCAAAGGCATATCTACATGCATACATATAGTTAGTATAGTTGTAGGGTGAACTAGTAAGTGAGGTGTAGGAAATATGACTTCAATAACCTCTTGTAGTTAACCTCTTGTACCCAATAAACTCAATGCTAGGACTCGATACTCAAATATAAAATTAGTTCTCAGTAATAGTCATTTGTAAGTGAGACGGTTGCAGACCCTTGTCTCTTTCTCGTACCAGACTTCGAGTCATGCGGACATTATGCCGCGCGCGGATAATTACAAGGACCTGTTGTGCAGGCTAGCAGCTCAATCATCTTTATTCCTGATCCGTGTTCCAACCTATCAAATACACCGCGCGCCTCTCCTTGATTTCAGTGAGTTTTAATCTCATACCTCCAGTAGAAAAATGCCCCCTTGTTTTGCCTTTGATCAGGGAAACGTCTAGAAAAACCGCACGCAACTAAAACGGGAATGTGACATTTGCAAACTTCTCAATCGAGAGACGAGTTTTAGAACCTCTGTAAAATTCCAATGCGATTTTCTTTTGTCCAGGCGTTCTTACCCACCATTTAAAATACCAAAAAGCTTCGTTTTTCTGTATCTTTTGTATACCTGAGGCTAAGAGTGCCCCCCACCCCCAAAGAATGCAATTTGCAACTTGAATTCATTGAGCCTTTCTTTTTCAGTATTATTTTTTCTTATTATCAAACCTCTTGAAAGTTCCAGTGTATTAAAACCAGTCACTTAGGTGTACTTCGTGGTGAAGCCGCGGATATATATATCGGTTTGTGTCCGCGATAAATATTTACCCGATAGCATTGAAATCAGCGCCCGCTTTAGCGCAGTTTTTTCACAATAATTATCCTACAGTGTCGCCCCTTATTCCTTGCGGCCGTCCATTCCATGCTATAAAGGCACCTGTCCTTTGTGGTGCAACAATTTTCCGCGCTAGGTTCGGAAGCTAAGTTACCAGACAATATTTTTGTTAGACAATTGTTTCCTAAATCCGTTTTGATAATTAATGAGCATGCAAAGGCGCAAGAATATATCAAAAGATGACAGACTACCACAGTTAAACATTTTAGTCCCATTTTAGTCCCATCAGGCATCAAGTTTGTGAGCGGTTTGCACATTTTACTCAAAACTATTTATCCCACTTTTGGCGCAGCTCTTGCTTAAATACCCGTATTGTCGACACTATAGTTTGCATTCTGATAATCCCTGTTGCGAAGGTGCCTGGCTATCAGGAATCTGTATAGTAAGAAAGAAATTTACACTCTTAAATGACCAGATGGGAACACATTCTTTTAAATTAATACGGTTAGTTTGCGCGCTTGTCTCTGATCTTAACGAGGCGGACAACACTGGCTGAATAAGCGCGCGAAGCATCATGGTTGTGACTGCGTCATTACGGAGGTTAGCACTCATTCACACAGCTCAAAAGGACTTGAAGCTAAAAGAGATTCTAAACCTAGCCCCAACCCTAGTCCTAACCACAACCCTAACCCTAACTCTTTCGCTGGACCCAAGGAGTCATCTTGTAACTGTACACGACAACTCGATAAACTTCGCTCCGTTTTAGTTAGTTCTTTGTCAAATGTAACTCAGTTTCTTGTGACATGTGTTTAGGGCAAGAGGTTGTCCTAAGGTTTCAAAACCGTATACTTTAGTTCGACGCGATGTTGTGCCAATGAACCACTAAAACAGAATTCTTAACATAACAGTCGCTAGAAAACGAAGGCGAAGCAGAAAGGCCCTCCTAATTTGGTATACTGTGCGACCAATCCGTCAATCTACTCGATGCTGCACAGATCAATTAAACTCTTGTTCTTGTTTGCACGCTTATTTCGATGGACAACCTTTGCTGAAACTGATCTTTGCTAAACAAATTACTGTTATTTTCTAAATAATTGCATCATTTCTTGATAACAAATGATCATGCAGAAGATCGTTGATGCTGCTTTTTGCCTAATCCAGCAATTTACACCTGTTGACATTTTAAAGGGTGTGACGTTGGGCCTTTCTTTCTCCTTTTTTTTTATTGTATTACCGAACCTCTTAAAAGTTCCAGTCTACTGAAACCAGTCACTCAGTAGGTGTACCTCGTGGTGGGGCTGCGGAAGGCTATAGAAAAATATTTTTCATGTCACTAGTAAAACCACAATGTATATTTAAGCAATACAGCACGTGTTTCCATGTCTTCGAACTCTTATATAAACACTCGAGATGTTGTGAGAACACGAGATAGTTAAAAATTACGAACCGCTTCGGCGAGCTTTCTACAATGTCGCCCTTTATTCCTTGTTTCCGTTCATTCTGGGGAGGGGGGGGTGTAAGGAAAAGAGCTCGGGGACGTCAGGATTGCTAGGAAGGCACCTGCCGTTCACAGTACAACTTTTCCTCTCTGGGATCTGAAAAACTAAGTTACGCTTTCTAATTCCGTTTTTATAACATGCAAGGCACAAGAACATATTGGAAGACAACAGAGTACACAGTTAAACATTTTATTTCCATTTTAGTCCCATCTAGAACCATATTCTTTCCCAAATCATTGATTTATTAGTCCCACTTTGGCGCAGCCAAATTGCTTAGATACCCGTATTGTCGACCCTATAGTTTGCATCTGGTTGCAAAGGCGCCTGGCTATCAGGAATCTGTAGTAAGAAAGAAATTTACATTCTTAAGTGACCACATGGAAACACATACTTTTAAAATAAAACGGTTAGCTTGCTCGCTTGTCTTTGTTATTATCGCAACGAAGATGGAAGAGTTGGGCTGTCAAAACGACACTGGCTGAATAAGCGTGCGAAGCATCATAATTGTGACTGTGTGACGTTCATTCTCGAACGCGGGAAAAGTCAGAGGCCTCACGCTCGCCTCGTTGTCCGACAGTTTCGTGACAATAAGGTAAAGAGAGGTAAAGCAACTTTATTTACACACAGTAAGTAGTTTCAGCTTGCAACTGGTAGGGCTGCATGGTGCAACACCTGTAGAAAGCAGACAGGTTTGGAAGCTCTCTCCTCCGCAGAGGCTACCTAGGGGAGGGGGCAGGGTAAAGGAAGAAAAGGAAGATAAAGGGCGCGTGGTGGACGACGGGAACAGGAAAGGGAGGAATATCTTCACGTGTAGTCTAGCTCCAAACACTGACCTTACTTAATCTTGTAAATACCAAGAACACCCTTTGTTCCCAGGCCCTTCTTGCACTTTTTGCTGGGCGCATCACCGCCATCTTTGTATTTGTTGGCGAGATCTGGGCCACTGAAGCAGGTTAGTTGATTCTCGCCCACACCAAAGTGAGTGTAGCCTTTGGCTTTGGCCAACTTGGCACATGCCTGAGTGACCTTACTCCCTTGTGAAGGCTTGTAAGTTCCTTTGAAGTCATCCAGGACATCCGGTGCGACTGGAGGATTGCCCTGCAGAAAACACCCGAGTTCCTCCAACGCTGTTGCGGAAAAACATCACTTTCAGTTACGTGAACAGTGTACAGTAGAAAATGTTAGATATTATGTACTAACTTTTTCGCTGGACTCAAGGAGTCATCTTGTAACTGTCCCGACGACAACTCGATAAACGTAGCTCCATTTTAGTTAGTTATCTGTCACATGTGACTTTCTTGTGACATGCTTTTAGGGCAAGAGACTGTCGTAAGGTTTCAAAACCGTATTCTTGAGGTCGACGCAATGCTGTGGGATAGAACCACTAAAGCGGAATTCTTAACATAACAGTAGCTAGAAAACGAAGGCGAAGCAGAAATGCCCTCCTAATTTGGTATACGGTGAGACCAATCCGTCAGTCTACTCGATTTTGCACAGTTCAATTAAACTAGTATTGTTCGTGTTTGCACACAGTTCTCGCCTACTTAATGGATAAATTCAGAGGCTACAAACAAACATCGCTAAACTTACGTATATCGCATGGTCCAGCGTTGCATCTCTTTCCTTTCTTGGACTTCCCCTTGCAGTCTTTCCCACCGTTTGAAGGAGGGGGATTGGTGCAAGTACGAGTCTTGTATTTCTTTCCTTTGCCACATGACTTGTTACATTCTCCATAAGCGCTCCACTTACTCCATCCCCCATTCACCGCTACAAAGAAACATTTGATGTGCCAGAATCAACAGAGGTGAGCTTGTCTTGATTTGCTAATGTCTTTTCTTTTATTCGATTTCAGAAGTATTGTAAGTCAAGTTCACCTTTGGCAATGAGTGGGTTACTTCAAATATCATAGACATATTAGAGGCTGTATTTTTGGTCGTTTTTTGTCACATCAAGGACTGGCCCGGAGACCAGAAGAACGAGGTAATTGCAGAAGAAAATGACTCACATATACGCAGATTGAGTTGTTCGAAGGGAAAACTAAGATGATAATTAGAAAAATGGTCGATAACTATAAGTTTGAGTGGCTGTGAAGGATGCCACTACGAGAGCTAAGAAAAGTCTAATAAACTGAGTGTGTTGTTCGAAGGGAAAAAATGGTATTTAGAAAAATAGGTGAAGATTATGGGCCGATTTTTAAACAAGGTTTAGACTGCGGGTAAGAAAGTCCTGGTCTAAACAATGTTTCAGGGATAGCCATGCTTATCAGACCACGGCCAAACGTGGTCTTCATAAACTGACGCCTATCCATGTTCTAAAAATGCAATTTAACTTTTGGTTAGCCCTGATTTACGGAGTCCGTTTGTACTTCAATTTAGCGATAAACCAGGTCTAATTTAGACTTTGTTTAAAAAATCGGCCCTATGAGTTTGAGTGGCTGTGAAGGATGCCCTAGGAAAGTGCACAAATCTTTGGATTAAAAATTGAAAGCGTCCTACCACCTGGCTTCAGACCTTCATTTCGAGCTGCAGTCCTTCCTGAGTGTAAAACTTTGTCGTCCAAAGATCAATGAGGCTAATTCTAGATTTGGTCTAAATTTTTGTGTCCTGTTTAGGTATGACTGAAAATGCCGCTAGTTGCTCACAACACGACTTTTTTGATGCATGAGTTTGTTCGTATTAAATCAAAACTCTGGATTTTTTTGGTCAAGAAGTCGAGAAAAAAAGAATTGATTAATCCCGTGTTATCTTTAAACAACCGGGCCTGCAAAACACTAAATCACTGATTTTAGCACTAACAATTTTAGTTACTTTTGAATGCTTACGTTTACAAGGATTTTCGTTACAGGCTTGAACTTCCTCTGAAATACCAGAACACTCTTCCCCACCGAACGCAGCAGAGGGACTGTTGCAGCTCCGTGTACGCTTTTGCTCTCCACCTCCACAACTTTTGCTACATGGTCCCCACTCTCCAAACTCTCCCCAGCCGCCGTCCACTGGAGTAAGAAAGGGTAACATAGAGGATATTACACGGCGGCGCGAATATATGAATTTTATTTTCGAGTGGTAAAAACAATATTTTACGAACGAACGAGCGCTGCGCGAGTGAGTAAAAATATTGTTTTTACCACGAGAAAATAAAATCCATATCTTCAAGTCGCCGTGTAATTTTCTTTTTATTATATAGACACAAGTGTTTTACGAGTAAATGCACAAAACCGTGCAAAAGCGGGAAATGATGCCATCGATATCCTCACTAGTGAGGATATGAAAAATATGCCACTCGGGTCCCGGATGTAGTTTCGTATGGATTTTACACACGGTACATTATTCAGTAAAACACTTGTGTCTACATGTAATAAAAAGGAGTATTAGGCTTCATTTGTCAGTTCAGGAGTTGGACGTGAGCGCTGCTATTGACTGCACTCATTAAAAAAAAGAATATTTGAGTAGTCACACTTTTAGGTTTCATTTTGCAGGTCAGAAGCTGGAAGTGAACACTGTTATTAGGATGTACTCATTAAGAGCTTTTATTTGAGTGTTCACATTTAGATTTCATTTAACAGTTCAGGAACTGAAAGTGTACACTGCTGTTAGATTGTAATGGTACTCATTGAACTTTCATTTGAGTGGTCGCACTTAGAGTTCATTAAGAAATCTTATTGTCTATTGATTTCATTTGACAGTTCGTAGTTCGAAGTGTTTTTGATTGAATATCATTCGTCTTTTGCAGATGAAAGGGTTTATTACCTGGGCATTCCTCTTCATTGCATCCTTGAGTGTCAAGGTCGGGCCCAGAGCACGGGGCGCCACCATGATCAGGAGGAGGATTGGTGCAGGTGCGCCTGCGTTCTTGTTGTCCGCCACCACATTCTTCACTGCACTCTCCCCAGGGCCCGAAGTCGCTCCATCCACCGTCCACTGTAAATAGACTGAGTTTAGATCGAAGTATAATGCAACAAAATAACCTTGTTCAAGAAAATGATAAATTACAATACAGTCAATCCTGTACGAAGCAGACACATTTGGGCAATTATGATGTGTCCGCTTTATACAGATAAAGTTTACTGCATCGTACTGGGGAGTATATTTTAGGGACTTTGACTGCAACTGTCCGTATAGTACAGGGTGCCTCTAACGCGTGCTTTATTGATATATTTCCATATTTTTATCCATGATCTAATACCCTGTTGCAGGTTTTAGTTGAGTGTCATTCTTCAATTGCCATGATGAATCCACTTACCAGGGCAGGGGTTTGTGTTACAGGCTTGAGTTTCTTTGTCGGGTCCAGGGCAGGCCGCACCGCCGTGAGCAGGAGGAGGATTGGTGCAGGTGCGCACGCGCTCTTGCTGGCCACTTCCACATGGTTTGCTGCATACTCCCCAGGCTCCAAAGCCGGTCCAACCACCGTTCACTGTAAAGGTTAATGGGTACACACTAATGTTAATTACTGGCCGAGTGATCCGCTTTATGGAGCCAGAAACTTGATGGTCTATTTTGTTAGTACTTGTCCACTCAAATGAAACGCTTCTTTACTGTTGCAATATTCACTATGAATTAAAACCTAAGGGTGTGACCACTCAAACGAATGAGTTCATTCTAACCTGAGTGTTCAAATTAGATTCATGTACACACTCACCTGGGCAAGCTTGAGTATTGCAGGCTTGACTTTCTGAGCTTGATCCTGAACACTGTGCTCCTCCATTAGATGGAGGGGGATTGGTACAAGTGCGACTTCGGGATTGTGTTCCGCCACCACAAGGTTTGCTGCACGCGCTCCAGGCTCCGAATCCGCTCCAGCCACCGTCCACTGTAAATAAATTGCGTTTAGAGCGAAGTATAATGCAACAAAATAACCTTGTTCAAGAAAATGGTCACCCAATTACAATACAGTCAATCCTGTACCAAGCGGACACCCTTGGGCAATTGTGAAGTGTCCGCTTCATACAGGTAGAGTTAACTGTATTGTATGGGGAGTAAATTTTAGGGACTTTGACTGCAACCGTCCGCCGCGTGCTTTATTGCTCTATTTCTGATCTGATCCCCTGTTGCGGAAGCACGACTACTAACAGTTTAGGTTCTTGCGTTCGACGAAGGAGAACACAACCCTAATCTCAACTGGTGTGGGTTCCATGGGGTCGATGGGATAGTGTCACGTGCTTTCGGCCAGCGCGAAGAATCGAGATTTTTTGGGTGGACGGTGTTTGTGCAAAATCTGCGCCATTTTGAATAATTAATATAGCGCTCTGTGTCGCACGAGTGGCTCTGAATGATCACACTGACGTCTATCAAGGCAAAGACACCTACTTTTCAGTAAAAGAAGCCAAAATCTGGATAATAAGGGCAGCACGACAGCAAGAATTCCACAGAAAAATGTAATCGACTCGCGATTGCCGTCGCGCTCTGTGTCGCACGAGTGGCTCTGAATGAACACACTGAGGTCTATCAAAGGCAAAGAGACCTACTTTTCACTGAAAGAAGCCAATATCTGGGATAATAAGGGCAGCACGCCAGCAAGAATTCCACAGAAAAATGTAACTCGACTCGCGATTGCCGTATTTCAGTTTCTGCGTTAATGAAAATATACTCAATATGCAACCGACACTTTACTGGTCCAGATACTTATCTGGAAGAAATATACGGCTTTGTGGAGACATAGGTATCGCGGTGATTCAATCGCAAGCCACAGGATGGTCGAATTGTGAAACTCTCGTGTGCAACTCAACTTATTTCTTCCGACAAAGGTATAAATCACATTTGACCATGTCTTACAATTTTTGTATATCTTCAAAGAATTAAAAGAAAAGAAAAAGAAAGAAAGAAAAAGAAAAGAAAAAGAAAGGAAGAAAACGTTTTGGTTTAATATTGCTTGGTCGGGGTTCGAACCCGGACCGCACGGTCTTCGTTCTGCTCACTTCCGGTTTCAGACAAAACCCACGAACTTTTCGAGATCGTTATAGGGAAAAGCATTTTAGAACAAAAACAACTCCAAGCAAAGAGAAGTCGAACGCACCTGACTAGTCTCTGATTACTACTAGTTTTAATTTGGTTGAGTATCATTCTTCAATTGCCATGATGAATCCACTTACCAGGGCAGGGGTTTGTGTTACAGGCTTGAGTTTCTTTGTCGGGTCCAGAGCAAGCCGCACCGCCGTGAGCAGGAGGGGGATTGGTGCAGGTGCGAACGCGCTCTTGTTGGCCACTTCCACATGGTTTGCTGCATACTCCCCAGGCTCCAAAGCCGGTCCAACCACCGTTCACTGTAAAGGTTAATGGGTACACATTAATATTAATTACTGGCCAGAAACGTGATGGTCCATTTTGCTACATTTATAAAGAAAGAAAATTGCCAACTTCAACTCTTTTGCTGCCAACCTAGAAAACGTATTATCAATCCAAAACTGTCAAATGAAACTTAAACGTGTGTCCACTTAAAGGAAACTCCTACTTTAACAATTGCAATGTTCACTATTAATTGGAATCTAAAGCCGTGACCACTCAAACGAAAATCAAGCTCCCAATCGGAGTTCGGAGTTCATTCTAAGCTGAGGGTTGAAATTATTTTTAAACGGAATTCATGTACACACTCACCTGGGCAAGCTTGAGTATTGCAGGCTTGACTTTGTGAGCTTGATCCCGAACACTGTGCTCCTCCATTAGATGGAGGGGGATTGGTACAAGTGCGACTTCGGGATTGCGTTCCGCCACCACAGGGTTTACTGCACGCGCCCCAGGCTCCGAATCCGCTCCAGCCACCGTTAATTGCTGTAAAGTAACGTATTTCATTACTGCTCATGAGGTGTTTGGCAGGGAAAAAGTGTAAGCAAGTCTCAGTCTACAGGCCATGAGAGGAGAGGGTACATAAAAACAAGTTTCCTAAAGCGGTGTGGTTCATAGCTTTGTTCTAAACCATCTCTTGAATTTTTCTGATTTCTTTTTTAGTTTGTCCAGTAAATTATTCTGCGAGTGCCACTATTCACTTGATTTGCTTCAACATCTGAAACGCTTCAAGTAACTAAATCCCTTCTACAGGCTCTTTTCAGTTTTCAGTTTGTAAGTTGTGACAAGAAATATGATGTGCTTACGTTTTTCTTGCATTTTACAACACTTGAACTCCTCAATGCAGTAAAGCTTATCGCAGTCATTCCTATAAAGTCCAACCATGTAGTAGCCGTCATTGCAGTTGGACCAGCCTCTATTGTCAAAGGATGACCATACATTGTGATTGTAACAGTGTCCCCAGTTACCGGGGTGCCCTGGAGGCCTACAGCATTTTGCTTCCTCAAGATTATGCAGCCATTTGTCACCACTCTTGTAGATTCCTTGCATGTATCGTCCTGCTGGACACAAGGCCCACCCCTTTCTATAAAACACAAAGTAGAAAAATATAAAATAATTCAGAAAATAACATTTCTACATGTTCAAATATGTATTGTAAGCAAGCATTATGGGAGTACCGAGTTGTTTTCACGGAGTTATTAACATATTAATTGTAAATATTACAATTTCCTCGAATGTGATTGGTTCATAAACCCCCGATTAATCATTAATTGGACACCTATTGTTCTGTAATCGGATACTCTTTGTTCTGTAATCGGGCAGTTGACTTGACCAATCATAAGCAAGAGTAAAATTTAAATGCACCAATCAGCGTTACACTGATTTTCAGTGGAAAACTCGATTTGCCGGTGTGAGTTTGTGGCATCTCGAAAGGCGAATTTTGTTAATTCTTGGACAACTTAACATGCAAGGAACAGTTTGTGGTCAGTCAAAGAACGTGAACAGTCACTATGTAACGAAAGAAGACAGGAAATTTGCGCCGGTCGTTTGTTTAGTTCACGACATCGCCAGCATGCTGTGCTATAGACACTCTGCAACTTACGGCTCGGCCAATGTCAATGAACGTCGTTAATTCATTTCAAAATCATGGAAGAAATTTAGCTTTGTTGTGATGGACTGCGATGCACAAACGCTCCTCGAGAATTAAGCCGTCAAGAAATCGGTAAGTTTGTATTTGCTGTGCCGACCCGCTAAGATACAGATTTTTTCAGTCTTGAATATTTCTTTTGAATGCTTTGGAGTAAACTTCTGTGAAAAAAATAAACTAGTATTCTGAGTTTCAAAGTACCTGTTATGTTAAAAAATGTAAAACCTGAAAAAGTCGAAAGAAACTGTCTTTCAATTTGTGAGTTCGTGATGGGTTTACTGATTTTTACTGAGTGTACAAAACTTACACATTTTTTACTTTTACTTCAAAAAATCCGCATTCAACTCAAACCATTGGGTAAATTAGCTTCTTCTCTCTCTCAAGTATTTTAAGTTGATGCTTTGTTTTTATGTATAGTACAGGAGAAGACGCTGAAGCTATATGATCATTTCATTTTCAGAAATTGTAATATTTATGATTAATTGGATTAATTAAGAGGACTTCGTGTCGTCCGATGTCGGTCTGTAATCATACTCGTGATTACGAAATCGGACTCCCGCGAAGCGCGGTCGTCCGATTTCGTAATCATTCGTATGATTACAGACCGAATCGGACTCCACTCAATCCTATTACTATTATTAACTACGTGGAAATAAGCATTTCGGTTAGTTAGTTTCTCCAATGCATTTATTTTTCCAACACAGTGCAAGTGTGAGTTAAACCAGATCTTCACATTCTCTAATTTTTTGAGTAAACGTTAGTACTTGCTTCAAACTTCTTTGTATAATATTTATTTATTTTGTTTAATTTTCCTTTTGAAAAAAGAAATGTCTGGACGCTTTTTCGAGCTTTTCTACGAGATCTCAATAAAAGAAAAGCCTTAATTATTGGCTCATAAAAGATACCTGTCAAAAGCGGCCCACCAGTTGGCGTTAAGACAATCTGCGTTAGGCATTCCATAGGATGCTGGGGGACTGCAGCAGTTTGCAAACTCGATCCTCCCCAGTCTTTCGTCGTTAGCTCCGCCATTGTCATGCCTCCAGAGGCCCTTGATGTACTCATTTGCGTTGCAAGTTGCCCATACGTTTCCTCTGTCCAGTACAGCCTGCCAATCAGCCTGTCGGCAGCCTCCCCAGGCACTTCCCACCAGTACCAACAACGAGAAGAGAGTCGGCAGTATTCCCATGATGTCAGGGTTACTCTGAAATTTGAAGAAACTCAGTACATGACTGATTTTTTGAAGTAACAACTTATAGACCATAGACTAGAGCATATTATATATCACACACCATGTGCGTGTGCGTGTGAGTGCGAGTGCGAGTGTGCGAATACGAGTAGTGTGTGCGTGTTTCTTAATTCAATTTGGACAGAGAAACATGACTGGGTTCCGGGGAAAGAGTTGAAATGGAAAAAACTATAGCTCTTCTCTAAGACGCTGGAAAAGCTTTTGTTAATAGTGTGGCTGTCTAGAGTAAATTCTAAAATGGTAATGAGAGAGGTGAACAGATGCACTGATTAATTGCTGGACTAATAAGTAGGAGCCTTGTAAGTATAAAAAATATAAAGAGAATGGTGTCTTAGAAGGAGCACTTGAGGCTTACTGAATATTTACAACGGTCTCTTTTCGCTTTTCTTGTTTAACACAGAAAAAATACTTGGAAAACTCAATTTTTCAATATCCAATGCGTGGGAGTCTAATGAAATCAATTAGACGACAAGGTGTAGAACTTCCGAAAGACTTGCCATGTACATTGGAGGAAAACTATCTTACACTTTGCTGATGCACAATTAAAATTTAGGTTTGAAAATATTTAATAGAAAATATCGAAAAAACTCGTTTAGGTCACACTGAACACGTTACAAAGTGGAATGGAATATTGCAAAGTGGAATATCACAATGCGGAATTTCTCACTTGTAAATATTATAGTTGATTGTGCTATTTTTCACCAAACTACTGCGGAAATATTCGAATTGACCAAGTACAAAATTGCGCGAATTAGGCTAATTTTCTCCTAGCCTGTTTCTTTTTAATCAGTTTTGCTCAGATTTATGTGTAGAATCCAAAATGCCAAATTAGTTTTACCAAACAATGTCACAGTGGTCATCAGTGCAATAAGTTGATTGAATCTGTTGCCATGGCTTAACTCGGATCGTCAAGTAATTAACCACATGTGAGCACTCAACATATATTATAGGTTCAGCTGCTTGAGAAATCTACGCAACCATGGCAACTCATAACAGGGATTAATCAGAAAAGGAGCAAAAGGTGACCTAGTGATGATTAAAAGAGAGCTCATGCAATGTACTTTGATTCGACCCCTACAAGATCGTTTAGCGTTCAGTAAGAAATTAAATGTTGAAAAAATGTAGAAAATAATGTTAAAGAAGAAGGGAAAAGGTCAGAATGAGCGACATACATAAACAAGCGGAGAAACTAGAAAGAGAAATAAAATGACAGATATAAATATTTACTCCATTATTTTCGTCATCTTTATATGTTTTTTTTTTCTTGTGGCCGCTTTTAAAATTTACTAAGCAAGTTTCATAAGGCTTTTTTTTTTCTGAATAGCACGAAAAACATACGGTCGGAGTTTAAACCGCATATGAACCGACAAAACAAATTGATAGGCTCCTTTGAAGCAGATATTTTTGGCTCCACAGTCGAGGTTCCCTTTCGACTGAAAAGACCATGTCGTCGAAAAATTGCTTGTAGCCCACTGGCTATTAATTGAAAGAAGTTGTAATTAGAAACTGAACCGTTTTATATGCGGGACAAAGTCATTACTTATTTCAATATTGATCAAATCTTATTATCTTATTATGTTTAGGTGGTACCTCGGCTTCCCCTAAAAAATGAAAGGTGTATGCTCTTTTTGTAGCACTGTAATGCACGACGTATACAATTAGGTTATCGTATCACAGAGGGCAACACTGGGGCCTCGTCCATACGTTGCATTTTTATGAATATGATGAAAATGCATCAAATTCACCTAAAAGGCAAACTTTTGAAAGCGCCTACCAGATTCTTTTTTATGTGGATGATCAGTTTCACTGAAAAACGCAAACGTTTGAAAACGGTTGTTCATCTGAAACGATGTCGTGTGGACGCAATACTTTTATTCCATATTTAGTAAAATAAAAACGTAAACTTTTGGAAACGCATCCGTGTGGACGGTGCTTTGGTGAGATGCCTACATTTTCTTCGTTGAACGAGAGAAAGCTGTCTTGAAACATAATTTGCAGCGTTTGTTTCGGTTATTCTGTTACATCAAACCAGAAAAAGGAATCATCAACATATTATTCTCTTCAGCGTTTTTGTTTAACGGGATTTAGACGCAATGACATTTGGACGAGGGAGTTTTACTTGAAATGGCTGTTAGCCCCCAGTTGTCTGAGGAAAAGTTTGGAACAGTTTTCTTAAGGGTGCCGCCTCTGAGTCAAGTGCTACTGTATAGAATTTTATTATAAATTTTCTACACGTTAACCCTTTCACTCCCAAGCTCAAAATGCAGATTCTCCCAGCCTTTTGAGAAGAACATGTATAAGTGGCGAGGTGAGAGCTGGTCGTGGCAAGTTTAGGGTAAGTTGATTGATCATTCTTTGGCAAAACTCTACCCTTTCACGCTGACTAGCTGGAGTTAAAAAATGAAACATTTTAAAATACTTCATTCTCGTGAATTAGAAGTAAAATTCTGAGAGGAGTGCCAAACGACATGGAGGATGCACGCCGAAAGCCAAGACTACTCAGATATACTGCATGCCCGTGGCTGTAACTGTTTGAAATTTGGACACAATCATGCGAGCCGTATCGGCTTCCAAGAGAATCTACATAAGTTGCGGCTTAACTTGTGGCTTTAACTCTAGGATTTGTGATACTTACCTTGAACGATCGACGCGGAGCAGTTATTGTCAGTCAGCACTTCACTGCACCTTTGATGTAAGATGAATCAGTTGGTAGTTTTTACTGCAGGGGACTCGACTCAGCTGCTAAGCAATTTTAGCTCAATGGAAAAAGCGCAACAATTGTCCTAAAAAGATCTTTGGAGTGGCACAGCTTGCAAAATTGTGCACCTCCGTTTGTTTGTGTTCGTTTCGTGTATCACTTTCAAGTGAATGCTTGTTATACTGGTCTCTGTCATGCAAGAACGCCGTCGAAGATATATTCTTAAAATATAAACTACCTCCGTCAATATTGTTTTTAGTATTTTCAGAAAATATATCGATTATAGCACGGCATGAGTATAATTTGCTTTGCCATATGATTAAATCATAATTTATTATCAAATTGGCCATGCTCTCATCTCACGCTGGGATAGCTGTTAAATATTATAACGAGAACTTATTCGGACCTTTTTTTAAATAAATAATTTTAATTAAACTTATTGATCGACCTATCCCTGACAGCATGAACAGGGGCGGATTAAAAGGGGCAAGGGGTAGATTGGGTGGCTAGCCACGCCCCCGTTGAAATAGCAAAACATAATATGAATATTATGACAGAAAATAAACGCAATCAATCTTTGCAGGTGCCTCATAATAAGTAATTTTGTTTTCTAGCTGTGCGCAAAATAGAATAATATATTACGTTTGGTAATAAGATTTTTATTGTGCTCCAAAATTGTCTCAAAGACCTGTGCCCGGTTTTTCGAAAGTCGATTAAGTTAATCCAGGATTAATGAAATTATTTCTCGCGACCCTTCTGTCAATATACGGCAGGGTTTTGTTCGAAGATGGCTTAGAAAGCTTGTTCAAGCTTAAAACGTTATCAAGGAAGTCGTTGTGGACGAAACTTTCACGTTTTCAAGCTTATAAATGACAAGAAATTTTAGACCTAGTCCAAGATTAGCCTAATCGTGCTTTGAAAAACCGGGCCCTGAGATTTTCAAAATTTCCTGGATCCAACCCACGAGGTGGGCTGGCCCAGTTTTTTGGTGAGTGTATGGTCCTACCTGGATCTCGGCAAACCGGGCCTGGCTTGTAATTCAGCTCATGTGTTTGGGCCCTAAGACGTAATTTTATATTTCTATCTTAGCTGCTGTTTCGTTTTTGGCATATAACAGTCACTGGTGCCGGCCACTTTTTAAAAAATGGATCAAAGCTTACCAGTTATTAGCTCACGATTTTAATAAAATGATGCTTGTATCATTTTTATTAAATTTTTGGAACTATATTATTTGCAGTGACTGTTTAGCGTTTCTCAGTTTAATAATGATACCAGCATGGTTTCATATGGGCCCAAGGTCACAGAAGGCTTAATTTTATAAAAGAAACATTTTCTAATATCCAAAATAATTGTTTTCATACGAATATTACATACCCAGCTGTTTGAGACCGGCAGTATAATCAACCTCGTTCCCAGGCTCTTTCGTCTCCCGGGCCACGCCCCCGAAGAAAGACCCTGGTTCAGGCTGGTCACGTGCATCGCTAACAAAATAAATTGCTGGGAGGGGTCCCTTTATCAAATGAATTTGTCGTGCTGTGCGTTTGTCGAAATCTAAACGAGGCTGGAACAAACGACACAACCGCCATGTTCTTTAGCAGTCTTCATTACGCTATTGTTAATAGCAGCTACTGGAACAAAATTCTCAAGCCGAAAGTTAAGTGCTTGGAAGCAATTTATTCTGGAAGAGATACTGTCGCTGTGCTGCCAACGGGATACGGAAAGTCTATAATTTTTCATCTCCTTCCAGAACTTTTGCTCGACAAAATTAACTGTGAAAAATCGCCAACCTCCGTCCCGATTCACCCGGTTGTTGTTGTCGTTTCGCCGTTAAACGCGCTAATCAGCGATCAGATAAGGAGGAGCACGCAAGGAAAAGTTAAAGCCACCATCCTCAACGTTAAAAAGAAAGCGAATAATGATGACTTGCAGCTGGATTCTGGCAGCGCGGATTCGTCTTCGCTGAAAGATGCGAAATACGATCTCGTCTTCACGCATCCTGAAGCCGTTTTGTCTTGTAAAGATGGAGCAGAACTTTTTCAAAGCCCACCATATTTTGTTTTTCCTTGTGCTTGAATACCACGCAAAACAAGATGTTGCCTCACGAATTTTCCATCACATAACATTCATTTTGAGTGCAATTTGAGTAAAATCCAAGAATAATCTTCAAAGCAAGAAGTTAAATATTCTTGGTGCGCAGCCATGCGTCGCATTAGACCGCGAAATTCAAAATGTATTTTGGCAGCCAAAAGCAAAGTTTCGTTTTAGAACTCCACATTGAAGTTGCCCGCATGTCTTTACGTTTAGGTATACTTTTAGTCGCCAAGCTGCAGAGAAATTGTATTATGGGCAGCGCGACTTCTGAACGCTGCAGGCGCACGTGCGATTCAGCAAACATTATGCAAATTTGGTGTCGAAAGCGGCGAGGCCAAAATGTTTCGTTCCCTAGTGGACAGAGTAGAGCAAATTTTTGACTTAACGGCCCCTCCCTCGGTTTCTTTTTTTGCAACCGGCCAGATTCTGGCCGACACGTGACCAGCCTGAACCAGGGTCTTTCTTCGGGGGCGTGGCCCGGGAGACGAAAGAGCCTGGGAACGAGGTTGCAGTATAATTACATATTAAGAAAAGTATTTAACATGGTTCACTCAGCCTACATCCAGCGTTTTACAAATCGGGATGCTCAAGCGGCTGTATCCGCAGGCTACAAATCGACATCCGCTTTCGTTTTGTTGTAGGCAGCGGAAAGAAAAATGGGGGGAAGAAACATAAAGAACGTGTTCTGACACATGCTTGATGACGCAGAATGCATCAGTAAAATTTAATCAAAAACAAGTTTTGTCGCGTGAAAACGCGACAGATGCGTGGAGGAATAAACTAAAAAGAAGAATAATTAGTAAGCCACCGCCGTCGATCCATAAGTTAAAAAATGAAGAATTAATAAAGATTCAAACTTGCCTACCACCGCGCCACGCGGTGCCATGGTCGATCCATGAATTAAAAGAAGAAAAACCGGACTTAGTGCATCTCGCAAAAAGTGCCGGTTTCCATAGTGTCGGTTTAAATGTTTAGATTTGTTTAAAAAATTACCTGAAATATAGGAAATGGTGTTTCATGAAAATCTAGATAAAAATAAAAAATTCTGGGGAAGCATGCTCCCGAGCCTCCCTAGCTGCTCGCATCCACGGCGCTCGAAACCTCCCCCGCCCAGCTCCAATTGCCTGCTTTCACTCCACTAATACGGCCCCTCTTTATGGATTTTCTGGATCCGCTCCTGACGACTCTTTCATTCGAATTGAGCGAGCAGCACATAGACTGTCAGATGATTGATTTTATTAGGATTTCTTGTACTGGAATCTACGCACCACTCTGTTGTCATTTGGATAATTCAATTCACTCCGTGGCATCGCTATTGGCTACCTTATTAATGTTTGATATAGTCATCGACCGCGGACTGCTGTGCCATTACCTTACGGACCTTCAGGAAGGGTGGCCGGGTATTCTATAGTTTGAACTTTGTTTCCACCAGCAAACTACAATAATGGTCAAAGTCGATGTCGGACACTGCTAGCGGCAATATTCACATGTGGCGCACATTTTGCATGACAACTTTAAGGGGTTGATATTCCTCGCCTCAATTGCTTTTCCCCGTCCTCTACGTTAGCTCCTTGTGCACGACAACAAATGAATGCTCCAACGTCTACTTATAAAGTACCATCATTGAACCGGGAATTTTTAATCGTCCCAGAACGTTTGATAATGAATGCGGGCTTCGGAACTTTTGGACGGGAAGTTGTTAATATATATTGCGTACAACTAGAGGAAAGACGAACGTGCAGACAAACTGTCAGCTTCAAAGAACACGAGGAAATATGTTTGCGTCAAATTGCAGACGTCATCATTTTGCAAACTTGCGATATATATATAGACAGCTGCTGTATAAACGTGTGCAAATTTCAAATCGTTAGTCCCACTGAAAGCAAAGATACCCAAGTTTAAAGTTCCAGATGGTTAGTATACTAAACTTTCTCATTTAACAAAGGAACTTAACTTGAAATTCCTTTTCTCAGCTGTTCAATGCCGTAAAGAACTATTTTTTGTGTGTGAACTTTTTTCAGATAGGCCATTCCGAAGATTTGAACACTATGGGCACACCAACAAGTAGCTTATTGTTTTTCTGGACCCGCACGTGGTCAACCACACGTAAAATAAAACCATCAATCAAATGCTTGAGAAAAATATCATTAATGGTTCATAAATATCATTTAGCTATGATGTTGCAATCTACTAATCCTGAGTCATGACAGCAGGCCGGCCCTTAAAACCATTCCTTTTATTAAAAACGTTCAACATATACATAAAATGTAAAAATACTTGGTTTAAAACCTTTCAGTAAATCTCAATCGTTCGGTTACAATTCAGATTGTGGTCGAGCGCGAGATGTTATTTCCTGTTTGTTCCTAGTATCTTTTTGTAGATTATCTTTGTGTCTGAACTTGTTGCTTCATGTTGATCGTGTTTCTGCTTCGTAACCCTTGTGTCAGAGGCCCGGCTAAACCCGCGAGGCGCATTCTTCCAAAACACTTTTAACACCCTTCTGCTGCCCAAAAGATGATGACGAGAGGAATGTTCTGACACCGATAGCGTGACCGAGTAAGGCCCGAGGGCGAGACGATGAATATCGGGAAAATTCCGTGGCACCACTCGACTTTGTTTCAGCTCAACCGACTGTTAGCTGTTGGTGGGAGCGGTGAGAAGGGATCTGATATTTTATCCTCATTTGTTGCCTTCTTCTCTGTCGTTCTTCGTTCTCGCGTTTGAGCGCTCGTTTATCGTCCAGTATTAAGACAACGGAACCCCTTCTTCTGTAATCTCTGTCTTTTAAATTATACTTTCTTCGCATCTCCCTCATCCGTCCTTCGCTTTCACCATTGCGCTTGTGGAACTCTTGGCTGTTGTTCTTCGGTAGACGGGTTTGAGCTGCCTGAAGACTCTCTGTAACAGCTGCACGAGGCTGTTGTGCTGATGGCTTGACTCTGGAAGAAATAAGAAGAAAAGGTGAATAAACTAAGTAACAGTTTAACTAATCGTGCACGCAAATTAAACGAACTCCGCAAACTTCCAAAAATGCAATTTTCTCATTAGATTCACAGCCGAACCGTTTAAAAATAGGGACTTTTTGAGTCACCTACAGGTTCGATAATTTATACTTTCTTTCGTTTCCACCCCGGCGCATGAAATGTAAGGCCTGTTTCAAACGCCGAGTTTCACATGCGTCGAAATGTAACAGGCCTAACTTTTCCCTGCCCTTATTTCTTTTGTCCATAACAATAAACACGAGCTCACGCTCACAAACAAACGTCAAGCAATACTTCTAGAATGTACTCATTGAAAGGTTTCGATTGAGAGGGATTATTAGACAGCTGGAGGCGAGCAGTGCAATGAATCGGGCTGGAATAATCTAGTCTTTGTGAGACTTTGGTAAACACGGAACATATTAATGGTTTCATAGCTACAGGCACATTACTATAATTTTATAATTCAGAATATTTATAGCACACTCAGCTGCTCGGATACTCAATATACACTTGAGCGCCAAATACAAGTAACAAATAGGTGTAATTTAAACACCGCACGCTTGTAAAGCAAAGTTGTAATGTTGATTTTTGCTGAAGAAATTGTTAATAAGGTTCATGTATGTGCCTCGAATTTGCCAGCAAATTCACGCAAGTGTGAACTGTTGTTATAAAAAACATAATATTGCTTACGCGCATTCGTGTGTAACGCACCCTCTGTGTCAATGACTGGAGCAATGCAGCTGAGTCATTTCACAATATTAAGAAAATACGATCCTTACCTATAGCAGTGAGAATTAACACGGATAAAGCATTTGCTGCCATTTTTGCTTGTGCAGTGGTCGGCTGCTAGAGTTGTTTCTTCCGCCGCTCGTTTGGCCTGTAGCCATTGCTTGTATTCAGCAGAATCCAAGTCTATGATGTTTTCCAATTCGTCTTCTTGTTTCGTTGGAGTTTCTCGCTGACTTTCTGGCGGCGAGGAATCGAATTCTTTCTCGATGGCTTCGACTACGTTTCCCATGCTGTGGTAATTTTACGTGAACACTTTCAACTATAAACTGAACCGCCTCACATCCAAACCGGTTTTATAGCCTCCTCGGTTGTTATGTTGACAGAGATCACTTTACAACCCATGTCATAGGCTGTTGTTCCGGTCACGATTCATTGACTTCTGGAAGCTTCTGATTGGTGTTTGAGATCGGGCGGTGATTTACTGGCGCGTGACGTAATCGGAACTCCGTTTTCGCGGTCACGCGCAAGTTAAAAAGAAGTATTATAGCCGCTGCTTTCTTTGACACAGATTTCCACAGCCTTCCTGGTGACAAGGCTCTTTTTAATGACTGTCATCTTGTTTTTAGTTTTGAGTATTTCATAGTTGTCTGTTTTTAGACCAGGGTGGGCCGGTCCAAAGGCTAGTGCTTGATATAGATTCACAAATCAGCAGCGTAATATAAACTAGAAAATATCAGATCACAGCTAATTTGGTTGGTTAATCTATATAGATTCTCGTGACTTGTCATCAATTCTCTTGGAAGAACCAGGAGATCACCCAAAAACGGCAGTTTACTCCCGGGGGAGGGAGGAGTAATATAAGCCATAGGATATGCGTCGCCCCAAATTTACCGTTTTGAAACATTTCTTAGTCTTGGTATTTAGTCTGAAGTAGTGCGAAAATTGTAGTGTTCAAGTCTGAAAAGGGGAAAATGTTTGTGTACATGTCTGAAATAGGGTCGAAATATTGCCTATTTTGGTCTGAAATTGGGTCAGAATTTTGAGAACCGGGCGGCACACTTCCACCCAAAATCATGAGAAGGACCGGCCCCGTCATTGTGCTCATCTTTCAAAATAATCGCATCTGGAGAGATGATCTCATTAGTTCGGATATGAGTCAGTTCGTTCGTAAATCCCTTCCCACTTTATTTTGAGTGGAGTCAAAACAGGCAATCAGAGTGACTTCCGTGAGTCATGTCAACAAGAGATTAGATAAAAAAGACTTTGCTCCTTGAAGCAAATCACAGTATCGACTTTTCTTTACTGGGTCACGCAAACTCTAACAACAACAAATTAAAAAGGCAAGATTATAGACCGGACTGTTAACAATTGTTTCGCATTTTTTGTTTTATTATTCCGGTGTCAAACTGGCGTAGGGGCAAGGTTTCTGCCTTTGGAGTAAAGCCGCTTGTATGAGTTTCGATGATAGATTAACCATGATCTGACTTGACATCCTCAAGCCCTAGTCTCGAAGATTTTTTTGGATATCGATTGTGAACATTGAAAATCCCTATGAAAACAGGTTTTATAAAAAACCTGCATCTGCGGATCGGACCTTTTGAGCGTTTAGCCAATGTGAGGATATCCTGATTCAAGAATTAAACAAGCCGGGTGTGTAACCATAATGTGCCAGTGAGGCTGACCGACCACAATAACCACACGAACCAACTCCCTTGGCAGATATATGCATATTTGAGTAGCTGTCAATGCTATTAGTCTTTCAGATCAAATATCAAGCGATTCAGTCTTGGATGAGTTATCCATAACTAGTATAGGTCGATTGGTCTGGTTCTTACTTGCTCAGTTGTTGGCCCCGTTTCTGACTACATAATAAAACCTCTTTCATTGAAACCACTTTTACACAACAGAACAACAGAAAGTTTCTCTAGTTTGGCTGCCATGAAGTGAACTATCTACAGTTCTTTATTCCTTTGTTGTTATCTATTTCTTAATCCCACCTTCATATAACTATTTCTGGCGAAATTGAATTCATGACGATTGGCACGAGGAACTTCTTCGGCGGGAGTTAACTGAAATCATCTGTCAAAACATACGTTCCAGCTGTGTACGTTGCGAATGACCTTTAAACAATTAGAACTAATCAGGGCCGTGCCTGTCGAATGTCCGTGCTTCTGGCTTAGACGCCGCTCCTGACATGCGCCGAACCTAATGCTTGAATTAAGTACGGCAGAAGAGCGGTGTCTGAATCAATTCGGTTCGGCATATTTGAATTAGGTACGGCAGCGGTATTAGGTTCGACTGACGCTGTCGCATAATCCGACCTGGGAGCGACGTTGATTCAGACGTTGCTCTTCACATGTGCCGTACCTATACCATGAATTATTTTAAATTATTTTGAATTAAAAACATGTATCCTTAAACATAAGCACTATTGTGTATTTGGTGCGGCAGGAAAAGTTCGCCGTTTGAATCAACAGTCGCTCCTATGTCGAACCAGGGTCGAATCTATTACTATTAGGTTCGGCGCATGTCAGGAGCGGCGTCTGAACCAAGCCTTATTTTGAATTAAAAACATGTATCCTTAAACATAAGCACTATTGTGTATTTGGTGCGGCAGGAAAAGTTCGCCGTTTGAATCAACAGTCGCTCATATGTCGAATCAGGGTCGAATATATTACTATCAGGTTCGGTGCATGTCAGGAGCGGCGTCTGAACCGGGCCTTAGGAACACTAGTTTTACACGTAGAGTAGTCGAATGAAACACGGTTACAGTGATTAGTGTATAAACCGATTCATTGCTGGTATTACTTTCTAACCCCCGTTTTAACCTCAGTTACTATTAAATGGTTTATGATTACTAATGGCTAAGCTGAAGATAGCATTGATGTTTGAAACGCGAAGCATTTGACCGAAGGGCAAAGAACTCAGCAAGAACTAAGCTTCCATCGAGTGACAGGCTGCGTTTGTTTATTTGTTCAGTTTTATTAATTGTTTCTCGACCAAGTGAAAATGATCAAAGTTCAGGTTAAAAATAGGCGGTTTAGTAAAACTGATACGAGCGTCTTTACAAACTGTGATGACGTCAAGAATATCCGATAGCGCGGCTCAATACAAATCTATTTCACTGACCGTTACCCGTTTATTAAACTAAAATGACTGACTTGAGAAATTGTGTTTACTGCGTGATGTGGGCTGCATTTTTACTTGACCTGCCGAAGGGGAACCAAGTCTTAAAATGGGAAGGTTTTTGTCGGGGTCGAGAATTGGCACACGCTGATTCAGGTTGGGGCGCTTATCAGTGACGTCATTTTCTGATCGCGTGGCTTTCTGATTTGCGCACTTTGTTTGAAAGCCGGAATGAAATAATGTGGATGATCAAGGTGTGCTTGGCTTGCCTGAATTTGCTTTTTTACTGCCTAAGTGTACCGCTCCTATAACATACAAGTGCACAAGATGGCTGCGGGTAAACCCACATAAAATTTCCTGACGGTTTCGGCTCGGGTCGCTCCGTCCAGGCTCTATGAATGCCATGAATACTGCTATGGATACTGTTTTTCTTTAACTGTAAGTTGCGGGTAAAATGTGCTTGGTGAAGTGCAAGGTTCTCCACTGTCAGGTACTCCTGATCGTGTTCTGGTGACAGTCTCTTAAAGTCCTTTACAAACTCAAGAAAAACCAGTAATGCATACTATTCTAGATTTCATTGGAAATTAAACAAATCCAAATATTGGGACTAAAATGCTGCGATAACAGAACTGAACACGTCGTTGCCTGTGTAGTTGTTGTCAAGTATTGTATAATCTACATAAAAGTGAATCTGGTTTACAATCCAATAGTCCGTTCTGTTACAAATTTTAGAGCCAAGTACAAAGTCCTAAGTGACTTTATCACAGCCGGCGTAGCGCCGCAGTCTCAGCGCACACGGTGAAGTGACATTTTACGAAGCGAAAGATAGCCAGGCACATCTCCCTGCACCACGTTGTAAAAAATAAAAATAAAAAATGAACCACTTTATTTAAGTCTCAATGTATTTAGCACTCCGTATTTAGCACTCAATGTATTTAGCCGTGCTAATTGGGGAGACTTGAAATGCAGAAACCAAATATCATAAACTGAACACAAATGTGTTAAGAATCCCAACTGGTCGGAGGCTAACCAGTTTGCTATTTACAAAGTGTGGCCGAGGATTTGAACTCAGGGCTACCGTATTATAAATTCAGTTAGTGGTCAGAGCGGGACTTGAACCTGGGACCTCCGGATTTCAAGTCCGGTGCCCTAACCACTCAGCCACACTGCCTCCTTGAATGTCGCTTTTCCTCAGTCTCCCCTCTGGCAAAGTACAAAATGGCGCCGCCCGGTCTTTCCACCTGCATCTACTGACTTTTTTAGATGTTCAGCATTGATTTTATTGCCGCGTAGACAGCTTAGATTAGTAGCTTACAATTACTGTGATGCAGGGCCTCTTTTAGACGTTAAGTCTTCGAATGGAAGATTTGCCATTTCCTTATAAAAAACTAACTGTCTGTTTTTGATTCCATCGTAAGCCACTCTTGATATAGGCTCTAACAGTAGCGTCACTGAGTGGCTTCTTCTCAGTCTTTGCCGTTGATTCTCCTCCCAACCTGTAGTACTGGTCGAGAAAACACCTTTACAAGGTGCTGGTACAGTTCCGTTAGCGTCGCAGGCAAGTTGTCCTCAGAAAGATACTTCGCTTTCTCCAGGCAATAACAAACAAGAAAGCAGTTCATGGGAATGTAACAGAGAGCCAGAATATCAGACCTGTTTGTAATGTATTTGGTGACTGCCGCGCTCTTAGGGTTGTTTCCTTCGAAATACTTCTTGTTGACTTTGTGTCGTTGACTTCTCTATTTTCTTTGATGCTGTCAGCAGTTTGGCTGGCACGTGATGTTGTGATTGGTGTTGTGATTATCGTCGCGTTTGGAAGGAATTTAGCAATGCAAAGTTTGTAATATAAAGCCTGGACTGGCATGGCTTCATCTACTCCACGATCTGGTAAACTCTCGGCGACTTCCTTGAAGTTTTCTTGATTAAGAAACTCGTCAAAGCCGTCAAATATCAGCAACACTTTCTCTGGAAATGTTTTGATTCTTGTAAAAGCGTCTTCATCTAGTAGGACAGAGTACTGACTGGCTTTTAGGAGGGAATAAAGGTTGATATCATTTATAATCTTATCGAGTTGTTTGAAGTTCAGCAGGAAAACATAATCGTATTCTTCTGCATCTTCTGCCCAGCCTCCAATTATGTTCTCGCAAAATATCGTCTTTCCTGCGACGCCTGCTCGACCAATCACAAAAATTTTCTTGGGAGCCACTTCGTTTTCTCCCAGGGGCTTCACAAGATCTTCAAGTTTGTCTAGTTTTGTTTTAATCTCGTCTGGTTCAGCGTACTGCCAAAGGTTCCCCTCTCGTTCATAAAGGTTCGACTGATTTAACTTGTGAGAGACTCTTCCTTTGAAAATAATGAGGTCGGTAAAGATGTTGTCAAACTTAAGGTCACGATCGATGCTATAAAGTTTCTTTTTCCAGTTGGTTAGACTTCTGATTCTTTCTTTTAACTGGTCTTGATAAGAGTTTGTGGCGTTATTTTCTGAATTATTAAGAGGTTGTAGTTCAATTGTATCCTCCGTGCTCTCATCGTTTGATCTTGAACGGCAAAGCTCGACAATCACTTCACAGACCGTGAGAATGAGAAGGACCGCAGCGAGAACAAGGATTGCTATGCTGAATGCAGTTTTCTCGTTGTTGTATTTGTCTGAACACGGAACAACACGTGTGTCGTCGTTGAGCATGCAGTTAAACTGATCAGGAAAATTGAAGCCGGTGTCAGTTGGAGTGACTGTCAAAATCAGAACGACAAATGCAGCGAGGAAGAGGAATCTCATAATGATCTGCACGATGTAATACTTTCGTATCCCAGGCCGCCGGAAAAGTCGAATACCTTCGTTTTCTTGTTCGTTGTGTGTCTTGTACCGGACATAGAGAAGGTACACCAACCACGTGACATACACCAGTATTCCACTTCCAGCAGCGAATCCTTTCTTTGCAGCGGTCCAGAAATACTGCTCGGAGTATTGCCTGGTGCACAGATTGTTGATGTAGTCATTCTTTCCTTTATCAACTTTGCATTTGAGTTCTTGTTGCCCAAAGTAAATGGCCGGTCCGATGATAGGAAGCCAAGCAAAGATGAGAAGGACAAGTTGAAGGTTTCCTGCAAAGTTCTGTGCGTGGATGAGCTCTTTCAAAATACTGAGGAGTCCAGTCTCGCACATTATGCCAAAACTAGTTACATGTCTTATTTACACGCGGGAATAACAGCAGTTGCAAGCGAAGAGTTGGACCTCACAATAGGATAGTTCAGCGAGTTGTCACGTGACACTATCTTGCATTGTCACGCACTCAGTCCGAAGTAAACTTTACCTGTAAATATAAGTAATATGTACTGAATAAATACAACTATAAAATAGAAACATGGACAGGACAAGCTGAATGGACACTATTCCATGAACGACAATCCAATTTGTAAAGTACGCCAATGTTTTCATTGTAAGCCGCTGGCCGTCAGTCTGTACGCTTGTTATTAGTTCTTGCTTTGCTGTAGGCCTAGACACAAATATCCGGATATTTTTAAAGATATTCAGAAGCTACTGGGATATCTAGAAAATTTTATAATATTAAAAAAAAATCATGATATTTAGGAGTTTCCTTCAATTTTCATGAATTCACGCATGCTTTTTCTTTTGAACTTGAGAAAAATACTACTCGTAAGCCATTTTTAGTGCCAGCAGTCATCCGATTCAGCGGTTTTCTCCATGAATAATATACAACATAATGATGTACTTAGATTACACAAACAAAACAAAAAACAGTAGACTCACTTGCGACAACAGGTGGCATTTTAGGTGGGATGGGCTTGGTATGAATCTAAAAGATCACCAAAACGATGACAGTATTCTTGAACGGAAGCTATTTGGCCATGAACTGAGTTGACATTGTTTATGTTTTTGTTTAAATGAACAATAAACTACTTTTGGCGAGGAAGTATGCACGGATAATTGTCCGAGGATATTATCTGTTCCGAGAAGCGAACAGTTGCCCGAAAGCGAAGGCTTTGAGGAACAGATAATGTTCAAGGACAATTATCCGTGCAAATTTCCAAAGCAAAAGTAGTTTATTGTCTTTATTATACTTCAAATATTTCCTTTCGAAGCGCGAATAATGGCGCAAGGATTGTGAAGCTTATTGGTGCTTTCTGGAACTGCTTTTTTGACAAATGAATTGATGTCCTCCTCGGTAGTCATCTCGTAAATGTTTTTTTTTTTTTTTGTTATTAAATATATAAAACTGTGTTCGGATATTGTCAATAAACAGCGATAGCTCGCCAGGCGGGGGTTATTTGCTGGTAAAGTCCGCTCCTGAGCGGACGTTATTTGGTCACGTGTCACGATTCCACCAATCACGCCCGGGAGGAAATATTTGATGGGTCATAACCCACAATTAACCTACTCGGGCTTGCTGAATATGGATTGATAAATAACCAACAAGACGCCGCGCCGAGTTGGTTATTATCAATCCATATTCGGCAAGCCCGAGTAGGATAATTGTTTTATTAAAAACTGGACCACAAAATACTCTCCAAAATGATTTTATTTGGCGCAAAAAAAAATCGGAAGACGACTCAACTTCAGCTCCAAAATACAATGATCACATGATTACCGCAACAATGATAACGTCTTTGGGAACGGGCTGATTAAACTGAATGAATGAAAATCGAGTGAAGCACATTATCATGGAATTACACCGCACAAACACTCTCAGAAGGAGTTTACAAAAATATCTTAAGGTGATGTACCAAAAGTATTGAAAACTTGGACGTTGGTACAGTTGTAAACATCGCATTACCGAGGGAATTGCTTTCTTTGCTCGCCATGTGCGACGTTTGTGATGCTGCTTGAAACTGAAACTGGAGTGGCTGTGCTGAACGAGAACTGAAGCTGGAGATGCTTGAACATCAGCAAGGAATATTGAAGAAGAAAACTATATTTGCTTCTGTTAGGGCAGAGTCGGTGGTGATGGAAAACTGTATATCGCGAAGGCGAACCGAAGTAAGCGATCAATCAATGCTGCTCATATCGACTTGAGGAAGGTGCCGCCTTTTTCCCTTTGCTGTTGTGTAGAAACACTTGGAATGCATTTTTCCTCTTTGCCCATTCTTTGATTAGTGTTGTAAATTTGTCTCACCCGGGACTTGCAAGCCACTCTCAAAAGGTTGTGAAATCTGAAAAAGCTTTCTCAACATTACTTCGTCGCTCACGCGTTCATTGACCATATTTGTCCACCCATTGGATATATAAACAATAAACTACTTTTGGCGAGGAAATATGCACGAATAATTGTCCGAGGATATTATCTGTTCCGAGAAGCGAACAGTTGCCCGAGAGCGAAGCTCGAGGGCAACTGTGAGCTTCGAGGAACAGAATAATGTCCAAGGACAATTATCCGTGCATATTTCCGAAGCCAAAAGTAGTTTATTGTCTTTATTATCCTTCAACTATTTCCTCTCGCAGCGCAAATAATGGCGCAAGGACTGTGAAGCTCTTTGGTGCTTTCTGGAACTGCTTTTTCGACAAATGAATTGATGTCCTCCTCGGTAGTTATCTCGTAATGGTTTTTCGTGATTAATATATTAATAATGTAGATGCAAAAATACTCGATTCTTATTGGCTGAGAACAGGGCTGTTATATTTAAATTAGTGTGCAAGTGTGCAAAAAAGGTTAATCAGATGTGCAAAAGTAGTTAATCAGAGTTAATTGTACAGATTAATTAATTTTGCACACTTCGTTGCCATGACAATCACGCAAGCTCAACTTTTGCATTGAGAAAAAATGGTGGCCAAGAGCGAGAGATTCCCAAAACATAAACAAAGCAGCCATAAAAGTTTAAACTGGGAAATTCAAACGCAGGAAATCGACTCTAAAACATGGATGAAAATGCTTGTAAGAATTTCGGGGAGGAGCTGGCAGAATTATCGTCACTCAAATGAAAGTGGAAATCTACAAGCCCGAAGTCAATTTATGTTCGGAGATCAGCAAAGTGCCAAGTCATCCGCGGTGGGAATAGTCTGAAACTTCAGAGATCATCGACATAAATGGAGATATAATACCATCACCCAATAGAACTGTACTGCAGTACTGTTCACTTTGTGGCTCGCTTGCACTTGTAAGGACTGCGTACGCAATCTCGTGTTGCCAATAAATTGCGCTTTCGTTTTCATTGAGTCGTTAATGTGATTTATTTGTAGAATCAAAACAATATAATTTTTTGTCTTCGGGATATTTAGACATTTTTCAAGATATTTTGGGAAAAAAAAACCAGATATTTAGAAAAAAATAAAGTAAATTTCCAGAAACATATTTAGGCGATTTTATGTGATGTTTGTGTCTAGGCCTACCCTGCTGCCTCTTATTTATGTAATTAGTGTTTTTTGATTTACACTTCGCGTGCAGCAGGCAGACGTTCATCAACTCTAGGCAGCAAACACAAAATATAGCCACAATAAGTGATGATAAATATCACTCTAAAAGTTCTAATAAGCGCAGTTTAATATATTGATAAGAAAATCAAAGACAAAATAAATTGCAGGAAGGGCTGTTCATAGAACACATCACTATTTATAAACTAAACGGAGCGTAACACTGCTAGTTTCATTGTCATATTTTGTGAGCCGTCGTTCGGGTGGACTTTTCAAGTGTTAAAGGAATCAGTCAGCAGCAAAATATTGGAAATAAGTACGGTTTGGATTTGTAGGTTGTACTTGTGTATTCATCAAAACAATATCGCTTTCCGTACCATTCACAACCATGCACTAGCTGCATGCTGGCAAGACAACATCAACAGTCTTGGCTCATTGAGTCCTTTATTTTCAGTCTGCAAAACTATGTCATTCAAGTCAGCCGTTTGGTCGATTTGCATGACAGTTTTCGGCGCTCGACGCTTTGATGAACCATTGTGTTGAGTTTGAACACTCAGATATCAACGCAAATTGGAACTTGGAGGACTATGTATACGACGAGTGTAAACATATATTTTCACAATTTATTTTTACCTTGAATAAAACAGAGTACTGTTTAAAGTGAGTGAAAAGTCGCCCATCGAATTTTATGAAACAGATAAACGATTTAGAAAACTGAGCTCGCGATGCTGGAGTCCGAACCAGCAAGATAAAGCTGTTCCTGATGAATCAGCCCAACATTAAACTTTGATCAGCAGATAGATTTTAACGTTCTAAAATCGATTCAGTGAACTTCAGTTATGCCCGATTGCATCTGCGAATATATACGACATGTGCTGTTTCAGTGAACAACGGAAGGGTCGATGTGGACTCGTTGAAGGTCGAATGAAATGTGTTGGCTGACGTTTCTGCCGACGCCTGGGCCTCGTTAGATCAATTACTATTCAGCTCGACCTGCCGAGTTCCCTGATCGAGTAAAGTGATGTAGAATTCAAATTGATTCGTAGTTGAAGAAACGGCTGGCCACACGACTGACTGACTAACAATCAAAGCGGAACACTTCTTCTTACCTTGATTACTTTATGAGACTTGACGGTGTGGTTTCTGTAATCAGTCGTAGTTAGAAGTCTTCGAGACACTTTTCGACGAATTAGTGGGAGTGAAAGGCGGCTTCGCTTTCGTGACACTGGTGGCCGCTAATTCATGAATTTCTGATTTAAGAAAAACTGTCAGTTGCATCCAATAATTTCACTTGTTTATCTTTTACCATCCAGTCAGAAAAGCCAGTGGAGAATAGCGCTTATTTGTTGTCCATGGTTACACAGGTGAGCATTGTGTATGATTCAGCCGGTTTTGTACTGACCACATCGCTTTTCTGAGAAACTTCGGCATTGTTTACGGCTTTCATCAGAGTTTTGGTGTCCTTTTTCGGCCTGGTGGCTCCCCAGATGTATTCCGTGTGGCCACAGAAAGTTTAGTTCAGACTAACTAATTAGGAGCAATAGAGATATTTGCAATCCCCGTAGCGGCATCCATCAAATAGTCGAATCCATCAAGCATTTGCTTACGGCTATTTCAAAGCTCCGGTGCTAAACTTAATGCGAATGTGCCGTCCCTTTTCATTTTCTATGAAAAAGAAAAACAAAAAAAAAAAGCGTTTCTGTTATTTTAGAGGGTGTTGGGGGCCGAATGAGCCCAACAGATGGCAGCATCGTTTGGATCGAGGTTACAAACACGAGTCAGTATTTGCCGTTCAGACTTATCTACCGAGTCAGTGCTTTATTGTTCGGGAAAATCAATTTGAAATGTTGATGGTGAAGGAAAATCAGATGGCTCTTCACTTCACGACATTTTGTCTAGAAGCCTCTTTCACTATGAAATAATATTGGATCATTCCCGTTATTTGGGAATCGAGTCTATTGCCGATTCTTTGGTTGTATATGAAAATCTGCTCCCTCTCAGCCCCTGGCTGACATATCCGTAGTATCTGGCAAACAGGCGACACAGATCAGTCACGTTTTGAGCGACATTTCTGGACACATTTGCGAATATCCCGCTCCGCTCACGAAAGAAGGAACATAGCTGTATGGTGTGACATGTTTTGGCAAAGGTAAAGCTTACTCCGAGTTTTTGCATTCGCTGATATGTTTGTTGACACATGTTTTCACAACATAATTGCAGATGTAGATTGACTGTGGTATGTCTAAGTTGTTTGTTTATAAAATTGTCTCGAGCGGATTCTGTCGCTAATGAAAAATCGACTGAAAAATCGACAGGAAATTTTACTGTGAATCCTTTTCACTACCGTTCGAATAGCACGAGAAATAAGTTTGTTTGGCTGGAGTAGTGTGTTACGTTACGAAACTATTATAACGAGTCAAAATCCGGTTTACCTCGCATGATATGTTTGTTGACACATGATTTCATGACATGTCTGAGTTGTTTGTTTATAAAAGTAAAAGCGGGTTTTGTCGCTAATGAAAAATCGACAGGAAATTTTACTGTGAATCCTTTTCACCACCGTTCGAAGAGCACGAGAAACGGATTTGTTTAGCTGGAGTGTGTTACGTTAATACGAAACTATTATAACGAGTCAAAATCTGGCTTATACCTTACAGAAATTTACAGAACGACTTGAAATATTTTTGCAAGCTATACTTTGTTCCTTTTAAGTCGATCAGCTCAAAATATTATATAATAAACTGTGTCATGTTTGTGCATTTGTGTTTATGCACAGTACGTAGCTGGCATAGTGTAAAATCCCGATCAAACGGTGATAATATTCAATGATAGTTCGAACTCTCACGCCCGTTTTAACGAGAGAAGTTAACGCTAGTTGCTAGTTGCAATTTGCTAGTTGCTAGTTGCAATTTGCTAGTTGCTAGTTGCGATTTGCTAGAGTGATTTCAATAAACCCGTGAAACAGTTTTTATCAGTGAGGGTGTACTAGTATCTAGTAGAGAGTATTTGTCTATATCTTTGATTCGAAACAAAATGTCGCGATATTGAATATCCGAAGTGGCCGCGATCCGACAGCTAGCAAGTGTTAATGTCCGCGTCGATACAAATATATTAAAGGCATATCTACGGAACGTCACTAAAAACATGCGAGTCGACGTCAACTCAAGGCAATTTCTTGTCCTTTCACCGACCAAATGCCAGTAGTGCATGCAGGCTCATTAGTTTTGCAAATTACGCGGAAAATGACAATTCTAGGCTCCTCTCGCACAGCTCAACACGCCAATCAAGTGCCCACATTGTTTCCTAACATTAGATGGGCAAGAGTCTACTTTACTGTGAGTTTTCGTGTAGGGGTTTTTGAGAAGAATTTTCGGTGACAATAAACAATATAGTCCATTGCCGTATAGTCTGACATCTACTTGGAGTGTGTACGTGTCTCTAATAGTCTCTAATAGTCTAGTATCTGTTTCACGGGTTTATTGAAATCACTCTAGTTGCTAGTTGCTAGTTGCTAGTTGCTAGTTGCGATTTGCTAGTTGCTAGTTGCTAGTCCTTTAACCTGAATACGATGACCTTTGTGTGGCGCAATTCACGAATCGAACATAAACTCCCCCGTTGTCACCTCTTTAATGGACTTTTGACAGGTGCGACAGACTCTTGAACTGTCTAGTACCAGAGACCTTTTCCCATAAACTAGAAACTACTCAAACTATAAGCTAGAAACTCAGTTGATCCTAGCCTGCGTAGCAAGTGTTAGAGCTGCTGGGACTTTTTTGATTTATGACTGCGCGAGAATTGGGGCGAGCGCAAAAATGTAGTTGAGGGGGGAGGGGAGAGGAGAAAAAGGAACAATCGAGGATTGTGTACCAGTCCTGTTTTTTGACAGCTTAGTTTCTTTGTCTCTTTTACAGTCTAATTCACAATCGCCTTGTGCAAATTCTTAGATAACACTTAGCTCCCATTACAGATGGACAGTTGCCACCGCTCTACTTAGGTAATATTTTCCATTTCCATTTGACTGTATTATAATTATTATTATTATTATAATTATTATTATTATTATTATTATTATTATTATTATTATTATTATTATTATTATTATTACTACTATTATTATTATTATTATTATTATTATTATTATTATTATTATTACTATTATTATTATTATTATTATTATTCATTATTATTATTATTATTATTATTATTATTATTATTATTCATTATTATTATTATCGCAACTAGCAACTAGCATGAAACCTTCGCTGCGTTTTAACACGAACTATCATACACTATCATAGATTATAACATAGTCGCGATATAAGCCACGTTCTGTTTGGTCGAAGAGCGTGCTCCATAACTTTATCGTGCACGCCCGTGCTCAATAATATGACGTGAGCAAATGCCGCTTCCTTTCGACTTTTTCTAGCTTTCCTCATTTATAAAGTAACAGAAGATTTACAACTAAGAAGAAAATAGCTTTATTTTCCGAAGAAATCTGTACTACATGAAGTCAAACCGGCACCCAAAGGAAATCAGTAATCAAGTCAACGGTCGACACAGGAAATTATATGAATCAAAACTCACCTATTTCTCGACGGCTTAATTCTAATGGACTAGTGAAATCCATCACAGCAAAGATAAATATCCGTCAAGCCTTCAATGGCTTTGAAATGAAACGGCGTTCATTCATTCCGAAAGCCGCTATACTTGCAGTGTTTACAGTACAGTTTGCTGGCAGCTCGAATAACAAACAAGTCCGCTCGGCAAACATTTCCATCTCTTTCGCTTATGGTGGTTGTTTACATTCTTCGGCGGATCACTTTACTTCTCCAGACCCGCATTCTCTGCTGTAGTTCAAGGTAAATCTCACGTTGTTTTGAAGCGGCGACTTGAAGCGTTCATCTTCAACAATTGTACCGTTCAAAACATTTACATCGTCACGAATTCCAAAGTCAGTCAAGGCTGCTGGCTTTCACCACGCCAGGTTAACAGTACTTTTGGTGTTTTCGTCGATTAAACGACATCTTTTTCATCGACACTCATCAACTTTTAGCTGGCAGAAATGTTAGTAAGTTGTGGCGTCTTTTCAATCATCCAATGAGAGACGGTTTGGTTTGCCTTTTGCGCGTCGAAAGAGAATTTTGCATTCAATCAGAAATGAAAATTTGTTTTCGCTCGTAATTTCGTGTGTCTGTGTTATAAAAGAATTGGTTCATGCTTTTAGCTGTGCATCTATCGAGTTATGGATGCACTTGGGAAGTTGGAGAGCACTCGTGAAGCTAGAGTTGCTCTCGGTTACGCCTCGAGCAAGTCTTACGCTTCTCTCGTGCTCCCCCAACTTCCCGCGTGCATCCATAACTCGATAGACGCACGCTAAGCATGAACCAATTCTTAACGATCATCAACCAGCAAATAGCTTCACGTACGCTTTGCGGACCTATGTTTTCATACGGAATTGAGACACGCCAGGTGTGGTCCTTGTCTGCCTATTGTTTTTCCTGGTCAATTGTTCTGGTTGTAGCATTCAGACAGTTACCTCGTTTATATGCGCGATTTTTTCATTATTGCGTTACAGACGAAACTTGTATAGTTACGCGAGAGATCTTAGTTTGAACATGGATTCATTTTTAAAGCCAAGCACCAGCTTTGCGCGGTACTTTTTAGAAATGCAAAATAGTCTGGTATGTTTGTTTTTAACGTAATATCTTTGTATAGAATATTATTAGAAACTGAGAAAAAGTGAGAAATGTATTACTAATAAAGTTATTATTGATGATATGACTTGATAATAATTATTAATATATTAAATATTAAATATAAAAATTGTGCAAAAAAAATGGGGGGTCCAGGTTTTGTACCTGCCCCAGTTTTAGTCTTGAAAGAAAAAATAAGACATCTAACTAAATCATTCAAGACTCTAAGTTCCGATTGCTCTGAGCGAATACGGTAGCCGAAACTGGCGACAGAAGAGTATTAAAACAATCCTTCGAGGGAAAATGATCAGCATGCAGATTTTAATATATTCTTGAAGTGATCGAGTTACAAAGGCATAGAATATATTTGTCACGGTGATTGTTCGATTTCCACTGACTGACCTTTGTTGCTTGTCCTTTCTGAATAACTATCTGAATTTAACACCAAACGGCATCTGAAGCTGCCGATTTGCTTTCAGGCGCTGATCTCTTTACGGAGTCGTTTCTTCGGCACGCTTCGTGCTGTCGGTCATTACATGATTGTCGTCTTTTCTCTAGACGTATTTGGCGCTGTTCGATCATTACACGATTTCGCCTTGCGCGCGCCTGTTCCCTTCTCTTTTGAAGACGAGCTTTGAGAGACTGTTGTGTTTCAAGTTTTCCAGTTTTCCATTTTCGTAAACACAGTTACGATATACTGTACTTACTTCGTTCAATCTAATTTCTCTTATTGCAAGTAAAACTACAGGGCCACTCGTGGTCGATCCGGCCTTTGTCATTGGTTAAGCAGCGATAGGAACTGGGACGAGGTCGTACGCCAGACAGACAGACAGACTGACTGACTGACAGACGAACATTAAATTTCGAGATGGCGACGCGCTTGGATTCTCCGAATGAGGCGATACTACTGCATTAGCGTTGTGATTATTTCCCTCGCTTCGCTCGGGGATAAAAGAAATATAAAACGCTTGCCGGCTCGGGTTTACACAAACTTTCTCATTCTCCCCAAACTCTCTCTCTCGTGTTTATATCAGGCTATGTAAACACGGCGCGCGTTTTATATTTCTTAATTGCTGCCGTCAGTGTTTACACTGGACACATTTACCGCGGTAAATGCATTTACTTTACCGAAGTAAAATAACCACACGTGTAGACGCTTTACTAAACCTTAGTAAATGCAAAGTCCGAACATGAAATTGCGCAGCATGTGTTGTTCTTGCTTGTGTTTCAGGTTTATGTTCAAATTTTGTATTAGGGAAATTAAGTAATTAATATTTCGGTATGACATTGTGGTTAAAAATATATTGTTCGGTGTCAGTTAGAAAGCAAATACTGTATATATGCTATCATAAACGTCCTTGCTTGTTCGGAGGGCCATATTTGTTGGTTTGGGGTCTGGGGAATTTCTGCCAATAGAGTGATTATCAGTATTACTCACACTGCAAGGACAGACTGTCATTTTATATGATCGGGTTCATTATGTATCCCACACTTTTTATTCACCAATGCCTACATAGTTCCTACTGAGTTCTTACTTTCCTATGGCCTGAAAGCTAACATTTCTAATCGGTAACAGCATGCAATTCAGAATAACTAACCATGTGGCTATCGAGGAAAAACAAAAATGGTCAAACAATGAAGGTAAAATTAAAATATCTCGGTGAATCAGCCGGTTCAGAAACTTTGTACATGCAGCTGCTATATTCAACGGCAAATGGCAAATGAACCGAAGGGTATATTCTATTATAAGTGAGAGTGAAAGTGCAACACAGGATTACTAGTCCTGTAGCAGTTTCAGGTTCTAATTCAGAGCAGATTTGTACAGTCAGTCTGCTAATGATTAAACAAAGTGTTCGGTTATACCGGTTTTTCTTCATCGTCTTTGGTGTTGGAACACCGCTCGCATGCCTCCTCCAGTTTCTTTGCAGAATGAAGCATTCTGTCTCTTTGGAGTTTGTTGATTCGGCCGGTCCTTTGCACCTTTTGTTGACACGTTGCAATATTAGCGGCATAGACCCCTATCTCGTCGAGCAATCGAATATCTTGTTGGGTGATTTCGATGATGTCGCTGACTGTAATTGCTACATCTTTGAGATTATTCTTGCCTTTCTTGCAACTGGCAGCTTGATTCCATCCAAAATAAAGCTGGAAAGAAGCCAATGGGAGTGCGAGTGCAACAGACCCAACCACAAGAGCAGGGGCATTAATTGTTGCACCGCAATTACGCCCACACTTCCCACCGTGCTTGTTGCGGCGACACCAATACTCGAAACCTCCTTATGAAGTTGTTCCCACCATGAAAAATCTCGGACGGCACCTTCAGCAAGCTTCATTCCATCGAAAATTTTGTTTAAGGCGATCTCACTTATCAGCTGCTCCAACTCGTTTGTCAAACTCTCTGATGTGAACTCTTCGTAGACTTCTTCGTCTGGGTACTCGCCAGTGAACATCATGGTTAAAATCTTGCCGGCTTCGGTCGTTTTTACGTTGAGATTGAAAACTTCACTTTTCCATTTGTCGTATTCCTCAACAGCGGCTGGCATGTGTTCGTACAACTTTTTCACGGCTTCGCTGTGATTCGGTTCTTTAAGCTGCAGCCTGACTTCCCTTAGCTGCTATGCTGTACTCAACTTTCCTTCAGTACGTAATAATTTTTGGACTTCTTTGTAATGTCGTCGAAGTTTGCTGTCATGATGAGACAGAAAGGTTGTTTTCTGATCAGCGTCTTTTTGTGCTGCCATGGCGTCGATCGACTTGTATAATGTTCCGACCGTGTACATGCATATCAAATATTAAGTTCAGGTGACTCAAGACACAATTCGAACACATGAACGAAAAGCACTTCTTTGGCATTAAAAAGCTTGCCAGAAAAAGAAAAGACATTTTTTTCTGATGGAGACATTCAGCCAATATTTTCAATGTTTCTGACCGCTGATAATAACAGTTTTGTTGTTCACGAAAGGAGAAAAAGCAGGTGCCAAGTCAACCTCCGATATGGTGTTTTAATTAAGCAGCTTTCTCCACATATGAATCGATTAACCCAAAGGCCATTGGTCGAAAAAGACAATCATGTGATCACCCCATGCCCTTGCTAAATAATTTTTCGCTTATCCGCGTCTATGCAAAGTACTTTCAGGGGAATTTTTTTCCCAGACGCAAAATAATGTCAAAATAGTGAACTGCTTTAACCGAGGACAATGGCGTTTAAGGTGATTCAAGACTTTGGTTTACAATTCGATCGTATGAACGAAAAGCACGCCGATTGTAAAGGGAAAGCGAGAGAGCGCTTTCAAGTAGCAAAGCTGATAAGCCAAGAAATTGGAGTGTTGGCTGCGAACATTAGCGATGATTCTGGGAAGAAAGAAGCTGCCCTGAAAGAGCTCTCCAGTAAATGCGATTTACTGAAGGGCGGCCGCAGTGCTAAATGCAAGGGAGTCACAGAGCAGACTTTGGTGGAATATAAAGCGCTTGCAAGCGGCGTGCTTGATTTGATGAAGCAAGCTGAAGAAGAGGCAAACCAGCAAGGGACAGGGGATTATGGGAAAGATATTGACCTGTGTAAGTTAATACGGACTGCAGTTAACTCGATTATGGAATGTCGCAGTTCAACTAAATATAAAGAACAAACTCGAAAACTTGCATTTGATTTCATGTGATCTTCTGGAAGTTATAGAGCGAGAAAAACATTCGCTTGATAAAATTATGGTCCACCAACAAAGCTGTTTAGATTTGATAGAAAAGCTTCAAGAGGCAGAGACGATTGGCAAGTTACAGGCAGACAAGCTTGCGGTTGTTGCGAACAATCTCGAGAGATCATGTGACGCCTTCTTATCGCTAACGAACTAAGTTTCTGGAGTACATCTTGAGTGGTAGAACTTTGTCAGAAAATTGTTTTAAGAACTTTCATTTGTTCATTGTGTAGTATAGTCAGTTGAGCGGGTCAGAGTTCCATGAAGAGCAGTTTGTTTTCGACTGTACATCTTTGTCAGAAGATTGTAAGAGCTTGGGTTTGTTTATTGCATGTTGAACGGTTCAGAATTTTGTAAAGAGCATGCAGTTTTTACACCATCATTTGTTCGATTTCTCGGAAAACGAACCAGCGTTTAAAGTGAATGTAAATTTAAACAATGTAAATAAAATGCATAAGCGTCTTGAAAAGGTTGGATGGAAAACGCGGAGTGTGGAAAATGAGGAGTATGAAAAATGCGGAGTCTAACGTAATTTTTATGGAAAATGCGGAGTCTGACCTTATTTTTTATGGAAAATGCGGAGTATGAGCTGATTTTTATAAAAATGAGTCCCTTGAGTTTACCAGTAGCAGAGGCCGTTCACACTAGCGAAAATGCGGAGTCCGACGTAATTTTTGTGGAAAATGCTGGGTCGGATAGATCTCATTTCGCGAGTGCATTACCCGGCCAGAATATGAATCTTGGATGGTTTTCCTTTGAAATCATCGGGTAACACGGTGTCATTCTTTTAGGTTAACTGCAACAGAGCCATGATCAGCGCTCTTTCCGCCATTTTAGAACCAAAATACCCCCCCAACGGGCATTGTTTTGTGTTGATTCCGGTAAACTTCCGCTCCGATGTAACAACTTTACTGAATAGTAATTTGACATGCGGTACGTTCATTGAATATCCACCTTAATAATATAGATGCAAAAATCAGAGTTGATTGTACAGATTAATTGATTTTACACACTTCGTTGCCATGACAATCATGCAAGCTCAACTTTTGCATCGAGAAAAATAGTGGCCAAGAGCGAGAGGTTCCCAAAACATAAACAAAGCAGCCATAAAAGTTTAAACTGGGAAATTCAAAGGAACGAAATCGACTCTAAAACAGAGACAAAATGCCTGTAAGAAATTTGGGGAGGAGCTGGCAGAATTATCGTCAAATGAAAGTGGAAATCTACGAGCCCGAAGTCAAGTTATGTTTGGAGATTAGCAAAGTGCCAAGCCATCCGCAGCGAGAATAGCCTGAAACTTCAACAGATCATTGAATGGTCGTGATAGTAAACTTCGTAAGTAGAGTTTGAACGGCCTCTGTTACTGGTAAACTCAAGGGACTCATTTTTATAAAAATTAGCTCATACTCCCCATTTTCCATAAAAATAAGGTCAGACTCCGCATTTTCCATAAAAGTTACGTTAGACTCCTCATTTTCCATACTCCTCATTTTCCACATTCCACATTTTCCACATTCCACACTTTCCGCACTCCGCACTCCACGTTTTCCATCCAACCTCTTGAAAATACCATGGGAACTAGTCAGGTAAACATGATTGCGAAGCCTGTAAATTAATGATGTTCATGTCAGCCCCGGGAAACGGCTTTTTTGGCATGCAACAAAGAACCTGCCAGAAAAATAGAACTAATCAACGAACGATGACACTTTAAGGGACTAATGGAAACTTTTTTTTTTTTGAGTTCCTGGAAAACAAACGCTTTGGGTGAATGCCAATTTTAAAGTGAGCGTCTTTCAATCGAAAATGGTCAGGTAAACATGATTGCGAGCCCGTTAATAACGCGTCATGTTTGCCAAAGAAACTACTTCCTTGGTAATAAAAAAAACTTGCCAGAAAAAGAAAAAACATTTTTTTTCGGGAGACATTCAGCCGATATCTTCAATGTTCCTGACCGCTGATAATAACAGTTTTGTTGTTCATGAAAGAAGAAAGCAGGTGCATGCCAAGTCAACTTCCGATATGATGTTTTAATTAAGGAGCTTTCTCGACATATGAATTGATTAACCCGTGTCACATCTGAATTCTCTGTATCTGGTTACTTGTTAACATTCCAGCCTCTGACGAGGGCATATGGATCCCAAATACGTTTTCACCGAGGTTATCTTCTAATCTATTTAAGATTGCTTCTGCGGTTCCCCGCGCGCTTTCTTTTGTTTGAATTTCCGAAAAAACGAACGTTTTTATGGCTTCTCCAAAGAGTTTGACGTATTCCGAGATTCGCGTAAAAGCTTGCCCTTTCAGTTGCTTCCATAAGAGAAATCCTCGTAAAGTTTGCCGAGGTAAATTTAAAAAAATTACCTCAATTCCTCATGCGACTCAACTCAATGATTTCTCTAGATTAGCCGACACATGAAAGAAAACACAATTTGCTTAGCACGACAAATCTTTTCATAAATTATTGTTTATTTGCAGATGAGCATCTATAGAACATTATTTACAAAGCAGTGGTCTAGGATGGACTGAATACAAGCACAAAACAATATTTACATCATGTTATTAAGCTAACTTTTACTTAAAATACGCTAGTGGCGAGCAAGACTAATAGAAACTATAAAAGCTTATGGAGATTAGGCTTCCTCCAGAGAGATAAATAAACGGGATTTCATAGAAGAACGAAGCAACTATAGTGGGCTAATTTACCTATCGGTTTTCAATAAGATATTGTTTTAGGGATTTTTTGAACATAGAAATACTGGGCAAGGTTAACAATTTGCGAGGTAAGGAATTCCATATTTTTGGTCCTTCATGAAGGATGGTGAATTGTTTAATGTTAGTTTTGCAGTGGTGTGATCTATAGTCAATGGCGTGTCTTGTGTTGTAGTTATGAATGTCTCGGTTAGTTGAAAAAAGGCTGAAAATTGTCAGGTAGAAGTTGATTGTGGTACGAATACATAAAACTTGCTATTAGAAGCGAATTTACACTGAAAACATCAAGAATCTTTAGTTCCCTAAATAAGGGTGCTGTGTGGGCGCGATAATCAGTTGTGGTAATTATTCGGACGATGCGTTTCTGTAAAAGATAAAGTCTATTTAAATTAGAGGGATAGGTCGAAGACCATGCAATATTGCAATAATTAAGGTATGGGTACACTAGGGTATAATATAAGGACAGCATAATTTTTGAAGACAGGAGAAAACGAGATTTACTTATGATGCCAATTGATTTAGACATTTTTTTAGTGACAAAGCTAATGTGGGGCTTCCATGTGAGATGTTCATCAATAAAAACTCCGAGAAACTTTGTCACTTCGACTTGCTTTATAATTTTGTTGTCTATAACTAATGGAATATGTGGTCCCAGTTTCTTTTGTTTAGGACGGAAGATCATATAGTTAGTTTTCCCGACAGTTATACTTTTACTTGTTACTTTCACTACATAGTTATACTTTCACTTGATCGTTTTTATGTCTTGTTGATATTGGTATACAACTCTAATGCATCCTCCAGTTTTCTCGCAAAACTGATAATTATGCACCTATGCAACTGATTGATTCAACCGGTTCTCATGCTCTGTTGACAACTCGCGGTTTTAGCGGCATGCCCTTATCTCATTAACATCTTGTTGGATGCTTTCAGTGATATCGCCAAGTATCTTTGCTGCATTTCTCAGATTGAGCTTGTCTTCCTCGTTCCGGCCAGCTCGATTCCAAACAAACCAAAAGTTGGAAAGCCACCACAGCTGAGAACAGGGGCTTCATTACACCCGCGATTAAGCTCATATATCCAGCCGTGCAAGTTGCAAATGCACTGATGCTCGAAGTGTCTTTATGAATTGCTGCTATCAAGCAAATCTCGGGCCGTATTTTGAGAAAGTTTCGCAGTTGCTCCTATCTGGTTTATGAAACTCTCTGATGTGAACTCTTTGTAGCATGTAGTAATTTTAAACAATTTTGTAATTTATCTAAAGAATTTCTCTTAAACCGAGCCTGTGCAGAGGAAAGCCCTACTCACTGAACACGCAGTATCCGCACATAACTTTATAATATTCTTTCGTGTTTTATGTAGATCTTTGTTTTGGTCTTTTAGTATTGTGTAAAGATTTTAAGTAGAACACGTGTATCTTGCTCATAATTTTTCTCTTATTTATTTTTGTTTCAGGTAGATCAGTGTTTAGGTCTTTACTTTTTGTATAATTAGCTTAGTTTTAGAATAGTTGACAGGTGAAGAGCCACCTCGTGGAAACACTGTCAATAAATCGTTATTATTATTATTATTATTATTATTATTATTATTATTATTATTATTATTATTATTATTATTATTATTATTATTATTATTATTATTATTATTATTATTATTATTATTATTATTGTTGTAGAGTTCTTCGTTTTTGTACTCGCCGGTGAACGTCATGGTTAGAACGGCGAAGGATAAAAAAGAAGTTGCATTTTCTTCCTTTTCTGTAGTATTCAGAAATTGGACTGTTCAGGATTATTTTTGTGAAGAGCCTGCGGTTTCCCAGGCCTGTTTTGTTTGAGCTCCCGGAAACGGAACGCTTTTATGGCGTTGATGAGCGAGTGTCAGTTTAAACAACGTTAATAAGATTGCCAAAAAAATAGGTAAGCATTTTTTTGTCTCTAGTGATGGTATGGATTCCCAATAATTATTTTTTAGCTGCGCTATCTGCCAGTCAGATATTTTATTGAACAGCGTATGCGCTGTTTCAAAATTCATGACATGAAACGAAACCGAAAAGTATCATGTTATCAAATTTGCATACAGATTAAACAACCGCCTCCGAAAATATTGTCAATTGCATATTTATTAGCTGCAGACTGGTGCGTCAGTATAACCAGAATTAAGCGGCTACGGATCTTAATTTTATGATATTATACATAACACGAAAATTGCCGATTTCTTGGAACCACGTAAAGTAAACGTATCACTTTTTTCCAAGAATTTCACGGATAGACGCACTCAATACACTCAAAACACAAGGCGCACAAAGCGCTTTTTGTAAAGTAAATTAACTTCTATTAGTCTTTTTCCAAGAATTGTGTGGATGAACGGGCTCAAACAAACAGCACCTCAACACAATCATATCGAATAAGTTTTCAATATTTCAATAAATCCACTACAAGCAAAACAAAATTGCACGCACGCAGGCAGACTACACAAACTGAAAGATCACCGTTGCCAAGATTTGCATTAGGTCCGGCGCATGTTACGAGCGACGTTTGAAACGGGCCTAAGTATTCTGAATCAAAGAAAATTCCCTGAATTATTGAACGATTGTGAAACAGAAAGAAAATGCCAAATTTTCCCGTGGGTTATTGAGCATTAGCCTGAAATGTCAGTCGTCTCCTGGGTTGAGGGTGATCAAGAGAGTTTTTCCTTGGGTTATTCTAAGCAATTGTGAAACTGAAAAATAGAATCCCCCTTGAAGAAGTATACCTTCAGAAGCGTTTTAACGTTGTTTGAGCAATTGTGAATAAACTTTGGCTTGCTTTTCATGAAGTCTTCAGAAACCAACTGCACCAAACGTTTCTCGTACGAATAAACAGTATTTTCTTGTTAGTACCTTCAATCAGTCAGCTATGTACCGGTTGCATGCCTCGGTGATTTTCATCGCAGAGTGAAGAACTTTGTCCTTTTGCAGCTGGTTAAACATCTTGCTGTTTTTCACCTTCTGTTGGCACTTCGTAATATCATCGACGTAGACTTCCAGCTCACTGAGGAATAGAATATCGCGTTCGATGCTTTCAGTGACGTCGCTCACTTCTATGGCAGCTTTCGTCAGATTCAGTTTGCCTTCTTTCTGTCTGCCAGCCTGATTCCATCCGAACCAAATCTGAAAGGCAAAGATTGCGAGGCCTGCAGTAGGACCGGCACTGGCGGCTATAACCGAACGGAGCCCATGAGCTGCCACCGCATACAAAAACGCACCATAGCCACCCATTGTTGTTATAATGGTACCAGCGGTAGAGATGTTCTCGTAGTGTTGCTGCCAACTTGAAAAATCTCGGGCCGCATCTTGAGCAAGTTTCATTACTTCGATAGCTTTGTTGCGTGCGATGTCACCTTTTAGATGCTGTATTTCGTTGGTAAAACTGTCCGATGTGAAGTCATCGTAAATTTCTTCGTCTGTGTACTTCTCGTTTGTTAGCGCCATGGTTAAAAGCTGACCTATTTGGGACCCTTTTGTGATTAGTTTGACAGACTCCATTTTCCATTTGTTGAACTCCGCAAGAGCTTTTGGCATATCATCGCAAAACCGCTGCGTGGCTTCACTGTGATTAGAATCAAGACGCGTAGTTATTTCTCGTAGTAGTTTTGCCGTAGTCGGCTCAGTGGAGTTTTCTACTACATCCCGGGCTTCTTTGAAGGCTTTTTTGATGTTTCTGTCATTATTTGGGCCAGCTCCATCCTTTTCTGCCATGTCGCCAAAGACTCAATTTTCCAGCGCGTCGCACGGTCACTAAATAAGTATGGGCCAGTAGCTCAACCAATGGTCTGTCATTAGGCTAGTGGCGATTGGTCGAAAAGTCACAACAATCCAGTCAGACTTTCAGACTTTCGCTTTCTATACATTGCGTCATACAACAATTATGTTCTAATGTATGAAAAGTAGGTTTAGGGATCTTCCCTCGCAATTGAGAAGCAGCTGGCGAAATTTTACGGAGAATGGCAAAATGGCAGTAAAAATACCAACCCAGAAGAGTTACAAGATTCCGAATTTGTTTTATAATTATATTGTACACTCGAAATCCCATACAAGCAACCACTGTATTATTTCTCAATTTCCAAACTGTCCAATTAAGGATTAATTTGGATAGTTTTACATAGGATTTTTCCCCAGAAAAACTCGCGTATCCAATTTGAGAATAATTTGGCAGTTGGACTCAGCCAATGAAAATGCTTAGAAAACAATGAAAATGAAAATTGAACCAATCAGCGCACACCTGTGTTCAATGTTGACGTGTACACGCAGCAAAGCCGAAATGAGTATTTTGTATACAATGTACGTGCTCAACTTCGGCTGTTATGTAGAGTTTTTGCAAGGGCTTCGTACAAAGACTTTTGAAGTGTTCTTGGTTTCCCGATACAACGCTCTCACAACTCCCTGATGCCTTACTCTTACATGACAAACGTTCCGGGGGTAATATTTTTAAATATTCTTTACTGATTTTATTTCACTATCACTATCCTTTGCATGAATGAACAACTGAAACCAAAATGCTGTCAGTTGTATGTTATATATTATCGTGTTTTCGGCTTTGCTACGGATTTTAAGCTGTAATATTATTTATATCACAGAAAGATTGCCGATTTCTTGGAAATACGTCAATTATTATCACTTCTTTCCGAGAATTGCGTGGATGGCCGGACTTGAAAACAAAGCAAAATTAAATTCTTCAAAGAAAATGTTGTGAAGAAGTAGAGTATTACTAATTTACGACAGAACAATTGTCGATTTTTAGAAACACTAAAATTAAAATTTACCATTTTTTTCTTATAAATCTGGCTCAACACAATACAGTCATATTGAACAAGTTTTTAATATTCAATAGATCCATCTCAAGCAAATCAAGCTGCCATGTGTGAAATACTAAAATAGCATGCACACAGGTCTACACAAATGTGAAGCAAATATATTTTAGAGAAGAAAATGCCCACTAATCATTATTTAGCTTGCAAGGTGTTCATACTATGTCATGTTTTCTAAAATCACTCAAACTTGAGTTTAATCAGTAGGTCAGTGTCAGTATACGAAACATCAGGTTCAGTGCAAAAAGTATTTTGTTTTAGTGGTTCTTTAAGAATGACGAGCACAGTGCTTCAAGTTCCTTGGCAGCTTTGATAATCTTGTCCACTGTGAGAGTGTTGGGTGTCCCACCTGCTAAGCGTTTCTCTGCCCTGCTTTGCATCTTTGGCATGTCTAGGCCAATGATATCGTACGCCATCTGCAGAAGCAACTGCTGCTCTTGCATGATACGAGCAACTTCACTCAGTTCATTCCTAAGCGCCGTAAGCAGTTTCTCGTTCTCTTTCATCTTGCGATGCTCAACTTGCCCCCATGCTGAGACCGCTTGAGAGAAGACTGAGAAAACGGCCACAGCGGCGCTGAAACCACTTGATGAGAGACTCAGGAGGTTTGGTAGCGTATTTAACGCGGATGTAACTGCCTGGTTCTTGGAGATATCTGCAGTTACATCTTTCATGACCTCCAAACGGCGACCTGCCAGCTGATACTCACTGGCAAGCAGTCCAGACTCTCGGATCAAGTTGACTACATCATCTGCCACACCTTCTAAGGCTTGTGTGACATCCTTTAGCGGCACCAAAAGATCCCGTTGACTGGCTTCCATGTCCTCGGCGAAATCTTCAAATACTTCCTCTTGAGTGTAACGGCCGCTCTGCAGTCCCTCAAATGCCATGATGATGTTGCTGGCAAAATTTTGGACCCTGTTAACGTATCTCTTGGCCTTGATGTCTTCCTTCCTGTACTTTATTGCCGCAGATTCTATTCTGTCGTAAAGCTGAAGCGTTTTAGCGTCGGTGATGTCTAGGTTACAGAGATGGTTCAAAAGCGAGCCTGACATTTGCTTCAGGCTTCCGAGCTTCTCAAGGGAATTTTGTTGTTCCGGAACTGAAACAACTGCATCTTTAGAAGGAGGTACAGCAAGCACCTGATCACTTTTTGACATCTTCTTAGAAATTCAATATGAATCAAGTCCAGTCAGTTTGAATTCAAAATGTTCTGCAGCAAGACGCAGGTTGTTATGTTGTGACTTGCCACTACTAAACTTCCGGTGCTGTACGTTCTCAAAATGTTTCGCTTTCGGATCAATGGTAACCAGACCCTGTATATTTTCATTGCGCATGTTCAGGAGCATGATTGTGCAGTAAGAACAATCAAGAGTCTGGAAACAAAATTAGAAGAATTACGTAGTTTTTTATTTATATCGATGACACAATCGAAAGCGAAATATATCTTTAAAAGGTGTTTCGCCAAGCTGTTTTTGACTTTATTCAAATCTCGCTATGGCTTGTTCAAAGAGTTTGACATGCTCCAAGTTTCGTGGTAAAAGCTCTCACCAGCTTCTTGGTACCTTGCCTTTTCAATTGCTTCCGCAAGACAAACCTTCTGAGATTTTGCTGGGTGAAATTAGAAACATTGCGAATGAATACTTCCTCCGTGCGACCAAAGCGCATCGTATCAACGTTCAGATCAGCGCAATGTCAGAAAACACCCAAATGGCGTTCAGAGACGAATACAACACTGCAGACGCCGTGGATGAAACTCTTGATCAACTGGATTTGGCTGTAGTACTCGCCACGGCGTTAAGTGAAGAGGTTATTCCTGAAATCGAAGAGATCGTTTGTTACGTGCAACATGTGATCAGAGGTATCCAAAGCCTTGAAGAGAAGTGCAAAGGGAAACAAAAAACAGCGGAGAGATTAGTTCAGGTTGGTGCACCGTCTACGGCTGTCTTAGGAGGAGTTGCCGCCGGGTCTGCGTTTGCTGCGGGTTGTGCTACAACTGTAGTCCTTGGTACGTTTTGTGCTGCGGCGCCATTGGCACTGCTGCTCTGCTACTTGGGACTGCAAAAATCTACGCAGCATAAGCGATCTACCCTAGATTTAAGTGAATTAACGTCGGCAATGAATCTTGTGGCGCAGAAACTTCAGGAGCACGTCTTTGCTTTAGATTGTCTGAACACTCATCTGAGAGATTTAGCGAGCTGCAGGAAGGAAGTGAACTCAATGAACGAAATAACTCTGGAGGACATGGCTCGTATTAAGCGAGGAAACTCTCGTCTTCAGAAGGCGTCGGAATTGTATAGAGACCTTGTTAAACCAGTAACACGGCTGGAGAAGAATCAAGAAATTGAGTTTTCAGGGATAGAATCGGCCTTTAATAACCTGAGAATCACCAGTTGAGTCTAGAGGACTAAAATACGTTTTGACTTATCATCTGTAGTAGTGTACATAGTTTACATTTTCACGTTTAACTTTGCTACTAAAGATTACCACAAATTTTGGGTTTTTGCTTTGGGTAAACAGTAGTGATCTCTAATTATTTCAGTATGATATTTTCAGGGTCACTTGGTAGATATGTTGCTGCTGGTCTGGGCACAGGGTCTGGGGAAGTGATTTAAATTACACTCAGAAGAATCAATTTTGACTGTAAAACAAAATGTTTGATATATATTTAATAAAGACATTAACTGAGCCTAGTAGAAGTCTAGAAAAATACATTCTATTCTTTAGAATAAAGCACAATCACTTAAAACGACTATAACCTGATAAAGTACAAGCAATTCAGACTCATATTGTGTCTAGTATCATTGCCATGACAAGGAGGCAGTTCCGTTCTGTTATCAAATCAAACTGTTTAATTTCCGAATGAGCACTAATAGCAACACACCTATGTGATTGCGAAACTGAAAACGTTCGTGAAAATTTTCCTTGAAATTCAATCTGCGAAAGCCCCTTACCTTGATCAATTAGAAAGGGAATATTCCCTTAAGGAATTAAAAAATGTGAAAGCGAAACTAGGCGGCTATAGTTAACTGCTTCTTTTAGCGGGCGAACAGTTTGGGTTTATGATTTTCTTTAAAACTCTGGCCAACTGTTTTACTTATGGGAGTGCCTTTATTCAGCTTCGTTGTACTGGTCGCATGCCTCCGTGATTTTCTTCGCAAAGATAACAACTTTGTCCTTTTGCAGCTCGTTGACCCGCTTGATGTTTTTCACCTTCTGTTGACACTTTATAATTTCATCGACGTAGACTCCTATCTTATCGAGCAATTGAACATCTCGTTCGATGCTTTCTGTGATGTCGCTCACTTCTATTGCTTTCTCCGTAAGATTCTTTTTGCCTTTCCTGTTTCTGTTCGCTCGATCCCATCCGGAGAACAACAGCTGAAGGGTAACGACCGAGACCGCTGCAACAGGACCAACACCGATAGCTAGAGTACGGAGTCCTTGAGCCGTAACCGCATACGCAAATGCGCCGAGGCCAGACAATGTTGCTGCAACGGTGCTAGCAGTTGAAATATCTCCATGAAATTGTTGCCACCATACAAAATTTCGGGCCGCATCTTGAGCAAGCTTCATTCCATCGATAACTTTGCTGTGGGCGATGTCACCTTTCAGTTGTCGTATTTCGTTGGTGAAAGTATCTGATGTGAAATCATCGTATACATTTTCGTCTGTATACTCCTCACCAGTGAACGACAAGGTCAAAGTGAATCCCATTACGGACGTTCAATTAATCTGGCAGCTTCTGTTTTCCATTCAGTGAATTTTGAAACCGCTTCTGGCATGTGATCCTAAAACTTTTGCACGGCTGCATCATGGCTTGGATCAAAATTCTTTTTGACTTCTCTTAGCTACCTTTGGCCACTCGGCTGTTTCTGTTATGTCTCGGGCTCCTTTGAAGGCTTTTTCAATGCTCCTGTCATTATTTGAGCCTGCCCCATCCTTTCCTGTCATGGCGCCGGAACTGTCAAACTGAGTGTATTGTTTATAGGTCGTGACTAAACTGGATACTCCAAAATCAGGTTTCCGAGTGAAGACTGGGACCAAAACAACGAGTTATCGGCGAAGTCGTCCGGAGCCGTTTACGAACATTGTGGACAAAAAAACGACCTCGGTTCGTCTGAAGCATCTAACACCGGAAGACAGTCAAATAAAATTTGGCACTGGAAAGGTTTTAGAAGGAAAAAATTAGCTCGGAGAGAAAATACTAAAGAAGAAAGGCTTGTTATGGCTGATCTGGCACAGATGAATATTGACACCGAAGATAAAAAAATCCCACCGCGTGAACTGTTCCGGAGAGCGATTGAAACGGCTTGTGTACGATCCTGTGTTTCTTGATCAGTCTTAACTCCAGAAGACGAACGCATTCACGATAAGACATGCTATGATAAGACATTTAAGCATTTAAGATTTAAGCATTCGAAGGTGCGAAATGTCAAAAATCACCACAGGGATGATAAGTAAATAGGAACAAAAATGAAGCCCATAGAAGCCAACAGTTATAGACGGATCAGATTTCCAACGTATCCTAAATTTATCCGTATTTACTGTATTAGGATGCTTATATAGATAAGTTATTTTCATCCAAAACCACTGTGTTCTCGAGCAAATGGCCGGCTGACCCGAAATTTTACAAATAAACAGTAATATTGTCCTTTTCACGTTCACGACTACAATGCTTCTTGTGTATATCTGTTGACTGGTTACAGTTTCGACCCATGTCTTGAGCCGCTTCAGGTTTATTTGGAGTTGACCTCCACGTCCGCGTAAAAGGAACACAGGCGGCGCGACGCGGCCAGCCGAACGGACTTGCTAATGCACGCCAAGAACTTTCAAAACATCAACGTCACTGTCGTACTGTTTTCGGAACACGGTCCGAGCTGACGAAAATTTAATTTTTGATTCGGTCCCAGTTTCCTCTCGGAAACCTGATTTTGGAGTCCAGTTTAGTCACAACCATTGTTTATAGTAAATCATTTATGGGTCAGTCGCTCGACCAATGGCCTCGCATTGGACAAGTGGCGATTGGTCGAAAAGGTTACACAAACTCAATCACGTGATAAATGTTTATCACTTAGTAACTTTCACTTTCTTTTGTTGCCGTATGTAATGTATATGAATACATTTAACTGAAAGGGACTTTCCCTTGCAAATTGAGAAGAAGCAGGTGAAATTCAGCGGAGAATGGCGTCTATATCCACAAACCCAGAGGAGTTACAAGATTCCGAAGTTGCTTCACAACTCAAATACATGGAGCAGAAGCACAGTGAACACAAACGGAAAGCGAGAGAGTGTATTCAAGTGACAAAGCGGATAAGCCAGGAAATTGGAGCGTTAGCTGCGAACAGTGCTAGCGTTGATTCTGGGAAACATGAAACCCTGAAAGAACTCTCCAGTAAATACGATTTGCTGAAAGGCGGCCGCAGTGCTGAATGCGAGCTAGTCACAGAGCAGACTTCGTTGGTAGGAGTGGGCCATGTTGTGGCAGAGTATGAAGCACTTGCAAGCCGCGTGCTCCAGTTGATGCAGCAAACTGAAGCAGAGGCAAATCAGCGAGGGACAGGGCATTATGGGAAATACGGTGCAGAGGGATGTTTGCCTGAAGTATATGAGGTAGTAAGTCATACAATCATGGCCCTATTGAAAGTGGAAAGTCACAGTGCCGCAAAGATTCGAGAAACTGCATTCGACTTCAGTGATCTACTGGACGACATAGAACGAGAGAAACAGTCCCTGGATAAACTGATGGTTCACCTTCGAAGCTGTTTGGGTTTGATAGACAAACTTAAAGAGGCAAATAAGATTGGTAAACTACAAGCGGACAAGCTTGTGGCCGTAGCGAACAACCTCGACCGATCGTGTGACGCCTTCTTATTGCTAACGAACTGTTAGTTTCTCGGAATTCATAATCAATGACAATTCTGAATTCTCAAACGTATTAGGAGTTTCTTAGATGCTGTTTTTTTCTTTGCAGTTAAATATGCATTCTGTGAAATTCTGAGAGACGATGAAAGCGATCGATTGTGTGACAGGCTTGTAACTGACGCAGAGGGCTATTAAGTTCACCAATAAATTATTGTGACAAGTATCTTTATTTCTACACGGTAAATATTTAAGCTACTAGCCGGTGGGGCCGTGTTGGTGGAATACCTGTAGAAAGCAGACAGGTTTGGAAGGGAAAACCGTTGGAGTTGCCTCCTTGGATGAAAAACCTTCCTACTACTGCCGGCCGTGGGGATCGAACCCACGACCTCCTTGTTCAGAGCTTCATCACGGATTCTGGTCCACCACCCCAGACCGCTCGGCCACTGAATCAGTCAAACAATGGTTTGCCGAGCAATTTTTTTTTTCGTAATAACTAAATTTCTTTGGAGTCCATGGTCGAGTGGCCATCACTCCCGCAGGACGATTCATATTACCTACGTCTTACATTTTCTTCGCAATGTTTTATTGAATTTGTGTATTTTGAGCTTGGGAGTGAAAAGTTTATCTCTGGCTCGCCAGAAAAAACCGACGGATAAAGTTCGGCGGATAGTGGATTGCACGGGGAAAGTCCCTTGAGAGACTGATTTTATGAGGTGCGGGTTTTTCTCGAACTAATCTCACGGCTATTTGGCTATAAAGACCCAGTGCCGAATGCTAGTCCCTGTGAGACTCCCACATAAAAAGGACAGGGATGCTTGTCGGGAATTTTTGTTTTGATCCCCGCAAGAGGTACTAAAATGAGCGTGGCTCAAGCTTAGTTTGACCCCTAAAAGGTACCAATAAAAGTATACAAATAATTCAAAGTTTCGATGCCTTTAATTGCTATAAGATGATATCATTAACATTTTATCTGACCCCTAAACGGTACCACATCACATTAAAATGTTAAAGTGTGATGTTGAGCACTCTAAGCGGTAGTGATTTTGACCCCTAAGAGGCATGACGAGCATTTCCGTAGAGTACTCCTCCCCCACTCCACCCCACCCCTCGGGTTCATAGTAAACGTTAGGTCAGGGTCGAAGGGAATTCCCCTACGAGCATCCATATCGACTTGGAAACGAAATATTTTGCCATGTTATACCTTCATATACGTGCGCCTTGATTCCAGCTCTACACTACTACAATGAAAGCAGTTTTTAAACTTATAGATAGCCGACCTCGTTTGTCGGCTAATGAGCAGCATCATGGATACTTAGTAAATTGAAAATAAAATCAACTAAGGAAAAATATTCCCTTGAACCTTATATCCTTGCTTTGCTCCGATTTGCATTATAGGTCCGGTGCATGTTAGAAGGGACGTGTGAAACGGCCCTTAATCTTCTGAATGAAGGAGATTTTCCCATGAGTTATTGAACAATTGTTATATTCCCTTGAAACTAAATCTTCTAAAGCGACCTAGGGAATTTCCCCTTGGGCACTGAGCAAATATGAAACTGAAAAATATAAGAAAGTTTCCCCTTGAAACTAAATCTTCTGAGCAATCAAGGGGATTTTCCCTCAAATTATCATGTGAAAGAGAAAGCAAGCAAATATTAAACTACTATAGCTAAATTCCATAAAGTCTCTTTAACCATGAAATCAGTAGTTCAAATATATTTTTCTATACTGTCTCATCACAGGCAGCCCTTCCAATCTTCTGGTGAGATTCAGTTAGATGTTTTTTCGAAAATTAAAGATTACCGAACTTATCTTGGTGTTAATTTTCTAGTGTCTCTGGCTATACCGGTCGCAAGCCTCCCTCATCTTCTTGGCAGAGATAAGAATCCTGTCCTTTTGCAGGTTGTTGATTCGGCCGGTCCTTCTCACCTTCTGTTGACACGTTGCGATGTTAGTGACGTAGACCCCTATCTCATCAAGTAAATGAACATCTTGCTGGGTTCTTTCGGTGATATCGCTGAGTGTTATTGCTGCGTCTGTCAGGTTATTCTTGCCTTCATTGTTTCTGTCACCTCGATTCCATCCAAACCAAAGCTGGAAAGCAACCACCGGAAGTACAACAGGAGCAGAAGCCACAAAAGCAGGGGTTCCAAGTGCTGCACCCGCGATTACGCTCATACTTGCAACCGTGCTCGTTGCAACGGCAGCAATACTCGAAGCCTCCTTATGAAATTGCTTCCACCATGCAAAATCTCGGGCCGCATCTTGAATACGTCAAGTATTATCACTTCTTTCCGAGAATTGCGTGGATCGCCGGACTTGAAAACAAAGCAAAATTAAATTCTTCAAAGAAAATGTTGTGAAGAAGTAGAGTATTACTAATTTACAACAGAACAATTGTCGATTTTTAGAAACACTAAAATTAAAATTTACCAATTTTTTCTTATAAATCTGGCTCAACACAATACAGTCATATTGAACAAGTTTTTAATATTCAATAGATCCATCGCAAGCAAATCAAGCTGCCATGTGTGAAACACTAAAATAGCACGCACACAGGTCTACACAAATGTGAAGCGAATATATTTTAGAGAAGAAAATGCCCACTAATCATTATTTAGCTTGCAAGGTGTTCATACTATGTCATGTTTTCTAAAATCACTCAAACTTGAGTTTAATCATTAGGTTGTGTCAGTATACGAAAAATCAGGTTCAGTGCAAAAAGTATTTTGTTTTAGTGGTTCTTTAAGAATGACGAGCACAGTGCTTCAAGTTCCTTGGCAGCTTTGATAATCTTGTCCACTGTGAGAGTGTTGGGTGTCCCACTTGCTAAGCGTTTCTCTGCCCTGCTTTGCATCTTTGGCATGTCTAGGCCAATGATATTGTACGCCATCTGCAGAAGAAACTGCTGCTCTTGCATGATACGAGCAACTTCACTCAGTTCATTCCTAAGCGCCGTAAGCAGTTTCTCGTTCTCTTTCATCTTGCGATGCTCGACTTGCCCCCATGCTGAGACCGCTTGAGAGAAGACTGAGAAAACGGCCACAGCGGCGCTGAAACCACTTGATGAGAGACTCAGGAGGTTTGATAGCGTATTTAACGCGGATGTAACTGCCTGGTTCTTGGAGATATCTGCAGTTACATCTTTCATGACCTCCAAACGGCGACCTGCCAGCTGATACTCACTGGCAAGCAGTCCAGACTCTCGGATCAAGTTGACTACATCATCTGCCACACCTTCTAAGGCTTGTGTGACATCCTTTAGCGGCACCAAAAGATCCCGTTGACTGGCTTCCATGTCCTCGGCGAAATCTTCAAATACTTCCTCTTGAGTGTAACGGCCGCTCTGCAGTCCCTCAAATGCCATGATGATGTTGCTGGCAAAATTTTGGACCCTGTGAACGTATCTCTTGGCCTTGATGTCTTCCTTCCTGTACTTTATTGCCGCAGATTCTATTCTGTCGTAAAGCTGAAGCGTTTTAGCGTCGGTGATGTCTAGGTTACAGAGATGGTTCAAAAGCGAGCCTGACATTTGCTTCAGGCTTCCGAGCTTCTCAAGGGAATTTTGTTTTTCCGGAACTGAAACAACTGCACCTGTAGAAGGAGGTACAGCGAGCGCCTGATCACTTTTTGACATCTTAGAAATTCAATATGAATCAAGTCCAGTCAGTTTGAATTCAAAATGTTCTGCAGCAAGACGCAGGTTGTTATGTTGTGACTTGCCACTACTAAACTTCCGGTGCTGTACGTTCTCAAAATGTTTCGCTTTCGGATCAATGGTAACCAGACCCTGTATATTTTCATTGCGCATGTTCAGGAGCATGATTGTGCAGTAAGAACAATAAAGAGTCTGAAGACAAAATTAGAAGAATTACGTAGTTTTTAATTTATATCGATGACACAATCGAAAGCGAAATATATCTTTTAAAAGGTGTTTTGCCAAGCTGTTTTTGACTTTATTCAAATCTCGCTATGGCTTGTTCAAAGAGTTTGACATGCTCCAAGTTTCGTGGTAAAAGCTCTCACCAGCTTCTTGGTACCTTGCCTTTTCAATTGCTTCCGCAAGACAAACCTTCTGAGATTTTGCTTGGTGAAATTAGAAACATTGCGAATGAATACTTCCTCCGTGCGACCAAAGCGCATCGCATCAACGTTCAGATCAGCGCAATGTCAGAAAACACCCAAATGGCGTTCAGAGACGAATACAACACTGCAGACGCCGTGGATGAAACTCTTGATCAACTGGATTTGGCTGTAGTACTCGCCACGGCGTTAAGTGAAGAGGTTATTCCTGAAATCGAAGAGATCGTTTGTTACGTGCAACATGTGATCAGAGGCATCCGAAGCCTTGAAGAGAAGTACAAAGGGAAACAAAAAACAGCGGAGAGAGTAGTTCGGGTTGGAGCGCCCTCTACTGCTGTCTTGGGAGGAGTTGCCGCCGGGTCTGCCTTTGCTGCGGGTTGTGCTACAACTGTAGTCCTTGGTACGTTTTGTGCTGCGGCGCCATTGGCACTGCTGCTCTGCTACTTGGGTTTGCAAAAATCTACGCAGCATAAGCGATCTACCTTAGATTTAAGTGAATTAACGTCGGCTATGAATCTTGTGGCGCAGAAACTTCAGGAGCACGTCTTTGCTTTAGATTGTCTGAACACTCATCTGAGAGATTTAGCGAGCTGCAGGAAGGAAGTGAACTCAATGAACGAAATAACTCTGGAGGACATGGCTCGTATTAAGCGAGGAAACTCTCGTCTTCAGAAGGCGTCGGAATTGTATAGAGACCTTGTTAAACCAGTAACACGGCTGGAGAAGAATCAAGAAATTGGGTTTTCAGGGATAGAATCGGCCTTTAATAACCTGACAATCACCAGTTGAGTCTGGAGGACTAAAATACGTTTTGACTTATCATCTGTAGTGTACATAGTTAGCAATTTCACGTTTAACTTTGCTACTCTTAAGATTACCACAAGTTTTGGGTTTTTGCTTTGGGTAAACAGTAGTGATCTCTAATTATTTCAGTATGATATTTTCAGGGTCACTTGGTAGATATGTTGCTGTTGGTCTGGGCACAGGGTCTGGGGAAGTGATTTAAATTACTCAGAAGAATCAATTTTGACTGTAAAACAAAATGTTTGATATATATATTTAATAAAGACATTAACTGAGCCTAGTAGAAGTCTAGAAAAATACATTCTATTCTTTAGAATAAAGCACAATCACTTAAAACGACTATAACCTGATAAAGTACAAGCAATTCAGACTCATATTGTGTCTAGTATCATTGCCTTGACACGGAGGCAGTTCCGTTCTGTTATCAAATCAAACTGTTTAATTTCCGAATGAGCACTAATAGCAACACAACTATGTGATTGCGAAACTAAAAACGTTCGTGCAAATTTTCCTTGAAATTCAATCGGCTGCGAAAGCCCCTTACCTTGATCAATTAGAAAGGGAATATTCCCTTAAGGAATTAAAAAATGTGAAAGCGAAACTGGGCGGCTATAGTTAACTGCTTCTTTTAGCTGGCGAACAGTTTGGATTTATGATTTTCTTTAAAACTCTGGCCAACTGCTTTACTCATGGGAGTGCCTTTATTCAGCTTCGTTGTACTGGTCGCATGCCTCCGTAATTTTCTTCGCAAAGATAACAACTTTGTCCTTTTGCAGCTTGTTGATCCGCTTGATGTTTTTTACCTTCTGTTGACACTTTATAATTTCATCGACGTAGACTCCTATCTTATCGAGCAATTGAACATCTCGTTCGATGCTTTCTGTGATGTCGCTCACTTCTACTGCTTTCTCCGTAAGATTCTTTTTGCCTTTCCTGTTTCTGCTCGCTCGATCCCATCCGGAGAACAACAGTTGAAGGGTAACGACCGAGACCGCTGCAACAGGACCAGCACTAATAGCTAGAGTACGAAGTCCTTGAGCCGTAATTGCATACACAAATGTGCCGAGGCCAGACAATGTTGCTGCAACGGTGCTAGCAGTTGAAATATCTCCATGAAACTGTTGCCACCATGCAAAATTTCGGGCCGCATCTTGAGCAAGCTTCATTCCATCGATAACTTTGTTGTGGGCGATGTCACCTTTCAGTTGTTGTATTTCGTTGGTGAAAGTATCTGATGTGAAATCATCGTATACATCTTCGTCTGTATACTCTTCACCAGTGAACGCCAAGGTCAAAGTGAATCCCATTACGGACGTTGCTTCAATTAATCTGGCAGCTTCTTTTTTCCATTCCGTGAATTTTAAAACCGCTTCTGGCATGTGATCGTAAAACTTTTGCACGGCTGCATCATGGCTTGGATCAAGACCATTTCGGACTTCTCTTAGCTGCCTTTGCCTACTCGGCTGTTTTTCTGCTATGTCTCGGGCTTCTTTAAAGGCTTTTTCGATGCTCCTGTCATTATTTGAACCTGCCCCATCCTTTCCTGCCATGGCGCCGGAACTGTTAAACTGAGTGTATTGTTTATAGTAAATCATTTATGAGTCAGTCGCTTGACCAATGGCCTCAAATTGGACAAGTGGCGATTGGACGAAATGGTTACACAAACTAATCACGTGATAAATGTTTATCACTAAGTAACTTTCACTTTCTTTCGTTTCCGTATGTAATGTATATGAATATATTTAACTGAAAGGGACTTTCCCTTGCAAATTGAGAAGAAGCAGGTGAAATTCAGCGGAGAATGGCGTCTATATCCACAAACCCAGAGGAGTTACAAGATTCCGAAATTGCTTCACAACTCAAATACATGGAGCAGAAACATAGTGAACACAAACGGAAAGCGAGAGAGTGTATTCAAGTGACAAAGCGGATAAGCCAGGAAATTGGAGCGTTAGCTGCGAACAGTGCTAGCGATGATTCTGGGAAACATGAAACCCTGAAAGAGCTCTCCAGTAAATACGATTTGCTGAAAGGCGACCGCAGTGCTGAATGCGAGCTAGTCACAGAGCAGACTTCGTTGGTAGGAGTAGGCCATGCTGTGGCAGAGTATGACGCACTTTCAAGCCGCGTGCTCCAGTTGATGCAGCAAACTGAAGAAGAGGCAAATCAGCGAGGGACAGGGGATTATGGGAAATACGGTACAGAGGGATGTTTGCCTGAAGTATATGAGTTAGTAAGTCATGCAATCATGGCCCTAATGAAAGTGGAAAGTCACAGTGCCGCAAAGATTCGAGAAACTGCATTCGACTTCAGTGATCTACTGGACGACATAGAACGAGAGAAACAGTCTCTGGACAAACTGATGGTCCATCTTAGAAGCTGTTTGGGTTTGATAGACAAACTTAAAGAGGCAAATCAGATTGGTAAACTACAAGCGGACAAGCTTGAGGCCGTAGCGAACAACCTCGACCGATCGTGTGACGCCTTCTTATTGCTAACAAACTATTAGTTTCTCGGAATTCATAATCAATGACAATTCTGAATTCTCAAACGTGTTAGGAGTTTCTTAGATGCTGTTTTTTTCTTTGCAGTTAAATATGCATTCTGTTAAATTCTGAGAGACGATGAAAGCGATCGATTGTGTGACAGGCTTGTAACTGACGCAGAGGGCTATTAAGTTCACCAATAAATTATTGTGACAAAAGTAAAAGTAAAGTAAAGTATCTTTATTTCTACACGGTAAATATTTCAGCTACTAGCCGGTGGGGCCGTGTTGGTGGAATACCTGTAGAAAGCAGACAGGTTTGGAAGGGAAAAACCGTTGGAGTTGCCTCCTTGGATGAAAAATCTTCCTACTACTGCCGGCCGTGGGGATCGAACCCACGACCTCCTGGTTCAGAGCTTCATCACGGATTCTGGTCCACCACCCCAGACCGCTCGGCCACTGAATCAGTCAAACAATGGTTTGCCGAGCAATTTTTTTTTCGTAATAACTAAATTTCTTTGGAGTCCATGGTCGAGTGGCCATCACTCCCGCAGGACGATTCATATTACCGGCTAAGTCTTACATTTTCTTCGCAATGTTTTATTGTGTGTATTTTGAGCTTGGGAGTGAAAAGTTTATTTCTGGCTCGACAGAAAAAACCGACGGATAAAGTTCGGCGGATAGTGGATTGCATGGGGAAAGTCCCTTGAGAGACAGTGATTTTATGAGGTGCGGGTTTTTCTCGAACTAATCTCACGGCTATTTGGCTATAAAGACCCAGTGCCGAATGCTAGTCCCTGTGAGACTCCCACATAAAATGGACAGGGATGCTTGTCGAGAATTTTTGTTTTGATCCCCGCAAGAGGTACTAAAATGAGCGTGGCTCGAGCTTAGTTTGACCCCTAAAAGGTACCAATAAAAGTATACAAATAATTCAAAGTTTCGATGCCTTTAATTGCTATAAGATGATATCATTAACATTTTATCTGACCCCTAAACGGTACCACATCACATTAAAATGTTAAAGTGTGATGTTGAGCACTCTAAGCGGTAGTGATTTTGACCCCTAAGAGGCATGACGAGCATTTCCGTAGAGTACTCCTCCCCCACTCCACCCCACCCCTCGGGTTCATAGTAAACGTTAGGTCAGGGTCGAAGGGAATTCCCCTACGAGCATCCATATCGACTTGGAAACGAAATATTTCGCCATGTTATACCTTCATATACGTGCGCCTTGATTCCAGCTCTACACTACTACAATGAAGCAGTTTTTAAACTTATAGATAGCCGACCTCGTTTGTCGGCTAATGAGCAGCATCATGGATACTTAGTAAATTGAAAATAAAATCAACTAAGGAAAAATATTCCCTTGAACCTTATATCCTTGCTTTGCTTCGATTTGCATTATAGGTCCGGTGCATGTTAGAAGGGAAACGGCCCTTAATCTTCTGAATGAAGGAGATTTTCCCATGAGTTATTGAACAATTGTTATGTTCCCTTGAAACTAAATCTTCTAAAGCGACCTAGGGAATTTCCCCTTGGGCACTGAGCAAATATGAAACTGAAAAATATAAGAAAGTTTCCCCTTGAAACTAAATCTTCTGAGCAATCAAGGGGATTTTCCCTCAAATTATCATGTGAAAGAGAAAGCAAGCAAATATTAAACTACTATAGCTAAATTCCATAAAGTCTCTTTGACCATGAAATCAGTAGTTCAAATATATTTTTCTATACTGTCTCATCACAGGCAGCCCTGCCAATCTTCTGGTGAGATTCCAGTTAGATTTTTTTTTCGAAAATTAAAGATTACCGAACTTATCTTAGTGTTAATTTTCTAGTGTCTCTGGCTATACCGGTCGCAAGCCTCCCTCATCTTCCTGGCAGAGATAAGAATCCTGTCCTTTTGCAGGTTGTTGATTCGGCCGGTCCTTCTCACCTTCTGTTGACACGTTGCAATGTTAGTGACGTAGACCCCTATCTCATCAAGTAAGTGAACATCTTGCTGGGTTCTTTCGGTGATATCGCTGAGTGTTATTGCTGCGTCTGTCAGGTTTTTCTTGCCTTCATTGTTTCTGTCACCTCGATCCCATCCAAACCAAAGCTGGAAAGCAACCACCGGAAGTGCAAGAGGAGCAGAAGCCACAAGAACAGGGGCTCCAAGTGCTGCACCCGCGATTACGCTCATACTTGCAACCGTGCTCGTTGCAGCGGCACCAATACTCGAAGCCTCCTTATGAAATTGCTTCCACCATGCAAAATCTCTGGCCGCATCTTGAGCAAGCTTCATTCCATCGATAACTTTGTTGTAGGTAATTTCACTTCTCAGTTGCTCCATCTCGTTTGTCAAACTCTCTGAAGTGAACTCTTCGTAGACTTCTTCGTTCGTGTACTCGCCAGTGAACGTCATGGTTAAAAACTCGCCAGCTTCGGTCGTTTTTACAATTAATCTGGCAGCTTCTCTTTTCCATGCGTTGTATTCCTGAACAACGGGTGGCATGTGATTGTAGAACGCTTTTACGGCTTCGCTGTGACTCGGATCGAGAAGTACGGTGACCTCTCTTAGCTTCTGTGCTGCACTTAGCTCTAGATTTTCTGGATTTTGGGCCTCTCTAAAGTCTTGTCGGATTATTCCGTTGTAATGAGCCAAAAAGTTTGCTCCGCCTGCATTCCGAAATCTTTGAGCCATGGCGCTAGAAGATCAACAAGTTGTGGTGAGAATCAGTTCAGCTTTAAAAGTGGTTATACATAAAAATAGCTCGACCAATCATCTCGCTGCATTTAATTTGATGGGCATGGACTCAACTTACAATCACATGTTTTGAATTTACAATGACCAAGCAACTTTCGCTTTCTTCGCAGCTTATGGGCATAAACGCAAAGCAGTGAATGGACTACAGTTCTACGCTAGAATGGCGTTTAAAATGAATATCACCACAATAGAAGAAGGAACAGGTCGCAGATTTAATGACATGCACCAACAGCACGCGGAATATAAGCATAAAGCGAGAGAGTGTATTCAAGTAACAAAGCGGATAAGTCAAGAAATTGGAGCGTTGGCTGCGAACAGTGTGATCAACGATGACTCTGAGAAACATGAAACCCTGAAAGAACTCTCCAGTAAATACGATTTGCTAAAAGGCAGTTTCAGTTACGAATCGAATCGAGATACAGAGCAGACTTCGTTGGTGGAAGTAGGCTATGTTGTGGAGGAATATGAAGCACTTGCAAGCAGCGTGCTCGATTTGATGAAGCAAGCTGAAGAAGAGGCAAATCAGCGAGGGACAGGGGATTATGGGAAATACGGTGCAGAGGGTTGCTTGCCTGAAGTATATGAGTTAGGAAAGACAGTAAAGACTGCATTTATGGCCCCCTTTGTGGAAAGTCGAAGCTCTGCAAGGGAACACATTCGAGAAATTGCATTCGATTTCAGTGATCTACTGGACGACATAGAACGAGAGAAACAATCTCTGGATAAACTGATGGTCCACCTTAGAAGCTGTTTGGGTTTGATAGACAAACTTAAAGAGGCAAATAAGATTGGTAAACTACAAGCGGACAAGCTTGTGGCCGTAGCGAACAACCTCGACCGATCGTGTGACGCCTTTTTATTGCTAACGAACTGTTAGTTTCTCGGAATTAATAGGCTGTTTGGTTTATTTTTTGTTTTGCTTGTTTTCTTTTGTTTTTCTTTACAGTGATGTATTCTATTAAATTCTGAGAAACGATGAAAGCGACTGATTGTGTGACATGCATTGTAACTGAAATAGAGGGCAATTTAGTAAACTCACCACTTCACACTCCAGGTTTCAGTAAAACCAAGATCGATAGCATATTGCACGGGTATTCCCCTAACTAGTTTTGGTTGTCGTAAGAGATCCGTCCGGGAAGTGCTAAAAAGAATAATTTTGCTTCACTGGAGCGTTTGTAGGACTTTTCCCTCTTGAAGTTTTCCCCGACTGCCTCCACCACTCCCCGCTCGCCCCTTAATATCACCTGGTTACAATTCCGTTCTTGCCTGGCCACTAAGCTAAGCACGAGTGAGAAGTAAATCGTGTTAAAGAAGCTTTTGCTTTTGATCGGCAAACTTCCTGTATATGCGAAACAAAGTTTCTTTGCTGACTTCTGCCGTCAGGTTCTGTATCTCAAGTGGCAGGAAAGGGAACGCTTCTTGTAGTCGAGTCGTTGTAAAGTTAAACCTCGGTCATCGCGGATTTATTAATAACCGGAACATGGCTTCGTCTTCAAGTTCTCCCGACGAGAAGTTCAATTTGATTACCAGGAATCTCCAGGTATATGGATCTTACATAAAGTAGCTTACGTAGATCAGACAGGTTTATTAGATTTGATTTTTTCCTTAAAACCACCATTTTTTCCCCTGTGAATTTGATGTTACACGTTGTTTCCGAAAAAAATATTGCATCAGCTGGAATGTGAAGATTTAATATTGTATCGTATTTCCGTTAGTTCGAACAGACTGGACGTCAAAGTGTCGATTCGTGTGGTTACACTTAATTGATAGTTACTATGTCTTGTATCAGAAACAATCTTCTGGGAAATTTGAGAATGGGGTTTGGAGATGGGGGTGGGAGGGAGGGGAGGGGTGTTGGTGTGAGCGGGTTACCACTCCCCTATTCCTGTAGGAACGTTCTGCTGGTGGGGATTTTAGGGTCATCTTCAAGGTATACTAGAAATAGGACAATTACACATACATATATCCCCTCGCCTTGATTTCTCTTTACTCTGCAGCTAGAACAGGTACAGGTGTACAGTATTATTTTCGAAATTTGCATATTGTCACAATCAGGTTATTGTGTGATTTGTTTATTCCTGAAAATAAAATTTTGAGCCATTCCAGTGCAGTTAAACATTTTGTTACTGATGCAGTTAAACACCCAGCTGATTATTATCAGGTTTGTTATATGTAGTTCCCCGCAGCAACAATTTTCTGATGAATGCTTGGCTATTTTGTAGGAAGTACTTGGGGAAGATCGTTTGCGAGCCATACTGGCTGAACGCAACATTTCACTCTACTGGGGCACTGCAACAACAGGAAGACCCCATGTGGCATATTTTGTTCCCATGACCAAATTGGCAGATTTCTTGAAGGCTGGTTGTGAGGTAATTACTAATTTGACACAGTTAGGTAACATCCAGTAAAGCACCCCTACACCTAAATCAGAAAACTTTTGGTGAAGTTCCCCTGCACCTTAGGATTCATTGTCAACTGTACTGGGATAACGTACTAAAAGCAGGTCGCAAGAAGATGGTGGAAACTGTATAACTTCAAGATCAGTCCATGATATCTCTTTATGAGGTTCCCTCGCTTGACAGTGAAATTAGGCAATAGAAATGGCAGCAAGATGCGGTGAAAAGATTACATTTCCATCACAAGAAAAGCCACCAGAGCAAAACAAATAAGCCGACTAAAGACTTTGTACTTTTAAATTGCTGAGGAATTTTCTGGATTTTCCTGTGCTCCCACTCCAAATAAGGTTCCCCTGCTGTATTTTGTTGTATGTTCATATAATCACACCTGTTGCTCGTTCAGGTTACTGTCTTGTTAGCTGATGTCCATGCGTACCTTGACAACCTAAAAGCTCCTTGGGAACTGCTAGCACAACGAGTGCGTTACTACGAGGAAATAATAAAGGTTGGTAATACAATCAAGATTGCTAAGTCCATGTGCAATGTATATATCCATACTTTGATAGTCTAAAAACTACAAACTATAGATGTTTACTTTTTACATTGTTGTTAATGGAGGTTAGCTCCACTCCTAAGTTCTGAAAGACCCATGTACACATTCCTGGAATCCTGCTTGAAAACCAAGGAAAATAGATCTTGATTTCTCTTTATACATTCTACAGCCTTTGAAGGAACTAACTGTAAATTTGATATAAAAACATTAGCATGACCTCTTCTTGTCCATTTCATGTGTAGTTATTGTTGTTTTCTTAACCTCGAGGCGATGCTAGAATCAATCAATGTTCCACTGGATAAGCTGAAATTTGTACGAGGGACAGACTATCAACTTAGCAGGTGAGGACAATAAATTATAACCTACCTCCTTTTACTATGGTTGTGGTGTAAATGTAACAAATTATGTAGTACAGCACTGTGAAAGTATGGGATATACTGTACAGCATACACAAAACATGAACACTAAGCTTTCGTCGTTCATTACTGTCTGTATGAACAAACATACAAACTTATATTCACAGGACAGATACATTGTACAACACATTGTAAACATGATTTTGATACGAAAACCTGTCATGAATTTATTCTCATAGGGATTATATTTTAGATGTGCTAAGAATGACAACAGTCACAACAGAGGTAGGACATTTTGGTACCAAGCTACACATGTCTAATGAAAATGTTTTCGGCAGCTTGATGTGATCATGACTTAATAGCTTAGGATAGTTCAAACAGAGCAAGTTGTCAGGAAAGTCTAGTAGCCCTGGGCTAGTAGAGAGTGCTTTCATCAGACCCTGTGTATGATTCAATCATCTCAGCTGGGTACCACACATGCATTTGATAAATTTGTAATTAGCATGCAGGATATGTGTGCATGCATAATCCTTAAGTATTTTTCTGACATCAATAGCATGATGCCAAAAAGGCTGGAGCAGAGGTTGTAAAGCAAGTTCAACACCCTCTGCTCAGTGGATTGCTGTATCCTGGACTTCAGGTACTGTGGAGCTGTTTTGTGTTATCCAAATTCCACTTGTGTCAATCTATATATAAATGCATTCTTTTTTTATTGTTTTTTCATCACTCACTCATTCACTAGCATTTTGTTTTGTGCATTTCCAGTTATTCACTTCAGTCAAACTCTTTGGCTCACTCAGTATAAAAAACATTAATCTCAATGGCATTTATTTTGCTCAAAAGTACCTTTGAGGGAAGCTATGACCCCCATCCCCCATTGAATCCCCATTCACAGATACCTGGAGCTACCTTAGAGTAGTATGGTTGTACAGTTCATTTAACTTCCTGTTTTTGTTGGTAGGCCCTTGATGAAGAATACCTGAAAGTGGATGCCCAGTTTGGAGGAAATGATCAGAGAAAAATCTTTACATATGCAGAAAAGGTTAGTGTACAGTAGGTGTTCATGCTGGTAAATGTTCAATCACGCATGCAGACATCCCATTTCACGCGATGTTCTCCGTAAATATTGCATTTTTGTTGCTGCTTACGCATTTTATTCCAACTAACAGATGTATCTGCGGACGTAAATATGATTTTACAATGTTTAATGCTACTAATGCAACAGACTTGGCCATTGATGAATTTTTAACCATTTCCTTTGTACTCAACTTTCACAAATTCAACACATTTCTCAAAATTATCCACCTACCATCAGTTGTCCACACACAATACGCTAGACTCAAATTAACAAGTTATTTTCTGTACGCAGTTTTCATTCTTTGTACACAATGTGTTTGGATACTGCCGACAACAATAGCATGCGTGGGAATGCAATGCTATAAATTTCAACAAACGCCAGCATTTTACTTCCACTATGGAACTCCTATAGTTTATTGTATATTTCCAGAGTGCGCCAAAGTAAACAGTTGACATCAGTAGCCCATGATTTCAGCACATCGGGTGTTTCTTTCAAATGAAAATCACAACCTGAATTACAAATCATTTTCAAAGCCTTGCAGTAGCCACATGTACGCATTGCGGGCCTATTTTTTGAGAATGTTCCGTGTTCGCGTATGCGAAACTGCACCGAACATCGTGATGTGTTTTTTTTTTTTTTTTTTTTTGTTTTTTGTTTTTTGTTTTTTGTTTTTTTTTGTTTTTGTTACTTTATTGCGGAGATGTGTCATTGTATTAATAGTTTTTTTTTTCACCAGTATCTTCCCATCATGGGTTACAGCAAGCGCATTCACCTCATGAACCCAATGGGTAAGGCATCCGATCCATACTAACTTATGATGAACATAGTATGAGCATGGAGTGACTTTACCTACCAAGTCAGTGACCGTACTGACCAAAAACCGAACACGTTTCAGACCACATACAGTAATAACCACGTTACTAACTGTATACGGACCATGTTTACCGACCACACGATGACCACATACCGAACACGTTAACGATCACGTTACCAACCACATACGGACCATGTTTACCAACCACAAACAGTAATGACTACGTTACGAACCATTACGGACCACGTCACCAACCACATACGGACCATGTTTACCAACCACAAACAGTAATGACTACGTTACGAACCATTACCGGCCACGTAATGACAACGTTACCAACCACACACGGACCACGTTTACCGACCACATAACCACGTTACGAACCACATACGGACCTTGATTACCGACCACATGATGACCACCTCACCAACCACATAGGGACCTTGTTCACCGACCACAAAATGACCGCGTTTACCGACCAGTGCAACTTTTACAATTACCTTAGGTTTACATGTACATATGTATACCCGTGACTTTATTCAGTGAAGCAGGTCTGACTGAGTTTTGTTCTGTATTTTTCAATACAGTGACATTAATGGGGCTTTTTCTAATCGCACTTTCAGTCTGTCTATCTTGTCCGTTCAGTGATGAATTACCGTTTATCGTGTCACAAAATCCCATGCAATTGTGCGCTGAATGTATGGCCAAATTCTCTTTATGATCTTGTAAATTCAGGTGCTTGAGTGGAGAAACCGCGTCATTTCCGACCCCATCTTACACTCTCTTTTCTTGGTTTGTTTGTGTTTACAGTTCCAGGATTGACGGGCACGAAAATGAGTTCTTCAGACGAGGTGAGGAAGCGAATCAATTTTCGACCCTGCAGTCCTTTTCTTTAAATTTCTACATTAGAAATGGAAATAACATCAAAACGTATTTCCGCAGTGCCGAGTTGAGCAAGTGCAGCACTATTCATGTGTCACGTGCTATTAGATTTGACTGACACAGTTTCTTCTTTTGCAGGATTCCAAGATTGATCTGTTGGATAGTGCTTCAGCTGTTAAGAAGAAGCTAAACAAGGTACAGTAGAGGTTTTCAAACAGTTCCTACGGCCGCTCGCGAACTTCAACGACAAAAGTCGTGGGCATGTCGGAACTAGATTGATTAGATAACGTTGTTAGTTCTTGTACTTGTGGTCGTTGTCGTCGTTGTCGTTGTGTCGTCGTCGTTGTCGCGTCGTCATCGTCCTTGTGGTTGTCGCTGTTTGCCGTTGTCGTTTTTGTTGTTGTCGCCGTCATTGTTGTCGGCATCGTCGTCGTCGTCATTGTTGTCATTGGGAGCTTAAGCAAACTTAGGACGGCAACGGCAAACTCGAGGAACCAGGAAAAAATGTCTCTGCCCCTCTCAGTTCAGTTTTTGCCGAGGCTCTAGTGCGTTCATCGTCTCTTACTAAGAAGAACAACTGCCTTAATTTAATTAAGTCGCACGCGAGAGCACGACGACCCACGCCTTTTGTTTTCTGCAATTAGTTTTATTGTTGCCGTCTTCCTCTCCCGTTCTGGTGCTTAAAGTCATTATTGTCGCTTTTATGGTCTCTGCCATCGTTGTCGTTGTCGTTTCTCTAAAACATCAGCAGGCGTTCAGCATAACCACGTCAACACGCCGATGCAGACTAAAAACGAGAACCCGGTTGCTCAGGCTCGAATGAGCTAATCCAGGATTAACCAAATTCTTCACTTTCAACCTCTTGGCTAACAAACTGAAGGGTTTTTGAGCAAAAACCAACTAAAAAGCTTTCTCTAGATCAAGTTATATTAGTGAAGTCGTGTTATCAGCGAAACTTTCCTATTTTTAAGTTGGAAGATGACAATGTCTTGACCTAATCAAGGATTAGCCCAATCGAGCTTTGAGCGACTGAGTTTCACGTGCTCACTCGTGGTATTCTCTTTTTTCCATCTCGTCATTCATGGTCTTTCTCGTTTGAAGGCATTTTGCGAAGAAGGAAATATCGAAGAGAATGGCATTTTGGCGTTTGTGAAGTTTGTCGTCTTCCCCGTGCTAGAAATGAAAAATGAAACAGGTACAGTAGTTCTCTTCACTTGGGACTCGCAAAGATCTACGACGCATCGGGCATTAGAGTGGACGACTTTTCATTGCGTGGTCTTCGTGGTTAATTATTAGCAGGCGTACTGTACGGACGCAGCGGAAATACGTTCTTGCCGACAATTCCATTGGTCAGCGTTAGTTGCCATTACTACTGTATGTAGCCAAGAACCTCTCTTGATGTAGCTCAGTCTTAACTCGTGCAAGGCTCGTTTTTCTTGTTCACAGCTTATGATATACGAAATGCATTTGAACTAATTTTTAGTCGAGTATCGAGTCCTGGTATTGAGTTTCTTAGCCAAGTCTCGAGGTTTTACGAGCGTTACACTAAACTACAAAATCTTCACTTGACTCCACAATTTTGTGCAATTATACTAATGACTCACAAATAAGGTTACCGCACGACCGAAAAACCGATTTCCCAGGTGTCTACTGTACGGTTTGCTGCTGTAGTAGAACAACGGTGCAGAGCATGAACTAAGATCAATGTTTTCTTTTCTTTTTTCTTTCCTTTTCTTTTCTTTTCTTTTTTTTTTTTTTTTTGTTTTTTTTTTTTGTTTTTTTTTTTTTGTTTTTATTATTATTTCTAGAATTTATCGTCGAGAGAGCAGAGGAAAATGGTGGCAACCTGACATTTAAAGAGTATCAAGCAGTGGAAGATACCTTCGCCAAGAAAGTAGGTCCTTTACTTTACTGAGATGGAATGTTAGAAATTTATTCAGCTATAACTGACACAAAACACGAAACTGTACCTCAGGGGGTTGAATGTTTGGGCTTCCAAAGGAGAGAGTTGATCGACTAAAGACTTTTTTTGTTTAGTTTCCCACTAGAGGCACATTTGATTAAACTATATCACTTCTCATCACCTCCGTTGTTTGTTTCCTTCTTAAATGGTTGGGAGAATTAGTATTATGAACTCAGACGTGAAGGGGCTAAATGAAAGGAGTGCACGCTCATTATTTTCTCCTTTTGACTACAGGAAATGTTTTATTCTTTCATAGTAATTTGGTGAAATGTTCAGATAGATGATAGTTTTATCTAAGCTTGTTCTTTTGTGATCTTTTCAGGGACTGCACCCCCTAGACCTCAAGGTAGCCGTGGCAAAGTTTATTAACGAGGTAAGAGAAAAACCTTAAAGGAAAAGCATGAAACCTTGTTAATGCATCTACGGTAAAGCCAGTCGGGCTATGATAAAACGGACTAGTACAGTAAGACGTCGGTCGTGACCAGTCGTGGCTATTCGTAACTATTGGTGACCAGTCGTGGCTCTTCGTAACTATTGGTGACCAGTCGTGGCTCTTCGTAACTATTGGTGACCAGTCGTGGCTCTTCGTAACTATTGGTGACCAGTCGTGGCTATTCGTAACTATTGGTGACCAGTCGTGGCTATTCGTAACTATTGGTGACCAGTCGAGGCTCTTCGTAACTATTGGTGACCAGTCGTGGCTCTTCGTAACTATTGGTGACCAGTCGTGGCTATTCGTAACTATTGGTGACCAGTCGTGGCTATTCGTAACTATTGGTGACCAGTCGTGGATAACAGTCGTAATAGGTTCTTCACACAATGCGTCTTTTCAAGGTTGGCCCAACTGTTGTCGTTAGACACGAAATATCGTTATCAGCTCACTTCACTCTCCTTCGAAATCGACGACTGTGTTCTTTCTAGCGAATCATATATTTTCTACAGCGTATTTTGCATTTTGCATTTTGTTTTGTTTTGCTGTTTTCAGTTACTACATCCAATACGGAAGAAATTTGAATCCAAAGAGCTCCAGAAACTGACTAAAGAAGCCTACCCAGCAGCGAAGAAAGCGAGTAAGTACGCCGACGTCTTGCATTTGGAAGGAAAGCGAAGACCTGACTCTTGAGTCGGTAGCATGGGAGAAGCTACATCAAGAAGTATTCATTGTTTTGTCGCGTACAAGCATTCTTGAGACACATTGAATGCTGTTGTTGTTGTGGTAACGTGCTTGTTGTTGTTTATTTTTAAAGAAGCAGCGGGCGGTGGAGCAACTGCCGCGAGAGAAGTGGACCCGTCCAGGCTTGACCTCCGCATCGGTAAAATTGTTTCAGCGAAAAAGGTTTGTCAACTTTTCAGATGGTGTGTTGATCTTTTTCTGCACTTATTACCCTGTGTGTCTTCATCACTCTTATGTTATGTTTCTTATCAACTCTGCTTAGCAACATGAACACCACTGTAGTTGTTAGAATGTACTCACTGAGAGCTTTCATTTAACAGTTAGGTTTCATTTGACAGTTCAAGAGTTGGTAGTTTTCTTGATTGTGTTGAATTTCTCTTTGGTAGACGTGAAAACGTTGAGGTGTGAGTGGGTTTTGTTAAGTGTTTTCATGTAATTGTATTTTTTTGTACGCTTTTTCTCTGACAAATATTTTATTTTATATCTACCTTTCGTAGCATCCTGATGCTGATTCTTTGTACCTCGAGGAAATTGACGTCGGAGAATCGAGTAAGTACCACGTGATCGGAGGAAGATGAGATTGACCTGAGTTGTGGTGTGTCTCAAAGCAGTTGGTTTTGAATCATTTCTTCCACATTTTCTTCCGGAGCATTGTACGTGAACGTAATGACGTTGTATTTGCTTTTCAGAGCCAAGGACAGTTATCAGTGGTCTAGCGGAGTACGTTCCGTTGGAGAAGCTTCAAGACCGACTTGTGGTCATGCTATGTAACTTGAAGCCCGTTAACATGAGAGGTGAGCTCGCGTTTGCTATGCAAGTGCTTGAAACTGTACACTGTATCTGTGTTTGTGTTGGATGGTCTGTGTCTTTTGTGTTTGAGATACTTACAGAGATAGACCGACACAGACAGAAAGACAGATAAACGAAGGGGCGGCGGACGTTAGCAACGACGCCATTATGGGATGAATTTACTTCTTATGCAGTTCTAAACAACTGGTGATCGTAGTTTGGGGCCCGACTGGACAATAACAATTTAGCGCGCAGGGTTTCTTTGAAGTTTGGTTGCGGTTTACAAAATTCTATTCCTGACTAAAGCCTTGGCCAAACGAGATACAAGTCGTGGACTTGCGTTTCGTTTGGCCACCCACTTGCACGGACTTGCATCGACTTGTATTGACTTGCATCGAATTTGAACATGTTCAAAATTTTCATGCAAGCCGACGCACGTTTTTCACCTAAAACAGCGAAGAGCACGTTAGCAAAGGCAAGTCTAAACTGAAAATTTTAAAAGTAAAAGCCTACGCACCCAAGTTCCAGCTCAAGCGAGGCATCTGACTCGGATTCTGACTCCGAACCGTAAAAAAGAAAAAGTATTTACAAAACTTGCATGAGCTTGCATCGACTTGCGTCTCATTTGGCCACCCTTTTGCAAGTCAATGCAAGTTTACTGTCAAGTCGAACTTGCATCAACTTGCATCTCGTTTTGCCAAGGCTTGACACTCGCTCATTTTGCTCCCTAGGCATCAAGTCAGAGGCCATGCTGTTGGCGGCTTCTGTTACTGGGTACGTGTCACATCCAGACTTGTGTTTCTGGGATTTTGTAGTGTTGTGGGGACTGGGGTTTTCGTCTGTGGGATTGGTGGTAAATTGTGATGGGAGAGAAAGAGGAAATACAGGAGAGAAGAAAAAGGCCGTGTGTAGAGTTGAATAGCCAGTTGTTAAGGGCTTTGTTTCTGGCTGAGCTACCCTCTGAGCGTCCTTGGGTGGGGACATTGAGCCGTTTCGGATGTGTCCCAAAGTTGCTGAAAAAGCAAGCGTAATCTCCCCGTTGCTCTGGTCTCTTTTGGACTTTTCGTTGTAACTGGCAATGACAGAAACTTCCGTGTTGTTTTGGTACTGTCGGGTAGTTTGTACTGAATCATGTTGTTGTTGTTGTTGTTGTTGTTGTTGTTGTTGTTGTTTTTATGTCTTGCAGGCCTGATGGCAAGAGGCAGGTGATCCCCTTGGACCCCCCTGATGGATGTCAACCGGGTGACCGAGTGTTTGTCAAAGGATACGAGCACGAAACTCACGGAGGTAATTTGACAAGAATGTATCAATGAAAGGTTTACGAGGAAACACTGAACACCACAAGCAAAGGGCAGCCTGTAATGCGCGCATTCTGTGACAAAAGTCGAGTGAAGGGATGTTACTAAAACGGGGAATGGGGATTGAATTTATTGAAGGCGACCGAGCTAAATCTTGTAGGGTTAGGTTTAGGACTAGGTTTATGGTTACACATCAAAACAACTAACTCTAACCATAACCATAAACCTGCATTAGCTATGTCGGCTTCTTTTTAATTGATTTCATTTCCCATTCCCTGTTTTAGTAACGTCCGTTCTTTGGTGACTGAGTACTTACAGTTGCATGACCAAGTAGTTACATTCATTCAGCAGTTCTGTTATCTCATAGCATAAGGTTGCGCTTAAGAAGTCAGGTTTTCAGAAAGAATATTTGTTTTTTTGCTGACATCTACAGCGTTACTTTTTCATCAGTGACGTCTTTATGACGTTCACGTATCAACCTTGCGTTGATACATCACTGTGTCGGTGCATACCAGGACTAATTTGTACAGAGTCCAACGTAATTGTCTATTTGCTGGTGTACTGCTGGTGTATTCTCGCTTGAGCGAGAGTTGTCTTCAGAAAGACTCAGATGTTGTGTCGTCGTGTCAGATGCTGAGATAGTCTTTCATAAACTAGGAAAAACCTAAGCAGACGAACAAGCATGCAAGGGGTAATAAGTGACTTTTTTATTTTTATTTTAGAACCGGATGAGCAGCTTAATCCCAAGAAAAAGGTCTTCGAGACACTCAAGGTTTGCTTGACCCTGTTTTGGAAGGCAAATGTCTTGTCATGTGTGTTGTGTTGTTTTCTACTCTTGTGTCGTGCATTACGTGGTGTGTTGAAGGTATTATCTGCTGATAGATTGTACACTTTCACATGATCGTACTCTATACCTGTTTGTCATGTGGTAGTGTGTTTATTATGTGGTGGTGTGTTGTGTTGTTTTCTACTCTTGTGTTTTGCATTACGTGGTGTGTTGAAGGTATTATCTGACTGATAGTTTGTACACATTTACACGATCGTACTCTGTACATGTTTGTTATGTGACAGTGTGTGTGTGTGTATTATGTGATGGTGTTTTTTGTTTTCTACTGTTGTGTTGTACATTACGTGGTGTGTTGAAGGTATTGTCTTCTGATAGATTGTACACGTTTGCATGATCGTACTCTGTACATGTTTGTTATGTGACAGTGTGTGTGTGTTTATTATGTGATGGTGTGTTTTTGTTTTCTACTCTTGTGTTGTGCATTTCGTGGTGTGTTGAAGGTATTATCTGCTGATAGATTGTACACATTCACATGATCGTACTCTATACCTGTTTGTTATGTGGTAGTGTGTTTATTTTGTGGTGGTGTGTTGTGTTGTTTTCTACTCTTGTGTTGTGCATTACGTGGTGTGTTGAAGGTATTATTGCTGATAGATTGTACACTTTCACATGATCGTACTCTATACCTGTTTGTCATGTGGTAGTGTGTTTATTATGTGGTGGTGTGTTGTGTTGTTTTCTACTCTTGTGTCGTGCATTACGTGGTGTGTTGAAGGTATTGTCTTCCGATAGATTGTACACATTTGCATGATCGTACTCTGTACATGTTTGTTAATATGTGATAGTGTGTGTTTATTATGTTATGGTGTGTTGACGATATCAGTTCACTGATGAATTGTTACTCATTGACCGTTTTCCTCTACTTTAGTTGTGGTGTTCTTGTGATGCGTTGACTAAAGTGTGCGTTTCTATTTCTGTAGCCCGATCTTTGCACATCGGCAGATGGGATTGCTGAATTCAAAGGATGCCCTTTTGTCACGAGCCAAGGAAATGTGACCTCGTCGTTTAAGAATGGGCAGATTAGTTAAAGAGGAAGAATCGTCGCTAGTAATATTTAAGCGTCATCTCACTCATGTGGTGTTGAGACAGCATTTTTTATTCAGTTTAAGGCATTCAATTTTGAAGTTTTCTGAAGTATCAGGTTCTTCGCTCACCAACTTTGCAAAAAGCTCTAGACAACATCTCTATACTTCTCTATACTATGTACAAAATATTGCAGGGCCGCAAATTCACTCAAAGTGAGCGCGGAAGGTTGTTGGTTACATCATCAGTAGCCATGGCAACAAGGACATCCAAGAGGCCAAATGTTTGAAAATTCTAAGAAAATAACACGATTCTGCTATACTATTAAACTAGAAATTGATAACTTCACTGTGAGCAACATGATTACATTTTAGAGTGGAGAAATATTGGTATTTATTCCATATACTCGAACTTGTGTAGCTGTTTACAAAATTGTCAAAACCGTCAATGAGTGGATTTTTGTTGACACTTAAATATAAATAAACAAACTAAATGTTTGTTTAAAACTGCTGGCGTATTTGCTGTTGCTGTTGCTGTTGCTGTTATATTTGTTGTTCTTCTTGTCGTTCTTCGTGTTCTTCTTGTTCTTTTCACACCCCCATTAGCCATTCCGAATTTCTGGAAGATTAATTGAACTTAATCAAATTGAAAATAATAACCTCGTCACAAGAAAGAGCACATCCAAATTAGTAAATGTTCTAAGTTTCAGCATTAATCCATCAGAAACCGAATGGCAAGCTTTCAAAAAGAGTGAGGGAAGGCTTGTTCCCCATTGCATACTAAAGACGTCTATTTTTCTCATTTTTAAAAGCTCGCCATTCAGTTTCTGATGGACCAATCTTGCTAAAACTTAGCATACTAATTTGGATGTGCTCTTTCTTGTGATGAGGTTATTTTTGTTATTTTGTAAACCTGATTAAGTTTGATTAATCTTTCAGAACTTTGGAATGGCTAACTGTGAACATACCATGTTTTCAAGTTACCCAGGCCAGAATTCAGGCACCGTGAGTACAAGGTCTAAACTTCGAGTCAATACCTTGTACTCAGGTACTAAAGTGGGACCCGCTTCGCAGTGTGAACGCATTTTATTTTGTGCCGGGCACTAGTGCTCGCGCCAAGTGTGAACGCGCCAATAGCATTCATTGTGAAGTCAATATGAGGGCCAAGGGTTAGGTTTCGATAAAACTCAGAAAACTGTGTCGATAAAACCGAAAAAGTCGCCAAGTGACAGATCAAACGAACCATACCAGGTAAACCCTGCATGCCGAGAGCTAAAATAAATTAAACGGCAGATTTGGGTGATTGCTTTTGGTTAAGTTTCCGCTGGACCAGCTCTGCCACAGTGGCGAGAATCGGAAACGAACAACACTTGGGGTGATAAACGCCAAGAATATTGTGTTAACCCACACAATTTCACTCATTGTTCACTCATTGAAAGTACAATAAAGCTTTATCCTATCAGTTAAAACAGTGATCTTGCGAACAACTGACTTTATTTGAACACATTTCTTGTCATCGGCAATCGAAAACAAAAAACCAGAAGCGCATGCGCGCTGCCATCATAGCTTCCAAGCCTATTGACGCATTAAATGTAAACTCTTAGTGCAAAAGTCGGATATTAAATGATTCTGCGATGTGGAAGGAGCTTAAGCAGAGTTATTATGAGCGGCCGTTGCAATTATTCGTAAAAAGAGCGACGATACAAAGGTACATCCCATAAGGATGAAGGGCCTGGTGTCTCGGAAGCTATATAGCTGATTGGATACATATGACTAATAAGTCGGCTGACACCACTATCGCACTCTTCCGGGCAAGGGATAATTCACTATGGCTTGGGGCCGGATTATCTCTCCCCGTTCGGTCTCGAAGTTTCGCGGGTGTCAGCGAGTTGCTCCTCGATCTGGCTTGGGGGCCGGGCAGCTCTCCCCCGACCCACCAAGTGTTGTCATGGGACCGGGTTAAATACCCGGTTTTTTTTTTTTTTTTTTTTTTTTAACTTTCACGGCTCCTTGCTTCTTTTGCGATCAAATCTTCTTTTCTTTTCCTTTTTGGAAAAACATCCACATCAAAGAGCATATTGAACATACTGCACAGTCAAGTGCCAACTTCGACATAAAAATGCGTCATTCCGTCACAACATGGTTGCACACCTCAGCGATGAATCGACATCAAAGTCTCGTGTTTCTTTTTTCTAACATGGAAGTCAACATAAATTACAGAAATAGTGCTTCTTTTTCTGGTACAGACTATCTAATGTTATAACGAAAAAGTCTGTTTGCAATCTTAGCCTGAACTGTCAGTCGTCTCCTTGTGTAGTTTGCTTGCTATATCTCCATCAATCATTAGTTTCCAATCAAATCCAAAATTTATTGCACAGATCTATGCTTGTCAACCCTTCTTAGAGGATTTCAGGCCAAACTGATAAATATTGGCAGAGACTAAATTCTTGTTACGTGTGTTAAAGTGATTCGTCAAAATCGGCCATTTTTGAGAAGCGGTGAACTCATAGCAGCATGTAAATTTTTTCGAAAAATGCTCCTTTTCACCCTAAAATTGGATTTGCATGAAACTTTCATATAACAGTAAACACAAGTTAAACCCGGCGGGTAACCGTCAGGGAACACTCGGTATAAAATAATTCCTTTTTTACTGTTTCTCTGTGCAACCAAAACTCCTTTTTCCTTTTCCTCTTTAGAAGTGCAAATCGGGTTTCGAAGAGCATCCTGGATCATATAGTTTACAGTCACGAGTGCCAACTTCGACATAAATGGTGCATTCACAATTTGGTTCCTGAGCACGATTATCGCTGGGCACTACTCCCTGTTCATCCTCGGAATTTTCTGGTCGAGATTTTACAGTAGCCTGGGTCAAGTCTCGTTCCATTCCCCACGTAGTAAACACGCGTGCAATATGGCGGCCAAGTGGTGTCGATGAGTTTTAATTTAGTTTTAGTCGATTACAGCGCGATAACAAACCGGTATGGGGGGCAAAGACAAGCAGAGAACCAAAGGGAATCTAAAGGTGAGTAACCATGTTGTACTTCAAGCCACACTCAACCTTGCAAGACCCAGAAATAGTGAATTTCCGGTGGTCTCACAGGCGAATCGAAGACGAACTCGGGAGCATATTTTCATGCGCCACGTGTAAATAGTATGTTTTGGTGATTGGGGAATATTTCAGTGTTTACTCTTCTGTCTTTAACAGTTGAGGTATGAAGATGTTTTTATAACTTTTGGTTCGAAAAAAAAACTGCGTTGTATGAAAGCTGGACTCTACGATTTCAATAGGGGGGAAACATCTTTCATCATTTATTATCGTCATCACAATTTGTCGCGAAAACATTTTTGTACAATGTGGTAACACTATGTATACATGCTCGTAGGGGCATTTTGTCAATTAGCCAGAAGGTTCCGTGTTCTTTATTGTACCGATGAATTCGAAACTGACGCACATGATTCAAAGAAAGCCTTTCCTTCCCAGTATAAATTTTAGATATCTCCAAAGACAAAAATTAAAGCAGGAATACTTTAATAACCCAGCTTTGACATTTCCAAGCTCAAAATGCAGATTCTCTCAGCCCTTTCATCTCAGCAAGCTTATCAAAAGCCCAGTTATCTATTACTCACCATCCCTGGTAAGAAGCTGAAGGAAGGAAGACAGAATTTTGAGAAATTAAGAGAAAATTGAAGTTGATTACTCTTGGGAGTTAAAGGGTTGAGGGTTGTTTTCACTAGTAGCATAAGCGGGCTCATGACCACAGGCATAAGAACCTTATGCACTTGTAAAATTTTGCTTTCACACAGAATGTCGAGACATTAAAAAACATTAAAAAGCATAAGAAGATGGATACATACATGTAGATGCTCGTGCATAAGTTCTTAATGCTTATTAATTTTATGTGTCTGCTAGTGCTTCTGTTTATTGTATCACTTATGAAGAACTAGCCTTCAGTCAGACATTCATCCAATTCAACCTTGCATTATGAAATACCCAAGATTTCATATCATTTTGAACTTTTATGCAATTATCCAATCTTAATTTCTGTTGTGGTCAGCCCTCCAGCAGTGGTCGTGCTGCCGAACTGATGACCAAAGGTGGTGCTGTGGGGTTTGTTGGATTTGGGGGACTAGGCAGCCCAGGAGGTGCGAGTCTTGGGTATGTTCCCATGCCAACTAGTGGTGGAGATGATGTGGACAGCACAATCGATGGTGATTTTCGAATGACCATGAGGAAATTAATGAAGCGAGATGGTGTGACTAAGTTGAAGGTAAGTCCCTAAATTATTTGTGAATTAGCATTTGTGAACAAACATGTCTTCTGCTGCCACTACTGCTACCTATTAAAACTACTGCTACAGTGGCACCTAAAAGTTTTAGGACATGTCCACGCGTGTAAAGTACGTGCACTACACGTACGTGTAATACACGCTAAAGCTCATTAACTCAAGCAGCGTGTATTACACTCACAGCATGTACTACACGTTACTGCGTGTAGTTTACCTTTTGTTATGCAGGCGATTGTTTTCTGAAGTTTTCTGCGTGTAGTCCACGCAGCGCTCTGAACTGAAAATTCTTTTGTCTGCAATTATTGGCTTCTTTCAAGCGAATCGTGATCCGTCGGGCCGCTTTTGCTCCTTTTTGTCGCTCAAAAGCGATCTAACTGAATACTCTTGGTTAAACGCTGCCGCTTTTATTAAACTCCGTTACTTCATCGTTCGAATGCTTCTGAACATTTATCACAGTGATGTATCTTGTTATTCGCGGCCGCTGTTAAACTTCTTTACTTTGCCGTTCGAATGCTTCCAAACATTAATTTATTCTCGATCGAAAAGAATCGCAAAACCCAAACACATCTGCAAACACTAGAATTAAATCTTGAAAAAATTTTAACTAGAAACATGAGCACAAAGGAGCACAAACACAAATGATAAGTTTCAATAGACGTTTAGTGCTAATGAGCCGAAGGAGGCGTGGAGGTGTCAAATTGCGTAAACAATGAATCCTTTTAAAAGCTTTTCTAAACGCTGGTGTATTTCGGTGTGTTTTTATCCATGATATAAGTTAACACTTTTAGGCGCCACTGTATACTACCACTACAGTCCTACTACTACTACTACTACTACTAATACTACTACTACTACTACTACTACTACTACTACTATTACTACTTACTACTAATACTACTACTACTACTACTACTACTACTACTAATACTACTAATAATACTACTAATACCTGCTGCTGCTCTGCTATTGTCATAGTTTCATATTACATTGTATCAAATAAAACCTAACTTTTTTGTTTTGTTTTATGTTTTATGTTTTTGTCTTGTTTGTTTGTTTGTTTGCTTGTTTTTTCAGGCAGTGCAAGAATTCACTGATTTGTGCAAGAATCTGCCCACAGAAGCAGTTGAAAGTGCATTGCCCTTCTGGCCCAGACTGTACAACAAACTTGCTGTGGTGAGATAAGCTACTTTTTGTATTTTTCAGGCTCTAGCATCAGCTTGTTTAACCTCAAAGGGCATAATAATAATTATAATAGTAAATGAAATAGCTTCTTAATAATTTATATGCATGGTCAGACTGGCTTCTGATTGGTTAGACTGAATGGTTGCTGGTTAATACTGCACATATTCGAGAAAGACTTGTCTTTTTTTTTTTTTTTTTTTGCCATGTGTTGAGAATGGTTTTAGAATCTTATTTTCATTTCCATTTCTGTTATAGAATTTATTAATTAGTCTTCTAAGTTGTGTAATAATTTCCTTGTTTACCGAGCTTGGCCAATCTGTACAGAGGAATATATTGTCTGAGGCCTTTGTACAGATGTTGGTTAAGTGCGTCTGTCTTTACAAAGACCTCAGACAAAACATTCTTCCATACAGACGTACCACTCAGTTTATAGAGATAAAATAGCTTAAAGTATCAGAGCTGTAGTTTGATAGCAAGCAAAATGGTAGGTATGTTCATAATAATGACACAAGAGAAACTGCTTGTGTGGAATTTTAACACAAATAAACCTGATTTAATTTTTTTGTTCAGTACTGTACAAGTTTCCTTTATCCACTCTCTTTATATTTTTAGGATAATGATCACAGAGTGCGGGAAGCAACACAGCAGGCCATGGAGCAGATGGTCCTGCGCGTGCGTCGTAACCTTGCTCCGCATCTCCGTGCAATCATGGGCTCATGGTTGTGTTGCCAGTTTGACACTTATGCGCCGGTAGCCTCTGCAGCACAAAGAGCATTCTCTGCGGCTTTTTCCGAGGAAAAACAGGCGGAAGCCATCATGTTCTGCAAGAAAGAATTAGTGGAGGTTGGTACTTACAGTAAAGTCATGCCACACGAAGCATTGATGACAACATTGCGAGACAATTAGTTGAAAAGTACATGTACGTTGCAACAAGACTGGAACGCAACGATGAGAAAAGTAGACTGGCCGACTATCCCTGCAACTTGTCTCGCAAATTTTTGATGCGTTGCAAGTTGCAAGGAGTGGGTGTCGCACGCACAATTTCTTCTGCAACTTGTCCCTCAGTGGTTTCTGTTTTATTCATTCAAGTGTCGTGAACTCCAAAATATGAAGCTATTTTAAAACGTCACACCGTTTCAGTCGGCACGGCGAACATTTTGTAGCGTTGCCTGATGTAAGTACTGTACACATCTTCAATCATAATTTTGTTTTATTAGTTCTTTCAGGACAACATTCTCAACCAGACTCCTACTACGCTGTCAGATCCAAAGTAAGTCCATCACATTTAACCCCTTTACTCCCAAGTGATAAACGCCAATTTTTTCAATTCTCACTATCATACGGTATGGAAAGAACTTGGCTTTTGATACCTTGCTAATATGAAAGCTGATCAAACCATTAGTTTTACAAAGAATGTTTGAAAAAGTAGGTGAAGAAGTAGAGAACGGTGAAAGTGGTGCCGACGACTGTGGCACTGGTGATGGTGATGGTGGCGGCGATGTTGACGAGAATGCCGAGGATGTGGATGATAATGAAGAGGTTGATAATGATGTTGTGTTGACGATGGTGATAACGACGATGCAATGTCGATAAGGGAGCTTTAGCAAATTACGACGGTGACGGCAACGCGAGGAACCAGGAAAAAAGTGTCTACGTATTCTTTACGTCTTTATAACTTTGCCTATTCTCAGGTTGCTCAAATTTGTTCCGTTTTTGCTGAACTTCTTTTCCTTTTATCGTCTCTTATTAAGAAGAACGACTGTCGTAAGTTCTCGAAATGACGTCCACGTCCTGACTACAACTTAAAAAAGAAGCATTTGAAGTTGCACGCGAGAGCACGGCGTCCCCGAGATCATGTCAATTTCAGATGTTCACGTGCTTCTTTTGTCTTTTGCCATGAGTTTTATTGTTTCACCGACGTTGCCGTCGTCTTCTCCCGTCCTGTTGCTAAAGCTCCCTATTAATGACGATAACATAACAGTGACTACGACAATAACGAAAACGACTATGCCGAGGAATACGTCATGACAAAGGTGACGATGATAGCAATGACGATGGCGATGACGACCAAGATGAACACAGACAATACTTTCATGCCGCGGACGAGGATGACAGTGATGGTGGTTGCAGTGATATTGATAGGAAATACGGGTAAGTTGCTATTAAAGATCATTTCTCTGCGCCAGGTTTGTTCCCGAGGAGGAGAGAGAAACCAAGTACATCCGCGTCGTGTCCTCCTCCATCATGGCTCTGGGTCACGTGATTTCTGTGGCGTCAGACGATGTGAACGGACAAATGGAGGAGCAGTATGCAGTTCTTTTTAAACAGAACAAATTCTGGAAGTTCGCCCGTCACAAATCACCAAATGTATGTTCTTACACTGTTAACACACACCTTAATTCGTGCCCTTTGATAGATATGTTTCAACCTTGCGTTGTCGTCATTGTCTATACATTGTATATGTAGTTACAAGGCAACTTATGATATAGGTCAAGTGGATATTGCCCCTTGTTTATACCGAGAATCGAACAAAACTCGTTCCAAATATTGAAAACGCTTAGCAAGCCCACGCCAAAGCAATTGCAAAAACAGCAGCTTTTATTTTCATGCTTTTATATTAATTTTTTTTTAAGAACACTTTATGTTACCCATTCGATTACATAAGTTATGTCATAAATTCTTATTGACAGCCTAAAAGGGCTGAATACTGGCTCCTTGAAACAATTATGAAGCTAAAAGTGTCAGGGAGCCAGTGTAAAAGTAGCTTTTTACCACAACACACTAGTTTCTCGCTCTTTGATTGGTCGATTTATCGTGGTAAATAAGAGTCCAGACAACGATGCTGTCGCCAGCTGGGGCCAGCATGTCACGTTTTGCAGCGAAATGCAACAAACGTTTCCTGTATATTTCTAAATGTTGTGGTAAAAAACAAATTTCCACTGGTTTGCCGTGGTTTAGACTCTTATTTACCACGATTTACGTCATCACATGGTCAAAATTAGCTGCGGACTCACTCGGCGAAGCGCCTCGTGAGTCCACAACATTTTGACCATGTGATGACGTAAATCGTGGTAAATAAGAGTCCACACCACTGCAAACCAGTGGAAATTTATTAATATTACTTTCGACAGACAACCACTATAATGACTGTACAGTACACTCCCCTTGAAGGGATTTGCCCGCGAGAGAAAAGTAGCACACTAATTGCCAACTAATGTACCGACGTTAACATTTCATAAATTATTTTAGATTCGCGGTGCCGTGTTTTCCTTGATTGCCACGTGCTGCCAGAGACTTTCCGTCCTGATGGGATCCTTCGCTTCTCAAGCCTGTCCTGCCCTCCTCTCTGCTTTGGATGAGTCGGATCCTGTGGTTTGTCAACATTTGTGGACTGGCGTGTTATCAGTTGTGCAGCACATCCAAGTGGGTTGATTTCTCTCTCTGTCCGTCCGTCCGTCCGTCTGTGTCTGTTTTACTGTCTGGTTTTCTCTCAGCAGTCTGTCTGTCTTTGTTTTTTATTGTGTTTATATTGCTGTATGGTTTTGTCTCTCTTCACTCGTCTCTCTGTCTGTTTCTGCTCTCGCTCTGGCTCTGTCTTTGTGTGGATTTGTTTCGGTCACTGCCTCTGTCAAAGCCCTGGCATCTGTCTTTGTATATCGCTGTCTGTCTCTATCATTATCTCTGTCACTATTTATGTTTCTCTGTTTAGTTTTTTTTTTCACTGTTTCTCTGGCTCTCTACTTCTTTGTCGTTCTGTGTGACTGTGTCAATCTTCACATTTTCTTGACTTTTAATGGTAAACGTCTCCCTACTCCGAAATTTCTGTAGTCATAGCACTATTAGTAGCCAGCGCTATCTTTTTAAGTTTCATACTTTGGATAAGGTAATGGGCTTTCCTCCATTGTTCGTAAGTTTAACGAGTCTCAGATGTGAACGTGTTTTGTTGGCAGGACTGCTGGCTTCACGTGAACGTTCGTAAGGCCGTTTTGCCCAAGTTGTGGTCGTTACTGAGGAGTGGAGGGAATGGATGTGCCTCAGTCATATTTCCTAATCTCCTGCCCTTTCTCAGCAAAATACCCTCAGAGGTAGGTGTTGAAAACAATGAGCGAATTGCTATATCGCCACCGCCGTCACGACCACTATCAACCCTGCACCGTCAACATCACTATCGTCATCACTATCATCATCATCATCATCAACATTATCGTCATCACTATCATTATCACCATCACCATTATCATCATCGCATCGTCATCGTCATCTCCATCATCACCGAAGTCGTCATCATCATCATCATCATCATCATCATCATCATCATCATCATCATCATCATCATCATCATCATCATCATCATCATCATCATCATCATCATCATCATCATCATCATCATCATCATCATCATCATCATCATCATCATCATCATCATCATCATCATCATCATCATCATCATCATCATCATCATCATCATCATCATCATCATCATCATCATCATCATCATCATCATCATCATCATCATCATCATCATCATCATCATCATCATCATCATCATCATCATCATCATCATCATCATCATCATCATCATCATCATCATCATCATCATCATCATCATCATCATCATCATCATCATCATCATCATCATCATCATCATCATCATCATCATCATCATCATCATCATCATCATCATCATCATCATCATCATCATCATCACCATCACCATCATCATCGTCATCATCGTCATCATCACCATTAGTCATCACTTTGTCATCATCATCATCATCGTCGTCATCATCATTGTCATCATCATCATCATTATCATCATCATCATCATCATCATCATCATCATCATCATCATCATCATTATCACCATCAACATTGCCGTCATCATCATCATTAGGGAGCTTAAGCAAACTAGGACGGCGACGGCAACGCGAGGAACCGTGAAAAAATGGTCTCCATATTCCTTATGTCTTTGTAACTTTGCCTATTTTTAAGTTGCTCAAATTTGTTCCGTTTTTGCCAAAGTTCTATTGCTTAGTCATCATCCATTACTAAGAAGAACGGATGTCGTGATTTCTCAAAATGTCGTCCACGTCCTGACAACAACCTAAAAAAGAAGCATTTGAAGTCGCACACGAGAGCACGACGACCCCGAGATCATGTCAATTTCACATATTCACGTGCGCCTTTTGTCTTCTGCAATGAGTTTTATTGTTTCACCGACGTTGCCGTCGTCCTCTCCCGTCCTGGTGCTTAAGCTCTCTATTACTATGGCCATCATGCCATCATCATCATCATCATCATCGCAAGCATCATCATTGCCATCATCATCATCGCCACCATCATCACCATTACCATCATCATCATTACCACGACTATCATCATCATCATCATCATCAGTACCATGATTATCACCACCATCATAATCATCATCATCACCACCATCATTATCATCGTCGTCATCATCATTTTCATCATTATCACCATCATTGTCATCATTATCATTGTCTCATCGTTGTCATCATCATCACAATCACAATCGTCATCATTACTATTACTATCACGATCATCATCATTATCATCGTCATCATCATTTTCCTCATTATCACCATCACGATCATCATCATCGTCGTCGTCGTCATTACCATCACCATCACAATCATCATCATACTCATCAACGCCCACTACACCGAGCAGTATGTTAACACAGTTCAGCGCAAAGAACAAAACCAATCATGTACTATTCCACATCGCACGTCTCACGGGAACATGACAGCACGTCTTAGTCACGTACAGTATATAGTCACGTTTAGTATGCAGCACTCGTGTCGTACATGTATCTAAATTTAAAGTCAAGATTTCATATAGCAGATACGTGGGTATATCTGGCTGATGCATTTTTATTTTAAAGTCGATTTAGTCAACTTGTATTTGCTTCGGGTTTCAGGTCATTGGTCCAGGATCAGGCTTCTACAAAGAGTTCTTCTCGAACTTCCTGGAAGGATTGAAAAAGGATAAAGTTCTGAACATCTCCAGCGAGTGCGCTGCTGTAGTGACGGCCTTCATGGAGTGTCTCAGGTTCTCTCTCCTGCGCGGACCATCGCGCTGCTCTGGTCAGGACGCAAATAATGATGTGCAGGAGTACTTGGTCAAGGAACAGGTGGGACTGAGAGCTGTCTAGTGATAAAGACGTCCTTTTGAAAGAAATTAAAGCGTTTTAGACTTGCGTTTAACTGACATTTCGTTTGGCCACCAACTTCTGCCGACTTGCGTTCTTCACTTGGGTTGACTTTGGTCTAGCTAAAATTTGTGCGCAAGTCGACGCAAACCTTCAGCGTATGATGAATCGTCTAGGGGTCGATGTGCAAAAACTAGACGCCGTTAAGATTTTTGAGCTGAGGTCAGTTCGTGTGGTAGCCCTTCGTCGGAGCAAAGAGGTTTTACCATTTGGCCGCTCGTCACAAGTCCGGTTTTCAAACTTTCTGTAGACTCGCAAGCCACGCTATAAATGATTTTGTTCTCGCGTTGGGAGCAGCAGGGTTTTACTTGAGTCCACGCGTACATGAGTGTGTCCGTTTGAGCGTTGCCCGCGCATAGGAGATATATGCTGTCTTTAACCCTTTCACTGCCGAGAGTGATCAACTTCAATTGATCAACTTCAATCTTCCTTCATGTTCTCACCAAAATATATACAGCGAGGAGAATTTGGTTTTTGGTAGCTTGATCAGATAAACGCTGATTAGATTATCAATTCTCACTATTTCACTCGTACATCTTCTTAGAAAGTAGGGAGAAGCTGTATTTCGAGCTTGGGAATGAAAAGCGTTTATACCTTTTGTAGCTAACTCAGCAAATCACACCAGATCTAACACCCTTTATGCTGCGATTTGTTTTAACGGGCATTGCTCTTCTTTCTTCTTAGTTGCTGCCTTTAATCAAGATGTCTTTGGAAAGAAAGAGCAAGCTCTCCGGCTCCCCTCTCTATCAGCAGTTGGGAATTCTCCTGTCCTGTCTGTCAGCCGGCTCAACAAGGCCAGCGGCAGACCAACCACAGAGCACAGAATCGGCAAATAGTGACGAGGATAAAACTCTCGTTTCGTACGTTAAGGTTCGCGACTGGTTCTGGGAAGGCTTTGGTTTGCTGTGTCAAAGTTGTCTTCAAGAAGATGAGAATGTACAGGTAGGCCATGTTTTCTTACTTTCCTTTGCACAGTGTTTTTGTCTTCTGGTTGTTTCAAAGATTACTGCTGCTGTTATTGTTGTTGTTGTTGTTGTTATTGTTGTTGTTGTTGTTGTTGTTGTTTGGTGATGACATTGGCATTACTGATATTCTTGTTATTTTATTGTTGGTTTTTTTCTTACGTCGCTTTTGTGCGTTGTTGTAGCAAGAAACTAAAAGTAAGGGATATAAAGCTGCCAATTTTCTCCGGCGGCACTGAACTGCTCCTAGCTGCAGTATATATAGAGTACGAGTGTTTTACGAGAAATTGCACAAACAACCGTGCAAAAGCGGTAATGATGCCAACGATATCCTCACTAGTGAGGATATGGAAAATACGCCACTCGGGTCCCGGATGTAGTTTCGTATGGATTTTACGCACGGTATATTTTCCAGTAAAACACTCGTGTCTATATAATAAATTGAAAATATAAATTACTTTGGTTCCTTTGGGGTTTAAATGTTTAAAATATAATAAGCTGATTCCCTTTTGCTTCACCAAGTTTTATCTTTCCGACGTTCCTTTCGACTTTCGTTCTCTGGAATTTTCCGCACTGTCTGTGCTTGAAATTGTTGTAGTACATATATATATCTTACTAACCGTGCCGTAGACTGTGGACCGAGTTAAAACGATGTTCCATAACTTTCATTGGGTCCGTGCTGCAAAGTAATAGACGGTAAATTGACAAATCAGGGCGTGCGTACTGTCTGTGTCACATAAAAACAAATTATGGCATCGTCACTTGCCTTTTTTAGGTCGATGCAGATACCTTGGACTCCTTGTCGCATTGCTTGGTCTGCCTGAAGTCGCCATCAAAAAAGAAAACAAAGCAAAGAGTAGCCTTTACAGGGACAACCGCTGAGTCAAGTGTCTCCGATCTAAGACCTGCCCGACAAACAGACACACCCGAGCTGTCAATCAAACCGCCCATTTCGGAGAGTATAGACGTGGAACAGCTGTACGACGGACGTTTGATTGAGTTGATCTGCAGTGTTTGTAGCGCATGTTTTACTGCGGAGCGCTCGGAACTTCTCCGACTCTTAGCTTGCGTTATCCCTTCTTTCGTCTGCACGAGATTACTGAACGCTCTGGTAAAGCAACATTTCGAGCTCGTTGAGCGTGACGCGCCAACTCCGTGTTCGTATGACGAGTTGAGCTGCTTCTTTGTTTTTTCGGTTGTGCTTCCTTGGATAAGCCGCCCTCGGGATGATTCAGTTCAAGATAAAAGATGGAGACAGGAATCCGTGGCGTTTGTTGTTGACATTGTTTGTGGTGTTGTGAGAACGTTACCTGATGAAAGACAGGCAGCCGTCATCTCTAAATTGTTTGAGGTAAGCCATTTTGTGTTCTTTGGAACTGTGTGACTAAATCATTGTCTTGATTCAACTTAGTAGCCCTGTTGTAGTTAGCCCTGTCAATCCCGACGTTTTTGTTTGTCTGTCTGTTTGTATGTTTGTTTGTTTTTGCAGGAACACAAAAGTGTGCACTTGCTGGGCAGCATGTTAACTAAGGTACCCACTGGTTTATAATAGTTCTGACGTACTTGACATACAAGAGACTGATTGCTGACTTGTGCAAACTGACTGAGTGGTTGACTGACGGATTTCCAGTTAAATTACTCCGATGCATTACAAGTATGTACAGATAGGGCGACAGACAGACAGACTTGCTCCGACAAAGGGCTAGCTCTCGAAGCTTCTCGCTTTCACACATTGACCCTTAGACGTTCAGATACACAGTCAATCATTCAGTCTGTCTTGTATACTAAATCGACTGTCTGACCATTGTCCCCGATCGTCTGTCCGACCAATGAAATGTTAGTCTCTCTCCGAGAATCGGCCTGGATATTGACGTTGTAATGTGTGGATAAATTTAATGACGTAAAAATGGTTTGAGCTGTCGTTTCGAGCGTTTGTTTGTCGTCGGAGCAAGTTTCACGGTTTGTCTGACCGCGTGTTTCGGACCGTAGATGTGTCTGTGTGTCGGACTCTTCTTATAGCGCTATCTGTGCGTATCTTAGGCCCGTCAGTTTGGGTTGAATGGTCTGACTACATGGCTACGGAGCTCAGAAGCAAGTGCAACAGTAGTCTCACTGGCACAAAGTCTTGCAGTCGGACCTCAAGAGTCACTGGACGAAAGAACAGCAACTTGGAAGGTTATTCAGTATTGGTTTACAACAGGATCACCAGGTTCGTTTAAGTTCTTATGTTTATCTCCTCCTCCTCTTAGTGAAATTTTTGACAAATTTTGATGACTCCAGGATGGTGAAAATTTTTGACAAATTTAGTTGACCGCGCGGTGTTGAAAATTTTTGACAAATTGTGCTGACTCCTGGTCCTGGTCCAACCTTCTACCTCCTACTCCTTTTCTTCCCCAAATAGTTTAGTACATGCTAGGAATTAACAATTATACGTTTATTCTGTGGTTATAGGTTTATTTCTAAACACTGAGTCGGTGGATAACATTTGCAAGTCTTTCCTTGAAATCTTGAGCCAAGCAGAGCAAAGAAACAACGAGGAACTACCAATACTGTTAGGAATCCTGCAGAGTTACATCAAACAGTGCGACGAGGGAGTGAGTATTTGTCATAATTTCTCCATAAAGGAGGTCGCTATCTTGAACAGGATAAATGCGGTTTTGTCAGAGTCCAGTGCGCGCATGTCCCAATTGGTTCAGTCCTCTGGCCAAGATTACGTTCACAGTGTGGATAATATGTCAGAAGTCATGTGGAACTCCCGGATTCGGTGTGTAAACGCCAGCGGATAGGCGACATTTATTCAGATTGAAATGAATTCATGCTTGCCATTAGTGTGAACTTAGTTTTAAGGGAAGACGCATTTTGCGTTCATGTGAATGGGCTTTCTTGCGGTATTTTCAGACTTATGGCACAGAATGCCTGCATTGCAGGCGACATGTTGGTATATACCTGTTTGTGTGCTTTTCAGATTAATGAGACAGTTACATCACTCGAAGACATCTTGCTGGCCATTTACAAGCTCCAGTTGAATGGTTCGACCAGTATTTTGATAGGTAATATCCTTGTCGCCAGTAGTATCCCTCTGACGTAAGGCAAAAATAAAAAAAAAACAAACAAACAAACAAAAAAGCTAAGCGGCAACAACAACGTGCTCAGACATTCAGAAGTTTCATTTGACAGTTCAGGAGCTGGAAGTGAACACTGCTATTAGAGCGTACTGATTAAGAGCTTTCATTTGAGTGGGCACGCCTTTAGCTTTCATTTGACAGTTCCAAGAGTTGGAAGTGAACACTGTTATTAGAATGTACTCATTGAGAGCTTTCATTTGAATGGGCACACTTTTAGGTTTCATTTGACAGTTCAGGAGTTTGAAGTGAACACTTCTGTTAGAATGTACTCAGCTTTCATTTGAGTTGGAACGCCTTTAGGTTTCATTTGACAGTCCAGGAGCTGGAAGCGAACACTTCTATTAGAATGTACTCATTCAGAACTTTCATTTGAATGGTTACACCTTTGGTTTGAGTCGAGTTTGCTTTTGTTTGTGAAAGAAATAGTGTACCTGTAGGGTCTGGGTTTGATCAGCTATTGTAGTTTCATAATTCCTTTATTTTTCTCGCCACAGATTCGGTTTCCAAACCTCTGAAGGCAATTTGGCAGTCGGGCCTCCATTTATTCAGCCATTCACCGCCACGCTCGTCAGACTGTGAAACTTTGCTGATAAAAGCAACTGCTCTGATCCGAAAGATTGTGAATCAAAGTGAATCGGTTGGAAGGTATGGAGATGGATGTTTGTAAACGTGGTCTTCGCACTTTTGTTCTGAACTGAACTGGACTATAGATTGACTCTATACAAGTCTTTTTATGTGATTTTGAACAGTGTACTTAAGTCGATGCTGGGATCGTAAAATAAAACTGTGAGTGAGTGAGTGAGTGAGTGAGCCAGTAAGGGGGTGATTGATTGGATGAATGAACAAATCGAACCAATGAGTGAGTGAATGGGTGAGTAAGTGAATGAATGAACGAATGAGTGAGGGGGTGAATGAGTGAGTGGGTGAGTAAATGAGTGAATGAATGAATGATTGAACGAGTGAGTGGGCGAGCAAGCGAATGAGGTAAATGAATGAATGAATAAGTGGGTGAATGAATGTGTGAGTTAATGATTGAATGAATTGAAGCAGAAGGTTCAGTGGAGCGTTACTATAGTCGTGTCATTATTTTGGAACATACAAATAAATTCTCTATATTTGTAGACTGGAAACATTAGCCAGTGAGGCCCTGAAGCTGATAAAGGACGCAGATCACCTTACGGTGACGTCAGAAGAGGAGTCAAGTTTTAGCACCAGACACGTGTGGCCGTGCTTGGTTCCCGAGGAAAAAGAATTCGTTCTTCTCCGAGAAAAGTCGAACGAGGTTTGTGACAAGCTTTTAAATGTATACACCGTAGATATCTGTTACATGAAACACCAGGATTTCTCCAAGTTCTACAAAGTGCCATTTTCACAAGCATGCGCAGTTCGTGCGGGTGATTGGCGGGTCACGTGATGATAAAACTTGGCGGGAGAGTGGAGAACTGCTTATTTGGTCATAACGGCTTATTTGGTCATAACGCGATTATGTAGAAATAAAACAAAGCTCTGAAGGGTGATTAACTTGACAGACACTCGTTTGTACAGGAAGATAAAATTACTATTTCCTACTGCGCATGACTGTGAAAGCGGCTTATTCATCAGGCATTGGAACTTTGTTTTGTCCACCTGTGAAGATATGGATATTGCCGGGGTTACTGGTGAATCGCTAATAACGTAAGAGCTTTTTCTTTACTGTGACGGCTTTGGTAGTTATAAGGCCATTGTTTTAAACTGCAAAGACACTTTCAAATCAAGCAAAATTACATTGAACTCGACGCACGAGAAGTTTGAATTGAGTATGTTCTGTCTTTTGTATTTAGATTCCTTGGTTAGCCATTCCTCTTCTTGATGGACAGCTCCCGGCTGTGTCTACTCCACCCTCTGATCACTCTGAACCTGAAACCAGTTCACTGGACAACAAACTAACACTACACCAGAAGGTAGCCATGTTTTGTGCTCAGTTGCTCAAATCATTGACTTCCAATTCCGAGGATCACGCTAAGCTTATTGAACGGAAAAGCTTTATTCGGCTGTGGCTAGAACTGGCGTGGATTCAGAAGCTCTACACCAATACTGGACTTGCTCATAATCCTACCAAGGACCTTTGGTTTGAAAAAGTGTCCGAAGTTATCAGAGATCTTCTGGCGCACATCAGAGCATGTGAATGGCATGATGCTCTTTTTGCAGAATCATTCGCAAGATCAAAAGCTGGAGGTTTTCTATGGTCGCTAGTGCTTGGCACTGTCTTGCAGCATTTTCAAGAGCTGCGAGTCCTCGCAGATGTAGAGGTTCTGCTCGCTGACATACAGGGTGACGCATGCGTAGAGGAGAGCAGCTGTCACACGCTCACAACTCTCGTATCCCACTTAAGCAGTATCTATGACGTCAAAGTTTTGACGGAACACTACAGCAAGCTACTGAGTGAAGAGCACAGTGAGACAGGTGAGTACTATGCTGCTGTTCGGATTCCCGGATGTACCGCAGCGAAACCGCGGAAATACGTCGGTAGTGCTATTAAGGTGGCTCTCAACAGTTCATGCACTGCTGTTTAACCCTACGGGCTACTAGACTTTCTCTTTCCCACAAAACGTTACGCGATACGCGTGAAAAGAATCACATATGCAGTTCAGACAGTGAGAAGAGTGTTATGTTCAGGGCTAGAGCTCCCTGTATCCGGTCTACACCTGTGTATCCGGGCTGTTACACCTGTCTCTGCTAACCCATACCTGCGAGGCAGACGAACATTTTTCGAGGTCTAGTAATAAAAATTTAACTATCAACATTTCAAACTTATCTCTTCTCTTTCTCCAGCTTTTGCCTTTATTTTGGCTTCATTGTGTGCCTGCCTGGAGCAGTGGTTCAAGATCACCGCTGGTCGTGAGGAGGCTGTGCTCGAGCTGCAGTTAACCCTGACTGACGTACTCGAACAGTTGTTTGAGTGGAAACAAAAGAATGACGTCATGCTACTGTTGAACAGTCCCATGGAAGATGCGAGCATGAGCGCCGTGTCGATAAACATTGCGACGGTGAAAATTTTCAAGTTGGCTGTTTTGCGCGCACCTGGAAATATCAAGGCGTCTCACTGGGATTTCATTCTTTGCAGTCTGGTTGGCTGGTTACAGGTACTGATGTTTCGGGATCGGTTGTTCAAAGCCTCGGTTAGGCTAGCCCCAGGTTAAGGCTAAACTTTGTTGACATTTTTAGGCCTACAGATACAAGCGTCTGCTCGCAAAACGACTCCATCGCTATGTTTTGAGCAGGAACAGACTTTTTAATAGTCTTTGATCAAATTCTGCAGTTTATTGACCAAAAACGCGAGAGAAAGAATTTGGTTAACCCAAGGCTAGCCTAACCGGGCTTAGAACAACCCGGCCAGATGTACAGTTTAACTAGTGGTTGAATACTATTTGAACGTTTGGCAAATTCTTGTCTCTGTGAAAGTATGTCGTATTTTTTCTGAATGATCAGAAACTTGACTGAAACTTGATTCAACTAGGTGTGTCTTGGCGTATTGCTTTGTTTTGTATGCAATAGGTAAAGTGTTTTATTGTGCCTTTGAATTAACAGTTTCATTTAAAACGTAGGGAGAAAGGTGTTCTTGAAGTAATATCACCGTTTATACAGTTGTTGAAAGCGTGGTTTTTCTCATGAAAAAATTGCTTGATATGTTGGGAGTTGAAACAAGACTTTTAAATTGTTCTTTGACCAAAACCTTGCAAAACGAATCTGCAATCCTAGATAAGAGCTAAACGCTTGATGATTTAGAAAACCAGGGGCCAGTAGCTAAAACAAATATATTGGTAGCAATAAAAAGCTTTTTAGGACACTGTCCGGTTTCATATTCCTGATTTTCTGATTACTTTCCTAACAGACTTGCGAGGAAAGTCAGTCATCAATGGCCAGGTCTCTGAAGTGCCTTGCCTTGTGTTATAACGTCTGTACGCTACATACCACGGTGGCCCGTTTCTTCGAGGAAAACACGAGCAAACTCCAGGAAGCCGGCAAGGCTGCCAACGTCCCTGAGGACCCGGATGTGGCGGCGCCACCCGCGCACGATGGTGACGGTTTCCCGCCAAATCTTCTGAGTGAATGGGAGGAGTTCTTCAGCGCCACAGTGTATGGCACCTTGCTCTCCGTTTTTCTAAACTATGCAGGTAAATCTTTTGAAGGCACGAGGCATTTGGGAATATTGTTATCGTTATCATCGGGATCAACATTGTCGCCATCATTGTTCCTGGCAGCAGTGACCAAAGCCAACAATGACATGCTTTATGTATTTTGTAGACAAACGTAACGCGAAGGCCCTGAGTGAGTACGAGCTTGACGCTGGCCAATGTATTGCGGGCACGTCAATCTTGGCGAAGTAAAATGACCGGGGAAATTTGTTTTAAAAGAAAGCCTGTTGAGCTCATTTTCAAACTGTTAACCTATGTTCTTGATACTCAAGTCAGATTAAGAAAATTATCAGGTAAAAAGGCTTTGTAGAATAATCCAAGTACATTGTGTTGAAGACGCCATGTTGAACGACGTCACTGACAAGCTGCAGAAGTTTCTCTTGGTTCTCAGCTTTTTTAATTTGTCTCATGTTCTTCTTTACGTCTGTCCAGGCAAGACCTGCAAATCTCCGTTTATTCCCTCTGTGAGCCGTCTGAGCGAAGCCCTTGGTACAGCGGTGACCTTCACGCCGCTGCCGCTACTCAAGACGCACAAATACGAAGGAGCACCGCTGGCACGTGCCGGAGACTCGAGCGTGCCACTGTGGGCTCAAGATCTATTGACAGAGTGTGTCCCCCTGCTGAATTGTCACGTGCATGGTCTACAGTTTGCTGCGTATCATCTTCTTCTAAAGTGAGTCTTCATTGTGTGTATTTCTCCACTCCTTTCCTTCCTCTGCCCGCCCTTTCTGTAGTTGCTGCTTGTCTTATTTTCTACCTTTTTTGTTGATTCTTTTCCACATAACTCAGTTCTTTGTCTGTTCTGTTATCTTCCCTTCAGGGTCATGCCCGAATTGGTAGCATGCGAAGTTCAGAAAGCCGACAGTGATGACAAAAACGAAGCATCTAGGTTGGTTATGTGTGCTTGATTGTACATTTTTTATGTATCAGTTTTTCTGCTTCCTTGTTTAAATGTCTACTTGTGTGTATCTGGGAACTTCTGTGTGTGCACGCGAGTCAACAGCCTAGCATCTATCATTTTGAGGCTTTACTTAAGAAGACAAACAAAGTGTGTGTCAAGCAATCGTCTTCCAGGTGGCAGCAGTGAATAGAAAACAAACAATAAAGTAGCTGATCTTCTCCAACGTGCCTTCCAGATCTCCCCCAGTAGTACTTATGGATATATTGGAAATAAGCTCTTTGCGCATGACTGAGATCCTATCAGACGCTGGCGTGGCATTTGGTGAGCACCTCTCCGCGGCCGATGACTTCGAAGCGCAAAACATCAGCCTCACTCTCATGTTGGCCTTCAAACTACTTGTGCGGTTTTTCAGAAGCACGAACCAAGAAATGCGAGTGGAATACGCCACTTTCCTTCGAAGAAATAAGCACGTGACGGAGTTTCTTGGAATTTTGTTTCGTCTGATTCCCATGAGGATGACAGGCGTGAGTGTGAAGGACGCGTATGAGCCAGTTGTAGTGGAACGCGTGACAGAACGTGTCGTGCAGGAGCTGGCCTGCGCTGTCTTCTACAGTTTGCTGCAGTGCATGCCTGCCATCGTCAGACAGTGGTGGAACGGGCTGGATAAACGGCAATCAGGAATTGTCGATAAGTAAGAAAAGCTTTGCTTTACCTCTTTGTTTGAATGTGTGTGTATCAATGTGTGTGTGATGGTACGAGTGTAGTGTGTGCTTACGTGTACGCGTGCGCGCATTCGTGTGATACGTGATGTGTACGCGTGCGTGTGTGCGTGCGTGCTTCGTGTTCTTACAGATTCCGCGCGCTTCTGGAACTCAACATCTCTCTTTTTATCAACAGATTTGTCACTTCTCACATCAGCCCTTTGCTTTGCCAAAAAGAAATTCAAGTTGTTCAAAACTCGTCAGTCAAGTTTGACAACATGCAAGTGAGAACTAGGCCCAGTGCCCGGGAGGTTGCGGCCGTCTACACCATGGACGAGATCTCCATGGAGATGGTGGTGAAATTGGCGCCAAATCACCCGCTGGGCGCCGTCGCAGTGGAGAGCGGGAAAAGAATAGGTGTGAGCACATCGCAATGGCGAAGTTGGATGTTGCAGCTGACGACGTTTCTGATGCATCAGGTGAGTGTTTCAGAGATACTTGCTTTATCAGTTTTACCAGTCTTAACCATGCACGTCATCCACGCCGGCCGCCTATACAAAGTTTACCTAAATATTGTAGCACGAGGAGCCCCAGAGCCTGCATTCCGGTCACAACAGGGTTTCCTACCAGGCGTTGGGTTGCTACGTCCAACGCGTTAATTAGATTGCACCTAATAGTCATGGTGGTTTTCGGTCCCGCGAAATGTCTGTCAGCAATGTTATTGTTTTGACGTCTTGAAAGCCAAATATAGAGAAGAGCAAGTACAGTGCCTGTAGAATCAAATTCCAAACCATTTTGAGTTCATTCGGCGGGCGCGCGTTATTACGACGTGGCTGATTGTTCTTTATTGTGGAATTGGCTCGGCATAAACACTGGAAACACTGAATGCAGTTCTTCTGTCGCGAGATCTATGTGTCCAAATGACGGGAGACAGGTTCTGTTCCGAGAGCTGGCAATGGATTTGTTCTTCGCCATACTTGATATGTAAAGAGAGTGGCCAACAAATGACAGCTGCGCAACAATCAATGCATCAACTTCACCAATCGGCGCATTGTTGATACACTGATAGACGAAAAGGGGTTCAAAGCGAAGGTAATACAAACTAATATGCCACTTTGGAAACACGAGTCATCACATCAGCGTGTCGACACACAACGAGTATAAGCGCAGGTAACAAGCCTAAGAGAAAGCCGAATTGTAGTTAGGAATGAAGATAAATGTTCTGAACATGTTATTCAATGTTTATGTGCGAACTGCCTCGGCAAAAACCGAAAACCCGTCAAAAGTTGAATAACCCGCCAAAATCGGGTTGAAAGCCCGCCATCCCGCCAAATGCAATCCGAACCACTGCTCAAAAGGCCAGATCAAATCAGGGGATACTGGGTATGTAATATTTTCCTTTTGGTCTGGGAGAGGAACATGTAATTATGTTTTATCAAGCAAGAGTATTAGTGGAACGTATAAATACGTATGTTTTTCCTCTCCTATTTGAGCAGCACGCCTGCAGCAAAAGATATTTGTCTGATCTCGTGATGTTCGGGGAGCAAAAACGAACTGTGCACCTATAAATTTTTAATTCTAACAGCGAAATTAATCCTAAATAAGTATGGTTTTCCCTCCTGTTTTGGGCGGCACGCCTGGAGCAGAAACGAATTATTGGGTGACACGCCTGAGATTCTGTGGGTAAAAACATACTCCGCGCCTATAATTTATCAATTCTAACAGCAAACCTAAGTTATGGTTTTCCCTTCTGTTTTGGGCGGCACGCCTGAAGCAGAAACGAATTATTGGGTGACACGCCTGAAATTCTGTGGGTATAAACATACTCCGCGCCTATAATTTCTCGATTCTAACAGCAAACCAAAGTTATGGTTTTTCCCTCCTGTTTTGGGCGGCACGCCTGGAGCAGAAACGAATTATTGGGTGACACGCCTGAGATTCTGTGGGTAAAAACATACTCCGCGCCTATAATTTATCAATTCTAACAGCAAACCTAAGTTATGGTTTTCCCTTCTGTTTTGGGCGGCACGCCTGAAACAGAAACGAATTATTGGGTGACACGCCTGAGATTCTGTGGGTAAAAACATACTCCGCGCCTATAATTTCTCGATTCTAACAGCAAACCAAAGTTATGGTTTTTCCCTCCTGTTTTGGGCGGCACGCCTGGAGCAGAAACGAATTATTGGGTGACACGCCTGAGATTCTGTGGGTAAAAACATACTCCGCGCCAATAATTTCTCGATTTTAACAGCAAACCTAAGTTATGGTTTTTCCCTCCTGTTTTGGGCGACACGCCTGGAGCAGAAACGAGTTATTGGGTGACACGCCTGAGATTCTGTGGGTAAAAACATACTCCGCGCCGATAATTTCTCGATTCTAACAGTAAACCTAAGTTATGGTTTTTCCCTCCTGTTTTGGGCGGCACGCCTGGAGCAGAAACGAATTATTGGGTGACACGCCTGAGATTCTGTGGGTAAAAACATACTCCGCGCCTATAATTTATCAATTCTAACAGCAAACCTAAGTTATGGTTTTCCCTTCTGTTTTGGGCGGCACGCCTGAAACAGAAACGAATTATTGGGTGACACGCCTGAGATTCTGTGGGTAAAAACATACTCCGCGCCTATAATTTCTCGATTCTAACAGCAAACCAAAGTTATGGTTTTTCCCTCCTGTTTTGGGCGGCACGCCTGGAGCAGAAACGAATTATTGGGTGACACGCCTGAGATTCTGTGGGTAAAAACATACTCCGCGCCAATAATTTCTCGATTTTAACAGCAAACCTAAGTTATGGTTTTTCCCTCCTGTTCTGGGCGACACGCCTGGAGCAGAAACGAGTTATTGGGTGACACGCCTGAGATTCTGTGGGTAAAAACATACTCCGCGCCGATAATTTCTCGATTCTAACAGTAAACCTAAGTTATGGTTTCCCCTTCTGTTTTGGGCGGCACGCCTGGAGCAGAAACAAATTATTGGGTGACACGCCTGAAATTCTGTGGGTATAAACATTCTCTGCGCGACTAATTTTCATTGCTAACAAAAAAAAAGAGGTTTCCCCTTGGGTGACATGTCTGAAGCAGAATAATATTCCTGCGAATTTAAAAAAATGGTCTGTAAAAAGAAGTCATAAAAATTGATGCCGACTGATGTTATTTTCATCAATTTTCAGTTTAGCAGCACAGGAAATTGTATAGATGCGACATGGTTTGCAGCGGTTGATATGTTCCTTGCAGAGTAGTCACATAAACGCAGTGCTGTATTTGAGAAAATCAAGCGTCAATTTTCCTGGCCTTTGACTAAATCCGTACTTCAGAGGCTTTCCAGAGCTGAGGCCGGCCGCCCGATAAAAAATTTCCACATACAATTTTGAGCGGACAGATGAAACATGCCGGAATCTGTTCGATAAAGCGCCCTTGAGTTCCGTCTGCACGCACGTTATTGAAGAAACGAAAATGTTTATCAGTCTTTTTTTAAACCTTGCGAGGGAACCAGACCGATCAAAATAAATCAGCAGGTGATGGAACACACACGGCACCCACTGTTTTGAAAAAGTGACAATCTTGCATTCCCCAAATATTTCATCACACTTTTCTTTTCATTAATACGCGTCCTGTGGTGATTTTGCGAGTCCATTTTGGCCTCGCAAAACCGGAATGTGGGTCTCGGGGCTCCTCATGCTTTGAAATCAATGCTAATTTGTCCAAATTGTGACTGGAAAGCCACAATTTGATTAACTTAACCAACCTTTGTCCACTTATGGAATAAAACAAAGTGGTAGTTTGTATTTAAAGAGGAGTTTGAGGTCGTGACATCACAGAGAAATCAAAGAATTAAAAAGCGAACAAATTTCTGATTGAGTTGGTCATTGCAGAATGGCAGCATCATGGACGGACTCGTTCTGTGGAAACGAAATGTGGACAAGCGTTTTGAGGGGGTAGACGATTGCATGATCTGTTTCTCTGTCATCCACGGAACGAACTACTCTCTCCCAAAACTGTCCTGCAAAACGTGCAAAAAGAAGTTCCACTCCATTTGCCTCTACAAATGGTTTAGCAAGAGCAACAATTCTACGTGCCCCCTGTGTAGGAACCTGTTCTAAATCTGGCGAACAGAGGTGCTTGACTCCTTCGAATTTGTCGCAAGCATGAAAATTTCCTCTCTCTCTCCTGCGCTGCCAAATAAAACCAAGAGACTACCAAAGCTCTCGGATAGTACATTCTAACAACAGTGTTCAATCGCAACGCTAAATCCTCAAGGTGTAATCACTCAAGTGAAAGCTCTCAATGAGTACATTCTAGTAGCATTGTTCACTTCCAACTCCTGAACTGTCAAATGAAACCTAAAGGTGTGACCACTTAAATAATGCTTTTGATGCTTACATTTTAATAGGGGTTAACAATATGGAGATACATTCTACTTCTATAGAGACATTATTCCAGTCAATCAATACAGTGAGATTGTAAGTTTATTTCCAGTCTCTACTCTAACCTGTTCGCGAACCTCGGAAGCGTTATATCGAAAATAAGGCACTTGTGTTAAACAAGAAAGTTGGAATGCCTGTTTACAGCAAACGGCATACAGTGTTTGGTTAAATACCAGCGAGCATTGCAGGGCTATATTAAGTCATTAAGTAGCTATGTAGCGAAACAGTTTGCATCGCATTTTATGAAGAGAGTCCTGTTGTCTAACTGTTTCAGACCTTTTGTACAGTACATGCTACCATACGATGACTACACTGTACTCCATGCGTGCGTGCTAGTTATAAAAGATAAAGATGCGTTGATTTGTAAACTATGAACTTCTTTCAAATGAAAATTTCGAAGCCACGATTTGAATCTCTTTTATTTGTATTATTATCAGCAGTACAGTATTATAATATATTGTGATATGCACCGATAAACTTAAAGTAAAACAGGAGCTGTCATTTCCTTCTGTTTAGTGACTTAGCATTTGAAAACAAATTCAGATAGTCCCTACCCTCTTAGCCCTCTTTTTCGCTTTCCGCGTCTTTTAGCAGAGAACCAGTTGTCTGAGAGATATGTTAGTCTTCTCGAACAACCCGCTAATTTCGATTGCTGTTTAGTGTTTCTTTGCATTCGAATTTCAGGTCGAGTTCCAGTTCTACTGTCCAATTTATGTAATGATCAAGAAATCTCAACTAACGCGCACAAAAATTGACAATGTGTGGGTTCGTAATTTAAAACTTACCAACCCTTCTAAAAACTATCTGAGTCAGTCTTAACCAGCACTTTATCTAAGCAAGCAATCAGTTGCCACGTTCTACATATATACTGTATGACATTTCCGCTGAGAGGCAAAATAAGAAAAAAAAGGTCTGAAGTTGGTCACTCAGGAGTGTTGGAATAAGGGTTTGATACTGGCCTACAAGTATCTCAAAGAAGTAAACTTCCTTCGTAGTATTCTGCCCAAACAGCAGTCGTTATCAACACTGGACTCCTGGCGTCCGCCATATTCCGCAGTGCTGTCCAACATTGCTTTCGTTTCTGACCACTGCAAATTCATACCGGCGACTTTGTCAGCAATGATCTCCCTTTCCACCACGTCTGCTGTTTTACGCTGGAGTTCGCCACCCACTTTATTCAGTTCGTCAATCTTTAATTCTTTTTTCCTGGCTTCTTGGCTCTTGGTCTGCAAAAGCAAAATGTGTGATATTATATCAGGTACGAGAGTTGAAGTTTGTCACTCTTGGGGTGGTGTTGTATAGTTTATAAGTGTCGCACGGTTCAGGCTTGGGCCGTCTGTGGATTGCTTCTTACACCCTTACCTCGATACTCTCCTGTACTCTTGAGGCCTCTTTCGGGTCCATGTCCACGTGTAATGATTGGACCAACTTCACCGTTTCATCCATCCACTCGGTCAACGAGCCAACTTCACTGTGAAATTTCTCATCCTTTAAGGCGAAGTTCTGCGATAGAAGGACGGTTAACGAAGGATTACATTAGAGCCATGCTATAGAAGTCTAATCCTGCAGATTCCTGTCACGTGATGTCATGACAGCCAATCCGAAGGGCAGAACAACAGAAAGTTTGGGAATTCTGGGAATCGAGATCTGGTAACAGCACCCAAGATTAACACGTTCTTTCTCTCGTACTGTTGGTCAACAAAGTGCAGAGAAGTTTGATCGAAGACTAATGCTGTGTTTACACGAGAGACATTTACCGCAGAAATTTGAATTTATCGTGCCCTGCAGGATGGTAAGTTGGCATTTACTATGGTAACATTTCTATTGCTCTAAACTACATTTACCAAGGTTTTGTAAATTGTTTACACGCGTGATACGTTTACTGCAGTAAAGTAAATGCTTTCACCGAGGTGAATTTGTCTCGTGTAAACACGGCATAACTATTTTTGTTCTGACTGAAAACATATCGAGGCCTAACGTTTTGTGGGTGAAAGAAGAGAATATTTGTACCTCGTCATCAAGCTCCACAAATCCTTCATCGGAATTGAGCCCGTGCTGACCCTTGCCAGCGGTCTTGACATGTTGATTACGCCTGGATAGCGCTTTTAGAAGCCTGTACGAGTAAAATAAAACAATGCACATAGAAGGAAGCGGTGCCCGAGTCAGAAATGGCAGAGACAGATAGAGCGCGTAAAATGACTCTATGCAGTAAAGTTCACAAGAATTGGCGGGAATTGGGTAGGGTAGGGTTGGGTAAAAAAGAATGGTCCGGAAACCCGTCGCAACGTTTCTGAGACAGAATTTCTACTTCGGCAACTTGTGCGCAACAATTACACCGTGTGCCCGCCCAACATTGCGCAACACTGCGCGTGGTTTATCCGAACCTCGTGGCCTTAAGTTTTGATGCACAAGCGATGGTTGCAACACACCTTCGCTCGTTTTTCTTTGCTTTGAGGTGAAGAGATTTCATTTTAGCGTTGATTGCCTTTGCCTCCCTGCCGATCAAGTCCACCGTATCTCGGTTCGCCATGTTCGTCAACAATGGATCCCTTGAAAACTGCGTCACCATTCTGGCAGTTGGGTCGAGATTGTCTATTTCACCAGAAAGCTCCTGCAGTGCAACACGGAATGTATAAAATGATGATGTAAAATGATCGCTGGTTATAGAATGTTCCAAATCTATCTACTGAAAACTTGTATGGACCTGCGTCGACTTGCATCTCATTTGGTCAGGGTTATAAGAAGGAAAAAAGTATGAGTGACGCAGTGGGAATTTATGGCTTGATCAGCTTTCATTTGAGTTCGCTTGTACTGAACCGGGATTAAGAAATGTTCTGAAGCCGGTATAAATAGGAACCAACTTTTAGTATTTTTTTATCAAAAAGGATTCGCATTAGGCCTTGCTTTGAAAAAGAGGCAGCGGACATCTCGGAAATGGCATATTAATCGAGGTATAATCACAGGGGACTAGCATTAATTATACATAAATTGTTTGGTGTTTGGCAGTTTTCGTTTATCTGACCAATATTATTGGTACTGTGTGACTAATAACAGGTATTTGTACCTCTGGAGCATAGAATAAAGCTAAACATCTGAATCAATTCTTGGCGGCTTCAATATTTGTGCAATACGTTACTGAAGAAACGTTCACTGAATCACTTGCATATATATCAAGAAATACGGAACTCAATAAATCGCGATGAATCAGTTTGAAGGTTGAGGCAACCCTGAAATGTGCCTGAGCTCAGTCGAGTTTAAATTAGCCTGAAGTTAATATTTAGCACAAGCATTTATTAACACATTTTTTTCAACATGGGGGAAACAGAATATAGAAATGCTTTCAAACTTTGAGTTGATAGCTGTTTTTATAAAATAACTATATGATACTACGGGCGCCCTGATTGGCTAAATAACCGTGTTAGATGAGAGTATATTACACGCTGACGCGATACGCGATGTTTTTTACTTGACTAATTTTTTTATAAAAGAAATATATAACGTGTTCCCGTGTAATATAGCCTCATCTAAACACTTGGGAAGTTGGGAGAACACGAGAGTAGCGCCGGAAACCACTCGGTGGCCTCGTGGTTTCCTTAGCTACTCTCGTGTTCTCCCAACTTCCAGCGTGTTTAGATGAGGCTATATTACACGGTGACGCATTATATATTTCTTAATCATCAAACTCTTCGTCCATGCTAAATAATAAGATTTCATCACTTGTCTAACTATTTCCAGGCAACACTAAGCAGAAGCACAGAGTGCAATTGGCGACATTTAATAGAACAACACGGACTACATAAAACACATATAAAATTAAGAAACGCTTGAAGTCTCAAAAGTTGTGTAAAACCTAAAAACGTCTCTCATCTAATTAAGAGTGAAACAATATCGAAAATCCTTTGCAAACGATCGTAAAGACAATCCACCGAATCACATCCTCTTTTTTATTTCGAAAGCCGCAAGTCCTTGTTGTGCTTCCTCACTGCGCTCTCCACCAGCCTCAAGATGTCATAATCGCTCTCGGTGTCATGAAACCTGTACCAATTGAAGCGCATCAGGTCCCTGATTGTGCTGAATTCAAGTCCGCCTTTCACCGCGTCCACGGCCTTTATTTCGGCCTCTCTCATCTTGCTGTCTGCCTTGTATTGGCCGATGAGCTTAGCGTTACTGTGTCCGTTTCTTTTGAACTCTTCGAAGCGTATTCTTGGATCAGACGCGCAGCCGAATGTGTAGATTTTTACGTCGTCTTTTATGACGAACACAAAGCCAGCGCTGTCATATTTCTCAGCTTTCGGAGCGAGAGCGTTTTCGGCATCCATGTTATATTTTGCGAGTGTTCCAGCTTCTGGACATCAAAGTGAAAATAGCTTTTGTTTAATTTTTACCTGTTGTGCTTTGTGGAAACATATAGAAGCCGTCCAATCAAAAATCGAACACCTGATAAGTTGGGGAACGCGGTAACCAAGCAACGAAAACGTTTTGCGACCCAGTTGCGGAGTCCTTAATCATTTTGATCCAAGAATTTAACTCAAACTAGAACGCTTCCAAACGAAATCTTAAAAGGAGTAAATGAGTACATTATAATAGCAGTGTTCAAATTCAACTTTTGAACTGAAAGTTTAATGACGGCAGTAAAAGAGCGGTTAAATTTCGTGAATATTTTTAAGAATATATGTGCTACTTTCTTTTTATTAGTTTTAAAACTGAGATGCCAATTATTTTATTCAAATTATAACTATGCCGATCTGCTGCTAAACACTAATGACTATATTATGAGAAATAAATTATATACACATTAACCCTGAAATGAAGGTATTCACATTGATCCTCCAGTCACATTTCTTCGCTAAGACAGGTGTTTAGTCAAAGTGAGGTAGATTATTTTTATAACTCGAATTCAAATCCTTAGTTATTAAGGGCTCTGCATAGAGGAGTTCAAACTCGGTTGATTAATGCGAATACAGGAACTCGTGTTGCATTGAAAGCGACTTTTATTCAGGTATTAGTAACTGCATCAGTAGAACTTGAGTCCCATTGTAGTGCTCGGGCGATTTCAATTTATCGAGGCTTTTGGCAACTGACACACAAAAGTGTGCTTCTAGAAATCGATGAATGTCTGAATAAAGCAGGTGTTCCGTACACAAAAAGCGATTATTCATGTTACCAAGTAGAAATTCAACAGAAACTATGTTGTAGCAGTAGGTCTAACTTAACATTTAAATGCTTTTTCTTCATTTGGATTTAGAAAACATATTTGAATATACCGCATGCATTAACATAAGCCGACAGGTCGAAGCACAAATTCAAAATATTATTAAACGCCCCGTTGTGTAAATGAATAGTCATTCTCTCACCTGTCACTTTTTGGTGGCGCGTGAGCTTAAATATTTCCACACAAGAAACATCCGGTCATAGGGGGCACCATCGGATGCTAAGTCCCCTGTGTCGTTGCACAATGTAACACCCCTTCAGGAAACTTGTCTCGCAATTTTTTTTGGCGCAATCGAGAGCGCTTGTGCAGTTCCTTTAATCAAATGCCACAGTGTTGACGTCTGGGATTTTAGCGCGCCAATCACAGTTTCTCCCTAACTTTCCTCGACATAAATCGTTGCAAGTTGCTGAGATTGCGTTGCACAGTGTAACACCCCACCTCCGCAACTGCAACTAAGTATTTTTAACCGCGAGACACGTTGCTGGAAAAGTTGCACAGTCCGCATCGTCCGAGGCGTCGGTTTTCGTTTGAAAGTGTCTTTTTTTTTTTTTTTTTTTTTTTTTTCGTCAAAGCAATAGCGTTTTCGTTTCGTTTTGCCAGTTTACACTAATCCGCTATGGATTGAAAACGCAACATTTATTTGCGTTTTGAAAATATTTTCCGTCCACACTATATAGAGCGTTTTGAATTACACGAATATTGTGACCTCAGAGTTTTCAAAATGTTCCTTATTTGGGTGTCCACACAAGTGTATGAAAACGGCCTTTTTACCGCTTACGTGTGGACAGAAGGCCGAATCGCAAAAAAAGCAATTTTTTAGCACATTCTAATAGTTTGAAGTTTAATTTTTAAGTTCAGAGAAACATGACCGGACGGATTTCCAACACTTTAAGCTACTTATTACGCGACTTCACATTTTCGAGTCCAACTAAAGACGAAATTGAGTGCAAATATAAGAGCGTATTGCACTCGTCGGGAACCAGATCAATTGGTTTATTAGCTTAAGTGATCAATTTTCGCAGGCAAAGTTTACGAACGCGTTCGATCTTTTTGAGCGCGGCTATAGAGCGTTTGGCCCTGCTTTGTTTGTCGTATAATAAATAGTATATTATACGAAAAGTCGCTGTATTTTTACTCGTCAGTTTTATCTTTTCTCGCCTGAAGCAAAAGAAAATAAAACCGACTCGTAAAACTACACCGCCGTATTGCACTCCTTCCCGTGTAATACTTCGCCGTATTTCACTCCTTTCCGTGTAATAACCCCTTCAGACAGACTACTCACTTTTTGACGCTGCTGTTCTTCCTGTAAGAAGCCTGGGTCGTCTTTTCGCACTTCAATAAAGTCGACCATTTCTTCCAGACTGTCGAGTTTCTTGTTGATTTGTTTCAACCAGTCGCCGCTGTATGTGGACATTACATGCACCAACCTTGAAAACAAAACCCAAAAATGAACTTTGTCCGGAAAAGATGCCCGGGGCGTGCTGACTAGTTCATGTGTAAAAGTGACAATGTTAGTCTTCATCAGATGTATTAGCTACAATCTTGGACAAAATGCTGAGACACAGCACTGATTGTGCAGTTCCACCCGAGTCTTGACACTTAAACTCCTCCCTCCCCCCTCCACTCAATGTTGTTTCTGTTTCAACAGACAGGCCAGAGCAGTGTGCCCACAGAAATGCAACATTGTATCTGAGGGGGAGGGGGAGGGACAATTTGTCGGCACGAAAATAGAAAAATGCTTCAGCGTGCCATTTGTCTCAACAGGTTTTGTCCAAGATTGTAGACTTGATTGCACTTTTTTCACGTTACAAATGGACTGCTAGTGCCTGTGAGAACTATTGTTTTGGCCTGTTTGACACAACGGAAGTACGTTTTTCGGCCATGCAGTCACCTTAAGTCGGCGGTCAATCCACAAAACTGTGGATTCAACGTACGTTTTGAGCATTAGCTTGCTCTGGTTAAGAGAATGGATAAAGACCGGAGATATCTAAAAGTTCAAAACATCATAGAAATGGCTTGGTTCTTGGTCTTGTGTGATTTTCGGAGTAACTGTACATTTCTGAGTGTAGATTAACAATTAATAGTAGTTGTAGCAATACGAGGCAAGCAAAGACTTATGCGCTTCTCCTATTGTTCTTTGTGGATGCTGATTGGTCAATGAAACGATCCTTAAACTTACTTAGTTTTGTTGTCGCCATGTAGTTGCCACTGCCGGTTCCACCTGGCGTTCAATTCTTTGCAGCGCTCGTTGAGTGCGGGAACTTGTTCTTTACCAAGCAAACCAGTACGATTGCTTTCGTCAAATTTGTTTTTAACTTTGGTGAATCTCCCTTCTTCTAACTTCATGTCGTCTTCAAAGCTCTGCAGTTATAACGAGAAAGAATGAGTACTAGTGAATAAGCATAGCAGTTTTTGGATGACTTTCATGAAAACAAAGCCAACGTAATTTCTCCACCAATCACACAGGCTATAACAAAACACTTTTAACCAATCAGAAGCCAAAGTAGTTTGTGTTTGCTTTTTATTGCTCGTGGCGAAGCCGACGAGCTTAGGATTGGAAAGCGTGTCTTTATCATCGTCATATTTTTATTTTTATTATTTTTATTTTTTTTCTGGGTTACGAATCAGCACACGGTGATTGGTTCATATTTTCACGTGATTTATGATGACGTTTTGTCATCACATGACTTGCCGGGCGAGCAGTTTCGCCATTTTGAAGGAGATATGTGGGCGATAGAATTGTGCTTTGAGAATAGCCGTAAACAAATATTTGATGGTACCGCTGTCGCCGATAAATATTTAGTTCCGACAAAACTTTCTGTGGCGACACGAAATACTTTTGGGAAGATAACAGGGCGAAAGCAGAAACCAAAGCTACGGTGAGCTTTAGCCGTAAAACAATGACGCTTTATGCTTTACTCTGTACATGACATCTGTTGCCTCATAAAATTCTTCTGCGTATCGTACATTGCCTGTTGAAGTGTTTCTTTCATTCGATCATGTAGCCTTTGTTTCGCAATGGTCAGTGAATACCAGAAATGAAAAATACACCTAAATAATTCTGAGGATTGAGTTTGCAGTCACAAATGGACTGAACACACTGTGAACAAAAGCGCAATAATATTGTAAACATCTCTCGTGTGACATTCCTCGCTGTCAATTTTATATTTGTTACAGAGCACGAATACTTGAAAGCCTGATAGAAAAAACGTATTGAGTTAATAAAAGAAAACACATAAGTAGTGAAGCGAAAAAGTAAACTGAACCCATTCAAATTCAACGCCATTTGGCTCTGTGGAATGCGCACGGATAAACTGGATTTTAGGAAAAGATTTTGGCTCGCGTTCACCGCACAAGCTTTGAGAATAGCCGTAAACAAATGTTTGATGGTACTTCTGGGGTATTGCAAATATCTCTGTCGCCGATAAGTATTTAGTCCCGACGAAACTTTCTGTGGCGACACGAAATACTTTTGGGAAGATAACAGGGCGAAAACAGAAACCAAAGCTACGGTGAGCTTTAGCCGTAAAACAATGACGCTTTATGCTTTACTCTGTACATGACATCTGTTGCCTCATAAAATTCTTCTGCGTATCGTACATTGCCTGTTGAAGTGTTTCTTTCATTCGATCATGTAGTCTTTGTTTCGCAATGTTCATTAAATACCAGAAATGAAAAATACACCTAAATAATTCTGAGGATTGAGTTTGCAGTCACAAATGGACTGAACACACTGTGAACAAAAGCGCAATAATATTGTAAACATCTCTCGTGTGACATTCCTCGCTTTCAATTTTATATTTGTTACAGGGCACGAATACTCGAAAGCCTGATAGAAGAAACGTATTGAGTTAACAAAAGAAAACACATAAGTAGTGAAGCGAAGGCTGGATTAATCGTGGCCTCTGATTAGAAATATGAGTCAAGGTCAAACTGTCATAATCGATTGTGCATAAAAAGATATGTCACGCATTCTCAAGATGCAGGGTCGCTCAACCTTTAAGAAGCAAGTGTACGAGTGTTGTAATAATAATTTTTAGTTTAATCAAGGTGTCAAAAGAGCAAGGTGTCAAAAGCCAAGTTCTCTATACTGTGTGATATTTTTATGGTGAGAAATTGGAAGTCTCTCTTGGGAGTTCCGCTCTTGTCCCCTACTTTCCATTTTATATTCTGGTCTCGACCCAACTCACGCCGCGAGCTCACTGGCAAGGCCAGTCTAGTTTTGAAGAAGAACCCGATCAGCAGTGCGAGGACCCTGATTGGTTACGCATGTATGATGATATATCTTGCACATTCAAACAAGGGAATTGAAATAAATCACAAAAAAATATAGTTCTTCTTGCTCTGGTACAGTTAGTTTGTGCATTACTCGAGTTTACAGTGGAAAACCTATCGTTGTCGAGTTTGGAACCACAGCAACGGCACGACAAGAGCGCCCTTTTAAAACTCAAGGCAGATTTTTCTAATAGTATACCTGCATGTCCACGGTATGCTGCAGGACTTCAGTGATCGTCGTCCCAACTTCGGCAAAGGTTGTCGTGGATTCCTCTTCAAGTTCCAGCATAGCATTTTCACATTCGGACAGTGAGGTAGCAAAGTGCTTTGCAAGGTCTTCCTCAACTCTGAGCAAAAACAGAAATCCTTAAAAATGTGGAGCGAATCAACCAAAAACTATTACTTCATTAAAATCAGTTTTTAAAATACGTTTTTTTTTTTTTTTTTTTTCAAAATACTAAAAACGGTTTCGGTTTTTGCTTTGTGTGTGTGGATATAGTTCCTCTGGAGGCGACGTCTGTCAATATTTTTCTTCTCCCAAAATCAAACGTTTCAGAAACTTATCTCTTGGACAACGAAATCCATTGAAATTAGTTTACTATAGAAGCATGAAGATAGCATTTTAAATACCTTCAGACAAACTCGTACTAAATGTATTCGTGGACGAGTTTTTATAACGCCCATTATACGAGTGATCAGCTTAAAAACAAAGACGTGTATTTTCTGCCCCCTCACAAGACACTTACTTGGTCAACTCTTCTTTCGCTCTGGGCTTCTTGTATTCAAGATGAGCGTTGATGCTATCCAGAAAGCCTTTGTCGCCTGGACTTCGCCTTTTTCTCTCTGTTTTCAGCTCCAAGTTGGAGATTGATTCCTGTACAGGATTGAGAAGTTTTTGTAAAATAAGGTGCGGCCTTCATTTTCCTCGCTGGAGATACAGTGTGGAGAACTTCCCCTTTGATAGCTTACTCAGAAGAAAGTTAATTGAACTATCATTTCTCACTACAATACTCATACATTTTTTCAGAGACTAAGAGAATTTGCATTTTAAGCTTAGGAGTTTAAGGGTTAAAGAGTCCTGAAAAGAGTGAAAAAATAAATCATGCGATAATTTCTATACCAGAGTCAGGAGAATATATATTAATATGGTGTATTCAGTACGTGGAGGTGAAACTATTCACAAAGGTTACAGTTACTAGACGTTTACGCATGGAAGGGTTGGGCAAGAAAACGATAAATATAGGCCTTAAGTTGTTCAAAGCACGATTATAAACTAATCTTGGGTTAGGTCTAAACTTTGTTGTCATTTTTGGACCTGAAAATGGGAAGGTTTCGCGCATAACACAACTTTTTCATTATGTTTAAAACTAGAAAAAGCTTTTTAGTTATTAAAAAAATGCAGTTTGTTGGCCAAGAAATTGAGAAAATAATTTAGGGACCCCTGAGGTCGTACGGTTGACAAGACATGGGAGCGCGGGGGAGGGGAGGGTGGGAGTGTGGAACTGACCCGTGCTGATGGTAACATATAATCCATCCTGAGGTCGAAGCTTGCAACACTGCTGGTTTCACTCATAAGAGACACTGTATCCAGCTTATCTTTATCATTTTCTGATTTCCCGTTGATGAGAGAGTGAAATCTGGTGCACCGATTACAGCAAATAGAAAAGAAAGAAAGGAAATAAATTAGTAACAACCGCTTTGTAGCTAAATAAGAATATGCACTGTGACTAGGTATAAGATCTTTTGCTTGTGGAAAATAGAGGCAAATGAAGTGGAAATGAAGGATTATTATATGCCCTTCAAAAGCAACAAAGATTTTTCCTCATTTTCTGTGAAAAGGGTTCCATAGTTAGCTCAGTGACTACTGAGCTGTTAGTTAAAAGATCAAACAATTACTTGTGGACAAAGACCCTCATTTTGTAAAAATACGTAAATTAGGAAGTAACGAGCTTGTTGGCGGGTAAGACGAACAACTCACAAAGTGATTTATGTTAATCGTCATGAAAACCTTTCGGGATTACAGCAAGCACATTTTTCTCCATATAAACCGGAGCCAAGTGGTCATCAACCTTGTCTTGTTTTCGATTCTAAACAGTCTATATTTCGCACTAAACTATAAAAGGATAGTATAGTTTATTTGGTGCCTCTTTCTGTTTACCTTGTTGTATTGTCCTGGGATTTTTGACGTAAAGTTTGCATCCTTTCCTCTATTGCTCTTAATTCGTCGTGAACGGCTGTAGAGGTGCCTTCGTCGATCAACTCCTGCGACAGGAAACTCTTGATGTCTTTGATAATTACATTGGCCTTTTCATCAACGTTATTGAGTTCAGCTGTAATTTCCTGAAACAGAGATGATAAAACCTTAAATAACGCGTGTATATCTATTAAGTAATTACCACTAATCTGTATTATTCATTTATTTAACTATATATATAAAGCATAATGAGAATATCTGCAAAACGAACCTCGCCTATAAATAGTCCAACGATCTTCGTCAAGAAGATCGCGGCTGAAATATAAGCGACAATAAGATCTTGCGTCATGGCGATGTTGGGGAATATTGATTCGCGAATGACAAACCTCATGTTTTTGGTATTGTTCCTGAAGAATCGTCAGGGAGGCGTCTTCAGCTATCTCCATGAATTCAATCTGATCTTCCAAACTGTCTAACTTGGCGTTTTCCTCTATAACCCACTGACCGCAATGTGTGAGCATCGCTTGCAAAAGTCTGGGGAAATTTAAAACAGTATTAGTCCAATGACATGTAAGTTGTACCACTAGGCTAATCCTGCGTGGCGTGTAAATGTTAAATCCGAAAACGACTGAAAGCCTGTCGCTCACAAATGGTTGTTTGGGCTCTGGTTTGAGCTGGAACAGGCTTTTGGGTTGATCTTTGATTTAAACTCTGCAGTTTGTTGGCCAAATCAGGCTGAAAGAAAGAATTTGAATAATCCTGCATTCCTTTGGAACCAGCATTATTTTGTCCAATCCTAAGAACACGATTAATGAATAATTATTCTGTCCATTCCAATAAACCGCTGTTCCGCCTATACTATTAATTATGCTATCTGGATTAGAAATTCCGTTCGATCCGGAATCAGAATAGGTCCCAAAAAAACACGATTATCGTTTATTCCGGAATAGGAATAGGCAGAATAGTTTCAAGAAAACGCGCCCAAAGTATACTCTCGAAAAGAGCCACAAATGCAAAAACGGACAAGACAACATTTTACCCTTCAGCACTGACTACTACAGTTTTCGTGACTAACCGGTTCTTGTTGATCATGTGTTGCCGCCGCTGCTCAGTCCATTTTGACTGCAGCTCCTCGACACGCTTTGACAGTGTTGCTCCGTGTGGTTCTCGCACCAGGCTCTCTGATCTAGCTTCTTCTAGTTTGTTGTTCAGACAGATGGCCCGAGCTTCCTCTGCGTTTAGGCCCTCTTCAAAAGCCTGTTAAACACGTGACGTCAGAGTAAAAATTCGCTGTAAAATCGAGCATTTCACATAAAAGATGTATACCAGAACAAAAAAGCAATTTCTTTGGTATATTTTTGATATATTATCTTGTTTGACTGTGTAAAAGATAATCATGCATGAATAACCCCGAGAACAGTGAAAGAGTGCAAGGAAAGATTAAGGATTTTTTGTTCGCTTTCCTAGAGTCAAGCTTAGCAATATTGATGTGTGCAAAATTATTGAAAATACGGTTTTGAAGGAACAGTTTTGGGCCGTTGAAGAAAAATTGTCCCAGGGACCCAAAACACCCTCCTCCTTGAGTCACCCTGACCCCGAGTCACCCGCGGCGCACCAACCGATCTATACATTTCTTTATAAGTCGAAGCGAGCCGTTGGGTGAGACAAAATGTGGTTTCTCATGTAAACGGATCGCTTTGATTTTCAAAGAAATGTATGGATAGTTGGCACGACCAGGAGCATTCCTCTGGCCCCTGGACACTTTTCTCCATATAAACCAGCCCTTACTTGAATTTTGACAATATCTAGGCCGGTGTTACCTGAATTTCACCAATTTGCTGGAAGACTTCGCTGACGCTGCTTCCGGCAGCAGAGAAACTGTGCATTGACTTATTGTCGTAGTCAAGGTTTGCTTTCTCGCGGCCATCTATTTCAGTGTTAAAGAGTTTGAAGCCTTCGTCTTGTAACCTGCGACAATATCAAGAGTATCAACATTAACATTAAATGCTGTCAAACATTTAAGAAGATTTATATGAGTGGTATCGTAAAAATCAATTAACATTTCCCCACAACCAATGAACTACCTTATATTTCTTACTGGATGGTATGTCTCTGGTGAGAGATTAATAAATGAGCTCACGCAGAAGGGAACTCTATTCTAATTAATATCTAACCCTGAGCTTTGACTAATCAGAATAATCGCTCTAGTTCATAAACAATCACATATGAGCAATCAAGCAATCACAGACCATCTTTATGGCATATATGACATCAATTTCCGACACCCAGTCCCGGGCACTCGCTTAAATGCGTTAATGAGCCTTGTCACACAAAGCCTCATTTCTAACCACAATTATACTGTACAATCAGTTAAAGAGAATCTATATATGGATTAGCAACATGTTCAGCGAGAAATAGATGGTTAAGAAATGAATAGTTACATCTCCCTTGCTTCGTCAGAGCTGTGTTTTAAATCCTTCATCATTTTACCGACGGTGTCAAGGAATTGCGTCTCTTCTGTTGTAACTGTACCACTTTCCTGTCAGACATAAAACAAAATTTGGACTCCACATGACTCCTGTAGCCTTTTACACCACTTGAATCAAATTGAATCCATTTAACTCCACTCAACACCACTCCATTTAGCTTGAAACGACTCCATTCAACTCCAATTCACTCGACAGACTCGACCGGACTGCAATCAACTTGATTCGACTCTACTCAACTTTACCAATTATACCAAACTCGATTCGACTCAACTCTCCTCAAATTGGATTGGCTCCACTAGATTTGAAGCCATTAGACTCCAATTGACTGTAGTGGACGAGACTTTATTCGTTCGACCTTTTTTCTTATACTTGGGGAGAGGGAAAAAGGTGTTTGATTGTTTTCTCGGACTGAGAAACTTTAAGAGCAAATTGACGAGCCACAGGAGTTGAAACTGCAGGCAATAATAGGCTAAAAAAGTCCAACTTTAGTATAAACTAAACTATACGTTTCGAAAATCAGGGGCAAGGAAAAACCCTCGGCAATGTTTAAATTTACTAGTCAAGGAATATAACTAATTAGCCAAACCTGTTCGCTCGTTCCAGCTCCATCCATCGTGTCGCCTTTGAGTATCAAAGACGATAGCCTAACATAATTAAAATGAGATGTCAGTTTTGTGTATATGTAGTATACGCATCACTCATATGAGTCGTTTTTCTTGTTGTACAACTCATGTTATAGCACATGCATTGAACTAACTCGAGTCCAAGTATTGAGGTTCTTGCACCGAACTACAAAATCAGCCCTTGAATCCACAGTTTTTTGCAATGACCGCTGACTGAAACTGTAAGGTGACCGCACGGCTGAAAAATGTATTTCCGCGGTGTCAGCGGACTGAGGTTGACAGTTGTAAAAATCTTGGCTACAAGATTCCATTTTTGTGCAGATTTCTACATTCTGAACTCTGAGGCTAGCCTGTGAAGTGACGCAATTTTGTTTTCTGAAGAGAAGGTCAGTTGACCATTTGTGCCTTTTCTTTTTCGCGGAGCTATATATAGCTGTCCCTTACCTGTCGTTCCGCTGCAACAGATGACTGTTGAGACGTTGCCAACGCGACCACAAAGAGCTTCGTGTTTTTTCGACAGTTTCGACGTCCGCATGATCCAGCAGATTTTTGTCCAACAATTCTTCGCTTTTGGCGATGACGGCCAGTGCTTGAGGTTTGTAACTTTGCGCCTCTACTCGCAATGCCTGGAGCGAGAAGGAAACCGAACAAATTCTCACGACTACTCAAGAAAAATTGTGTGATTGATAAAGTGAGATTTGACAGCTTAATCAGCTTTCATCTAAGTGACACAAATTGCCATATTTTCCATACTGTGTGTTATATATCTGAAAGAGAAAATTGATGTTGATGACACATCTTCTAACAAAACTCTGTTCCCAGCAACAGATCTAGGCCCGGTTACATAACACGCTGAGGACGCCTGGATATGCGTTACTAACAATGGAAATAAATTTCTAGTCCCAGGTGTAAGCGTTCATGCAACCGAGACCAGATGCCATCTCCATGCTTTGTTTAGACTCATTTAGACACAGAATTTCATCAGACAGTCTCTTCAGACTTCTTTCCATGAAAGCCGTGTTATATCTTACATCTAATGTAGTATAGACTACCCTGGTTCCAGAGGTTCCTCGCTTGCCAATGAAGAAGGTTCGGCAAAGAGCGGCAAAGGTGAACCGTGGCGAGGGAACCTGTGGGCGAGCGAGGTAGCAACCTCACTTCCATGCCAGTTCTTCTCGCTCGCGATCGCCATTTGTTTGTCAAACATTAACCAATCAGCGACGAAGTTCAGCTGAATTCATGGGAGTTAGGTTGCTACCTCGCGCGCCCAGAGGTCCTTTCCGCTCGCTTGGTCGCCGCCGTTCTTGTGGGAAAGCTCTTGAAGGAGTAATATAAGGACCTCTGGAACCAGGGTAAGTATAGACCTAATTTGGTAAAAACAAACTGTCTTGATCTATTTACGAATCATATTAGTTTAATTTAGCAAAAGCATCTCTTAGATTGTTATGTACAAAATATAAATACATTACATCAGTCACAAATGAAAACATGCGTGCAGTGTGTGAGAGAGAAACAGACATGGACAGACAGTCAGAGAGCTTAAGCACGTTAATCAAAGCCTTAGTCTTTATGTATGGACTTATTTTGTATGCTTCCCAGTTGTCAATTTACATTATGCAATTTTTCTGAAGCTGGGAGTAGCTTTCACCTCATTGTCGGTTTGTAGAGCCTTCCATTTGATGGTGTCATGTCGTTTGCCCTTAACTTGCTTCGTAGCACGTTCCTTCTCTTTAAGCCATTCGTCCATCGTCCGACATTCCCCTTGCCACGTTCTAAAGTGTTTGTGTGCCTCGTCAACCTTGGTAGCCAGAAGCTTGAATCTTGACGCAAACGTAAAATCTGTTAGAGATCTCTCGCATGAATTTTATGGACGATAACACAGAACTAGAATTTTAAATTAAGTCATAAGTTTAACAATCCTTTAGTTCTGTTTATATTATTATAGCGAATTTAATAGTTCAACCAAACCCAACTCCTGAACTGCTAAATGTATCCTAGGGCCTGCATAGTTGAATTTATGGTTTGTTCGGGTTTAAAATACAGCGCGGAAGTCGTTTGCTAGCAAAATGTTTCCATTTAAAAAATGACAACAAAGACATAGTTTGGACCTAACCCGGGTTTAGCTTAATCGTGCTTGGAACAACTGGACCCTGGGTAACCACTCAAACGGATGCTTACAGTTACTGCATTCTAATAGCAGTTTTATGCACAGTTGATTTTGGACGGTATTTATTAATTTGAGTGGAGCCGGAGAGCAACGGTTGGTCGGTGTTGAAGTTGATATTTCTCCCACCTCATTCCTTTCTTGAGGACATCCACGTTCAAAGCACTCCAACGAGCACTAAGATTGTTCACTTCGCTCATGACTTTCTCTGTGTTGTCCTGTGCAGATATCTCCTTGCCTTGTTTGAGAATATCTTCAGCGGCCGTCTTGCCATTGATTACATCCTCCATTAAATTCTATTGACATTGAACACAAGTGCTAAGTAGATCTAATTCAATATAATTCAAACTAATTTGGGCTAACACGAGCCCTATACCTTGTGGTCTTCCATTTGGTCGACGAAGTCCTCCAAACTGAATTTTTGTCTTTGTTGTTTCTTTTCTTGCTTCTTTCCGAACATCAGCAAAGCGCCCTTCATTGATCCACCAAATGATCCTCTTCTATACTGTGTTCTTTCCTTCTGAAGCACGCGCATCGTGTCTACAGCTCTTGAATGAAGATGAGGTCGATAGATCAGACGGTTTTAAATGACGAGTGAACTCCATCTTTGAGTCTTCCTGTCAGCCTGTTGCATTCTGCCTATTCCCCCAACCAACCCCCCCCCCCTCCCAAAAAAGACCTCTCCACCCCCTGCTTCTTCCCCCTCTGATCCGATTTTGCTTAGTAGCGGTCAGCGATATACATACGATCATCTGACGACGACTCTGAAGATATGACTATACCGCGAGCTCAGGGTGGTGGAAACATCAATCTACTCTCTAGGACTACTCTCGCCCACACGATCACAGTAAACACTCAGAGGAACAGGACACTCCTGGACTAAAACCTTTTGCCATGTTAATACTCGTTGGTTAAAAGAAATCACCTCCACTAACCATACTGTCTTATAGAAGCTATTGCGACATTATAGCATAATCATGCTTTGAACGTCTGAACTCTTCGTTATTTCATTCAGTGTAACACACCTGCTCAGCTCTTCTTTGTTGCTAGTCAGCAAGAAGTGCCATTGATTCTCAATTGGGCCATCTCCGTTTTCGCTGACAACAATACTAGGGTTCTCTTCTCCCTATGAAAATGAAGGGTTAAAGAACATGGTTATAACCTCACTTCTCAAGTTTGTCAAATCATGGCAAAAGTCATCATTGCCATACCACGTCAGTCGTACCACAGGTACGAGTCACGTGGCATGGAAAAGTGTGATACGAGTCACGTGGTATGGCAGAAGTGTGGTACGAGTCACGTGGTATGGCCAAGGTGTGGTAAGGGACGTGTTGTATGGCGTTTTAAATGCAGTATTGATTCAAACGAAGGAAACAGTGTTTAGTGGGTGAGACAGCCAGTCCGTAAAACCTACCTCACAAGTCACTTTTATTTGTTTTTGAGTTCTTTCCTCGAAGCTTCGCAGAGTGTTACTGAACTTTGTCGATGTGCTTGTCCACTCTTCAAGAACTCTTTTCTCGCTGTGAATCAAGAAAGAGTGGGAAGTAGAGGGAAAGAAATGCCCTCGTTTAGATCCTGGAACGTGCAAAAATGTACAGTTTGTTTCCAGCACCAACGACCAAACTTCCAAAGAAGTTTGGTACAGAACCGAATTAACCCTTTCACACCTAATAGTGATCGATTTCAATTTTCTCCTTCAGTCTCCCACCAAAGATAGATCATACAATACAGAGAAGTTGGTTTTTGATAGCTTGCTCAGATGAAAGCTGACTAAACTATAAATTCCCCTCACGTCGCCCGTATAGTTTCTTCACAAATGGTTGGGAGAACTTGTGTCATTGCTGGCATTTTCGAGAATATTTTTAAACAATGATCTCCAACGAACCATTCACACAGGTCAGTTAGATTCACACAAAGAGTTGAATAGCGAAGTGAGTCGGAAAGCACGCGACGCAAGAGATGCAAAAATAATTTGCTTTATCACAAGCAAGAACATTTGATTTTTGAGTTATCCAACTCTTCTGTACCTTTTTTCAGAGCAGGTTTGACCCAGCTGTGGCTTAAAGGTGGAGACAAATTTCATAAACATGTCGACCTTGAGCGTACAAGTGCATCGATGTGGCGTCAACTATATAAACAACTTTTAATAATTAACTCACACCGAGAGTGAGTTTGAACGAAATCGGTGTAGTGTTGACTGATTACGGGCATTAATAAGTGAGATATTAAGAAAGTTGACTGATGAGACTCGTTAGCATTGCTGTTAAAACGACAGTGATTAATTGCCATACTAGTAAATCCAAGCATTTTTTTAGCAATTAAGACATAATCCTTTTAAACAGGCAATGGAATGCTAACAGTAAGATGAAAATAATTATAAATCAACAAGCAACTTTGATTAACAGATTATTACGTTGCTAATTCGCTTGTTTATCGCCGTGTTTCAACTAAGATTGCTCTAATTAATATTAGTATAAAATTTGAGGTATTTGTGAAGATCCATGTTAAAATGCTGGTTAGTAGTTTGACATCCGGCAGAATTTATACAACCGGCTATTCTGAAAGATCAGATTCTGTTGCATACCAGTGGACTTCAAGGTTTTAAAACGATTACACTGTAGCGATCACTGTAGCGAATTAATACCAAATAATGAAAACTGCTAGTGTTATGCAGGGTATTTCGGCGTATTCTCGATCAAACTTCGTATTTTCGTTCGAGCACTGAAAACTGAAAACTGATTCTAAGCGATTCGATCGGTAGCATACCAAGGACTTGTTTACATGACCAGTATTTTTTCTTCAATATTAGGTTGACCTCTTAATATTCACCCAAATAGCAATTTTTAAAAGTCTGGCGTAGTACCTTTTGTTTGTTCCTATCATGGTTGTAGCCTTGGCTTCCATCAGTTAGCTTAGGAAGATGGATCACATGGATTCCCCACCGAAGTTGGTGAGCTTTCCGGTCAACAGATCTACACGGCGAAGCAAACAACCACTTCGCCACTGACAGAAAGTAATTTGCAATTGATATTTAAATGATTGTCAATTGTATTATGGCTCAGAAAATGCTTTGTTTTGACCCACTGAGCGAAACTCTGTCGATTACGCCAGCAAGAAATTATTATTAAACAGTTGAACAATAGTTAGTAGTGTGTAGGAAAAAGAGAAGGCAGGGAAGGTTTGGTAAATAATTATGGTCAATGCAATAGACAATGTCTATGTGTGGCGAGGGAATGTGGAAAAATATTCACTTGTGACTTCTTAGTGATCAATTTCGAATTCAACCTTCTTTCTTTATCCGCGTCCCTGTCACACAGAGAGCATACAATCTCTTATCTTATGATCACGTAAGATTACGCATATTTTTTCTGAGCTGGAAAAATAATCAATATGGCAGACCAAGCTCGGGTAATAAGGAATATTAGGTGACCACATTTATAACGGAAACGGAAATGAAGTTAGAAGAAAACCATACAAATGCGGCTGTCAAATTTGATGAGAATGTGACGTTTGCAGCAAAGGTGAATTGTCGAGTCTGCAGCTAAAAAGCTTTTGTAGTTTGAATTCTTCTTATTGACTTGTGAATGGTGAAGAGGATAACTGGTTGAGTTCTGCGGAAAGTAGCATGGGGAAGTTAATGCAGAACGTTTCTCGTAACTTGCTGAAACGGATGGCAACGAACAGAGTCGCTCGCAAAACTCGACATTGTCTTCTTTAAAGTTTAAGCGAAAGATAAGTTCTCTTCGGAGCCAGAAACAATCTTCATGTAAGTCAGTAGTCTTTCAGCCCTGAATTCTTTAATTTCTCGTCTCCCAAAGATGTAAATTTTAATTGCTTGTCGTTCCAACAAAGCTTCCTAGGTAAAAGTTCTTGTTTACGATTTACGCACGGCATAAAATTTTGCCGATCGGTGTAGGTTTCAATGATCACAAAGTCGTGTAATAAATCTCTTATTGACCGAGTTTGCTCGGGACCGTACCAGGAGACTATCGGCCCTCGGTCATTTTTATACGGACCTCGCTGCGCTCGGTCCGTACTGTCAAGACCTCGGGCCGATATTCTCCCAGTACGGCCCTTGCACTCGGTCAATAAGATATATGTATGTATGTATGTATGTTGGTGGGAAGAAACGTTATACGGTAAGCCGTTTGAAGATATTCCGCGTATATCACGTGACCTGATTATTTGGGTGAAGACATAGTCCTGTAAATACAAAGAAAACCACTGTTTTGTGTAAAGTAGTGATCAAGGGAATTGCATTGGAAGTTTGTACTGTGTTACAACAATGGTATATAGAATCCAATGATAATTGTAAGCACTGCCCTTTTATTGGGAATGAAACAGAATATTGTTTAAATGTTTGAAGATTTAGGATTGGCTACATGTCACCCCGCTTAAGCTTAAAATCGCCGGCGTTTTCTACAGACTAAATCGTGCAACAGAGATCTTTTTGTTTAAAGGACGTTAAAACCGGCATTTGTTATTTTTAAAGCTAGAGGTGTCGAACACTGTATTATAAACACTATTATTGGCTAAAAGTAATAATCAAAACTCAAACAAATCTTGTGACTTTGCTTCATATAGCGCAGCTCCAGGCAAGGCACTGCAATTTCTGTTCACATTAATACTTTGGTTAGGAAAGCATATAATGAAGTCATATGTGCTTGGGAGGATTAATTGAGCAGTTCTACAAAGGCGTCCTTCAGAAAACCTCACAAGTTAGAATTCTAGACACCAGCTATTAAATCAATTTTGAAGCTACAAATCCAACTACATTATTCTCACAAAGTAAAAATCATTGTTTGCCTACTGTGTCCGGCCACTTCGGTAAAAAGTGCGAAAAATTATTTGATATTTTTTGGGTCGTGATTGTAAAATCACACGCGGGACATGTCAATGAGTAAATATTTAGAGTATAGAAATAAGAAAAACTTGCAATTCAATCAAAACCAATGGGTCAAGGATTGACGTCATTGTCATACTACTTATCCAGGAGACGTCTCCCCCTCTCCTTGACAGACACAAAGGTTTCAAAAAATCATAGCTCACAACTATACAGAGCCGTTTGGATGACTGTTGAAATTGATCGAAATTGAAACAATTTTGCCAGCATCCTAGACCAATCAGAAACAGAAGTGAAAGTTGAGAAAATTTTCTAGCGTGCACGCAAGCAAGCATGCGCGATGGCGGGTTCTCTCACTGCTGATTGGTTTCTCTTTCAAAGTAAAAACAGATGCAGACTACTTCAGCTTCTGATTGGTCGGAATTGTTTCTTACAGTTTCTCCGTGATTGGCTCTGTGATTGCTTTTGGTTCTGATTTTCGACAGTCTTTCAAACACAGCTCTGAAATAATTAAAAGCAAGACACTGATCCTGATCTGACAGTAAATGCTTGCTATACATTTCTCAGTAAACTCCAAAATAGCGGTCTGATTTTGAAACTTCAAATGGCGATGCTGTTGGGAATGCGTTCAGGCAGAAGATACTCGTATGGAGTTATCAATTTCCTGTTCCTCTTTTTTATTTCGGCAGAGATCCTTTTTAGGTTCTCTTGGAAACGGCTGATTGCTTTAAGTGCGGCTTCATCCGTGAAGAGACATTCGGCGTAGTCACCCAGGAATTTCTGAAAGGTAAAAATTCAAGAGGAAGCAAGTGGGATTAAACGGAAATAAAAGTTGGAAAAAGCACGACTGCAGGAAAAAAAATATTGCAACATTTTGCACCGGCTCATGGATAGCCTTGCGACACTAGCTGTTTAATCCTCCTACACCCAAAGGCGAATTTAACTCAAGAACGAAATTTCGCCCCAACTCATGAACTGTTAAACTAAAACTGAAGGTGTAACCACTCAAATGCAGATCGGCTATGAGTACATTCTGATAACAGCGCTCACGTTGTTGTCAAGCGGAGCTCGTGTTGTGTCTTTGTTGTAGTTGTTTTTTTCGACACAGAAACATGACAGTGAATTCAATGGTTTAATGTGTATTAAAAGTTCATCCGGCATGACGCTATGATGCCTATCAGTGAAAGCCAAGAATGCGAAAGGCGGATTCGGTTTTGCATTTGGTCAGTAAACCAAAACTGTTCCTACGGATATTTAAAGGTGTACTGCTAAGCTGCCAAATATTAGTATATAGTAAATTCACGCTGCCTTGCTACAATCGTAGACAAATGTTATGGCATAAAATTGGAATATCTTCCCGTACTTTGGAAGCGTATAAATTAGTGAACTGGAGTTCTTTTATTATGCTGGGCCGAAGGGCCCAGCATATAATTTTTTTCACCCGAAAACCACAGCGTAGGTATCATGACAATTTGTGAAAGAAGTCCCCCCTTTAGGATTTCGAAGTTTGATTGACGTGTAAGCAAAAATACTATATTTTGATTGGATAATGTTCACGTGCAAGCGGCGTGGAAGCCTTTCTTTTGTTGGCTGAGTTTCAAAGTATGTAACGTGAGATTTTTGTTGACATGTACTTGCGCTCTTGCGTTTTTGGTTCATTATATTCACTTTCGCATTTTTCTTCGTCCAGCTGGTTAAAACTAAGCGAAGGAAAGCAAACATAATCAAACGATACCATTTCGACAAGCTGAAATGGCTCCCGGCTGGGTTTTTCAGCTTTAACATACGCTCGTCAAACAACCGTGAATTCATCAAAACCGTGGTGATAATAGCTCTGAAATGAAACAGGCCGACTGGAAATTAAGAAAGCCTGGTAGAAGAAACGCAATTTAGAAGACGAAAAACAGGTAAGTAATGAAGCGCAGGCTAGATTAATTGTGGCCTATGATTAGAAACAAATGTTCGAAGTCAAACTGTCAAAATCAATTATGCATGAAAATTAGAAGTCACGCATACTCCCAAACTCAAAATGTAGATTCTCTCATCCTTTTGAAGCAAATGTACGAGTGTTGTATTATAACTTATACTTTAATCAGGTTCATTTGAGTAAATCAAAAGCCAAGTTCCCTATACTGTATGATATTTTTTCAGGTGAGAAATTGAAAGAGAAAATTGAAGTTGATCACTCTTGGGAGTCTCGCTCTAGTCCAGAGATTGCTATTTCAATAATTATTATGGTGCGTGCGGACACTTGCAACACCAAACTTGAATCCCAGCATCTGTCGCGTTTTCACGCGACAACACTTGTTTACAATTGAAAAAGTTAGTATAGTTGTTTGATCAAATAGGACCTTCCTTAGGAAATATAGGTGATCTTGTTATTAATTGAAGATCATGTACTAGAAAATGAGCAACAGCAAGTGCGTACACTGCTGTAGGTGTGCCAGCACCTTCTCTTCCTTCAGATCCCAATTATAGCCAATCATATCCATCGGAATGTGTTGTTATTACAGAATGAGTATATTAGTCAAATAGGGAAACCACTCTACTGTTATAGACATCCTAGCGGAAAAGTCCATCTGTGGACTTGGTACCTCAGCCGGCGAGTTGCCCCCCGACGAAGAAAGAATTTTAAAGTCTGCTATTGCCCCGTAACACGTACAAACGTCCTTGAGACACTTCGAAAATATTAGTGGTTTGCATACAAGGTCATAGAGCCGTTTTCGGATGACTGTCGAAAACCTAAACCAAAGTGATCACACAGGCCAATCACAGAGACTGAGAGAAAACAGTTCACCCAATTGGAAGCCAAAGTAATTTGCGTTTGGTATTTACTTTCCAATCAGCAGTGCGAGTACACGCCATCGCTTGCGTGAGAAGTGTTTGGTTTTGGTTTTGGTTTTGTTCTTGATTGGCTGAGCATGCTGACAAACTCGTGTGGACCAATCCGAAAGCGAAGCAAACGCAAAACCAAAGCAATCACACAATTACTTTCGACAGTCATCCGAAAACCGCTCTAAAAAGATATCTCAGAAGTTAAGCAATGCATTCTACAAAAATCGACACATTTATAAGTTCTAGAATACTATGAGTGAAATCTTCACGCAAAATTCTGGGTAGATACAAAACTTCTATCAACTGTTTGAATAAACGGTGTGTCACGCTTTAGCTGCGAGAAAATGAATGGCCGCCAAGCTGGTGTACTAAACTTGTACAACAACATGGCGGTTGTGTGCAAAGCTATAGTTTCCAATAACACGTCAGTTTCCCGCTTTTTGATTGGCTAATTTTCATCATCGATAAGTACAGACACATAAATCGAGCGCTGACGACAGAGGTTTGGACAAAGAAGGTGACTTCAACTTCAATTTTACCTCAGTTCTTGCGAAAGCGACCTTCGGCAATTGAAGTAGTGGCCAGCAGTGCTCAGAGGCGAAACTCCTTGAGCTTTGTCTTGAGATTGTGGAGGAAACCGCATCAGAAAAACGTCTAGTTTCATTTCTTTCCAACTTCTTTGACATTATTATATTTTGCATGCACGAAATGCTCACGTCAAGCGGTCACTTTTTGGCCAATGAAATGAAATGTCTTGAATTTTAACTTTAACCAATAAGAAAGCGAGAAAAATTGTTGACAATATTTCGGTCAAATTGAACAAAATCCAGTTTTCTTGCGTGTTTTTCCCTACTCATCGCTTGAGTTTGTTATTGTAAAAAACAAATTGACGTCAGTTTTCTGACAATGTTATGACGAGTTTCATTACCAATAAGAGGACAGACACATAAAAAACTGGCGTCAATTTGTTAACTATTAAATTTCCTCAGAGAAAAGTCTCGATAAACGTCTGACACAGTGTGTTATCTATCTTAAACCTGGCTCAGTGATGTATTTGTTATATTTATTGATTTGAGAAGTCAAACTATGATATAACTCATTGATTTAGCAATATATCTGCCGATGCCCAACCGTGACAAACCACTAATTGCATATTTATTTATCGATAAAGGCATTTAAGCATTCAAATTAGCAGAGAAAGTTGGCCCTTCCCCCCTCCTCTAGAACAATTTTGTGTAACTGCAACACTGAATAGAGGAAGGGGGCTGTTATTTACAGAATAATTCATAGAAATGTTTGAAAATTAGTGAGTGTCCCAAGATATTTGGCGACGATTCTAGCTACGTGTGCAGCAACATAGTTTACTTCAAATCATAGTTTAATGATTATGCAAAACTAAATCTGAGAGTGAATTAGTTTTGTGGTGTCAAGAAGCGGTGTATTATTCAGCTAGTTTTTACCTCATTTGGATACAGGCGTGTCAGGCCGTACACAGTGATGACGATCGTGCAGGCTTGTTTTTGGTTTGCCAAACATTCCATGATGTGCTGAAGTTCAGCCTCACCCTTCTTTACTGGCGGAGGCTTTCGCATTAGCAACGGAGAGTTGGGATGGAAACCGTAAGCGTCCAGTTGGGAGAAGTTCACTGCTGCGTGCTGACACGAGGAGGTGAAAATGCCTGTAGTGAGGAAGTGAACCAGACTTTCACGGGTCTTGTAGGAGGTTGGCAAACCTTTATCCACGCTGGTACCATTAGAAGGGAAGCCGTTATCATGGATGTCACGTGCCCAGTTTTGTAACTCTTCATCCTGAAAATCAAATAAACGGAATGAATGTAAAACGATTACCAGTCGTTTGAGGTTCACCAGATGTTCCAATTTCAAATGGGTGGCGCGATTAGTGCCCTTTGCAAGGGGAGAGAAAAATGGAAATATTAGAATAATGATACACTATACACTAAATATAATTATAGCTTTACCCTAAATATGCAAAAACTAGAACAGTACTACTACAGTATAAAAGCTAAATAACTAACTAATTAAATAATCGCATGGGGAAATTCATATCACTTGCTATTTTACTACATATTAATGGTATTAAATCCACTGGGAAAATCAAAAATCCCAATAATTTCAATAACAGTTTGCCTTCACCTACTAGTGTCTTCCTTGACGAGCAATAAACCTGATTCTTACATACTCCGAATTACGCAAAGAAAAGCATAGAATGTGTTGTTGGCAAAACCAATTTAACACATTTACCTGAGCAACGTCATTGTCACTTGAATAGTAAAGGCCAATAATCTCTTGCACAAATTCGCAAATTGCATCCCACAATTTCAAGGCATCTTCGCGGTAATAGAATCGCGGGAGCTTGTCAGCCTCGTCTACTCCGCGCTTTTTCAGCATTTTTGGAAGGTCGTAGCTTTCCATTGTGAGGCTTCTGTAGTATTTCTGCATGAGCGAAATTTGTCCTCCCCCACCGATGCTCAGCACGTGATCTGCCACGCCTCCCTTAGAGATAAGTTTTTCTCGGCCCAGGGTGTTGATTGCAAGGATACCCTTGATGTGAGGGAACAAAAGTTTCCACACGGGGTGGAGGGAGGGAAGCTGTCGCCAGGAGGCCACGGCAAAGGGTTCCATCATCAAGTGACATCGCAACAGATGCGAGATCATCTGATAAAAGCATAAAGGGAATGTTGATACGACTCCTCGTTTTCAAGTGCAAATATGGGAGCGTTTTTAACTACTGTATGGAAACTTTACAAAATGTCTTTAAAACGTTTCTTGAGTTTAACGAAAGTTGAAAGTCGGCATCATAGCGCCTAATGACATCATTGAGAGATTCGCTTATCAATGAATCCGACAATTCGACCTAATTATACAATTGTTTTCGTTAGCACATGTGCTAGTTACCACTTCACCAATTTTACATTTCCTTTCGCTCACCTAACAAAAGATGCAGACCTTTGTCCAAAAATCCATGAACGTCCCGGTTTCCTCTGAGGTCAGTGCAAATCATCCTTTATAAATCTCCTTCTAACCCATAACTCCCTATTTTCTCAGATGAAGGGCTAGCGTTCGAAACGCCAGCTTCAGATTCTTTCACGAGGTCCAGCTTTCACATGTACGTATTTTTCCACGCCGACGCAGTCAATCTACCTCGTCTCTTTAGAGTTGGTTTTCCATTATAGTCTAGTGTAGTATAATCTAGTGTTCTCTAGTCTAAACTAGTCTAGTCTGGCCTAGTCTACTGGTTTGGTCTGGTTTGACTGGTTCAGCCTAATCTACGATCCAGGCCAAAAATATGTGGGACACTCTGAAAAATGCTATTTTTTAACATTACTCTCATTTTAACAACGAAAGCGGCTCCTTTTCCGAAAGTTAATCCTCCCCCTCCCCCCATACAATGTTGCATAAAGGGAGTGCACTTTGAGCACACTCAGTCAACATTATCAGAGGGGAGGGGGACGGGAAGAGGAAAAGTGTCATAATTTCTAGATAAAAGGCTGTGTCCCACGACTTTTGGCCAGGATTGTAGTCGCTTATATAGTAGTCTATTCTGATCTTGTCTTGTCTTCCTGGTATGGTCTGTAGTATAATGTGATCTAGTGTTCTAGTCTTATTCTTAATCTAGTCTAGCCCTATCCTATTTTTTATCCATACCTGATGACATTGGCCGTCAGCATTACGGAGCCACAACTTGGCAAATAGCCAGTCCCAATCTGAGTCATTGGAGGTCCATATTGGGTTAGTGTCGCAGGGATTCTGGTGTAGCTGGATAGCAATAGGTACCAGGTCTCCGTTGTTTCTTACGTAAAACAGACCCATGGAGGCCGAAGTATGACGCCTACTAAGGTCTGGATCATTCTCACCATACTGCTGAATGCCTTCCAAGATCTTGTAGTTTACCATGTAAAGACGACCGGCCTAAGTAATTGATGTAAATAATCTACGATCACGTTCACGTAACAATGAATATGCATTATTTTATTATATGCGCTATCTTTTCGAGTAATATACAGTCAATCCCGAAAAGGTTGTCCCAATGAAATATACATATAGGCAATTATATTTACCACGTGACTACATATCTAGCAAATTTAGACATTCACTCACAAATTCAACTGGCGAGAAAGACGCGCCCTTGCAATGCCTCGTAAATTCACAAGCCAAAACGTTATCAGGAGGAGCACTCCTGGCTAAAAAAACTACTTCCCGTACGATCAGGAATAGTACGAAGTGGAGTGTTAAGATTTTTGAAGGTGAAAAAACTGTACGGGCAATTTTTGAAGAGATTCAACATCTGACGGTCTAAATTGCAGAAATGTCAGAAGCATCCCTGAACGTTTGGCTAACAAAGTTCGTGGGCGAAGTAGTTCAGTACAAAATCGAGTGTGGAGTTTAATCGCAGCAATTGCTCAATGCTCTGTATCGTTCATACAGGATACTAATAGATACAGCATACTAATTAAGCTCTACTTGGGACTTGTGTCGGGAATACGAAAGCATGCACGTGACCCGAAAGAGCGACCAGATTGGACAGAAAGCCTCTGAAGTATTAATGATATCATATATATCATATACATACCATATATAACACACACTATATTTATATTAGATATATTTATAACATAGCGCGCGCGCTGGTCCTACCTAATTCCTATTGGGCCATCATGGTAAAAATCTCTATATACGCACGGCCGTGCGTAAATAACATGACGTGTGCAGTTTCATTTTAGCTGCAAAGGTTCCGTCGAGTTTATCTCAGAAGAAAGTAGCTTTAATTTCCAGAAGAAATCTGTACTACATGGAGTCACACCAGCATCCAAAGGAAATAAATAATTATAAGCCTGCAAAATTCTGTATTTTAACGGTCGGCACAGAAAGTAATCGTACAAATCAAAACTTACCTATTTCTTGACGGCTTAATTCTCATAGACAGTCAAACGTCAAACGTTCAATAGTTTTATAATGAAGCGGCGTTCATCCATTCCGAAAGCCGCCATACTTGCAGTGTTTACAGGACTGCTGGCAGCTCGAATAATAAACAAGTCCGCTCGGCAAACATTTCTATCTCTTTCGCTTATGGTGATTGCTCACATTCTTCGACGGATCATTAGCTTTTCCGGACCCGCACTGTCTGCCATAGTTCAAGGTGAGTCTCAAGGTGAATCAAGCCGAGAATTTCAGGCAAATATTATATTCTCCAGCGAAGTCCACACTCTACGCACACAACATAACTTATTCGAACATGAAGATCATCAGATTCATATGATTTCGTCTATTTCACAGTATCTCTTTCGGTCGTGGGATTTGGCTATTTTATATTTTTTGAGGGTCAACCTTCTTTGAAAGTGTTCGTGTATGCGCGCGTGTGTGTTTTTGTGAGGGGGTGGGCAAGGGAGGTTTACCATCTAACTTGTGTTGACGCCATTGGCCCCATTTTGTCTGGTTAATTGATTTGAGTACATAATAATGATTTTATCCAGCCGTCGATTCTAACAACTTACCTCCATCGCGTCCTTTAAAGTAATATCTGTGTCCAAAAGACCGTGAACCAGTTCATCTGTAACCGGAAAGTTTGGTGGCAATGCTGTGCATCGCTCGATCATTTCAGGGTTACATCCGTTGAGAAACTGGGACCCGTACCAAACATCGTCTTGCCAGTAGTTAGCAGCGGAGGGTACATCACCCATAAGAGGGCTGAAGCACTTTCGGTACTCATCAAAGTCTTTACAATGGTTTTCACAGTGAAATAAATGGACAAGACCAAGGCTTCCAAACCCTCTCAGAGTTGCATCGAACAGTGTGAGTGTAGCGCTTTCAGTGAACTGCACGTCCTTTGGTAGTGACTGGGGACTTTCAGCGTCGATGAAGCCGGGAAGGTCCAACGCGTACCGTGAATCAGATCCCCATTGGTAAACCGTCTGGCGCTGCTGAACCTCTTCCTTGCGTTGTTGCTGCAAAGCTCTGTCTTGCTCATCTCTGGCTAAAAGTGCTGATAGCAACACGAAACATAATTGGGTTGTTTGCTTTTGCCAAAACGTTTAGGTTTCAACATTTAACTTTCTGTGATCATATTAAATCATTACAGACAGTAATGTAAATCTCAATAGTTCATGAATGCCACAATGAAGAGTGCAAAATTCGAAAGTATAGTCCTACAATCATGTCAAAATTGTTGGGATGATTTGAAATTCCCCACCACCAATGAATGTTGGGTAACTGAGCATGGTTTGGCCTATAGCTACACCACGGGCCAACATTGAATGGAGGGGGAGGGACCTGTAAAAAGAATATAAAACCCCCATAGGTTGCATGGATTTGCACTGTGCTCCGGATGTGCGTAAGGGGAGCGTCCTAACGACTTTGACCATGATTGTCTGAAAACAGTGAAGCCAAATAAGTGATTCTTTCTTTCAAATTCTTTTGCCGAAATATTGCAGGGTTATTGAGCAAAGACCAACTAAAACCTTGCCTTAACTCAACAAATCAAAAAGTTGTGTTATAGGTCAAATTTTCCTATTTTCAGACTAAAAAATGCGACAAAAAGTTTAGACCTAGAGCTAATCCTGGATTAGCTTAATCGGGCTTCGACGAATTCATTCATACCACTGAATTTAAGAAACAGTGTCAGACGAAAATATTAAATCAGGGTATTAAGCACACCTTTTCCTTCGAAGATCACCACTTCAGAGGTCACCCAGCAAAAGCAAGGAAAACTATAGACTTTCACTTGAGAATCTTTTGTGATGAGCACTCTGTTAACAAGCCAACCACTCGGTGTCATGCGACATCCTCCACCAAAGCTGATCAACTTGATCATCAATAGACTTCCAACGTCTTTCGCTTTCACAGTGTATTCGTCAATCTGACCTTTCTTAAAATTATAGTGGAACCATTTATGGAGGCGCATGGCTTCAGTTTGCCCTTCAGCACCTGTTTGGTAAAGGATGACAAAGAAATAGGTCGGGATGTAAGACTGAGAAAATGCGAGAAAATTATACCCAATAATTCCTGAGCTTGCAACATAAGATAAACAAAGCAGATATATATCAAGTGGGCGGATTGCCATCTCGCCTAAAGGATGTTCCTTTTTTTGTCTTTCCGTCGTGCGACCTCACATGACATCTTGGCCACGTGACGCCTAGTACTTACATTATCCCACACTGCGAAATTAACATATTGGGGTTATAAAAATAAATCAAAATAGGACATTTGAAAAACTAGAAACGTAAACAGTATGTTTCATGAGAAGGATCAAGCTCGTTTCATAATGTACAAATATAGTCGTGAAACAGGCGAGCAGAGCCAACCCATTTTGAGCGAAACAGAAAGCCGACAAACCAGAAATGTTTCACTGGCGAAAACACAACACGTTCAGCCGCGGGGGTTTCGACTTGGTGCATCGAAAACACAAAGTCGTGAAAAAAAAGTCAAATTGCCGTCAGGCAGAAAAGCAGCGATCGACAAGTTGATGGATTCGAACAGTAAAACTTTAAGCCCGAAGGAACAATATATGAGGACTGATGTTTGAACTGAAAGTCGCGTTGCTAAGATTAAGTGACTTTGAGTGTTGGTTGTCGGATTGTTTGAACGACGGAAATCAATAAACAACGTTATTATGCTGGGCCTAAGGGCCCAGCATGTAACTGTTTTCACTGGAAAGCCAAAGCGTAGGTACCATGACAATTGCTAAAAGAAGTCCCCCCTCTAGAATTTTGAAGTTTGATTGACGTGCAAGCAAAAATACTATAATTTGATTAGATTATTATGTTCACGTGCAAGCGGTGTGAAAGCCTTTCTTTTCTTGGCTGAGTTTCAAGTATGTAACGTGAGATTTTTGTTGACATGTACTTGCGCTCTTGCGGTTTTTGTTCAATTTTATTCACTTTCGCATTCTTCTTCCAATTGTGTACACTTTTTTTTTTCTTCTTCTTCTTCTTCTTCTTCTTTTGCTGGTTAAAACTAAGCGAAGCAAAGCAAAGCAAACATAATCAAACGATACCGTTTCGACAAGCTAAAGTCGCTCCCGGCTGGGTTTTTCAACTTTAACATACGCTTGTCAAACAACCGTGAATTTATCAAAACCGCGGTGATAATAGCTCTGAACCGCCGACTGGAAATTTACAAAGCCTGGTAGAAGACATGCAATTCAGAAGACGAAAAATAGGTAAGTAATGAAGCGCAGGCTAGATTAATCGTGGCCTGTGATTAGAAACAAATGTTCGAAGTCAAACTGTCAAAACAATTATGCATGAAAATGAGATAAGTCACGCAATTACTCCCAAACTCAAAATGTAGATTCTCTCATCCTTTTGAAGCAAATGTACGAGTGTTGTAATTATAACTTATTGTTTAATCAGGTTCATTTGAGTAAATCAAAAGCCAAGTTCCCCATACTGTATAATATTTTTTCGGGTGAGAATTGAAGTTGATCACTCTTGGGAGTCTCGCTCTAGTCCAGAGATTGCTTATTCAATAATTCTTATGGTGCGTGCGGACACTTGCCACACCAAACTTGAATCCTAGCATCTGTCGCGTTTTCACGCGACAAAACTTGTTATAGTTAAATAAATGAATAATACAGATAGTGGTAATTAATAGATATCCACGCGTTATTTAAGGTTTTATCATCTCTGTTTCAGGAAATTACAGCTGAACTCAATAACGTTGATGAAAAGGCCAATGTAACCATCAAAGACATCAAGAGTTTCCTGTCGCAGGAGTTGATCGACGAATAATCGATTAATCATAAATATTACAATTTCCTCGAATGTGATTGGTTCATAAACCCCCCGATTAATCATTAATTGGACACCTATTGTTCTGTAATCGGATACTTCTTTGTTCTGTAATCGGACAGTTGGCTTAACCAATCATAAGCAAGGGTGAAATTTAAATGCACCAATCAGCGTTACACTGATTTTCAGTGGAAAGATCGATTGCCGGTGTGAGTTTGTGGCATCTCGAAAGGCGAATTTTGTTAATTCTTGGACAACTTAATATGCAAGGAACAGTTTGTGGTCAGTCAAAGAACGTGAACAGTCACTATGTAACGAAAGAAGACAGGAAATTTTCGCCGGTCGGGCACGACATCGCCAGCATGTTGTGCTAGAGACACTCTGCAACTTACGGCTCAAAGTCAATGAACGTTGTTAATTCATTTCAAAATCAAGGAAGAAATTTAACGTTGTTGTGATGGACTGTGATGGACAAACGTTCCTCGAGAATTAAGCCGTCAAGAAATCGGTAAGTTTGTATTTGTTGTGCCGACCCGCTAAGATACAGATTTTTTCAGTCTTGAATATTTCCTTTGAATGCCTTGGAGTAAACTTCTGTGAAAAAAATAAACTAGTATTCTGAGTTTCAAAGTACCTGTTATGTTAAAAAATGTAAACCTGAAAAGTTGAAAGAAACTGTCTTTCAATTTGTGAGTTCGTGATGGGTTTACTGATTTTTACTGAGTGTACAGAACTTACACATTTTTTACTTTTACTTCAAAAATCCGCATTCAACTCAAATCATTGGGTAAATTAGCTTCTTCTTTCTCTCAAGTATTTTAAGTTGATATAACTGAGAGCTAGATGACTACGAACAAGCGGCGTGTTTACAAACGCCGAGCCGTGTGTACGCGCGTGTTAAAATCGATCGGCGATGAAGTACTTCTTGGTGCTTTGTTTTTATGTATAGTACAGGAGAAGACGCTGAAGCTATATTATCATTTCATTCTCAGAAATTGTAATATTTATGATTAATTGGTAAGAGGACTTCGTGTCGTCCGATGTCGGTCTGTAATCATACGAGTGATTACGAAATCGGACTCCCGCGAAGCGCGGTCGTCTGATTTTGTAATCACTCGTATGATTACAGACCGAATCGGACTCCACTCAGTCCTATTACCATTATTAATCGTGGCCTGTGATTAGAAACAAATGTTCGAAGTCAAGCTGTCAAAATAAATTGTGCATGAAAATGAGATAAGTCACACATTACTCTTTTCTTTGCTGGCCGACCTTTTTCACTCCCAAGCTCAAAATGTAGATTCTCTCAACCTTTTGAAGCAAATGTACGAATGTCGTAATTATAATTTATAGTTTATATAATAAATAAAAATAATCAGGTTTCATTTGAGCAAGGTGTCAAAAGCCAAGTTCCCTTTACTGTATGATATTTTTTTAGCGAGAAACTAAAAGAGAAAATTGAAGTTGATCACTTTTGGGAGTCTCGCTCTAGTCCAGAGATTGCTTAATTAAATAATTCTAATGGTGCGTGCGAATACTTGCCACACCGACAAACACGCGACAAAACTTGTTTAAAAGCAAAATAAGTGACTAAATGTATTCGTATATTATACATCAAATTTTTATTGTCTAGCCACTCGAGGGGAAGGGGTATACCTTTAAGTTACCAACTACACAACTTAAGCCTCAATAATAATAATAACAACAATAATAATAATAATAATAATAATAATAATAATAATAATAATAATAAAATAATAATAATAATAATAATCCTATAATATTGACCTTGATACCAGCTTATTATGCACTACAAAGTGCAAGCAACTACAGTTGTTCTCTATGATACTAGAAAGATCCCTCTGACGTATGCTTTTCTTAAAACTATTTAAGGTGGCTCCATAGGGTTTTCAGACGCAATTTCGCGTGGGCACCAAAATCACAATATGAAATAAATACTTGACTTTCGTAATTCTTTGGAAGAAATCTGAATTTAACAGGAAATTCTAAAAACTCGGAATAAAAACAGTTTACGATGTGTGCACGGTTGTTCGTGTCACGAAGAAACCAAACTTGCAAGCCTTTCAATCAAACTCAGTACACGCCGGCTTTACTTGATCGCCGATCTTTATCACTTTACCTTCGAATGTATATGACTCTATATATTACACTTTATATTACGTACTGAATTAGTTTGAAAGTATTGTTTCTGCACATCCTGTCAGGCAAATAACTAAACAAGCAAAACACGATGAACAAGTTCTACAATTCAGATTTTATTCTGTTTGACTTTGAAATAAACAGCCGTGACAAACGCGGCTCGGACGGTCATTTTGGCAATCATCAGTTGCAATGGACAAACCAGTACATTCGGCCTAGTCACAACACTGAAATAAATTCTTGGAAGTAAGCAAACTTAGACAGAAATTATTAGCGTTGTTATGAAGCTTTGCAAATCATACTAACCTGCAGAGTTTGATCCGTGTCAGTCTGTGACATAGGGAGCTTAAGCAAACTAGGACGGCGACTAGTGCAACGCAAGGAACCGTGAAAAAATGGTCTTCGTATTCCTTATGTTTTTGCAACTTTGCCTATTTTTAAGTTGCTCAAATTTGTTCCGTTTTTGCCAAAGTTCTGTTGCTTTCATCATCCATTACTAAGAAGAACGGATGTCGTGATTTCTCAAAATGTCGTCCACGTCCTGACAACAACCTAAAAAAGAAGCATTTGAAGTCGCACGCGAGAGCACGACGACCCCGAGATCATGTCAATTTCACATATCCACGTGCGCCTTTTGTCTTCTGCAATGAGTTTTATTGTTTCACCGACGTTACCGTCGTCCTCTCCCGTCCTGGTGCTTAAGCTCTCTATTATCTCGGGTGGAGCAGTCGCAAAACCAAATATTCACGAACTGTACTGAATGAGTATGAATGAACTTGATGGGACACAGCTACCAACAAACTTGTTGGGAGCTTGTGGACCAGCATACGACGGCTTGAACTGAAGACTTTCGAACGGTCTTCACGGCTTTGAAAAGGATCGAGTTGTTGAACAGCTATCACCCTCAAACTGTTCGAGACTTCGCCAATAGTAGTTCGCACAGCATAATTCGTGGCTGACATATCCAGTACGAGCTTCTCAAGACAGAAATTCAGGAATTGCATGGTGTTTCCTATTAGCTTCGCACCCAGAAAACTTGCTGTACTTGCTGGCATGCGATCGCCGCTTTCTCCTCGTGTTTACATGCACAACTTGTTTTCACACGCAAGGACTACGGCTAACGCATGCGCACTTGTCGATCTTGTCGAGTCATTATTTTGCATTTGATGGCGCAATACGCACGTAAAATATCAAGTTTTTCTCTGCATTTTACTCGAGTTTCCTTTGGTGAATCTGTCTTAAATTTTGCAAGCAAACGAAGATTGTATCCGGTTTTGTCGGAATCCGCTCCTTTAACACCAACTTTTTTTCACAGTTATGTTTACTTTATACAAATTTCTAAAAATACTGAAAGTTTCAGAAAATTTCACAGAAGAAAACTCCAGAAAATAGAGCAGAAAGTTTGAAAATGGGGTAAAAGACCTTTATTTCAAGGACGTATTGTTTCCATAGAAACCACACTAGAGTAACAAAAGTAAAACGTATACGCAACAGACCATTCGAAACATCTACCCTGCAAATTTGATCAAGAAAGAATGTAATGAAATGAAAATATGACAGTTTGGTGTCATAAACTAAATACAAGCAAGTGCAGGGAAATACCCTTTTTACCACAACACACTAGTTTCTCGCTCTCTGATTGGTCGATTAACCGTGGTAAATAAAAGTCCAGACAACAATGTGACGCCAGCGCGTCACGCTTTGCAACGAAATACAACAAAACTTTCTTGTATATTTCTAAATATTGTGGTAAAAAACGAATTTCCACTGGTTTGCCGTGGTGTGGTCTCTTATTTACCACGATTTACGTCATCACATGGTCAAAATTAGTTGTGGACTCACTCGGCAAAGCGCCTCGTGAGTCCACAACATTTTGACCATGTGATGAGGTAAATCGTTAAATAAGAGTCCACACCAGGGCAAACCAGTGAAAATTTATTAAATGGAGCCACCTTAAGCTAGATATATTTCTGTCCGTACTGCTAAGTTTGGACCACAGCAATGGCCCCAGATGTCGCATAGAATGCTTTCCCTAAGTAACAGTTTCGAATTGTGGTAGGTCAAAGTCCCCATTAAAATCTCCGTTATACTTTTAGGTACTAAAGTGTCAGTCTTAGACCTGTACGCCGCCTTAAGCGCACGTTCCTGAATTCGTTCAAGCTTATTTTTGTTTGAAGCTTTACAAAAATGCCATATATGATGGCAAGTGAGATATGGTAAAATGTTTGACGTAACAAGACTGGCTGCCAGTGAACTCCTTGGGTGGGGTCGAGACCAGAAGAAACTAAAATAGAAATTAGGGACAAGAGCGAAACTCACAAAAGAGACTTTCAGTTTCTCACCAGAAAAATATCACACAATATAGATAACTTGACTTTTCACAACTTGCTCAAATGAAACCTATTGGTATAAATTGCCATTACAACACTCATACACTTGCTTCTTAAAGGTTGAGCGACTCTGCATTTTGAGCTTTGGAGTGAAAAGTCAGCCAGCAAGAAAAGAGTAATGCGTGACTTATCTTTTCATGCACAGTCGATTTTGACAGTTTGACTTTGAAGACTTATTTGTAATCAGAGGCCACGATAAGCTACAATCAGTGACAAAAGTCTTGGGACACTCGCACAGTTTCAGTAATTTCTCTACTGTTTCAGTTGAAAGACAACCCCCCTCCCCCCGTTCAATGTTGAAGTGGCCTGAACTTGTTTTCCCAAACACACGCAACATTGTACAGAGGGAAGGGGGGAGACAAATGGTTTCGCGCCTTTCAGTACGCTTAGTCAATGACTTGTGTCTGAGATACATCAATTTTTGAAAGTGTCCCAAGAACTTTTGTCACTGATTGTAGCCTTCGCTTCAACACTTATGTTTTTTTACTGAATGCGTTTCTTCTATGAGGCTTTCGAGTATTCGCGTTAGATCAATTCAAGTCAGGTCAGTTCTATTCTGCTTTGAGCTGCCGCCAAATATAACAGAGCCTCAACAAAACCTGTGATTAACACTGCCACAGCTGTAGCTGCACTCATCCGGAGCTCTAATCACAGTAAAAGCAGGCAGATGTTAGCAACTGTAAACAATATCATCTTCCGGCGTAACCTTTGCCCTGATCAATGAGATGAATAGCAGTGCTTTGATGTCGGGCCAATGTTAGTGTAAACTGTATATCTAATGTCGCCGCTAAGCTCGCCTCGTTGCCTATAGCCTTTCGAAAGTTCTGATTCGAATTCCCTAAAGTTCGATTATACGATTGGCAGGCCATATTTGTCGCACTTGTGCCAGTTAAAGCCTTGACCGGCTAGTCACGTTCATCACGCAAGTCGCAATACCTCCATATACAGATTTCAATGCAAAAAGTATGAAAGTCAACCTTTGTCCGAATAGATGTGTTGTACGTCGCCTGGCCAAGAAATATGCACAGTGATCCACTCGGCTGCTTCTTTTCTACGGCTTCCGAGTGCCACAAATCATAAAACTAAAACTAAACAATGATATGAAATCCGATTCCTGATTCATTTGTATACCGCCTTTGCGGTCAAGGTATTCGTTGCACATACGTATTTCACTTTGAAAGGCACGGAACTTCGACATCAAAAATTTGAAGGAAAGCTTTGTGTGCCCAAAGTTCGTCGGGACTAAATAATTAGCGGCGACAGAGTTATTTGCAATCCTGTAGCGGTATCCATTAAATATAATCGAATCCATCAAACATTTGTTTACGGCTATCACGGTGAACTAAGAACGCAAGCCAAAATCGTTCCCTAAAATCTAGTTTATCCGTGCATGTTCCACAGAGCCAAACGGTATTGAGTTTAGATTGCATACAGATAACTGTATACACAACCATTAACGTATGATTCAATCGACTAGATCTCAAGTTATTCGCGAAGTCACCTCACGTCATCACATATCACGTGGCAATGTGAACCAATCACCGTGTGCTGATTCGTAACCCAGAAAAAAATAAAAATATGACAAAGAAAAAGACACGGTCTGCAATCCTAAGCTCGTCGGGGCGACTTGCCCCAACGAGCAAAAATAAGCAATGGATGGGAAGTAGAAGCACATCCATGCAGATCTAGAAATGGGGGAATAATCTGGTTGTATGACAGCTAGGTTTTAAAGCCTCAATACACACAGACTTATTAACTCACGACACCGGATTATTGAGAAAAAAAACATAATAAAAGAAATTAAGAACAGCGACTTTTGAAACAGATAAAAAGAATTGTAAAGATTGTTACTAATATAAAGCCATTACCAAAATTAGATTTCAAGACTAATAAATTTACGGTTTATGAGCATGGTCTGAACCATCACGTAATCCTGAGAACATAAAATATACTGGGTAGGCAACTACGGTCAGTAGGTAAACAGACCTCTTTCGTGAAGGTATTTGCTATTTGCTAGTGCCGTGACACTCGGACGCGCGTTATGCATATTTCAGTTTGTTTAGAAATTTAGCCTAATTTCTAAATGATGTTGTGAGACAACATCATTTTTTGGCGTCGTATTTAGATACGCAGATTAAGAAAGTCTTGAAATGTATAACTTTTCACCAATTAGGAGCTCTCGTCTCACGGTTGCTGTTGATTGATAACTGACTGACGGCTTGGCACGGTGCTTTATAGTGCAGATCCTTGTTTAAGTAGAACTAGTAAAGTAATTGCAGATAAAATGAAATATTTTCAAAAATAGCTCTTGCTACAGTTAAGGTTCTTTGTGTTCACAAAGCTCACCAATAATGACAATAGAAACTTTAGCATCAGCTCCATGGCGGTCCCCAGTCTCAACCTTGATTTTGTACTTTGTTGTAGCCATTCTTCGTCAAAAACCTGAGGGGGGAATGAAATCTTCATTAGGTAAACAAGCTTGATCCAGGCTCTCAGATACTAAGCGCAAGGCACACACAAAAGGTACGCAGGACGAATTACGACTGTTCAGAAGAAAAAAATGCTACTGAATAATAAAGGAATCCTGTATCACAACTGTCTTACACATAAAATGTGTTTGTCATTAAAACAACAGAGCTGATGACTAAACGAACTCTCACCAACTATCATTACCGTTTTATACACCGTCACAGTTCATTCATACACTTTTGATCTTCGTTCTGCACGACTTCAGTGTAATGATAACGTATCATTGTTATATGTCTGGAGTTCCACAAAGCGGCTCAACTAATAAAAAAATCCAAGCAACAAGATATTGCTCAACAGCAACTTGATTTATCTCGTAACCACACACAACATCGTTGCCTATGAAACAACATCGAAAGTGTACAAACAGTTTCCAAATAGGTGACTTTGTTTCAAATGGTCCAGTTTACGTCAGTCATCACGAGCCAGGAACGCACTTTCACGCAGCAGGGCCTCCTGGTTGCTACCGATTACCGACAAATTCGACAGGGCTTCTTTTGTCAACTATGTCAATTAGTAAAATGATCGGTACATTAATACACAAGTATTTACTAGAAATACGATAATCGCAGATACCCCCTCGCTCTGGCGACTATTACTTTGGTACTGCTCAACAAAAGCAGCCTTAGTTTTACTGAAGTTTTGACGCAATCATTTCTTAGTGCTGCACGCAAAGAAAGGAGAAAACATAGGTCCGCAAAGCGGACCTGAAATCACAGTTATCTTCTCTATAGAGCATTAATAAACATGCCCAAGTTTGGTGGTTGTAGCTCTTTTTCCCTCATGAGGAACCGCAAGCCTTGGTTACCGCTGGAGTGGTCATCTGAAATGACCACTTCCAAAGCCAGCAAATTTTTAAACAAAGACATTGTTGACAGATTTACGCACGGGAGGCCGGAGTGTTTCTAATTAAAACATCATTACGGCGCATCACTTAGATACCCTTGGGACGTCCGTTTTGAGTCCAGGTTATTATTTGTTCGGCCTAATGCAGTTACGGCTTTTTCAGTTTTCAATTCGTTTTGCGTGTTGACATTTTTCGTACACACAACCGCATATGAATTCCCGATTCTTGCGTGCGACTGTCGGCATGACCTTCGTACGATAATATCGTTTTTGTGTCGTAAAAGTCAGTTTGAGTCGAACCCTCTGAAATTGAACTCTGTAATCGTATTTTGGAAAAGTTCCTTCCTGATGAAGGGGCATTCTTCAATGTTTTGCAACCGAGGAATACCCAACAAGAGCCCAAATGGTGTCATTACGTAGACTTGCTCGCTTCGCTGACGAGGTGAGAAAAACTTAAACGACGCGGGTAATTCGTCCTCGTCGTATAAGTCGCACCAGCTTGTAATGTTCAGAGAACAGGCGTTGGATGGAAAATGGGAGTACGGAGTGCGGAGTGTGGAAAATGCGGAGTATGGAAAATGCGGAGTCTAACGTAATTTTTATGGAAAATGAGGAATCCGACCTAATTTTTATGGAAAATGCGGAATCCGACCTAATTTTTATGGAAAATGCTGGGTCTGATAGATCTCATTTCGCGAGAGCATTATCCGGCCAGAATATGAATCTTGGATGGTTTTCCTTTGAAATCATCGGGTAACACGGTGCCATTTTTTGAGTTTAACTGCAACAGAGCCATGATCAGCGCTCTTTCCTCCATTTTAGAACCAAAACACCCTCCTAACGGGCATTGTTTTGTGTTGATTCCGGTAAACTTCCGCTCCGATGTAACAACCTTACTGAATAGTAATTTGACATGCGGTACGTTTATTGAATATCCACCTTCATAGTATAGATGCAAAAATCAGAGTTGATTGCACAGATTAATTGATTTTGCACACTTCGTTGCCATGACAATCACGCAAGCTCAACTTTTGCATCGAGAAAAATAGTGGCCAAGAGCGAGAGATTCCCAAAACATAAACAAAGCAGCCATAAAAGTTTAAACTGGGAAATTCAAACGAACGAAATCGACTCTAAAACATGGACGAAGTGCCTGTAAGAAATTCGGGGAGGAGCTGGCAGAATTATCGTCAAATGAAAGTGGAAATCTACGAGCCCCAAGTCAAGTTATGTTTGGAGATTAGCAAAGTGCCAAGCCATCCGCATCGGGAATAGTCTGAAACTTCAAGAGATCATTGACAGGTCGTGATCAGCAAACTTCGTAAGTTGAGAGTCTAGTTTCGACCTAGTCTATTCTGCTAAAAAGCTTGTTTGTGAAGGTTTAGCCGCTCAATGTTCGCGAGTGTGTCGATCGGCTCTGCAGAACTTTATGACTGAAGCTTAAAGCCTTCACGATGCGATAGCAATTTTTTCACTGAACACTGCAGCTTCAACGGCTTCAGCAACTTAATCTTCGCTAAGTAAATATAACTATATAGACTTGCCGTAAAATCAGGTCTCTCTTCCTTTCTGAGATTGTCGGCAGCCAGTTATGCCGTTTTAGCAGTTCTGTTTTTCGGTGACTTTCATCCATAACGAGTTCCACAGCAGAGCTCTCCCAAACCCCCACTAATGAGATCAATCTCAGATTGCTTGGAGCGTTCACACTTGGAACTGTGCCTATATCGGTTTAGGATCGGAATTAATTAAGGGACTCATTTTCCATAAAAATTAGGTCAGACTCTGCATTTTCCATACTCCGCATTTTCCACACTCCGCACTCCGCGTTTTCCATGAACATCTTCGCAGTCGCTGAAGTACAAAATGTGTCTGACTTTGTACAGCACAAACTGTAGTTCACAGCGTACTATGTACTAGAAGGCGCGAAATAAGAAGAAAACACCTTGTGTAATGTTGGAAGGACAATCGGAACGCCGGAACTACTTCTCTTCATGCTATCCACGCTACTCTGACTAGTTCGGCATTAACAGACCACGTAAATACTAATGGTTGTGACTAAACTGGATACTCCAAAATCAGGTTTCCGAGAGAAGACTGGGACCAAAACAACGAGTTATCGGCGAAGTCGTCCGGAGCCGTTTACGAACATTGTGGACAAAAAAACTAGCTCGGGGAGAAAATACAAAGAAGAAAGGCTTTTTCTGGCTGATCTGGCACAGATGAATATTGACGCCGAAGATAAAAAAAATTCCCACCGCATGAACTGTTCCGGAGAGCGATTGAAACGGCTTGTGTACGATCCTGTGTTTCTTGATCAGTCTTAACTCCAGAAGACGAACGTATTCACAATAATACATGCAATCAAGATTTAAGCATTCCGAGCGAACTGTCAAAAATCACCATAGGAATGATAAGTAAATAGGAATAATAATGAAGCCCATAGAAGCCAACAGTTATAGACGGATCAGATTTCCAACGTATCCTAAAAATATGTAGATATTTATCCGTATTACTGTATTAGGATGTTTATATAAATAAGTTATTTTCATCTAAATCCACTGTGTTCTCGGAGCAAATGGCCGGCTGACCCAAAATTTTACAAATAAACAGTAATATTGTCCTTTTCACGTTTACGACAACAATGCTTCTTGTGTGTATCTGGTGTTAACTGGTTACAGTTTCGACTCATGTCTTGAGCCTTTTCAATTTTATTTGGAGTTGACCTCCACGTCCGTGTACTAGGAACACAGGCGGCGCGACGCGGCCAGCCGATTCGAACCAACGGAAGTACGTCAGGTACGATTAACCCGGTTCCCACAGACGGTGCTAATGCGCGCCAAACAAACTTTCAAAACATCAACGTCACTGTCGTACGGTTTTTGGAACAAGGTCCGAGCTGACGAAAACTTAATTTTTGATTCGGTCCCAGTTTCCTCTCGGAAACCTGATTTTGGGGTATCCAGTTTAGTCAAAACCAAATAATAATGCTAGTTGATTTTAGCGCCAATGTACATGTACCCAAATGTAGGTATGCCCATTTTCACTTCCACACCAGTACCACAATTGTTGGGGCGGCTAGTTCTGGATGAATTTAGAGACGAAAGTCGGTGAAATTATCAGAGCAATTTGCGAAAAACTTAACAATTTCGGCAATGTGCTAGCGGAAGAAGGTATTGTCTGTACACACATTGGAGAGTTTTCAGATCTGGCGCAACCTCTACCGCGCAAACAGTAAGACAATGTCAATCACTTGGGAAGAGAGCCTGGGACCGAGAATAATGCTGAACCAATCACATTACATTGGACTTTCTACTCAATTTGCAAACTCCCCGCCAAGTGATACAGTTTGTGCGGGAACACAAAGGGATTGGATTTGATCAGCGTAAAACAAGAAAATACCACAGTTACAACAAGCGTTCGATTGAAGGTGAGTCCAAATCAGAGTTAAAACAATTACACAATTTTTAAGATCGCAGTCAAGGGATTGTTGAGCCATGACGTGCTTGTTGTGCGACTGTTCTGTGTGGATACTGACAGCGGATGATTTAGAGAGTATATTAGAACTTGAATGCTGTTGATGGGGCTGAGGTGAATTGGTACTTATCAAGTTATCGCGAGCCGTATATTTTATGTGTTCTTTCATGGTTATTCTGTTCTTCGGTACACGCACCATAGTTTTGCCGATATTCACGCGGGACATTAATACTTCGGACATAATTTATCTCAAGAGGTTCCCGCTGAGATAATTGTGAAATTATCCCAGCTCATTATGCTGTATTCACTTTTAAGCGGTATAGTTGGCCTAATACTATTTTCACTGGCTATCATTTTGAACAAAAGTCAATGCAATGAGTACGAGGGATGCCGCCAACAGAACTGATACACTCCAGTTTCTCGGCCGCCAAGCGCAACACACTTGCCATAGTAGGGGATTGGAGTGGGGCATGTCCGGCCTGTGCTTGATTCGTTTTTAAAATCATAAACACCATGGGCTTTATGTCGGCAAATGTCACAGGGTTTTCCTTTGGAGATCTTTCCGACGTTGAGTAAACAGGGAAGAGGAGAGAGGAGGCCGCCAAAGTAAATCCAATTTATTCACGCCGGACGTTAGTCGTGGTCACACTACACATTTTTCCCCAGGGAAATACGATTTACCGAGGATGAAATGTGAAAAAATTTTCCCAAGGGAAAGTATCTCGGGTTTCATTTTCCTCAGGTAATCACCGGTCACACCGGTCACACCGTATTAAATCAGGTTGACCTTGGGGTGTTGCTTTCTTTCCCGCGAGTATATGCAATAACATGTCCGATAATCAACGTGAAGAGTTTACTCTTATTCGCTCACTTTTTGTCACTTTATTTCAACGAGCAAGGCGATCAAGAGCACTGCTATTACACTGTTTGATTGCTCGGAGACGTCGACGAAGACAACAAGCGGAATTATTTCGATTTATGACCATTTTGGCTTGGCAAGCAGGGCACCGGTCCACGCAAAACGCTTGGGTTCTTCCCAGGCCGCTCCGGTTTGCAAACATGCTGCAGTCAGATATTTTGAATACGTGGTGGAGAACTTTCGTGTTTCAAGACATACTTTTGACTTCATTTGAGCGCCACTCTGCGCGGCAAATGTATCCCACGTGCTTAGTCTTCACTTCATGATCTGTCACTAAGCGACGAGCCCCTATTGGTTAACATGCTGGGGAAATGAATTAACCCTTGCTGTTTCTTATGGGTAGCTGTCAAGGGAAACTCTATTGTTTGCATGACATATTCAAGTCCATTTTGGCTTGGTAAGCAGGGCACCGGTCCACGCAGGGTGAATTTTCCCCTAAGTAATTTAGCTGGGGTAAACTCGGTCACACTTAAAAATTTTAGTTACCTTTGGTAAAGTGAGGTTTCCCTAGGGTAAAAGTGTCTAGTGTGACCACGACTATTACCTCGGACATAATTTATCTCACAGGTTCCCGCTGAGATGATTGTAAACTTACTCTCGGCTCATTATGCTGTACTCACTTTTAGGTGGGATAGCTGGACTAATACTATTTTCATTGGCTCTGATTTTGACTAGTGCTTGCAATGAGTACGAGGGATGACGCCAACAGAAATTACATTCCAGTTTCTCGGCCGCAAAGCGCAAAATTGGCTGAGGTCACACTAGAAAGTTAAAGCGCGCTTTAGCTCTGCTTAATCACGCTTTAGTCTAAACCTGTGTGTGACCGTAAAAAACGCGCTTTAGGAGACCGCATGGGGGGAGGATGTAAAGCGATACCAATAGCGGCAAAGTTCAAACAAGTAACTCTCGTTCTAAAGCGCTTCAAAAAGTACGTCTTAGTACGAGCTTTAGTGAAAGCTCGATTTGTTGACCAATCGCATGCACGCTCGGAAAAGCCGCTGTCAATTCCGCAAGTTGATCATCACCATGCATTGGAAATTGAATCACGTTCTTTCCGGACTTTTGAGCAAGTTCGTCCGTTTTGGTACTTCGACGGCGTTTTGCATTTTGGCGATCTCTGGTCCGACTCGTTGACAAATGTTAGCAAATGTTTCTCTCGATATCCGAAAATGCCTTCTCCATTCCGCTTCTAGGGCAGGGTTATTGAGAATTGATGAAAACCAATGTTGCGGTCTTGGAAAAACCCACATTAACCGGCGGCCGTGCTCTCGGTTGTGACCAAGATATCGCTGTAAACCAACAGCAATCCTTACTCTCCTCCGTTGTCTCAGAAGTAAGATAGTCCAGGTTCTTTTGAATCGCCTAAATCGCGCTTTCCAAACAAGTTTTCTAATCAAAAATAGAAAGTAGCAAAGAGAGCTATGATAACATTTGCGACGGGCAATGTGCTCGGAAAACTGACAAATGGGTGTTCGGGTGAAACCTTTAATGGGATTAGGATGTTGGCTGTCATATTTGACAGCCAAAGGAAACCCAAACACTACGTCTCCTTAAGCGTGATTAAATCGTACGGTTTCGTAAAGCACGATTTCGACCCCTAAAGCGCGCTTTAAGTTTCTAGTGTGACCTCAGCCAATAGGGGATTGGGGGTGGGGCATGTCCGGCCTGTGCTTGCTTCATTTAATCATCAACACCTTAGGCGTAGCCAATGTCACAGGGTTTTCTTTTGGAGTTCTCCGTGATGTTGATCAAAGAGGGGAGAGGAGAGAGGAGGCCGCCAAAATATATCCAACTTATATTAATTAATTTTCTTTACCACAAGATGGGAAAGCACGATAAGGAGAAGCGGAAGGCGTACAAAAAAAAGAAGGCGGAAAATATTGAATAAGAAGGAGCGACTTTGGAGACGAGAAGCACAAGAAGCACAAACGACGACCGAGGAGTCGGATGAGGTCGATCATTCACTAGTCGAGGAGTCCGAGAGCAGTCCACAGAAGACTGCTCTGACTTGGACCCATTTGCATGTTAATCTCGGAGCAGGATTCCTTTGAAAAAGAAACATGTTCCCACGAAGAAAAACTGATGAAGGCTCCTTTTTTAAACGCATTCCTTCGGTTTCAAAGTAAGAAACAGGATCTAAAACGACTCCTGCAAAACCCACTAATGTAATAAAACTAGAAGTTCTCATTGGTCTATCGGCTCGTACTTCTTGCTGCACGTGATCGAGTCGTTTTTAGAGTTTAAATTCGATTAACTCATCCTGCAAATTATTTTCATGTTAATTTCTATTATTTGTACGTCCAGCGCCCTCGGTTAATCGTCCGCCAATTTTTTTTTTTTTTTTTGAAGTTTCAGTGCGACAGATTAGTTGTTGCTGTGACATATAAGGAATTTGTACTGATTGGCTTTTTGTAATGAAAATAAATATCACAATAACTACATGCTCGCGCTCAAAATCTAGTGCACCAGCTTAAGTTATTCATGCAGCCGAGAAGTCTCCAACCTCTTTACTTATTTTTAAGCCTCTTATGCTTCCATGTAAAACCTTGCATGGTAAAGAATCGATGGCGGATAACTTCAAACTGCGCGCGATCAATACCAAACAACGTGCGCCAAAGGTGGGGAAAAACTCGCTGACTTAAGAATTTCATTCAACTTTTAATAGACACCGGTACTGCTAAGATCATGACACGTTTTTGTCCAAGATTTCGGTAACTGGCCTAACGTGACAGAATCTTTGTTGCTGTAATATTCCTAGGGAGTGCGTGCTTCGGCGCAATCTTGAGAGGGAATATTAATGCTCGGGAGTGACTGTCGAATCAGGGACGAATGGTCTTGTAGTGATTGGCTTTTTGCAATGAAAGAAACGAATTCAAACATATCTTTTCCTATTTCCTTTATTGGACTAATGTAGTAAAAAAGATCAAATCAGACGAAGATACTGGGCAGCTCGGGCAATTTATAAAAGTTTCCGTACCGTCATAAAGTGTCTTTTGTGCGAGTATCAGTTTTCATGAAGAAGACTCACTGTTATTTAGTGCAACGCCTGCCTAGGTGTTACTAAAACACGAAACAGCAAAACAACGAAACAACGAAACATCTTTTTATCTATTTCAAATTAACGGTAATAACTAATACCGAGACTATTACAGGGAAACAACTAAAATTTACTGCAATAGCTAATACCTATATATGAAGGATGATTATTGAACCTATTGCTCAAATAAACAAGACAGGCCCGTGGCCAGTGCGCTTGTGACGTCATTAGTACAATGAATAGAGACACGAGGGGTCCCGGGAGAGGAACTTTTGTCGTGCGCTTATATGCAAAAGATATTATAGCCGAGTCAGTTTTTGCACTTGACGGATCCAAGAGCTCCCTTTATTTTTCTTGCCCTCTCTTCTTCTAATTTCGGTTAAACAGATATTCACGAAAAAGTGTATTATAATAATTGAGAGAAAACAATTATCGAAGGCCCCGTAGGAATATTCTTCGTTTGCAACAACCCAGTTTTCATTGCTTTCCGATGCACGTGACAGTACTTGTGTGACGCTTGCTATACAACCTGGCAACCTTGTTGAGTGAATTTTCAAGCTGACATGTTTTGTGGAGGAACTGTGTTGTCATTTTGTAATGGGATTGACTGGAGAATACCCGACATCTTAAGTAGCTGTAAGACAGCGTAATAGCCTTATCTCATCTTCCCAGCGTGTGCATCATGTTCAAGTAGCTGTAATTGAAAGCTTTCAGACTTATCTCTGTAGCACATTAAAGCATGACACTTCCCATGATGAAATTACTTCGTATGAAAAAGCCATCTCAGACGTTACTCATCCTACCTGTACAAGTCTGATTACTAATATGTTCAAGACTGCTATGCATTAAGCTTTAACGCAAAATTCTGGGTCGATACGAAATTAATCTCTATCGGAAGCTGCAGACGTTTGAATACCGTGACAACAAAGGCGTGCATCACGGGCTTGTGGAGCGAACATTACGGCTCGGATAGCCGGATATCAACCTTGAGCTTTTGAAGACTTCGAGGTATTCAGTGACAAATATTCTCGATGTAATCGCCTGCCGGTCTTTCCTGCTTTTGTTAAAGCGGCGTGAGTGAAAGCTAATTAGCTGATGATTCGGGATTCCCCGTTCTATGATATTATGCTCGTGACATTTCATTGACAGATCTTGTATCTTAATCTCGCGTGATATTTGCCTCAAACCTATTAGTAATTCAATATCCTCAGACAATAAACAAAGAACCTTTACTGCACGCAAAACGAAGTTAAACGCCGACTGTTCGTATACACCGCGCGTTACACAAAGCCGCAGAGTTTCCGACAAAGGGAGACGCTCTGCCCGCAGGGAAAAGTTCAAGTTCTATCAAGTTTCGACTCGTCTTCTACTACTTATTCGATGTTCTTTCACACAAATATTGCTCAGAACACAGATACATTGGTTGAAGCGGTATCTATAATCGAGCATTTGCAAAACACAACCCTTCGTACTTTACGGGGGTCCCGCTGGTAACACATCAAGCATTTGTGTACGGCTATTTTCAAGTCTTCCGACGCTTAAAAACAATGCAAGCCAAAATCGCTCTTAAAGTATGGCTTCCGTGCATCCAGAAAGCCAACCGATGATCGTTTTGTTTGGATCAACAACTGAAGGACCGGAATTTTTTTCTATATCCCTTGACAGAGAAAACCCATTGTACTTGGTTCTGTGATTTTGATCTCTGAGTACGTCTGATCTTGCAATGCCTGTTTTTTAACACATTTTAAAATACAAACGTATCTTAGCACCTCGGTTACTTTTGGCAATCTTCTTTTTGAGCTTCTAGCTTTCTCGCAGCGATGGTTTATTGATCCTAATTTTCTCTTTCCATTTCCATCTGTGGCTTTTTATTGTTTACATGTTGTTTACATGCACGTTCTCGGAACGCATTAGCATTGTGAAGTACGTAAGCTCGGGTATAACCATGGACTTTTGACGACTTTGGGACATTCTTTGAAATGTATTCTTGTATTAGTCGCCTGCTTTTTCTACTCTTGTTCAAAATGCGTGAAAGGTTATTCAAGGGTACGTGGCTTGGCTCACGACTTCGTCTTGCAGGACTTCGGTTTTCTTTCACATAAACATTTGTGGGAATACAATAAAACTGAGCGAAGCGAGATCTACCAACGGTCACTTTTTCCTCAGCCATTTCCCAATTTTCAAATAACAACGCCATCTGTTCCACTGATTGTTTGACCTTCATGGCACCGAGCCAAAATGTCGCAACAACAACATAAATGCACAGCAGAGTGAAATTTTGATCCCAAACAATCAGAGAGTTGCGGTTTTATCGGATGATCTCAAACATGTCAAAATTAGCATTTTTAATTGCCGTGCCACTTTGTTGTTATTTCAATCTCCCGCGACGGACTCGACGATGGCTGGATTTCGTGCATTACTGTGAGAACTGAGACATATGGTTTTGGAAATCGTTTGTAGCGAATAATAATTTCAGACAAGCGGATGAACTTGCGGCGTCTCATTCTTATTCTCCTCCTCCTCAGTAAAAGTACTTGGCTAATCAACACATTGAACTTATTTCGGTGACAGAGAAGGACAAACAAAATCGACAGCAGACCACCTATGGCTCTCAAATCCTCCGGCTCCATTTTAAAATAGAATTTCCGCCACAAAAAAAGTTATTTTCGTAAGGATGATCAAATATCACCCAAGACAATCAATTTCTCTGTGTGACCAGAAGCATCTCGGGCAACGGAAACACCACGACAATTTCAACGCGTGAAAATATTGCTCGGTAACTCGATAAAACATGCCCAGTGTAACCACAGCTAATGATTTGCCGCGTACGCGACGAATTTCAACTGGAGCGTGGGTATCGGCTGCTGTCATAAACATTTCCCGAAAGGAATTCCAGGCATCCTTCGCGCTTGACTCAAGTTCAATAATATTCCAAGGGATATTAGAAAAATTAGCAGCGAAATGTTGTGTTCCTTTATACAGAACGAAAATTTCGCCGTTAATTAACGACGAAATGTTGTGTTCCTCTACATACAGACAGTAAATGTCGCCGTTAATTAACGGCGAAATGTTGTGTTCCTCTATACAGAACGAAAATCGAAATGTTTTGTCGGTATAAGGATCATTCCGACAAGATGTTTTGGCGATATAAGGATCATTCCGACAAGATGGCAAAGGCAAAGCTTTCAGGCGGCTCGCCCAAGCTTTCGGAGAGGAAACTGTGGCTTTATTTATTCCGAGATGTTTTCCGTGTTTTGCGGCCTCATTTTCCTCTCCTACACAAAGCTTTCAGGCGGCTCGCCCAAGCTTTTGGAGAGGAAACTGTCGCCTACTTATTCCGAAATGTTTTTAGAATTTCTCGGCCTGGTTTTCCTCTCCTGCACAGAGCTTTCAGGCGGCTCGCCCAAGCTTTTCGAGAGGAGACATTAGCGTATTTATTCCGAAATGTGAGCGAAATGTTTAAAAAATTTCTCGGCCTGGTTTTCACCGCGGAAACATTTGAGAACTATGGCCGCGGTTACATTGGCTGAGGCCACACTAGAAACTTAAAGCGCGCTTTAGGGGTCGAAATCGTGCTTTACAAAACCGTACGATTTAATCACGCTTTAGGAGACGTAATGTTCAGGTTTCCTTTGGCTGTCAAATATGACAGCCAACATCCGAATCCCATTATAGGTTTCACCCGAAAACCCGTGGATCAGTTTTTTCTGAGCACATTGCCCGTCGCAAATGTTATCATAGCTCTCTTTACTATTTTTTTTACTGTTGATTAGAAAACATGTTTGGAAAGTGCGGTGTAGGCGATTCAAAAGAATTAGGACTATCTTACTTCTGAGACAACGGAGGAGAAGGATTGGCCACAACCGAGAGCACGGCCGCCCTGTTAATGTGGGTTTTTCCAAGACCGCAACATTGGTTTTCATCAATTCCCCTGCCCTAGAAGCGGAATGGAGGAGGCATTTTCGGATATCGAGAGAAACATTTGCTAACATTTGTCAACGAGTCGGACCAGAGATCGCCAAGGAAGACACCAAAATGCGAAACGCCATCGAAGTATTAAGACGGACGAAACTTGCTCAAAAGTCCGGAAAGAACGTGATTCTATTTCCAACGCATGGTGATGATCAACTTGCGGAATTGACAGCGGCTTTTCCGAGCGTGCATGTGATTGGTCAGCAAATCGAGCTTTCACTAAAGCTCGTACTAAGACGTACTTTTTGAAGCGCTTTAGAACGAGAGTTACTTGTTTGAACTTTGCCGCTATTGGTATCGCTTTACATCCTCCCCCATGCGGTCTCCTAAAGCGCGTTTTTTACGGTCACACACACATTTAGGCTAAAGCGTGATTAAGCAGAGCTAAAGCGCGCTTTAACTTTCTAGTGTGACCTCAGCCATTAGAGCTAAAAGCGCGCTTTTAGCACGTTTACGGAGTAAAGAAGTCCGTAGGAGTGACGCTATTATTATCCCAAAACATCCACATCTTGCTGAATTGAAGGCGCTCAAATATCGGACCCTGCTGAGAGTTTTGGCACCCTCAATGTTGGATACAGCAGGAGGGCGAAAGCGTGAAGCTCGTTATGAGATTTCAAGAGTGCATCTTACCTTTAACTCTTGGAACTGCACCGTACCAGCCACAGAGAAACACAGAATGTACTTGATTTAAATGCACTGGAATCTGTAAACAGTACAATAACAAGTCAATCATGCTAGCTGGGCAGTGTCAGTTTTCAGCACTTGCGTCCGTGCAGGAGTTTGTAAACAGGAACAACTTGTCAATTTTGACAGCTTGAATGGAAGGAATGTGTAACTGGACCGGCTGGCGCTATTTTGGTCATAATGTGTTTCGGCGTGTCTATAATCAGTTATTTGCTTTTACTGGGAATACGATAATCGCAGATACCCCCTCGCTCTGGCATTGGACTATTACTTTGGTACTGCTCAACAAGAGAAACCTTTACACTGACACTGACACTGTTGGAAGTCTCTCTTGGGAGTTCCGCTCTTGTCCCCTACTTTCCATTTTATATTCTGGTCTCGACTCCGGCCAACTCACGCCGCGAGCTCACTGGCAAGGCCAGTCTAGTTTGATATACTATCCTTTTTGTAGTTTATCCTTCGTTCCCCGATTTGATATAATCTTTTTGTGGTTTATATGCTACAATCAGGGGTGTTACTAAAACACGAAACAGCGAAACAACGAAACAACGAAACATCTAATTGTTCACGGGGGCCTGGGGCCCAACGCGAGCTTAAAAACGCAAATTTTTATTTTTTCTTTTTTCTTTTTTTTTTGTCGGTCGAGAATCAGCACACGGTGATTGGTTCATATTATCACGTGCTAAACGAGGACGTAATTGACTTCACCAAACAACTCCAGATGTCATGTACAAAGTAAAGCATAAAGCGTCATTGTTTTACGGCTAAATCTCACCGTAGCTTTGGTTTCTGTTTTCGCCCTGTTATCTTCCCAAAAGTATTTCGTGTCGCCACAGAAAGTTTCGTCGGGACTAAATATTTATCGGCGACAGAGATATTAGCAATTCCCCAGCGGTATCTATCAAATATTTGTTTACGGCTATGATGGATTTGACTCGTCATACAGCAATACCTAATTCATTTTGTATCAGATTTCTGTGTGATTCATTCAGGGTAACATCTGTGCAAATCAAAGCAGCAAGGCAGCTGTAATCTTGGAATTTGTAGAAAGTACTTTTGTTTGCGGGAGTAGCTATTTAATAAAACTGGCCCAATTCATCATAATAATTGAGAAAATTAAATAATTATCGACGCAGTTTTCACAGGTCACGCGGCCGCAGCACCCTCCAAAAATAACAGAATGTACCTTTTTGACTCCAGAACTAAAATGAACATGCCTGAATTAGTCCAGATGCCAATTTTGGATTGTCTAGGCTGCATTTTGGCGAAGCAGTGGCAATTTCTATTTATTTATTTTTTGAGATTTCATAAGAATTTGTATGCGGCCGCCATGTTAGTCGAACTCGGATTACGGAATGAAGCTGATCTGTGACTCAGCTGTGATGTTTAGTTACTTCACATCTTTTGCAGTGCCAATTTTAAAATGTTTCGTGAAGGAAAACTTTATAATTCAGACACAAGCACCGATTTTAGTCAGCCACGCGCGTGTCATGCGACTTTGTTGTCACGGTATTCAAACGTCCATAGTTCCCGATAGATATTTTGTATCGACCGAGAATTTTGGTCGAGTCTTAAGGCATAATAGTCTTGAACATATCAGTGTATTGGAATTATTAAGGATACGTTACTTTTGAGATGGCTTTTTATGACGTCACATGCAAACCCCGACGAATTGCATACTCTATGAACTTGTAAACATTCACCGGAAATGGATATATTTGGTTTTTTTTATTCGATACCTTCTCGGCCTAGTATCTTCTAAGCCGTATTTACTGTCACTACAGAAATTTTGGCGGATAGTAAACCAACGACTTCAGATTTGTTTGCGATACTATAACGCCATCGGTACCACTGATTGTTTGACCTTCATGGCACCGCGCCAAAATGTCGCAATAATGTAACAACCGATATCAGAATCGATGGCCAAACAAACTTCGGGACGCATGACAGCCTTCAAAATGAAAACACGTTCCGAACAAAAATATGGTCGCAACAACTACGACAACATCTTCCTTTTAAAACTGCGTTGTTCGACACACCCTGTAACGCCACCTTCATCATGCCCAAGTTTGGAAAACCGCAACTGCTTTCTTTGGAAATCCATTGTTGACAACAGAGGGAACATGGAAGTAGGGAAGGCAAAGTGATTTTAAGAGTGCATCTATGAGAGCACCAGGCAGACGCGACACATGCCATCTCACCGATTTCAATGAAATTTGGCCAGATTGACGATTTCACCCAAAAACTCAAAGAGCCGAGGTGGTTCGAAATTTAGATAAATCCGGGGGAAGTTAGACCACCCCCCTTGGTTTTTCAGGGAAAACCCCAAAAAATCGCCTGGAATTTACTGCAAAAGTAAAAGACTGTCGTGCCAACAGAATGCAATATTTCTGAAAAATATTTCTCATGAGTAATTATATGTGCCTTGGTAGCCTACAGCCAAATGTGTGAATGATTTTGAGTGATACCTGTCAATAAACGACTGTCAATCAAACCCCATGTCATACTGTATTTCGCAACCTTGAAAAATAGCTGATTTTAAAATCAAAATATCTCCGATGCGCAACCTTTGTTTGCAATGAAGAGAGCATCACAGTTTAGACCTACCTTAGTACTAACAATATCAACAAAAAAACATTGGTATGTGTTATAATTTTTCCACGACATTTGTAAACAAAACATCGCCACCACAGAGATCCCAACTTGATTTTCAGCAAAATAGACACTGAAAGTTTGTAAACGGCAAAGCATAAAATTATTTTCTCCTTTCATTTCCTAAAATATATGTGCCAAATGCCCCTGGGCACGGCTCAAACACAAATGCGACTGAATAATGTGTTTTTATTTGCTCCTAAAACAATAAAAAACCTCAAAATACCGATAATGTTTTGGAGGTTTTCGATTTTATTAATAAACGAGCAGTAACATGAACTTATCAAGAGAAATTATATACTCACAAGCTATCTTGGCATGTTCGTGATGCTGTTGGAACCCTGCTGGTCATATACGGATCTAGTTCACTCACTCAAGACCGAAATTACTACCTATATACGTGTATTCATTTGCATTCGTAATAATCTGTAGCAGAACTGCAGGCAGATTGAAGTGTTGCTAAAGCCTCCCATTCTATAATCTTTGGTTCTCACCGGGTCGGCATTGTTTCTGGTCATAACATATACATTTGATATACACTCTTGCTGCACAAAGCAATAAATACTATTTTTTCAGAATTGAGCCTGAATTCGGTCAGCGGTTTCATGTTCTTTACAACACAGGTATCTCGTGTTGTAAAGTCATCTACGCTACCGCTTAGTGTTCATCCTTTTCTCCCTTGTTCCTAGCTAAGAAGATGGGAGAATAGGTTGGACACTATGCAGGGGCTTAAACTATTGCTTTGCGTGAGCTTGTCAGATTCTGTGTTGTAATGCTAATTTTACCGCCTTATGTGGGCAAACACTATACAATCTGGAATACGATCACACGTTTTGGGCAAGGCAACGATTCACTTTAGAATACAAATAGCAACACGAATTGCATCGTCCGAGGCCTCGGTTTTCGTTTGAAAGTGTCTTTTTTTTTGTTTTTTGTTTTTGTTTTGTTTTCTTTTTCGTTTTCAAGCATTTCTTTGTCCACGCAATAGCGTTTTTGTTTCGTTTTGCCAGTTTACACTAATCCGTTACGGATTGAAAACGCAACATTTATTTGCGTCCACACTATATAGAGCGTTTTGAATTACACGAATATTGTGACCTCAGAGTTTTCAAAATGTTCCTTATTCGGGTGTCCACACAAGTGTATGAAAACGGCCTTTTTACCGCTTACGTGTGGACAGAAGACCGAAACGCAAAAAAAAGCAATTTTCTAGCACATTCTAGTAGTTTGAAGTTTAATTTTTAAGTTCAGAGAAACATGACCGGACGGATTTCCAACACTTTAAGCTACTTTATTACGCGACTTCACATTTTCGAGTCCAACTAAAGACGAAACCGAGTGCAAATATATAGAGGATATTACACGGCGGCGCGAACAAGATATGAATTTTATTTTCGAGTGGTAAAAACATGGAAAATACGCCACTCGGGTCCCGGATGTAGTTTCGTATGGATTATACGCAGGGTATATTTTCCAGTAAAACACTCATGTCTATATAATAAAAGAGCGTATTGCACTCGCCAGGAACCAGATCAACTGGTTTATTAGCTTACGTGATCAATTTTCGCAGGCAAAGTTTACGAACGCGCCATCTTTTTTGCGCGCGCCTAGAGCGTTTGACCCTGCTTTTTTTGTCGTATAACATACGAAAAGTCGCTGTATTTTTACTCGTCAGTTTTATCTTTTCTCGCCTGAAGCAAAAGAAAATGAAACCGACTCGTAAAACTACTCCGCCATATTGCATTCCTTCCCGTGTAATACTTCGCCGTATTTCACTCCTTTCCGTGTAATAACCCCTTTAGACAGACTACTCACTTTTTGACGCTGCTGTTCTTCCTGTAAGAAGCCTGGGTCGTCTTTTCGCACTTCAATAAAGTCGATCATTTCTTCCAGACTGTCGAGTTTCTTGTTGATTTGTTCCAACCAGTCGCTGCTGTATGTGGACATTACATGCACCAACCTTAAGAGCAAAACCCCAAAATGAACTTTGTCCGGGAAAGATGCCCGTGCTGACTAGTTCATGTGTAAAAGTGACAACGTTAGTCTTCATCAGATGTATTAGCTAGACTTGATTGCACTACTTTTTTCACGTTACAAATGGATGCTAGTCCCTGTGAGAACTATTATTTTGGCCTGTTTGAAACAACGGAAATACGTTTTTCGGCCATGCAGTCACCTTAAGTCGGCGGTCAATGCACAAAACTGTGGATTCAGCCTACGTTTTGAGCATTAGCTTGCTCTGGTTAAGAGAATGGATAAAGACCAGAGATATATAAAAGTTCAAAACATCATAGAAATGGCTTGGTTCTTGGTCTTGTGTGATTTTCGGAGTAACTGACCAGCTGAGTGTAGCTTAACAATTATAGTAGTAGTTGTAGCAATACGAGGCAAGCAAAGACTTCTCCTGTTGTTCTTTGTGGATGCTGATTGGTCAATGAAACGATCCTTAAACTTACTTAGTTTTGTTGTCGCCATGTAGTTGCCACTGCCGGTTCCACCTGGCGTTCAATTCTTTGCAGCGCTCGTTGAGTGCGGGAACTTGTTCTTTACCAAGCAAACCAGCACGATTGCTTTCATCAAATTTGTTTTTAACTTTGGTGAATCTCCCTTCTTCTAACTTCGTGTCGTCTTCAAAGCTCTACAGTTATAACGACAAAGAATGAGTAATAGAGAATAAGCATAGAGCAGTTTTTGGATGACTTTCATGAAAACAAAGCCAACGTAATTTCTCCACCAATCACACATCCTCCACCAATCTCCACCAATCAGAAGCCAAGGTAATTTGTGTTTGCTTTATATTTTGAAGAAGAACCCAATCAGCAGTGCGAGGACCCTGATTGGTCACGCATGCATGATTATATATCTTGCACATTCGAACAAGGGAATTGAAATAAATCACAAAAATTATATAGTTCTTCTTGCTCTGGTATACAGTTAGTTTGTGCATTACTCGAGTTTACAGTGGAAAACCTATCGTTGTCGAGTCTGGGACCATAGCCCTTTTAAAACTCAAGGCAGATTTTTCTAATAGTATACCTGGATGTCCACCGTATGCTGCAGGACTTCAGTGATCGTCGTCCCAACTTCTGCAAAGGTTGTCGTGGACTCCTCTTCAAGTTCCAGCATCGCATTTTCACACTCGGACAGTGAGGTAGCAAAGTGCTTTGCAAGGTCTTCCTCAGCTCTGAGCAAAAACAGAAATCCTTAAAAATGTGGATCGAATCAACCAAAAACTATTACTTCACTAAAATGAGTTTTTTTTTTTTTTTTTTTTTTAATACTGAAAACGGTTTGGGTTTTTGCTTTGTGTGTGTGGATATAGTTCCTCTGGAATTAGGCGACGTCTGTCAATATTTTTCTTCTCCCAAAATCAAACGTTTCAGAAACTTATCTCTTGGACAACGAAATCCATTGAAATTAGTTTACTATAGAAGCATAAAGATAGCATTTTAAATACCTTCAGACAAACTCGTAATAAATGTATTCGTGGACGAGTTTTTGTAACGCCCATTATACGAGTGATCAGCTTGAAAACAAAGACGTGTGTTTTCTGCTCCGTCACAAGACACTTACTTGGTCAACTCTTCTTTCGCTCTGAGCTTCTTGTATTCAAGATAAGCGTTCATGCTATCCAGAAAGACTTTGTCGCCTGGACTTCGCCTTTTTCTCTCTGTTTTCAGCTCCAAGTTGGAGATTGATTCCTGTACAGGATTGACAAGGTTTTGTAAAATAAGGTGTATGGAGAATTTCCCTTTTGATAGCTTACTCAGAAGAAAGTTAATTGAACTATCATTTCTCACTACAATACTCATACATTTTTCAGAGACTAAGAGAATCTGCATTTTGAGCTTAGGAGTCAAAGAGTCGTGAAAAGAGTGAAAAAATAAATCATAGACCAGAGTCAGGAGAATATATAATAATACGGTGTATTCAGCACGTGGAGGTGAAACTATTCACAAAGGTTACAGTTTAATAGTAGACGTTTACGCATGGAAGAGTTGGGCAAGAAAACGATAAATATAGGCGTAGTTGTTCAAAGCACGATAAAACTAATCTTGGATTAGGTCTAAACTTTGTTGTCATTTTTGGACTGAAAATGGGAAGGTTTCGCGCACAACACAACTTTTTCATTATGTTTAAAACTAGAAAAAGCTTTTTAGTTATTAAAAAAATGCAGTTTGTTGGCCAAGATATAGGGACCCCTGAGGTCGTACGGTTGACAAGACATGGGAGCGCGGGGGAGGGGAGGGTGGGAGTGTGGAACTGACCCGTGCCGATGGTAACATATAATCCATCCTGAGGTCGAAGCTTGCAACACTGCTGGTTTCACTCATAAGAGACACTGTATCCAGCTTATCTTTATCATTTTCTGATTTCCCGTTGATGAGAGAGTGAAATCTGGTGCACCGATTACAGCAAATAGAAAAGAAAGAAAGGAAATAAATTAGTAACAACCGCTTTGTAGCTAATTAAGGATATGCACTGTGACTATAGGTAAGATCTTTTGCTTGTGGAAATAGAGGCAAATGAAGTGGAAATGAAGGATTATTATATACCGTTCAAAAGCAAAAAAGATTTTTCCTCTGTGAAAAGGGCTCAATGCTCAGTGATGATTGAGCTGTTAGTTAAAAAGATCAAACAATTACTCGTGGACAAAGACCCTCATTTCGCAAACATACGTAAATTAGGAAGTAACGAGCTTGTTGGCGGGTAAAACAAACAACTCACAAAGTGATTTATGTTAATCGGCATGAAAACCTTTTGGGATTTCAGCAAGCAAATTTTTCTCCATATAAACCAGAGCCAAGTGGTCATCAACCTTGTCTTGTTTTCGATTCTAACCAATCTATTTCGCACTAAACTATAAAAGGATAGTATAGTTTATTTGGTGCCTCTTTCTGTTTACCTTGTTGTATTTGTAACGGCAGCAGGCGACTATCGAGAGTAATCAGGATTTGTCGTGGCTGACGCGGGGATAATTTACATAAGAAGCGAAAGATGAACGAGTGAAGGCGATGGAAGGCTCAAATGGGGTTTATTCCGTGCCAACACAATGATTCGGATTCGTACTTCTCGTAAACTGAAAATGAGGATTACAACGTATAACTAATAAAACTACTACTAAATACTACAAATAGGAAAACTAGTTAGGCTAAGACAAGCAATCCATTCAAAGCAATGTAATCATGTAACGCTAACAACGTGATATAAAATAACATGTGGTATCACGCAATGAAGTAACAAAGGATAAACTGAGCATAATTAGCATGTAAAAGGAGGCTAATTAGCAACGCTAAAGAAATAATAACAATATAAGGCAAAAGCGATACTAAATTCCAAGTAAACAAGGTACTTGAATAACTAATAACAAAGTTCGTGACTCGGTGTGCTAGCCATACAAAAAGGGTAACAAAACGATAGCTAAATCACTTAAAAGGCGCTGATTACCAAACTACAATAAAAACGGTAAGAAAACAAGCAAGGGTACTTACATATCTAACCCACGCAGTAAAACCTCTGAGCAAGGATAACTTGATAAAAACGATCTGCTTGCTACGGAGTCCAGACTACAACTAACTAAATGATACAACGGTACGTGCAGATATCGGAAGACAAAATAAGGATCTATTGATTACAGAACCCATAAAGTATCATAGGCATTTCCTTAGTGTCTCCAACTAAAACAAAGGAGAATAGAATCTTTACACTAATCAAAGGGACAAAGAATAATTGATGATGCAATACAAAATGAATCTGAGCTTGGTTGCGTGACAAGAAACAAACTGAAACTGTAAACCTATTTATAATCACGTGACAATTATAACAGTATTGTCCTGGGACTTTTGACGTAAAGTTTGCATCCTTTCCTCTATTGCTCTTAATTCGTCGTGAACGGCTGTGGAGGTGCCTTCGTCGATCAACTCCTGCGACAGGAAACTCTTGATGTCTTTGATGGTTACATTGGCCTTTTCATCAACGTTATTGAGTTCAGCTGTAATTTCCTGAAACAGAGATGATAAAACCTTAAATAACGCGTGGATATCTATTAAGTAATTACCACTAATCTGTATTATTCATTTATTTAACTATATATATAAAGCATAATGAGAATATCTGCAAAACAAACCTCGCCTATAGATAGTCCAACGATCTTCGTCAAGAAGATCGCGGCTGAAATATAGGCGACAATAAGATCTTGCGTCATGGCGATGTTGGGGAATATTGATTCGCGAATGACGAACCTCATGTTTTTGGTATTGTTCCTGAAGAATCGTCAGGGAGGCGTCTTCACCTATCTCCATGAATTCAATCTGATCTTCCAAACTGTCTAACTTGGCGTTTTCCTCTATAACCCACTGACCGCAATGTGTGAGCATCGCTTGCAAAAGTCTGGGGAAATTTAAAACAGTATTAGTCCAATGACATGTAAGTTGTACCACTATAGGCTAATCCTGCGTGGCGTGTAAATGTTAAACCCGAAAACGACTGAAAGCCTGTCGCTCACAAATGGTTGTTTGGGCTCTGGTTTGAGCTGGAACAGGCTTTTGGGTTGATCTTTGATTTAAACTCTGCAGTTTGTTGGCCAAATCAGGCTGAAAGAAAGAATTTGAATAATCCTGCATTCCTTTGGAACCAGCATTATTTTGTCCAATCCTAAGAACACGATTAATGAATAATTATTCTATCCATTCCAATAAACCGCTGTTCCGCCTATACTATTAATTATGCTATCTGGAGCAGAAATTCCGTTCGATCCGGAATCAGAATAGGTCCCAAAAGAACACGATTATCGTTTATTCCGGAATAGGAATAGACAGAATAGTTCCTAGTGTAGAAAACTCAAGTATACTCTAAAGTATACTCTCGAAAGGAGCCACAAATACAAAACGAACTGACAAGACAACATTTACCCTTCTGAGCACTGACTACTACAATTTTCGTGACTAACCGGTTCTTGTTGATCATGTGTTGCCGCCGCTGCTCAGTCCATTTTGACTGCAGCTCCTCGACACGCTTTGACAGTGTTGCTCCGTGTGGTTCTTGCACCAGGCTCTTTGATCTAGCTTCTTCTAGTTTGTTGTTCAGACGGATGGCCCGAGCTTCCTCTGCGTTTAGGCCCTCTTCAAAAGCCTGTTAAACACGTGACGTCAGAGTAAAAATTCGCTGTAAAATCGAGCATTTCACATAAAAGATGTATACCAGAACAAAAAAGCAATTTCTTTGGTAAATTTTTGATATATTATTTTGTTTGACTGTGTAAGATAATCATGCATGAATAACCCCGAGAACAGTGAAAGAGTGCAAGGAAAGATTAAGGATTAATTTTTCGCTTTCCTAGAGTCAAGCTTAGCAATCATATTGATATGTGCAAAATTATTGAAAAATACGGTTTTGAAGGAACAGTTTTGGCCCCGTTTATATGAAGAAAAATTGTCCCAGGGACCCAAAACACCCTCCTCCTTGAGTCACCCTAACCCCGAGTCACCCGAGGAGCGCCAACCGAATTATGCATTTCTTTATAAATCGAAGCGAGCCGTTGGGTGAGACAAAATGTGGTTTCTCATGTAAACGGATTGCTTTGATTTTCAAAGAAATGTATGGATAGTTGGCACTACCAGGAGTATTGCCTCTGGCCCCTGGACACTTTTCTCCATATAAACCAGCCCTTACTTGAATTTTGACAATATCTAGGCCGGTGTTACCTGAATTTCACCAATTTGCTGGAAGACTTCGCTGACGCTACCTCCGGCAGCAGAGAAACTGTGCATTGACTTATTGTCGTAGTCAAGGTTTGCTTTCTCCCAGCCATCTATTTCAGTGTTAAAGAGTTTGAAGCCTTCGTCTTGTAACCTGCGACAATATCAAGAGTATCAACAATTTAACATTAAATGCTGTCAAACATTTAAGAAGATTTATATGAGTGGTATCGTGAGAATCAATTAACATTTCACCACAACCAATGAACTACCTTATATTTCTTACTGGATGGATGTCTCTGGTGAGAGATTAATAAATGAGCTCACGCAGAAGGGAACTCTATTCTAATTAATATCTAACCCTGAGCTTTGACTAATCAGAATAATCGCTCTAGTTCATAAGCAATCACATATGAGCAGTCAAGCAATCACAGACCATCTCCATGGCATATATGACATCAGTTTCCGACACCCAGCCCCGGGCACTCGTTTAAATGCGTTAATGAGCCTTGTCACACAAAGCCTCATTTCTAACCACAATTATACTGTAAAATCAGTTAAAGAGAATCTATATATGGATTAGCAACATATGTTCAGCGAGAAATAGATGGTTAAGAAATGAATAGTTACATCTCCCTTGCTTCGTCAGAGCTGTGTTTTAAATCCTTCATCATTTTACCGACGGTGTCAAGCAATTGCGTCTCTTCTGTTGTAGCTGTACCACTTTCCTGTCAGACATAAAACAAAATTTGGACTCCACATGACTCCTGTAGCCTTTTACACCACTTGAATTAAATTGAATCCATTTAACTCCACTCAATTCCACTCCATTTAGCTTGAAACGACTCCATTCAACTCCAATTTACTCGACAGACTCGACCGGACTGCAATCAACTTGATTCGACTCTACTCAACTTTACCAATTATACCAAACTCGATTCAACTCAACTCTCCTCAAATTGGATTGGCTCCACTAGATTTGAAGCCATTAGACTCCAATTGACTGTAGTGGACGAGACTTTCTTCATTCAATCTTTTTTTCTTTTACTTGGGGTGAGGGGAAAAGGTGTTTGATTGTTTTCTCGGACTGAGAAACTTGACGAGCCACAGGAGTTGAAACTGCAGGCAATAATAGGCTAAAAAAGTCCAACTTCAGTATAAACTAAACTATACGTTTCGAAAATCAGGGGCAAGGAAAAACCCTCTGCAATGTTTAAATTTACTAGTCAAGGAATATAACTAATTAGCCAAACCTGTTCGCTCGTTCCAGCTCCATCCATCGTGTCGCCTTTGAGTATCAAAGACGATAGCCTAACATAATTAAAATGAGATATCAGTTTTAACTATACGCATCACTCATATGAGTTGTTTTTCTTGTTGCACAACTCATGTTATAGCACATGCATTGAACTAACTCGAGTCCAAGTATTGAGGTTCTTGCACTGAACTACAAAATCAGCCCTTGAATCCACAGTTTTTTGCAATGACCGCTGACTGAAACTGTAAGGTGATCGCACGGCTGAAAAATGTATTTCCGCGGTGTCAGCGGACTGAGGTCGACAGTAAAAATCTTGGCTACAAGATTCCATTTTTGTGCAGATTTCTACATTCTGAACTCTGAGGCTAGCCTGTGAAGTGACGCAATTTTGTTTTCTGAAGAGAAGGTCAGTTGACCATTTGTTTTCCTTTTCTTTTTCGCGGAGCTATATATAGCTGTCTCTTACCTGTCGTTCCGCTGCAACAGATGACTGTTGAGACGTTGCCAACGCGACCACAAAGAGCTTCGTGTTTTTTCGACAGTTTCGACGTCCGCATGATCCAGCAGATTTTTGTCCAACAATTCTTCGCTTTTGGCGATGACGGCCAGTGCTTGAGGTTTGTAACTTTGCGCCTCTACTCGCAATGCCTGGAGCGAGAAGGAAACCGAACAAATTCTCACGACTACTCAAGAAAAATTGTGTGATTGATAAAGTGAGATTTGACAGCTTAGTCAGCTTTCATCTAAGTGACACAAATCGCCATATTTTCCATACTGTGTGTTATATATCTGAAAGAGAAAATTGATGTTGATGACACATCTTCTAACAAAACTCTGTTCCCAGCAACAGATCTAGGCCCGGTTACATAAAACGCTGAGGACGCCTGGATATGCGTTACTAACAATGGAAATAAATTTCTAGTCCCAGGTGTAAGCGTTCATGCAACCGAGACCAGATGCCATCTCCATGCTTTGTTTAGACTCTATTTAGACACAGAATTTCATCAGACAGTCTCTTCAGACTTGTTATATCTTACATCTAGTGTAGTATAGACTACCCTGGTTCCAGAGGTTCCTCGCTTGCCAGTGAAGAAGGTTCGGCAAAGAGCGGCAAAGGCGAACCGTGGCGAGGGAACCTCTGGGCGCGCGAGGTAGCAACCTCACTTCCATGCCAGTTCTTCTCGCTCGCGATCGCCATTTGTTTGTCAAACATTAACCAATCAGCGACGAAGTTCAGCTGAATTCATGGAAGTTAGGTTGCTACCTCGCGCGCCCAGAGGTCCTTTTAGCTCGCTTTGGTCGCCGCCGTTCTCGTGGGAAAGCTCTTGAAGGAGTAATATATAGGACCTCTGGAACCAGGGTAAGTATAGACCTAATTTGGTAAAAACAAACTGTCTTGATCTATTTACGAATCATCTTAGTTTAATTTTAGCAAAAGCATCTCTTAGATTGTTATGTACAAAATATAAATACATTACATCAGTCACAAATGAAAACATGCGTGCAGTGTGTGAGAGAGAAACAGACATGGACAGACAGTCAGAGAGCTTAAGCACGTTAATCAAAGCCTTAGTCTTTATGTATGGACTTATTTTGTATGCTTCCCAGTTGTCAATTTACATTATGCAATTTTTCTGAAGCTGGGCTTTCACCTCATTGTCGGTTTGTAGAGCCTTCCATTTGATGGTGTCATGTCGTTTGCCCTTAACTTGTTTCGTAGCACGTTCCTTCTCTTTAAGCCATTCGTCCATCGTCCGACATTCCCTTTGCCACGTTCTAAAGTGTTTGTGTGCCTCGTCAACCTTGGTAGCCAGAAGCTTGAATCTTGACGCAAACGTAAAATCTGTTAGAGATCTCTCGCATGAATTTTATGGACGATAACACAGAACTAGAATTTTAAATTAAGTCATCAGTTTAACAATCCTTTAGTTCTGTTTTTATTATTATAGAATCAATTTCGCATTATCAATATTAATATAATAACATTATCAACTGAATATTGTTAACCATTTACTACCAAAGCGAATTTAATTCAATCAAACCCAACTCCTGAACTGCTAAATGTATCCTAGGGCCTGCATAGTTGAATTTATGGTTTGTTCGGGTTTAAAATACAGCGCGGAAGTCGTTTGCTAGCAAAATGTTTCCATTTAAAAAATGACAACAAAAGATATAGTTTGGACCTAACCCGGGTTTAGCTTAATCGTGCTTGGAACAACTGGACCCTAGGTAAACCACTCAAACGGATGCTTACAGTTACTGCATTCTAATAGCAGTTTTATGCACAGTTGATTTTGGACGGTGTTTAATTTGTGTGTTTTGTTGTGGAGTCGGAGAGCAACGGTTGGTCGGTGTTGAAGTTGATATTTCTCCCACCTCATTCCTTTCTTGAGGACATCCACGTTCAAAGCACTCCAACGAGCACTAAGATTGTTCACTTCGCTCATGACTTTCTCTGTGTTGTCCTGTGCAGATATCTCCTTGCCTTGTTTGAGAATATCTTCAGCGGCCGTCTTACCATTGATTACATCCTCCATTAAATTCTATTGACATTGAACACAAGTGCTAAGTACATCTAATTCAATATAATTCAAACTAATTTGGGCTAACACGAGCCCTATACCTTGTGGTCTTCCATTTGGTCGACGAAGTCCTCCAAAATGAATTTTTGTCTTTGTTGTTTCTTTTCTTTCTTCTTTCCGAACATCAGCAAAGCGCCCTTCATTGATCCACCAAATGATCCTCTTCTATATTGTGTTCTTTCCTTCTGAAGCACGCGCATCGTGTCTACAGCTCTTGAATGAAGATGAGGTTGATAGATCAGATGGTTTTAAATGACGAGTGAACTCCATCTCTGAGTCTTCCTGTCAGCCTGTTGCATTCTGCCTATTCCCCCAACCAACCTCCCCCCCCCCCCCCCCCCCACCCCTTCCAAAAAAAGACCACCCCACCCCCTGCTTCTTCCCCCTCTGATCCGATTTCGCTTAGTAGCGGCCAGCGATATACATACGATCATCTGACGACGACTCTGAAGATATGATTATACCGCGAGCTCAGGGTGGTGGAAACATCAATCTACTCTCTAGGACTACTCTCGCCCACACGATCACAGTAAACACTCAGAGGAACAGGACACTCCTGGACTAAAACCTTTTGCCATGTTAATACTCGTTGGTTAAAAGAAATCACCACCACCATACTGTCTTATAGAAGCTATTGCGACATTATAGCGTAATCATGCTTTGAACGTCTGGACTCTTCGTTATTTCATTCAGTGTAACACACCTGCTCAGCTCTTCTTTGTTGCTAGTCAGCAAGAATTGCCATTGATTCTCAATTGGGCCATCCCTGTTTTCGCTGACAACAATACTAGGGTTCTCTTCCCCCTATGAAAATGAAGGGTTAAGGAACCATGGTCATAACGTGGTATGGCCAAGGTGTGGTAAGGGACGTGTTGTATGGCGTTTTAAATGCAGTATTGATTCAAACGAAGGAAACAGTGTTTAGTGGGTGAGACAGCCAGTCCGTAAAACCTACCTCACAAGTCACTTTTATTTGTTTTTGAGTTCTTTCCTCGAAGCTTCGCAGAGTGTTACTGAACTTTGTCGATTTGCTTGTCCACTCTTCAAGAACTCTTTTCTCGCTGTGAATCAAGAAAGAGTGGGAAGTAAAGGGAAAGAAATGCCCTCGTTTAGATCCTGGGACGTGCAAAAATGTACAGTTTGTTTCCAGCACCAACGACCAAACTTCCAAAGATAAATGGGTACAGAACCGAATTAACCCTTTCACACCTAATAGTGATCGATTTCAATTTTCTCCTTCAGTCTCCCGCCAAAGATAGATCATACAATACAGAGAAGTTGGTTTTTGATAGCTTGCTCAGATGAAAGCTGACTAAACTATAAATTCCCCTCACGTCGCCCGTATAGTTTCTTCACAAATGGTTGGGAGAACTTGTGTCATTGCTGGCGTTTTCGAGAATATTTTTAAACAATGGTCTCCAACGAACCATTCACACAGGTCAATTAGATTCACACAAAGAGTTGAATAGCGAAGTGAGTCGGAAAGCACGCGACGCGAGAGATGCAAAAATAATTTGCTTTATCACAAGCAAGAACATTTGATTTTGAGTTATCCAACTCTTCTGTACCTTTTTTCAGAGCAGGTTTGACCCAGCTGTGGCTTAAAGGTGGAGACAAATTTCATAAACATGTTGACCTTGAGCGTACAAGCGCATCGATGTGGCGTCAACTATGTAAACAACTTTTTAATAATTAACTCACACCGAGAGTGAGTTTGAACGAAATCGGTGTAGTGTTGACTGATTACGGGCATTAATAAGTGAGATATTAAGAAAGTTGACTGATGAGACTCGTTAGCATTGCTGTTAAAACGACAGCGATTAATTGCCATACTAGTAAATCCAAGCATTTTTTAGCAATTAAGGCATAATCCTTTTAAACAGGCAATGGAATGCTAACAGTAAGATGAAAATATAAATCAACAAGCAACTTTGATTAACAGATTACTACGTTGCTAATTCGCTTGTTTATCGCCGTGTTTCAACTAAGATTGCTCTATTAATATTAGTATAAAATTTGAGGTATTTGTGAAGATCCATGTTAAAATGCTGGTTAGTAGTTTGACATCCGGCAGAATTTATAAAACCGGCTATTCTGAAAGACCAGATTCTGTTGCATACCACTTCAAGGTTTTAAAACGATTACACTGTAGCGATCACTGTAGCGAATTAATACCAAATAATGAAAACTGCTAGTGTCATGCAGGGTATTTCGGCGTATTCTCGATCAAACTTTGCATTTTCGTTCGAACACATTGCTGAAAACGTATTCTAAGCGATTCGATCGGTAGCATACCAAGGACTTGATTACATGACCAGTATTTTTTCTTCAATATTAGGTTGACCTCTTAATATTTACCCAAATAGCAACTTTTAAAAGTCTGGCATAGTACCTTTTGTTTGTTTCTATCATGGTTGTAGCCTTGGCTTCCATCAGTTAGCTTAGGAAGATGGATCGCATGGATTCCCCACCGAAGTTGGTGAGCTTTCCGGTCAACAGATCTACACGGCGAAGCAAACAACCACTTCGCCACTGACAGAAAGTAATTTGCAATTGATATTTAAATGATTGTCAATTGTGTTATGGTTCAGAAAATGCTTTGTTTTGACCCACTGAGCGAAACTCTGTCGATTACGCCAGCAAGAAATTATTATTAAACAGTTGAACAATAGTTAGTAGTGTGTAGGAAAAAGAGAAGGCAGGGAAGGTTTGGTAAATAATTATGGTCAATGCAATAGACAAATTGTCTATGTATGGCGAGGGAATGTGGAAAAATATTCACTTGTAACTTATGAGTGATCAATTTCGAATTCAACCTTCTTTCTTTATCCGCGTCCCTGTCATACAGAGAGCATACGATCTCTTGAAAACTGTCTCCAATTTTTGCTTAGTTTTAAAGTTACAGCTTGATTTGTAACAATAGTTCCTAATTTCAGGCATCCTGAACTTTAGTGGCGTGTAAAAATCGTTAACTTATCAAAAATCGGAGACATGCTTTTTTAGACACATATGTCATGAAACAATCGAAGGGGTTTTATTCTCATCTGATATATAGTCATATTCATGATATATCTATCAAGAAACTCATTTTGTTCGACCATATGATTTTCTTAAATAGTCTATATATCTCAAAGAGATTAATGTAAGTTCTTTTAGTCAGCCTTATGTCGTGATCTACTGTCATTAAGCTTCTGGAAAATGTATACTTTAACAGGGTTTTCTTCTAAGAGTTCTGCGCTGCCTCCTCGCAAACGCACCAGGGCCTTTTTTACCATGGATGATACCTGAATCAGAAAGATTATGCAATCATGATAAAAAATACCGTGTTTAAATATAGACTGATAAATGTATGTATGTATGTATGTAGGTGGGAAGAAACGTTATACGGTAAGCCGTTTGAAGATATTTCGTATACCTGATTATTTGGGGGAAGGCATAGTCCTGTAAATACAGAGAAAACCACTGTTTTGGGTAAAGTGGTGATCGAGGGAATTGCATTGGAAGTTTGTACTGTGTTACAACTTACAATGGTATATAGAATCCAAAGATAATTGTAAGCACTGCCCTTTTATTGGGAATGAAACAGAATATTGTTTAAATGTTTGAAGATTTAGGATTGGCTACATGTCACCCCGCTTAAACTTAAAATCGCCGGCGCTTTTTACAGACTAAATCGTGCAACAGAGATCTTTTTGTATAAAGGACGTTAAAACCGACATTTGTTACTTTTAAAGCTAGAGGTGTCGAACAATATATTATAAACACTATTATTGGCTAAAAGTAATAATCAAAACTCAAAAAAATCTTGTGACTTTGCTTCATATAGCGCAGCTCGAGGCAAGATACTGCAATTTCTGTTCACATACTTTGGTTAGGAAGGCATAATGAATTCATGTGCATGGGAGGATTAATTGAGCAGTTCTACAAAGACGTCTTCAAAACCTCACAAGTTAGAATTCTAGACACCAGCTATTAAATCAATTTTGAAGCTACAAATCCAACTACATTATTCTCGCGAAGTAAAAAACATTATTTGCCATACTGTTTCTGGCCACTTCGATAAAAAGTACGAAAAATTATTTGATCTTTTTTGGGTTGTGATTGCAAAATCACACGCGGTTGTTCGTACGCCGATTAAACTAATCTAGGATTAACGAAATTATTTCTCTCAACCTCTCTGCTAATAAACTGCAGGGTTTTGTTCAAAGATGGATTAAAAAGCTTGTTCCAGCTTAAAACGCTATCAAGGAAGTCGTTGTGGACAAAACCTTTACCCTTTCAGGCTTATAAATGACAAGAAATTTTAGACCTAATCCAGGATTAGCCTAATCGTGCTTTGAAAAACCGGGCCCACAACTATGTAACGATACAAAGTTACATCCCATATGGATGAAGCGCCTGGTGTCTCGGAGGCTATATAGCTGGTTGGATACATGTTACTAACAAGTTAGGCTGACACCACTATCGCACTCTTCTGGGCAAGGGATAATTCACATACATACATACATAAACTTTATTTCCATTCGGATTTATGAGTAACACTAGACGTGCTAGTTTCTCCGAACATACAACAACAAAACTAAGAAAGGCCTAAAAATAACTACATTATATCGAAAGAAAGGAGATTAAAACTACAATATTTATATATATGCAAGATATAAAAATTAAAATAAATAAAAATAAAAATATAGAGAAAAATATATATATATATTTACGGATATATACTACATAAATGATATTTACTAAATCTGACGCTACACCGAGAGTAGCGCTAAAAACGCAAACCCGAGAATCACGCTAGAACATAATTCCTAATGCCGCGCTTGAACGTAGACAAGGTGTCCGACGTTCTTACAGCGTCTGATAAACTATTCCAGGCCGAGACAGCGAGATACTTGAAAGAGTGGAGGCCAAAAGTTGTGGTCCTAACCGCTGGTATCTGTAGTTTCCTTTGTCCCCTTAGGTTGTATGTACTATGAGTGCGCTCGTGGAAGAGTGATGTGATATATCCAGGAGCCATGTTGCATAGGCCTTTGTAAACCATAGTTAACATGTTCTGGATTCTCTTGTCCTTTAAGGATACCATATTGAGCTTTCTGAGTAGTACTGAATAAGAGCTTGATGTGTCCCCTAGAACTAAGCGAAGCGCCTGCTTATTTACTAACTCTAGCTTGTCAGAATTACGTGCACCACAAAAGTGCCATACAATACTACAATACTGAAAAATAGGTTGTAAAAACGCTTTGTATAAACGTACCTTTATAGATCCCGAAAGAAGCTTTCTAAAGCGTCCGATAACCCTAATCTGATTGTTAACCTTTTCACAGATATGTGATGTATGCTTTTTAAAACTAAGTCTGGAGTCAAGATTAATTCCCAATAAATCTATATCATCACACTTCTCGATCTTCGCTGCATCTACTGTAAATGTGAAATCCAAATCTGTTTCTCCGAGTATGAGTGTTTGAAATTTGCTAGGATTGGCCATGAGGCCATTTTGCCTAAACCAATTAGCAGCTACCGATAATTCACTATTCATTCTATTATACAGGGCAAGGTGATCCGTATCCGAGCTATGCAATTGCTGATCGTCAGCGTATGCATTAAGCTTGACTTTGGTAATAAAATAGAAAAGGTCATTCAGAAATATATTAAAAAGTAAGGGTCCTAGGACACTTCCCTGTGGCACGCCTCTCTGATTGTGCTCCCATGTTGAAAATACATCGCCAACTTTGACCCTCTGTTGTCTATCCTGAAAGTAATCTTCGAGTAATGAACAGCACTGTTCATCTAAGCCGTACGCTCGCAGTTTGGCAATCAGCAGTGCTTGAGGAAGGCTGTCAAATGCCTTTGATAGATCCATGGCAACAACGGCAACAAGCTCCCCACGATCCAAACATTCCTTCCAGTCCTCGACGAGGCGTAACACCGTCGTGTCGCAGCTATAGAACCTTCTGTACGCTGAAAGGTAGTCAGAAAGAAGGCCCTGGAAGTGATGGAGCATCTGCGACAAAAGGAGCCTCTCATAGATGTTATTTAGTGCTGGGAGAACAGTTACTGGTCTAAAGAACTGCTTCTTCATGCCCTACTCGGTCCACGGCTTAGGGGCCGGATTATCTCTCCCCGTTCGGTCTGGAAGTTTCGTGGGTGTTGGCGAGTTGCTCCTCGATCTGGCTTGGGGGCCGGGCAGCTCTCCCCCGACCCACCGGCGTGTTGTCACCGGGCCGGGTTCAATACCCGGCGCTTTTTGAATTTTTTGTTTTTGTTTGTTTGTTTTTTGTTTGTTTTTGTTTTGTTTTGTTTTTAAGTTTCATTGTTTCTTTTGCGACAGAAATGATAAGTTTATAATCCAATCCATAACTCTTTGCACAAACCTATGCTTGTCAACTGTTCATAGTGAATTTAAAGCCAAACTGATGAATATTGGCAGAGAAATTTTTGTACGAGGTGGTAAAATGATTTGTCAAAAACGGCCATTTAGGAGAAGAAAGCTATAGGCTTTTCATTTTTCGGAAATTGCTCATTATGTTTTGACCTAATGTCAGACTCGCATGAAACATTCAAGCCGGCTCTCTAATGCCATGACAAAAATGTCTGTGTGCAATCTTCGGCAGTTTAGACAAGCGGCCGCGAGAAATAAGAGCAGATCATCTACCAAAACTTAACGCTTTATAAATGGAAGAGGTTCAAACCAATTGCGTTGTTTTCTCGCTAAATCTCCATAAATCCTTAGTGTCTAATCAAATCCACAATTCATCGCACAGATCTATGCTTTTCAATTCTTCTTAGTGAATTTCAGGCCAAACCGATTAATATTAGCAGAGAAATTCTTGCTACGCTGTGGTAGAAAGAATCGTCAACATCGGCCATTAAAATAAAAAAAGAAGAAAAAACAAAACAAAACAAAACAAACAAGGACAAAAACAAAAACAAAAACAAAAACAAAAACAAAACGCTGTGCAGCCTGTGCATATATATATTTCTTTTCGGAAAATACTCCTTTTGGGTCCAAAATTAGACTCGCATGAAACCTTTATATAGCAGTAAACACAAGTTCAGCCCGTCAACCCAGAAAACCAGAAGCGCATGCGCTGCCATCACAGCTTGCAAGGCTATTGCAGACGCGGCATTAAATATAAACTCTGAGTGCAAAAGTCGGACATTAAATGATTCTGGGATGTGAAGGGAGCTAAAGCAAGGTTATTATGAGCGGCCGTTGCAATTATTCGTAATCTAGAAGGAGTAACGATACAAAGTTACATCCCATATGGATGAAGCGCCTGGTGTCTCGGAGGCTATATAGCTGGTTGGATACATGTTACTAACAAGTTAGGCTGACACCACTATCGCACTCTTCTGGGCAAGGGATAATTCACCACGGCTTGGGGGCCGGATTATCTCTCCCCGTTCGGTCTGGAAGTTTCGCGGGTGTTGGCGAGTTGCTCCTCGATCTGGCTTGGGGGCCGGGCAGCTCTCCCCCGACCCACCGGCGTGTTGTCACCGGGCCGGGTTCAATACCCGGCGGTTTTTTAATTTTTAGTTTTTGTTTGTTTGTTTGTTTGTTTTTTGTTTAAAGTTTCAATGTTTCTTTTGCGACAGAAATGATAAGTTTATAATCCAACCCATAACTTTTTGCACAAACCTATGCTTGTCAACTGTTCATAGTGAATTTAAAGCCAAACTGATGAATATTGGCAGAGAAATTTTGGTACGAGGTGGTAAAATGATTTGTCAAAAACGGCCATTTAGGAGAAGAAAGCTATAGGCTTTTCATTTTTCGGAAATTGCTCATTATGTTTTGACCTAATGTCAGACTCGCATGAAACATTCAAGCCGGCTCTCTAATGCTATGACAAAAATGTCTGTGTGCAATCTTCGGCAGTTTAGACAAGCGGCCGCGAGAAATAAGAGCAGATCATCTACCAAAACCTAACGCTTTCTAAATGGAAGAGGTTCAAACCAATTGCGTTGTTTTCTCGCTAAATCTCCATAAATCCTTAGTTTCTAATCAAATCCACAATTCATCGCACAGATCTATGCTTTTCAATTCTTCTTAGTGAATTTCAGGCCAAACCGATCAATATTAGCAGAGAAATTCTTGCTACGCTGTGGTAGAAAGAATCGTCAACATCGGCCATTAAAATAAAAAAAGAAGAAAAAACTAAACAAAACAAACAAGGACAAAAACAAAAACAAAACGCTGTGCAGCCTGTGCATATATATATATTTTTTTTTCGTAAAATACTCCTTTTGGGCCCAAAATTAGACTCGTATGAAACCTTTATATAGCAGTAAACACAAGTTCAGCCCGTCAACCCAAAAAACCAGAAGCGCATGCGCTGCCATCACAGCTTGCAAGGCTATTGCAGACGCGGCATTAAATATAAACTCTGAGTGCAAAAGTCGGACATTAAATGATTCTGGGATGTGAAGGAAGCTAAAGCAAGGTTGTTATGAGCGGCCGTTGCAATTATTCGTAATAAGGAGTTACAGAGTCGTTTGGATGTCGAAATTGATTGAAATTGAAACAATTTCGCCAGCATTCTAGACCAATCAGAAACAGAAGTGAAAGTTGAGAAAATTTTCTAAGCGTGCACGCAAGCAAGCACGCGTGATGGCGTGCTCTTGCACTGCTGATTGGTTTCTCTTTCAAAGTAAAAACAAACGGCAAACTACTTCAGCTTCTGATTGGTCGGAATTGTTTCTTACAGTTTCAACGTGATTGGCTCTGTGATTGCTTTGATTCTGATTTTCGACAGTCTTTCAAACACAGGCTAACATAATTAAAAGCAAGAGACTGATCCTGATCTGACAGTAAATGCTTGCTATACATTTCTCAGTAAACTCCAAAATAGCGGTCTGATTTTGAAACTTCAAATGGAGATGCTGTTGGGAATGCGTTCAGGCAGAAGATACTCGTATGGAGTTATCAATTTCCTGTTCCTCTTTTTTATTTCGGCAGAGATCCTTTTTAGGTTCTCTTGGAAACGGCTGATTGCTTTGAGTGCGGCTTCATCCGTGAAGAGACATTCGGCGTAGTCACCCAGGAATTTCTGAAAGGTAAAAATTCAAGAGGAAGCAAGTGGGATTAAATGGAAATAAAAGTTGGAAAAAGCACGACTGCAGGAAAAAAAATATTGCAACATTTTGCACCGGCTCATGGATAGCCTTGCGACACTAACTGTTTAATCCTCCTACACCCAAAGGCGAATTTAACTCAAGAATGAAATTTCGCCCAAACTCATGAACTGAAGGTGTAACCACTCAAATGCAGATCAGCTATGAGTACATTCTGATAACAGCGCTCACGTTGTTGTCAAGCGGAGCTCGTGTTTTGTCTTTGTTTTTGTTGTTGTTGTTGCTTTTTTTTTTCGACACAGAAGCATGACAGTGCATGAATTCAATGGTTTAATGTGTATTAAAAGTTCATCCGGCATGGCGTTATGATGCCTATCAGTGAAAGTCAAGAATGCGAAAGGCACATTCGGTTTTGCATTTGGCCAGTAAACCAAAACTGTTCCTACGGATATTTAAAGGTGTACTGCTATAAGCTGCCAAATATTAGTATATAGTAAATTCACACTGCCTTGCTACAATCGTAGACAAATGTTATGGCATAAAATTGGAATATCTTCCCGTACTTTGGAAGCGTATAAATTAGTGAATTGGAGTTCTTTTATTTACAATTGAAAAAGTTAGTATAGTTATTTGATCAAATAGGGCCTTCCTTAGGAAATATAGGTGATCTTGTTATTAATTGAAGATCATGTTCTAGAAAATGAGCAACAGCAAGTGCATACACTGCTGTAGGTGTGCCAGAACCTTCTCTTCCTTCAGATCCCAATTATAGCCAATCATATCCATCGGATCAATGTGTTGTTATTACAGAATGAGTATATTAGTCAAATAGCGAAACCACTCTACTGTTATAGACATCCTAGGAAAAGTTCATCTGTGGACTTGGTACCTCAGCCGGCGATTTGCTCCCCGACGAAGAAAGAATTTTAAAGTCTGCTATTGCCCCGTAACACGTACAAACGTCCTTGCGACACTTCGAAAATATTAGTGGTTTGCATACAAGGTCATAAAAAGATATCTCAGAAGTTATGCAATGCACTCTACAAAAATCGACACATTTATAGGTTCTAGAATACTATGAGTGAAATCTTCACGCAAAATTCTGGGTAGATACAAAACTTTTATCGAATGTTTGAATAAACCGTGTGTCACGCTTTAGCTGCGAGAAAATGAATGTTGTGTTTAAAATTGAATGTTTTTCTTCTAGAATTTATTTAAAAAGTTGACCGACAAAAACTTCGAGGAACTCAGAATCAAACTCAGATCCAAATAAGCTTTAGTACGTGCCGAAAGGGAACGGCCGCCAAGCTGGTGTACTAAACTTGTACACCAACATGGCGGTTGCGTGCAAAGCTATAGTTTACAATAACACGTCAGTTTCCCGCTTTTTGATTGGCTAATTTCCATCATCGATAGGACAGACACGTAAATCGAGCGCTGACGACAGAGGTTTGGACAAAGAAGGTGACTTCAACTTCAACTTTACCTCAGATCTTGCAAAAGCGACCTTCGGCAATTGAAGTAGTGGTCAGAAGTGCTCAGAGGCGAAACTTCTTGAGCTTTGTCTTGAGATTGTCGAGGAAACCGCAGCAGAAAAACGTCTAGTTTCATTTCTTTCCAACTTCTTTAACATAATTATATTTTGCATGCACGAAATGCTCACGTCAAGCGGTCACTTTTTGGCCAATGAAATGAAATGTCTTGAATTTTAACTTCAACCAATAAGAAAGAGAGAAAAATTGTTGACAATATTTCGGTCAAATTGAACAAAATCCAGTTTTCTTGCATGTTTTTCCCTACTCATCGCTTAAGTTTGTTATTGTAAAAAACAAATTGACGTCAGTTTTCTGACAATGTTATGACGAGTTTCATCTTCAATAAGAGGAAAGACACATAAAAAACTGGCGTCAATTTGTTAACTATTTTATGCCTTTAATCCTCTCTGTAAAGGATAAGTGCAGCTTTCGCCTGAGCTCCGTTTACTGAGCAGAAACAACACACAAAGTAACCACCTTATGGAATATTTTGGCTATGCGCAAAGGCGCACAGCCGCTCTAATTAAGGAAATAATATCAGGAGTAACCTGATACAACCAATTTAGATACAGCAATCTTTGGCCCAGTAAAGGTGAGGGCAACAAACGCCACAGCATCATGCAATGATGCCGCCCCACCCCAGGCGAAAGCCGCACCAGAAAAAAGGAGACCTGTACAGCAGCCAACTGCAGGCCAGCACATATACCAAATATATATGATTGCTGACATCATAAACACTACGGTGGACAAACAGGGACCAACAGAGTATCCCTTGCAGACTGCAACTGCCACCAAATATGTGATGTGGATAAAGTATAAGATAACAGTAACCCTGGAGGGATGGGAGCAGCTGCCCTTGCTATTCTGTCCCATCACTCCCGAGACACTGGAGTGCCACTGCCCCAATGCACAACTGGAGTGATGCCTAATACCAAACATGAAAAACCAGTGAGGAGAAAAACCAAGCCTAAAAGGTACCCTGACTAACTGCATAAGTCCACTGATATCAGTGACTGTTGCAGCAGAGCAGCTGTCCATGCTAACTGCACCCCTAGGTGCTAAATACACTGCAAGCAAAGCAAAAATGGGAACCTAGCAGCACAGCCGCCCTTGCTAACTGCACCACTAGGTCCACTAAAATTCACCGAATGATATAAATTATGTAGCTGCGGCAATGAAACCAGTGGAAGAAAAAAATAAGCAAGCAAAATTGGAAACCTAGCAGTACTGCCACCCTTGCTAACTGCACCACTAGGTCCACTAAATACACTGAGAGAAATTATTGTAGCTATAGCAATAATTAAAACCAGCGGAAGAAACATAAGTAATCAAAAATGGAAACATAGCAGTGCAGCCGCTCCTGCTAACTGCACCGCTAGGTCTACTAAATACACTGGCAATAAAACCAGTGGAAGAAACATAAGCAAGCAAAAATGGAAACCTAGCTGTGCAGCCGCCCTTGCTAACTGCACCACTAGGTCCACTAAAATTCACCGAATGATATAAATTATTGTAGCCACGGCAATGAAATCAGTGGAAGAAAAATTAAGCAAGCAAAATTGGAAACATAGCAGTGCAGCCGCCCCTGCTAACTGCACCGCTAGGTCTACTAAATACACTGGCAATAAAACCAGTGGAAGAAACATAAGCAAGCAAAAATGGAAACCTAGCTGTGCAGCCGCCCCTGCTAACTGCACCACTAGGTCCACTAAACACACTGATAAAAATTATTGTATGCTATGGCAATAAAACCAGTGGAAGAAAAATAAGCAAGCAAAATAACAACCTAGCAGTGCAGCCGCCCCTGCTAACTGCACCACTAGGTCCACCAAATACACTGATAGAAATTATTGTAGCCATGGCAATAAAACCAGTGGAAGAAAAATAAGCAAGCAAAATGACAACCTAGCAGTGTAGCCGCCCTTGCTAACTGCACCACTAGGTCCACTAAACACACTGATAGAAATTATTGTAGCCATGGCAATAAAACCAGTGGAAGAAAAATAAGCAAGCAAAATGATAACCTATCAGTGTAGCAGCCCCTGCTAACTGCACCACTAGGTCCACTAAATACACTGGCAATAAAACCAGTGGAAGAAACATAAGCAAGCAAAAATGGAAACCTAGCTGTGCAGCCGCCCCTGCTAACTGCACCACTAGGTCCACTAAACACACTGATAGAAATTATTGTATGCCATGGCGTTATTATTTGAAAATTGGGAAATGGCTGAGGAAAAAGTGACCGTTAGTAGATCTCGCTTCGCTAGAAAAAAATTCCGGTCCTTCAGTTGTTGATCTAAACAAAACGATCATTGCACCGTACAGTCAAGGTAATGCTGCAATATTTGGAGATAATGCTGGGCGACAATGTGCAACTATGTCTCTAGCAGCTCTTATGTTTAACCACACAAATTTTATTTGTTTATCGGAGGATTTAGTTGAAATTATGAATGCTGGGAACAATCTCTATTCCACTCTTCATCGGATGACTACTTTTTGTTACTGACAGATCTACCTGGAACAGTTACAATATATGAAACTCAGTATGAGCTGCAATTACAGTGAAAGTTACGTGGGTAATTTGTTCGGAACTTGCATTCCCATTGAAGGCTTTGCTTACTGCTGTATCCCATCCGAACTGAACATCGATTGGCTTTCTGGATGCACGGAAGCCATACTTTAAGAGCGATTTTTGCTTGCATTGTTTTTAAGCGTCGGAAGACTTGAAAATAGCCGTACACAAATGCTTGATGTGTTACCAGTGGGACCCCCGTAGAAGTCTTCAAAAGCTCAAGGTTGATATCCGACTATCCGAGCCGTAATGTTCGCTATACAAGCGTGATGCACGTCTTTGTTGTCACGGTATTCAAACGTCTGCAGCTTCCAATAGAGATTAATTTCGTATCGACCCAGAATTTTGCGTTAAAGCTTAATGCATAGCAGTCTGGAACATATTAGTGATCAGACATGTACATGTAGGATGCGTAACGTCTGAGATGGCTTTTACAAAACATGTCAGCTTGAAAATTCACTCAACAAGGTTGCCAGGTTGTATAGCAAGCGTCACACAAGTACTGTCACGTGCATCGGAAAGCAAGTTCAAAATGCTCCCGGCAAAAACGATCACTCAAGGCAAAAGCAAATCACTCATTGAAAATATTATTCCGTATGAAACATCATACCCGGCATGAGTCGGGAGCTATGAAAACTGGGTTGTTGCAAACGAAGAATATTCCTACGGGGCCTTAGATAATTGTTTTCTCTCAATTATTATAATACACTTTTTCGTGAATATCTGTTTGACCGAAATTAGAAGAAAAGAGGGCAAGAAGAATAAAGGGAGCTCTTGGATCCGTCATGTGCAAAAACTGACTCGGCTATAATATCTTTTGCATCATAAACGCACGACAAAAGTTCCTCTCCCGGGACCCCGCGTGTCTCTATTCATTGTACTAATGACGTCACAAGCGCACTGGCCACGGACCTGTCTTGTTAAACTATAAATTATCATTACAACACTCATACACTTGCTTCTTAAAGGTTAAGCGACTCTGCGTGTTGAGCTTAGGAACTAAAAAAGGGCCAGCCGGCAAGAGAAGCTGAGAAGTGCGTGACATTTTTTATGCACAATCGATTTTGACAGATTGACTTCGAACACTTATTTCTAATCAGAGGTCACAATTAATCCAGCCTTTGCTTCAATACTTATCTGTTTCTTTTATTAACTGAATGCGTTTCTTTTATCAGGCTTTTGAGTATTTGTGCTCTGTATCAAATATAAAATTGAAAGCGAGGAATGTAACACGATATTTGTTTACAATATTATTGCGGTTTTGTTCACAGCGTGTTCAGTCCATTTGTGACTGCAAACTCAATGCTCAGGACTATTTCGGTGTATTTTTCATTGCTTGTGGCTAGCTACACAAGCTTTAAAATGGAGACTGTTTTTTCCTTTTTCTGGGTCGAGAATCAGCACACGGTGATTGGTTCGCATTATCACGTGATTTGCGATGACGTTATGAAATTGGCTTTCCTCCCGAGCGACTTGAGATGTCAGCGATTGAAGCAAGAGACTGAAATTGAATTGTGTTAAAGTCAGCCTGTATCCCATCCGAACTGAAATTCGGTTGGCTCTGTGGGTGCACGGAAGCCATACTTTTAGAACGATTTTGGCTTGCATTGTATTTAAGCGTCGGAAGATTTAAAAATAGCCGTACACAAATGCTTAATGTGTTACCAGCGGGACCCCCGTAAAGTATGAAGGGTGTTTTTGCAAATGCTCGATTATAGATACCGCTTTAACCAATGTGTCTGTGTTCTGAGCAATATTTGTGTTAAAGAACATCGAATAAGTACAAGACGTGTCGAAACTTGATAAAACTTGAACTTTTCCCTGCGGGCAGAGCGTATCCCTTTGTCGGAAACTCGGGGACTTTGTGTAACGCGCGGCGTATACGAACAGTCGGCGTTTAACTTCGTTTTGCGTGAAGTAAAGGTTCTTTGTTTATTGTCTGAGGATACTAGCAAAGACGAGATGAGACTAAAAAGCTGTTATTACAGCTACTTGTACATGTTACATATGCAAACATTCCAACATCTGCTGCAGAGATAGGCATAAACAAGCAATATTAAAGAGAGTGGCACTGAGAAAAGCTTTTTGTTGTTGCTGTTAGGGTCTTCGTTTTCCGGGGTTATAGGTCTTCGTTTTCAGGGTCTTTGTTTTCGTTACAACCCGGCAGTGTCAAGACGAGAATTCCAATGGAGATGACGAAGCAACTTCAACACTGGACAGTCGGTTGATAGGTGTCAGTCACCAGTTTTATGGGATGTTGGCACTACAGATAGCCAAAAATGATACCGGGCATCATCTTCTAAAAGCATTCCAACATGAGATAAGGCTGATTACGCTGTTTTACAGCTACTTAAGATGTTGGGTATTCCCCAGTCAATCCCATTACAGAATGACAACACAGTTCCTCCACAAAACATGTCAGCTTGAAACTTCACTCAACAAGGTTGCCAGGTTATATAGCAAGCGTCACACAAGTACTGTCACGTGCATCGGAAAGCAAGTTCAAAATGCTCCCGGCAAAAACGATCACTCAAGGCAAAAGCAAATCACTCATTGAAAATATTATTCCGTATGAAACATCATATCCGGCATGAGTCGGGAGCTATGAACGTTTGAATACCGTGACAACAAAGCCGTGTGACACGCTCGTGGCCGAACAAAAACGGTGCTTGTGTCTGAATTATAAAGTTTTCCTTCACGAAACATTTTAAAATTGGCACTGCGAAAGATGTGAAGTAACATAACATCAAGCTGAGACGCAGATCAGCTTCATTTCGTGTTTCGAGTTGTTGGCCGCCAGTTGGTGGACAACCTTGGTGCAGCCGCTTACAAACTCTTTATTAAATCTCCAAAAGAAAAATTGCCGCTGCTTCGCCAAAATCAAAACAAAATCACAACAAAATTTTATTGAACGTTCAACTTAATGCAGAATATTCTCTTTGCTTGACGCACCAACGGGAAAAACTGCTGACAGTTACCCGTCCAAAATATCACTCAGCCGTTTGGGTAGCTGATAGGCCACCTTACGGGAGCTAAACTGGTCAACCTTATGCCTTGCCTTGACGTCTGAACCCTTTTAGAAATAGGGAGGGGAGGGGAGAGGGAGAGAAACTCTCAAAAAACGAAAAACGAAAAACGAAAAACAAAAAACAAAGAAAACAAAAACAAAACAAAAAACAAAAAAACAAAAACAAAAAACAAATGTCCATTTCTCTCACATTTATTATTGCCTTCATAGCCCATTTTACAACTTTTTAAAACGGCAGGATTGAACAGACTTATAATATACCCAAATTACTCAAAACAATTGCAATTTCACTTCAAAAGTTGCTATTGGCTGATAAATAATCTTTTCGTTTGAAGCACCACTACAGTTCCCGCTACATGTATCTCAATGCGATAAAACAACACAACCTCGGGTTTTGAATCCTAAACCCCTATAACCAAATAAGGCTGTTACAAGTCTCTTGATGATTTTACTGCAGTAAGATGAGCTTTGGTTCGTTTTTCACTGTTGTCCGGAGCCAAGATGCAGCATTTTCGCACGAGTTTGTGTTATCAGGATGACCTCCGGTGCCAAAACCAATGCGGGAATCATTGGTGTTGCAGTCATTCTGCTCGTTGCTCGTGATGCCAATCCTTGCTTTAGCCCCCCTTTCATCTGCGTCAATAGCGTTAAATCCTCCTTTGTTGCAATTTCGTTACAGAGAAGAGTTGCTAATCAACGACTTCCACGCGTCCGGCCAACAGACGTTGCACGGTACTGGCCATCAGCAATGAGTGAACACAGAGAATCAGCATCTTGGTCGATCGAGATGAACCTTAAGTCAACTCCGACCTTCATCCCGAGACAGACCTTGCTAACTGATACTCTCAGTACGTTGACAGTTTGGTTTCCTGTTCGTCAAACCCGCTCACTCCTGCGCCCACGTTGTACGCTTCTTCGTTGGTCCAGCGGTCTTTACGTTTAACATTTAAGTATAAAATCCTCTCACCATGGACAAATAAACTCTCCCATTGTTCTTCTGTGGACAGCTAACAGAATATATAACCCGTACGAGAACGCCTACGTAGTACTATATGCAATTTTCGAGTTTTGACCGCGCGAAAATTGGGGCGAGCGCAAAAAAGAGCGTCGAGGGAGGAAGGGGTAGGGAGAGAAACCCTCAATAAAATAAATAAGTCCTTTTCTCCTCCGGCCATAAGCCTTTATAACCCGTTTTACAATTTTTTAAAACAGCAAAATTACAACAGACTTAAAAACTATCCAAGTTTATTTACTTGAAACAACTGCAACTAACTTTAAAAGTTGATATGATTGTCAATCTTTTCGTTTGAACTACCACTACAGTTCCCATTATATGTATCTCAATGCGATGATACAACACAACCTCGTTTTGAATCCTAAACCCCTACAACCAAATAAGGCTGTTACGAGTCTCTTGATCATTTTACTGTACTAAGATGTAACCATGGGCTTTGGTATGTTTGTTGCCGTTGTCCGGTTCATGCCCTGCCGTATTTCCGCACGAGACTGTTTTATGAGGATAACCTCCGGTGCCAAAGCCAATGCGGGAATCACAGCTGCTGCAGTGATTCTGCTCGTTGCTCGTAATGCCAATCCTTGCTTTGGACCACCAATCATATTGGATGACGTTAAATCCTTCTTTGTTGCAATTTCGTTGCAGAGAGCTGTCGTTAACCAACGACTTCCACGCATCCCGGCCCAAATACGTTGCGCGGTACTGGCCATCAGCAATGAGTGAATACAGAGAATCAGCATCCTGGTCGATTGAAATGAACCTTAAGTCATTTCCGACCTTCATCCCGAGACAGACCTTGCTAAACGAAAACGCCCAGTACGTTGACAGTTTGGTTTCCTGTTCGTCAAACCCGCTTACTCCTGCGCTCACGTTGTACGCTTCTTTGTTGGTCCAGCGGCCTGAGTCATACAAGAAAGTGTCCTGAAAGAAATTACAAGTCCCAAAAATCTACTCCTCAATAAGATACTGCAAACTCTACTTGTATCTTAATACAGTTTGACTATACATGCAACTTTCATGAACTATTGTCATCCAAGAGAGAAATTAATTTTATTCAGTTCGTGACCTCTGATGGACCAGAAATTTACTAATCTTTCCTATATCACACAAGTAACGTCTAAAGTCATTTTTCAATGTTTGATTACAAAAGAAAAAACGACTAAGTGGCAAAACTAAACTCAGTAAACACAACACTCTGTGTTTCCATCGGTGCTAAGCTGGAAACGCACTCAAAGTAACAACAAAAAGAACAAGGCTCTGGAATGGTTTTGCACAATCGATACTACAAAGAGTCGCTTTTGAGGTCAACTTTCGTAAACCGAAATAGACGGCACGACCAACTCACGAAGGGCAGGCACGAACCAAATTTTTTTGTCGTTGTGTTTACTTCGAAGATTAGACCAATTAGCAGTGCAAGCACCATCGCTGGAGCGTTTGCGCGTACTGACTTTTTTTTTTTTTTTTTTTTTTTTTTTTTTGATTAGTCAAGAATGCCGCCAAAAATGTTGGTGGCAACAAACGCAATGAACTCGGGCAATTACATTACACAGTACCTTTCGACAGCTACCAGCAATACGGTCTATGTAATGTCGCAGCCATTTTACCACTCCTAAACACTTTAGTTTCAGGTAAATTGATGACTTAAACAATGTTAAAGACGCATGCACAGAATATCCTGATTTATACTTACTTTTGCGCCATCAATCTTCATGAGCAGTGTAAATCCACCAGAGCCGCACCCAACGATCTCAGACATGTGGCAGTACACTTGATGCATACCAGAGTCCAGGCTGAGCGTATATGCCTTGTCTTCCCTGGCAGAAAAGTATTGAAATTTATATCTATCTGAAGGCCAGGTATTCCGAGCTACATTAAATATCTCTCATATAGTTCATCCGTAACGACTATCAATTTTCTTTTGTAGAGAACAGCTGCATGGTTAAAAAAAACTTTCTGGTTGGACACCACGGAAATGCGTTCTTGACGTCACTTCCGTTAATCACCGTTGCCACTGTTATGATACTATCTTAAGTTTGCGAGTTTTTCCACAGTTTTGCGCAATGACCGCACGGCCGAATACCGTACTTCCGCTGTGTCTCCTCGTAGTTGTACTACGTTGACGCCCTGATCAAAATGTCCAACATAACTTTGAAGACAGGAAATCCCTGACGCCTAAAAGCAAGGCGCGAAAGACTGGGGCAAGAAAGGGGAGACAATGTTTCACGCCATGCTTTTAGTATCTGAGAGAATGGAAGCGGTATATAAAGTAGCTGACACTAAACACACCTGTGCCAATTATCATATGCTTCCTTGCAAGACTTCCACACGGCTTTGCATTATGAAAAGTAAAAATAGATGCTGTCAGCACTCATAAAGATTCTGCTGTGCATATAACTCAGTTTGCTGTTCGACATCGAGTACATCACTACGTCACACGTACATTACTACGTCACACTTACTATATACAGTACATATTAGAAACACAATATTTCTAGTATCCTGTTTTGCAGAGTACGTAAATTAAAATGTTCAGGATGCTAATAGTTTGATAATTGTCTGTTTTTGCGTGTATGCTAAATTACTTTGGCCGTGAGAGACTGGAGAGGGGATTATCGGGAAAGGAGGGCCTGACAAATCCCTCCGTGGCCGCCTTCCGCCCACTTGTCAAATGCATGTCATGTCAGATTTTATTGTCGTGCTTTAGTTTCTTTTTTTCTAAATCGAGAGCCAAAGGGCGGTCGAAATCTCGGCTCGGCACTGTTTCACTTTTCTGTGCGGAGGTTAGTATTCAAAGATGTTGTGAAATATTCACCAAAAGAGAACGTACACGATTTAGGCTGCACGTGAAACCAACACTCTCGTATATGGCAAAATATAAATACAGCGGTCATAAACTGGAACTCCGAGTTTTATTCAAATGTTTTGTGTTAAGGTGGCTCGAAATAGTTTTTTGACGCGCGAAACACTGATTAAGTAATCATCTTGGCCCACTCGTCTTCCACATCAAGAATCTGACTCCGAAAGACACACCGATCACACAAGGGACATGTGCGACACAAATACCTGGCAAACACAAGAAACCTTTCCCACCTTCGAGAAATATAAGTTATTTACCGGGCAGAAGGTCCGTAATAGAGGAAAACTGTGCCCGAACAGCTGTTGCTTCGGTCCGTATCAATGCCGATAGCACAGTTTTTCTCTATACGGACCGACCAAGCCCGGTAAAAAACATTTTTATTTTTTCCTTCAACTTCTTCACTTATAATGTTGACAGTAGTGACAAGAAACGAGTCAAAAGCACAATAACACAGCTGAACGTGAACTCGATTGCATAAACTTCACTTCGGTAGAAAAACCACAACTGATGAAACGATAAAAAATATTAGTAAACACTGGGTAAGAAAAATCAGGTATACCTGAAAGTCCACTGATAAATATTGTTTATTATATGACTGTGACGTAGTTTTACCATATAAGGTCGCAACAGAGTGCCGGTACGGGAGCGTATTACACACTTCAAATCCGTATTACACTGTAGAAAACCGGTTTGACCGGTTTAGACGCGCGCGTATCACAAATGAATCAAAGATTTTTCTGAGTGCAAGGTAAAACGGTGCAACGAAAGTCTATGACTTTTCAGATACAAGATCCTTCCATCGAAAGAAACTGTTACTGGATAATTTGTCAAGGAAGAGAAAGCACAGTTCAGTTGGTGTAGAAAGCGAACAATCGCCATGGACAAACGGCAGTTCTGACTCCGTAAAGTTTTCCGGACGATGCCGTCACTGTAAACACTGCAAAATGATTTTCGCCGTGTACGAACACTGTTTTGAGTGGTTCCTTTGCTGGAAGGGGTCTTAAACTTTCTACAACCAGGCAGGAAATCGGTGAGTTGTTAATAAAATCTGTAACTTGACAACGTGTCGGCGGTAAAAATCCTAGTTGTGTTATGAAAGTTTCAGATTCTTCAACATACACATTCGCTGGCTCTGTTCTTGTGTTTATTCCTTAACTACTCCCAGAAAATAAAAACCCTGTTTGAGTACAAAGCTGCTTGCTATTGAAGAACAAAAATGGTTAAAAGTTTAAGCGAAGTGATCGATTTCAACCGCTCGAAGCACGTTTGTTCGCTGAATATTTATTCTGTCGAAGCAAGCATTTTCGTCTCCAGCGCATTTATCTCAGCACATTTAATCTGAATTGAACTTCGATCATTTGGTGGCATAACTTCTTTAAATTTCTCTGTCAAGATTTTTAAATCGATGACCGGATTGGAAGCTGTAAGGGAATCTTTGTGTGTGCGTACATTTTGCCTGGGATTGAATGAAAACAGTTTTGCTCGAAGTCTCTGTTTTATGTTTGCTGAACTATATTTTATATAAAGGTAAAACTACGTCACAGTCATATAATAAATCCCTCATTCGATGTTTTAGTGCGTAATACGGGCCGGCATTTTACTCGTTACTCGCATTTTTCCTCGCCCCGCGGCGGGGCTCGGAAAAATACGAGCAACTCATAAAATACCGGCCCGTATTACGCGCTAAACCATCGAATAAGATGTATGTATTTTTACCACTGCCATATTGCTTTCATCGTGCACCCGGCGTACTTCAGTCCAAAGTCTCAAAATGACTCACCGTAAAATTTACACTCTTTCACGAATCCGGCTGGTAGTGTTTCTCAGGCCAGACATGCAGTATTTCCATTGTAAGACAATTAATTCGATAGTAATACTTTTTCACATAACTTTTAGGTTTCCTCGCCACGATGCGATTTAAATTCTCCCTAATTCTTGAGTTTATCCTCAATGTCGTCCGTAAACTCATTTGAACGTCCAAGATTTCTTTAAGTGCATATTTCCCATCGCACACAGGTTCTGGTTAGATTGTTCACTGTTCAACGACTGAAAAACGGAGAAATAACTCAAAGCCGCTGGAGCCGCTCGCTGTGACAATTCATGATTGACACTAGCGGCTTTGTACAAACTCACCTTGCATCAAACTTTGACAGCTGATTGCTGACAGCTTCTGGACTTCCGTTTCCGCTTTGGTATGGTTTTCCAAAGCGTTTAGCTAAGCAAAACTAGCTAACGTACAAAGCTTCAGACTGAATCAGCCGCTATTTGGCGTAAGATACACACACCGGAAAAAAATAGCTGCCCGCTTAGGAAAAAAATAATGCCACGCGCAGGTATTATGCACATGCGCAAATGCTGATCTTGTACACCGGAAATTTTTGTGATTTCCTTCTTGTTTCTGCGGATAAATCCGCTCCGAGTCGGTGAATTGTCTCTATTGTTTCCTCACTCGTTTAACTGAAGACGAGAAAAGCCGACGTCTTTTTTAAAAAAATTCTGTCAACAGAAAACCAAATGAGAGGAAAAATGGATTCCTGCAAAACGTGTTGACAGAATTTTACCAAATTTATTTATTTTGTTGCTTTCTGTATACAAAACAACTGTGCAAAATTTCAAAAAAATTCACCTAAGGAATATGAATATAACTAACTTCTTCCCACTTTTATATCACTCACAACAGGTGACGTTTGTTGCCATGGTAACCGATATCTGCTTAAAATTTATGGAACACACTCTTCATAAGAAGTCAATGCCATAGACATAAAACCCTTTTGAGAAAGTAAATGCTGATTAAACTAAACTGCAGGTCCTTTCCTGACTGCCAGAAACTATTACGAACCACCTTAAAATATACACACACTGCCGGACCATTTGTCTTCCGCACTCATAAAGTTTTGTAGTTTAGGCACAATGCCAGAAAGAAACGAGAAAACCTCCACCGCCCTAAGTGCCCGTTCAACATGCCGTTGTTTGAAAACATCGCTCAGTGTATCGAAGCAAAAGCTCCGTGTGCGATCAAAGCAACAAACCACGTAGTCAACCGGAACTGGAGCTAATTCGGGAACACCAATTGGAGCACCGCTTTTACTGCCGCTATTGTTTCTGGACCAATCAGAAAATCGTCCAGATTACATGCGGCTGCGCAGGGGTTTGTATCAGGCCCTCCTTTTCCGACAATCTCCTCCCCAGTCTCTCACAGCCAATTATACTTTTCGTGTTTTTCGCGACCAGGGAGGGAAAGGAGGGCCTAATCGAACATTAGCAGTCTTCAAGACTCCTGTCTTCGTTTTGAAGCGAAGTGGAGCTTTGTTCTGCGCGTGAGATTGTCACGTTTGTAGTTGTCCAGTTTGATCTATATCAAATTCTCGCTCGAAAAAGTAGCATGACTTGCGATGGCCTCCCAGGATGCCGCGCGGCCCCAAGATGTTCACCACGCACGCTGAAGAGGCTTGGTCTGTATGGTAAAGACCTCAGGTAGCTTGCGAGCAGGCTCTCCGTTGGGTCCCGTGGACGCGCGGGGACTGGGGGCAGGGGAGGAGAATGGAGAGCCTGCCAGCACGCTATTGTCTTCTTGAATTACGCCGCTGCCACGTTCGAGCGCACTTTTCACTCTCCGCTTATTGAGCTGTCAAAATATAGCCAATGAAAACGTTAACAATAAAAACACAACATGACAGCTTGTTTAAAGTATGTGTGGCATTTCTTCAAATGGGAACTCCAAATAAAATAGCTAAGAAACGCGGTAGAAAACCAAAACAATCGACGGCCGACGATTTCTGTCGCCTCTGCCAGTGCAACTTTAAGACTAAGTACGGCTCCTGGATTTCTATGGAGAATCTGTTCGCGCCCTCAAGTCATTACTTTTCTAGCAGCGGTCAGAAGTTGATAAGGTGCGATGCTCGACCTGACGAAACAATCTGGCGCACACATCGGCGTACACGCGTGAAGACTGGCGCACGTCCACGCACACATGACAGCTAATCATTTGAAAATAAACCAGACGGCAATTGACAAAACAAAAAGGATGTTAATAAGGTGCAACTCCTACTGCTAACAGGGTGTAATTATCTGAGCTGTACCCTGAGGATATTCAAATTGACAGATAAAGAAAATCGCGTGCTCACCCGGTGTCTCGAATGAAGTTTGATCGATCCATTTCTCAGGTTCCTTCCAATCCCTCGTAGGTCTGACACGAACACTGTACGACGTACCAGGAACAAGACGAGGCAGGGTTAATTTGATGACTTTAGCTCCTAACTTTATAACATGCTCGGACTTAAGGGTCACCATGGTTCTGCGATTGACGAGCTCGATGATGCAGACTGCCCAATGAGAATTCTTATGATTTATCAAAGACAGCTCTGCCTCCCTAGGTGTGGTCTTCACGACCTTCAGGCTGACTGGTGTTGGACAGAGGAAAATACATTAGATATCATATCGACAGCGCATTTTCGTTGACTTTGAAGTCAGCTTTTGCTTTAAGACCTACACTACTTCCTTTCCTATATAAAATAAGATTCAATGAATTTAATCTGGTTACAGACGGCAAACTTTTCTGCAACAAGACAGGCCCGTGGCCAGTGCGCTTGTGGGCGTCATTTGTACAATGAATACTATAGAGACACGTGGGGTCCCGGGAGAGGAACTTTCGTTGTGTGTTTATATGCAAAAGATATTATAGCCCAGTCAGGTTTTGGAAATGGCGAATCCAAGAGCTCTCTTTATTTTTCTTGCCCTCTTTTCTTCTAATTTCGGTCAAACAGAAATTCAGAAAGTGTTTTACAATAACTAAGAGAAAACAATTATCGAAGGCCCAGTGGGAATATTTTTTGTTTGCAACAACATGATTTTTGCGGGTTTTCACGGGTCACGCGACCACAGCACCCTTCAAAATAAAAGATCGTACCTTTTTGACTCCAGAACTAAATAGAGCATGTCTGAATTAGTCCAGATGCCAACTTTGGATTGTCTAGGCTTCATTTTGGCGAAGCAGCGGCAATTTTTTTTTTTTTTTTTTTTTGTTTTTGAGATTTGATATGAGCTTGTACGCGGCCGCCATGTTGGTGGAACTAGAACACGAAATGAAGCTGATCTGCGACTCAGCTTGATGTTATGCTACTTCACATCTTTCACAGTGCCAATTTTAAAATGTTTCGTAAAGGAAAACTTTATAATTCAGACACAAGCACCGATTTTAGTCGGCCACGAGCGTGTCACACGGCTTTGTTGTCACGGTATTCAAACGTCCATAGCTCCCAATAGATATTTTGTATCGACCCAGAATCTTAAGGCATAATAGTCTTGAACATATTAGTGTATTAGTGTATTAGACTTATAGGATACCTTACTTTTGAGATGTCTTTTTCATGACGTCACATGCAAATATTTGAAATAAACATTCACCGCAAATGGATATTTTTGGCTATTCTATAGCCGAGAGATTCAATATCTTTTCGGCCTAGTATCTTCTAAGCCGTATTTACTGTCATTACAGAAATTTTGGCGGATACTAACCAACGGCTTCAGATTTTGTGCGATATTCTAATAACGCCATCGGTGCCACGGACTGTATGACCTTCATGGCACCGCGCCAAACTGTCGCAATAACAACGCAAAACACAGCAGAGTGAAACACAGTCGATGTCAGAATCAAAGCAGCAATGCCGCTGTAAGGTCGGCTCTCTTTTTGATTGGCAGACTTTGGTTGTGTTCTAGTTCGTACAACAGGTTTAGGAGGGCATGTGAATAAGAAGGCGAGCCGAGAAGAACAAGGTCTCGTGCCAGACTTCGAGTGACGCGAACAATAAGCCGCGCGGACAAATGCAAGGGCCTGTTGCGCAGGCAAGGAGTGGTCATTCTTGCGCATTAGGAGTGCCTTCCTTTGCTCGACGTTTTAAAATTTGGTTGTCCGATACATTCTGGTTTGGACTTCAAACACCTCCAGACATAATAAAGTCAGTTTCAATTAAATACGCATCCGTTTCGGCAAAGGTTTTGTCTACTGCTGTGAAGTAGGGATTGCCTTGGGTGAATATAATGGATAATTAAGTGATGTCACAAAACAAATATCTGAAATATGGATTTCAGACAATTCTTTGGAATGCACTGTCTAAAAGAAGGGCACACAAAAAAATTAGCTCCTAAGCGCATTAAACAGCTGAGACGTGGGCTATTTCAGTTCAATTTGCTCAATACTAAACCCTCTTATTTGGTGTTGGTTCCTTTGATTAAGAACTGACGCTAAATAAGAGAATTCAGTATAGAGCTATATGGTTGCTGTCAGTAGGGCTAGCGATTTGAAACTTTGTACACGTTCGCGCAGTAGCTGTGTATGTTTAGAGATTCGAATGGAAAATTTTGGAAAATAACGTAACGCTTTACCACCACAGTACACTGAAACCCAACACGCTTGCACTTTATCATGCGTAATATGCATATTTAATGGGAATCCTCTCAAATCAAGCGAAAGTTGGCAGGACATATTCTAAAGTGCACAAACCTTGCGCGCTTTACCGGCGTTCAAACTATTTTGAGCGGCGTATCTTCCTTCCAAGCGGTATACATATTCACGGGTATTCATTAACTTGGATTTCAGATGACGACGAACACAAAATGTTTTCTCAAGAGTGAAGTTTATTATAGTCACATAAATGACCTGTTATAGAAGGTTCACATTTTATGGTCTCGGTAATCCGATGAAACAGATAAATATTAACCGGATGACTGAATACGTACATACGTACAAGAATGTGTTGTTTTCTTGCCCAGTTCGTTCGAGCGAACTCTTGATAATTATTGTAACTCGTTATCAAAGAAGAACATCGAAGTAACCTTTCGTTCAAGGGCTTCGGCATATACAATATACTTATAATATATACTATAAAGTCTTGTGGTAAGTTATCCAGGCAAATTTAAAGATATATTGTAAACAACTCAACCACGCGCGTCCACTGCATAATGAGATCATATAGAGATGAACGGCGGGTTCCTGTGTACGGTCAACCGACTGACACATTGACAGAAAAATAATGATAACTGCACAATAGATATGCAGCACGTCCACCGTTCGGCCGGTATGAAATGTTGTTTTCAGAGTTTACATCAGGAAAATCGGCCGATGCTTAAACTGAACACTTGAGGTATCGGTAAATTAGAACCCTTAGGAGCGTCTTCCGCATTCATACTTTCACCAAAAGCTGTGATTCAAATGCCATAAAATTCTATGTCTTTAAAGTTTATTGATCTCTTGAAATTTATTTCTTCGTGCGTATTTAATCATGCCCAAATTTGGAATAGAGTTCCTAATTTGGAATTCTATTGTTGACACAGCAATAACTGACGGACTAAAGAACTGACGAAGTATTGGCTGCAATAAGGTCTCACTTCCCACTTTCAGTGGGACGCCGACCTTAAAAACCAGAGCAAATTCATCAGAAATTTCAAAAACACAACCCTTCGTACTTTATGGGGGTCCCGCTGGTAATGCATAAAGCCTGGTCCTTACTAGCGCATAAGCGTTAAGCATAAGCACAAGCATTCAAATATTTCGACGCTTAAAAAACAATGGAAGCCAAAATCGTTCTTAAAACATGACTTCCGTGCATCCACAGAGCCAACCGGTGTTCAGTTTGGACGGGATACAGGCTAACTTTAACACAATTCAATTTCAGTCTCTTGCTTCAATCTCAAGTCGCTCGCGAGGAAAGTCAATTACATAACGTCATTGCAAATCACGTCATAATGCGAACCAATCACCGTGTGCTGATTCTCGACCCGAAAAAATAAAATAAAAAATAACTAGAAATACGATATTTTCAGATACCCCCGGCCTTGCGCTGCCATTGATGGGACTTTTACTTTGGTACTCCCAACAAGAGTAGCCTTTGTTTTACCGAATTGTTGACTCAATCTTTTCTTCGAAATCAAGTGCTACACGCAAAGGAATGAGGAGAAAAAAAAATGGTGTGCGTTATACTTTTGCGTAGAAAAAGAGTCGATTGCATAACGAAGTACGTATTTCCCACGGTCGGCACGTCAAATTTATTCATACAGTCTGCCAAGCACGTTCTCAAAATTTAATACTCAAATTTTGAAGTTGGTCGGCCGTCGTAGTACGGGAAAAAAGGAACATTGATTTTCTAATTTTGAATTCGTAGGCAGTACAATTAAATAGGCTTCCTGTGCAATTTGACTCAAGCATGCATATTTAATAGGCTCAAATTGTTTTGTACGTGACACCGCTCAAAACAGCATGATTTCTCCCAGAATCAAAGCAAAACTTGAACAATTTACTCCAAATTATACACGGACTTCAGACCTAGTCATACTTCTAAGGGCTTGTGAACGATTCTCACTGCAATCACCGCATGTCAGATTACAGTATTTTTTACAGTTTTAGTCTTGAAAGAAAAATTAAGACATCTGACTAAATCATTCAAGACTCCAAGTTCCGATTGCTCTGAGTGAATACAGTAGCGAAACTGGCGACAGAAGCGTATTAAAACAATACTTCGAGGGAAAATGATCAGCAAACAGATTCTAATACATTCTTGAAGTGATCGAGTTACAAGATACGGGTATAATATATTTATCACGGTGATTGTTCGATTTCCACTGACTAACCTTTGTTGCTTGTCCTTTCTGAATAAGTATCTGAGTTTAAGGTATCACCCCCAAATGACCACTTTCCAGCAGAATTTTATTTAAATGGCATCAATTGACTAAACATAGACATGCTATACATCAAAATGTTTGTTATTAAAGTGTCTAGCTGCTTCTATTAATATGTTTTTTTGTCAAATAAAACTGCGTCTGAAGCTCCCGACTTGCTTTCAAGCGCTGTTCCCTTTGCGGAGCCGTTTCTTCGGCACACTTCCGTCCATGATGCTGTCGGTTATAACATGTTTGTCGTTTTTTTCTCTAGATGTATTTGGCGCTGTTCGATCGTTTCACGATTTTGCCTTGCCCGTGCCTGTTCCCTTCTCTTTTGAAGACGAGCTTCGCGAGACCGTTCTGTTTAAAGTTTTTCAGTTTTCAAATTCATTTTCGTGAATGCAGTTACGTACAATTATTGCTAGTAAAAACACTGGCGGAGACGCAAATCGATAATTATTATTACGTCATTGCCTTAGGCACCTGGTCTAAAAGGTCCTACCACACACACACACACACACACACACACACACACACACACGAACAACACGCTTGGAGTCTTCAAACAAGTTATCAATTATTGCTGCATTAACGTCGGGATTATTACCCTCGCTTCGCTCGGGGAAAAAACAATCTCCAGAGCTTGTGCGCTACGCCACAAACAATAACAGCATCATTAATCCAAGCGTGGTTCTCAACTGAAACTAATATAAACGCAGAAAGCTAAAGGGTCCATTCCGGGGATTAACTAAACCAAAATAAATACACATAGAATTTTTTTGCTGCCAAACACAAACAAGGAAAAAAAAAAGAAACACTGAAAGTAACTTCTGCTAACTTCCATCCTCTGTAACGATTGACTTTATTGCTTGTGACGTCACAAGCTTTAAAATGGAACGATTTTTTATTTTTTTTTATTTTTCTGGGTTAGAAATCTGCATGCGGTGATTGGTTCATATTATCATGTGATTTGTGATGACGTTGTGATCAAGTGACTTGGCGGGCGAGCAGTTTCGCCATTTTGAAGACAGCAAGTTGCTTGCCTTAGTTGGCTCTGTGGATTATTTTATGGACCGCTCATCTTACTTACAAACGCATACGCCGGCTGCGGTAGACCCATACTAAATTTCATTGAAGCGGTTTTGGCTTGGGTCGGTCCGTTCAGCCTCAAAAGCCATATTGAAAGCCATGAAAGCAAATGCAATGAACTTATCAATGAAATGCATAACTATGCACAACTGTACAGAAAAGTACGAAGAATCTGACATCCAGAACCTTGAGAACTTGAAGGAACAAGCTGAACGAAGCCGCTCGACATACAAAGACGAGAACCTGTGTAAAGACGGCGATTCTTGACAAGCGCTTGATAGCGGATTATATGGAACTGTTTAGTATGAGGGTGAACTTGAAGGTACTTTGTATTCTTTTACTTTGTATTATTCTTGCTGATACAAGTAAAGCGTCAGAAAATCTGACTTTTGTTTGGGCTCAAAATTTCACTCTGCTGTGCATTTATGTTGTTGTTGCGACATTTTGGCTCGGTGCCATGAAGGTCAAACAATCAGTGGAACAGATGGCGTTGTTATTTGAAAATTGGGAAATGGCTGAGGAAAAAGTGACTGTTGGTAGATCTCGCTTCGCTCAGTTTTATTGTATTCCCACAAATGTTTATGTGAAAGAAAACTGAAGTCCTGCAAGACGAAGTCGTGAGCCAAGCCACGTACCCTTGAATAACCTTTCACGCATTTTGAACAAGAGTAGAAAAAGCAGGCGACTAATACAAGAATACATTTCAAAGAATGTCCCAAAGTCGTCAAAAGTCCATGGTTATACCCGAGCTTACGTACTTCACAATGCTAATGCGTTCCGAGAACGTGCATGTAAACAACATGTAAACAATAAAAAGCCACAGATGGAAATGGAAAGAGAAAGCCATCGCTGCGAGAAAGCTAGAAGCTCAAAAAAAAGATTGCCAAAAGTAACCGAGGTGCTAAGATACGTTTGTATTTTAAAATGTGTTAAAAAACAGGCATTGCAAGATCAGACGTACTCAGAGATCAAAATCACAGAACCAAGTACAATGGGTTTTCTCTGTCAAGGGATATAGAAAAAAATTCCGGTCCTTCAGTTGTTGATCCAAACAAAACAATCATCGGTTGACTTTCTGGATGCACGGAAGCCATACTTTAAGAGCGATTTTGGCTTGCATTGTTTTTAAGCGTCGGAAGACTTGAAAATAGCCGTACACAAATGCTTGATGTGTTACCAGCGGGACCCCCGTAAAGTACGAAGGTTTGTGTTTTGCAAATGCTCGATTATAGATACCGCTTCAACCAATGTATCTGTGTTCTGAGCAATATTTGTGTGAAAGAACATCGAATAAGTAGTAGAAGACGTGTCGAAACTTGATAGAACTTGAACTTTTCCCTGCGGGCAGAGCGTCTCCCTTTGTCGGAAACTCTGCGGCTTTGTGTAACGCGCGGCGTATACGAACAGTCGGCGTTTAACTTCGTTTTGCGTGCAGTAAAGGTTCTTTGTTTATTGTCTGAGGATATTGAATTACTAATAGGTTTGAGGCAAATATCACGCGAGATTAAGATACAAGATCTGTCAATGAAATGTCACGAGCATAATATCATAGAACGGGGAATCCCGAATCATCAGCTACTTAGCTTTCACTCACGCCACTTTAACAAAAGCAGGAAAGACCGGCAGGCGATTACATCGAGAATATTTGTCACTGAATACCTCGAAGTCTTCAAAAGCTCAAGGTTGATATCCGACTATCCGAGCCGTAATGTTCACTCCACAAGCCCGTGATGCACGCCTTTGTTGTCACGGTATTCAAACGTCTGCAGCTTCCGATAGATTAATTTCGTATCGACCCAGAATTTTGCGTTAAAGCTTAATGCATAGCAGTCTTGGACATATTAGTGATCAGACTTGTACATGTAGGATGAGTAACGTCTAAGATGGCTTTTTCATGCGAAGTAATTTCATCATGGGAAGTGTCATGTTTTAATGTGCTACAGAGATAAGTCTGAAAGCTTTCAATTACAGCTACTTGAACATGATGCACACGCTGGGAAGATGAGATAAGGCTATTACGCTGTCTTACAGCTACTTAAGATGTCGGGTATTCCCCAGTCAATCCCATTACAAAATGACAACACAGTTCCTCCACAAAACATGTCAGCTTGAAAATTCACTCAACAAGGTTGCCAGGTTGTATAGCAAGCGTCACACAAGTACTGTCACGTGCATCGGAAAGCAATGAAAACTGGGTTGTTGCAAACGAAGAATATTCCTACGGGGCCTTCGATAATTGTTTTCTCTCAATTATTATAATACACTTTTTCGTGAATATCTGTTTGACCGAAATTAGAAAAAAAGAGGGCAAGAAAAATAAAGGGAGCTCTTGGATCCGTCATGTGCAAAAACTGACTCGGCTATAATATCTTTTGCATATAAACGCACGACAAAAGTTCCTCTCCCGGGACCCCGCGTGTCTCTATTCATTGTACTAATGACGTCACAAGCGCACTGGCCACGGTCCTGTCTTGTTTTATTTTTGCATTACAAGACCGACAACTCCTTGCCCGATCAAGTAAACTCTTTAATATAAAATATAGAATTCGATGTGTCTTAAACAGCGGCAGCGCTTTCAGTTCGAAATAATTTAAATTATCAGAACTGTCAACTTCACACATTCGCGGGCTGATCAATGCACTCCTGTTCTGTGCAGGATCATGATCTCTCTCAGGATAAAATATTTACTAGAAATACGATAATCGCAGATACCCCCTCGCTCTAAAAGTTACAGGTGACTTTTCATGTGGACGCCAAATTTTTTCTGTTGTATGTTTTTCGCTAAATTTTCTAGTTTCCGAAACACAGCAACACAACAAATGAAGAAGGGACAGCCCGAGTAAAAAGGTAACTGTTTCATAGCATGACTTCAGCATCCAAGCTCCAAGTTCGTTTCACAAGTGTCGTGTGTATTGAAAACTGACGGCCCTCAGCCCGCCATAATGAACAAAACAAACCCGTCGGTTATTTCACAAGTCCAAGCGAAGAATATTACATATTTTCTTTTATCATATGGCACTGATACTACGCGCGCTACGATTGGTTAATTTACCGGTTCATACTTTCCTGTACGGACCTCAAATTGATTTTACGCGCGCTCTGATTGGTCAATTTTACCGGTCCATAGCTTACTGTACGGACCGCAAAATCAGTTTGCACATGTAGATCGCAAATGATTACTCGAAAAGTCGCTAAAGGTTTGCGATAGAAGGCCCAGAGGTTTAAAGGGAAGTTTAAGCTTTCCGGATATTCACTGTTAAGTTGTAGTGGAGCGGATATGTGCATGGATTGTTCACTTTCGGTTAAAAGCATCAAATTTGGCAGAAAGACAGGCTTTAGTGTGCCTATCAATTATGGATATAGTGCCACCGCAAAAAATAATGGGTTTCCGAGTTAAGGCGTATTTTCAAAATGGCCGCCATGTTGGACCGGAAGTAAAAGTACATAGACCGAACCGTACATTTGAACTATCTTTTTTATTATTTGAATCACTTTCAATCAAATATAGGAACAATAAAAACGTGCAAGTATCATGTTTCGAGAAAAACTTTGGGTTGACAATATAAAAAATGCTTTTAAAATGGCAATCTATACAGACCGGAAGTGAAAATTATTTTTAGCGGAAGTGTTCAAAGTAAATGCTTTTCTTTGTGAGCTTAGCGTGTTTGTCTGTTTTATTATCACAGCCATGATAGAATATTTACCAATACATATTCTAGTTACAATATCGGCTCATCATCTTAACCCTTTCACTCCCAAGTTCAAAATGCAGATTCTCCCAACTTTTAAAATGTATGAGTCATGTAGTGAGAACTGATAGTTCAATCAGCTATCACCTGGGCAAGGCATCAAAAGCCAAGTTCTCCTTACTATAGTATTCGGCTTTCAATAATCGTAGAATGTTTCGTTTCGTCTATAACAAGTATGCAATACAGTTTGAAGATTGAGTTAACCCTTTCACTCCCGAAAGTGATCAACTTCGATTTTCTACTTCAGTTTCTCACCAGAAATATGGTAAGGGCATAATATTCCACGGATTCGACTATACAAGAGACAAGGTAGTTCTCAGGCTGAAAATACGTCGAAGTAAATCATCTTAACGTAGTATATTTCTGTTGCCGCACTCATCAGTGCAGGTCCACGGAGCAGTCAGTGTAAGTGAGCCTTCACGTAGGAACAGCTTGCTCGACATCCTTTCTTACAGCCGCATCAAACGATTTTGCGGAGTTTTGCATCACTGGCACGCGGCTCTTCTATATACAAAACGAGTTCCGTAAGCACATTACCCTCAGAACGTTGAATTTCCTCATCCTCGTCTATGACTGTCCTTGCCTTCTTTTACAACAAGGCTAGACAAGTGGCGCGGTATCCTCCGCTAATGAGCTGATCAATTCGAAACTCCAACAATGTTACCGTCAAATTCCTTATTATCGGGTTAAAAGGAATACTGAAATGCCCGTCTTCAAGGCTGAATTCAGTGGTCAAACGCCCCACCCCCGGGGCAAAACATCGCGGAGAAAGGGATAATAAAAAAGCCTGAAACTTTGACTTTTGAGTCAACAAAATTTTGTGAAACGAGCGTACGAGATATTGTTTCTTTGAGCTAGTTATCCGATGGTTTGAAATATTCCTTTGAAGTATTAAATACGAGTGATTTGCGAAGATCTATAAACTATAAACGTACTGGGCAAAGAGGAATAAACTCTCGACAAGGAAATATTTTCTTATCGATTCATCATGGTATGTCGGTAATAAACGTCGGAGTTAAAGTCGCCTGGGCAATGTGTATTTGTTTATTTATCCAGTTATAAAACCAGTACCTTGATCGAGGCAACGCATTCAAAATCTTTACGCACTCAAAATCTTTTCTGTTTTTATCGAACGGTGCAACACCTGGAGATCGATCTTCCACGTACAGTTGCAACGAATAAACTTGTGCTTGCAGATTTCTTTCAACACACACACCAAGCGCACAGCTAACTGGTTTTGCGTAAAGTGGAATGAAATTAAGGGAACCAGTCTAGACCCGCCACTGAATTCAAAATTCCCACTCTCTGTCGAAGAGGTGAAATTGACTCCACCCCATGGACAGAGCCGTCTGTCAAAGTCCCGTCTCCCAGACAAACGAGAGCGTCAAATTCCCTTTTCGAAGTGTCGAATTGGCCGACGCAAAAGCTTACCTAAAAACCTATCATCCTGTAATGCAAATACGCCGTATATTTCGGGTACAAAATTAATCACATACAAAGCATGCAGCGGCACTTTCTGCGGATGCGGTAGAATTCGATCGCATGTTGTACTTGTCTTCGACTACCTGCTCGGGTTCTAGTGCACTGCGTCTTTTTTTCTGCTTTGTTCAGGCCTCGTATAATTAAATATATAATAGAAACTTCTATGCCAGCTAGATTTGCACCGTGAAAAATGTATCTTCTCTCTCACCACTTTGCCCGTTCTTGAAAGACTTTGTCGCTTTTGGCATGCAAATGTAAAGACCATTGAACTTTACTATATTCCCAGCCAAGGTTTGTGGCCTGCTCCTATATCCGACTGGCGCTCAGATTTAGCGGAGCACTGTGCAACGCATTTAGACCACTCAGAAAGCTTTAAGATTCTATTTTCGGCTCCGCAGACTAAGGACTTCTGGGTACTAACAACTTTTATATTCTGCGTATGTCCTTTACTTTTTGACAAAATAAAAAAAAATATCACTTTTCAAATGTCAGGCATTTGATACATTTAAAGCAAACTTTAAAAATAGTTAAATAGAAGACATGATTTCAAACTCTTTACCGAATTTCCGATCAAAGCAACATTCACTTCCGGTTTAACGTAGATGACACAAAACCAACCAAAATAAGCATTGTCTAGGGCTATCCGACATATGTTTTTTAACTTTCAGGCTCATTATATAATAAGAAATAAGCCTGAACATGTAAATTACATTTAAAGTCTAAATTCCATCAATGTCGAATTCGACTTCCGGTGGCGGCCATTTTGGAAACCTCCTTAACTGGATTTAACAGAAAGTTTCGCGATGGCACTATATCAGATATTTATTAGTATGACAAAATGTATATTTCCTGCAAGTTTGGTGCTTTTAACCGAAAGTGAACAATTCGGCCCAAATTCTGCACATATCCGCTCCACTATTGGTAAATTAGCCCACTATAGTTGCTTCGTCCTTCTATGAAATCCCGTTTATTTATCTCTCTGGAGGAAGTCTAATCTCCATAAGCTTTTATAGTTTCTATTAGGCTTCCTCGTCACTAGCGTATTTTAAGTAAAAGTTAGCTTAATAACATTATGTAAATATTGTTTTGTGCTTGTATTCAGTCCATCCTAGACCACTGGTTTGTAAATGTTCTATAGATATTCATCTGTAATTGTGGTAAATAAAATGAGCGAAAAAAAAAAGTTATGATGATCGGGGAAAGCTACAATCTGGGAAAATGACCATATAACAAAGAAGGAAAACATCCGAGGAAAAGTTTGCTTGCGACCTCAGCCGTCATTGATAACATTAAGTGCTGAAGATTTATGGATAGGGTTCTTCTACCCCTGTGTTAAAACTCGCACACTTGCCAGGAAGAAAGCTGAAAGCGAACAATCACCGTGAACATTTCTGACTAAAACCGTTCAAAAAAAAGTTTTGCAGGCGTGTTTGCTCGTCATGGCGAACTGTGAAGACTGTAAATATAATTTTCACAATGCACGAGAACTCTTTATATTTCGAAATCACTAACTGAGACTGCAACGACGTCGAGGATGTTTAGTTTACTGGAAGAAACCCAAACCCAAACCGGCTCCACCAGGAGGCAGGAAAATTAATCGGTGAGTTTTGAATAAATATAAGCACAGGCGGCCCAAGCTGATTGACTGTGTGACGTCACGGTCGGGTTTTATAAGCAAATGTATGGGAGATTTTAGTCGATCGATAACTCGAAAAATATTGCGAGAATAAAGCTTAGACTTGCTAACCTTGTTGTTGTGGTGGTTTTCTTGCTGCTGTAGCGATTTCAGCGTCAGCGAGACACGCTGAAATCGCTACAGCAGCAAGAAAACCACCACAACAACAAGGTTAGCAAGTCTAAGCTTTATTCTCGCAATATTTTTCGAGTTATCGATCGACTAAAATCTCCCATACATTTGCTTATAAAACCCGACCGTGACGTCACACAGTCAATCAGCTTGGGCCGCCTGTGATATAAGTAAACTTTCAACGATGCGTTGGACGGTCGCAGTGTGTGGGATGAAATGTTTTTCCCTTTAGTGTCATTTTGCCCTACTTCATTCTTGTATGTGTAAGAAAATTATTCAAAAGAATAAAAAATACTCTGAGTTACTAAAACAGTTTCTTCTGAAATAAGATAAGACTGCAGTTTTTTTAAGCTTTACGGCTGAGTGAGCGAGCAACCGCTCACGGGCGAGTTTGGCACTGAATAGATAGAGTGTGTCGTTGTTTGACACACACTGCCTGCTATTTCATTCCACTCAGAACAATTGGCCATAGAATTTATTTAGGCAGTTGGTTCGATGGACGCCCTTTTTTCTTTCAAAATTTTCAAATCGGTAGAATTGTAAGCTGTTAACTGAATTTGTTATGAACAAACGTGCGTAAATTCATGCCCGATAGATGTTGTTGAATGAACGAGACAAGTACTCGTTGGGGCCTTGATTTATGTTTGCCGAAAAATCTAAAGCCATATAATAAATATCTTATTAACCTCGTTTGCTTGGTCCGTACATTAAGTTATGGAACCTCGTTTTTTTTCCTCGCCTTATGGCCCTCGCGCGAAGCGCGCTCGGGCCATAAGGCGAGGGGAAAAAAAACTCGGTCCATAACTTACTGTACAGACCGCGCGTTCGGTTAATAAGATCTATGTATTTCAAATCCTGTAGTTTTGATATGCAGTAAAACACTATATGAAACATTGCTACCGGAATATCGTTTTCTAAATGCTTTTCCATCTTAACCATAAGCTCTTCGGACTGGTTTTATCGACCCGGCAAACAGCATATTTTGTCTTGTCATTCAGCAGCTTTATCAAGATGTGCTTTTGTTAATTTTTATGTTTTACAAAGTTACAAACTCTAAAAGAACCACATTGAAGAGAGAACATCGACATGACTAGTTGTGAGACTTTCAGAACCCTTCCATGTTTTTCCGAGCAGCAGCAGGAAAACAAGATAACAGGAAGTAAATAGAAAATCGTAGTAAAAGACAGGCTTCAACTCAAATCTAGCTGAATTACTTACTTAATTTTTCTTCACAGTTCACTCCGCCATATCCGAGAACACAGTCGCACTTGTAGGGCTGTTGGTCGTCATCATTTGGGGAACATGTCGCTTCATTTTTGCAAGGTTTAATCGCGTTGCAAACGTCCTTTGGGTCATAACAAATTGCTGTTATGCCGATAATGGTGCGTTGAGATCCCGAGTCCTCGGTGTATTTATTAGAGGCTTTGATGACAGGTATCAAAAGAAACGCAATGCACACAACTGAAATATCAAACAGCTTCATGGCTTCGAGCAAGAGGTTTCACCCTTCCAATATGTTTGAAACGGAAAGCAAACCCATCTGGTCACAGGCGGCCCAAGCTGATTGACTGTTTGACGTCACACATCGCCAGAAATTTCAGACATCCGGTTGCGCCATCTCGGAAGAGGCATCAGGTTTCACACTGACAGCCGCTCAAGAAATAACAAAGAAATGTATGGGATTTGATAATAAATTGCGCTTTTCGCTTAACTGAAGCACGTTCGTAAAAATGTCTGGGCAGCATTCGGAAGAGGAAAGCTTCCTAAACACAACAGTACAAAAAATATTTATCTCCGGTAAAATTCGATGTGTACTTTTTTGAATTTAAAATTTCGGCCGACGTAAGAAGGGATTGATAGCAGAATACGCTCAAAACCGACTACTGTCACTTTTTAAGCTGCATTTAATACAAGAACCTTGGGTACAACGCAAAATGTCTACCCCGTACCTGATTGTCGAAGGATTGAACATCTCCTGTGAAGCCTCAGTCAGTCCCCAGGAGCAAATTCGATGTGTACTTCTTGTGTTTGAATTTGCAGTTCACAGCCAGCCGTGGCGAATACCTCCCGTGAAATACGCTGACTTCGGATGTTGATATTTTGGGCTGGGAAGCTCCAAATCGCATGAAAATTGCACCAAACGAAAGCTAATTTCAACTAGGTCGTTCAGCGGCACGTCTCCTAAACGTAGCAGTCTCTTTTTGAACCGGAGAAACCCATCCCTCCCCCACCCCACTGAGGCAAAGTACGTAACAATGTTGAATGTGTGAATGGCGCATGCTCATACCGCACGCCGCTGGGAAAGACCGAAAGTAATCGTGGACGAAAAATGTCCGGAATTTCTGGCGATGGGTTGGGTTTTATACGAAAATATATGGGAGATTTTGGTCGATCGATAACTCGAAAAATATTGCGAGAATAGAGCTTAGACTTGCTAACCTTGTTGTGGTGGTGGTTTTCTTGCTGCTGTAGCAATTTCAGCGTATTTCGCTGAAATTTTCCTCTCTAACAGAAAGAATTTCAAGGCTGGCAACTCGGTCGATCTGGCATCCAGAATAGCTCCAGAAAAGTCTCTCAAATGCGGCCTTTCAACCTCCGTATGGCCACAAAACCCAGACATGTATCGAGTTGCATCCTTTTCCCATAAGACTGTCGCAAAAACATTTCGAAAACGCAAGTTGAGTCCGAAGAAATTGCCGAAATCGGCCGTCAAAATGGTTGCTGACAAGCCGTGTGACCCACTCTTGGTCCACGGAAATGGCTTTTGAATTTCATGCCGAGCTCTGATTCGCTGCCTCTTTCGCATGCTAATTTGCTTCAAATTTACTCGAATGGACTCATAACAAGTTGTCACGCCGCCACAGCGTGCGATGTGCGATGAAAACGAAAGTTCAGTTCTTGCAATTTCTGCTAAACGAAACATCTAAGAAAGCAGTTTGATGACAGTTTGCAAATTGTGGGGCTCTTAAACTGCTCAAACTTAGAAAAAATTCCCTCGTCAAGACTTACGACGATCTCTTGCACTTTCGCCTCGATCTTTAGTTGTTCTCCAAATTGTGGGGACTGATCCTAGAATCAGTCTGCTGGACAAAACCTTCTTGGTGGAGCCTTGAAAAACAGCTCCCTTCGAAATGCTTCGAGCAGACAGAGAAGCGATCACCAGGATTGAAGTTCTTGCGATGAAGTAGCACAAACCGTTCTTTCACATCGCGCACAGCGCTTTATTATTGAGCGAAATGTAAAGGGAAATGCCCTCTTTCGGGTTGTACTTGCTGTCGCAGCCCTGCACTACAAACCTACCTGGCATGTTGTCCAGTTTTGTTTGAAAATTCCAAATTCTACTTCGATTTCAATCAAGTTACACGCGCTCTTCTGCAAAACTTCACACTTCCCTTATAGTTGTGATGCTTTGCGTTGGTAAGATGACGTCACGCCAGTCTCTCCAATCCCCACTCGGAATTACGATTTATTCACGGCTCAAGAAAAACAGAGGTCAAAAAGTGACACTTCCAAAAATAATTTCGACAAACGGTTTGGTAGGATTGTTAGTGGTGTGCTAAAGATTGTTTTTGACTGTTTTTAATTGAATTTAAGTGATGGTCCGATTTTGGTAAAAGTACCCCTTTAAATATCCGCTAAATTTAACGCAATTTAGCAAGCAACCTCGTGTTTTTACAGGTTCATGGGGATTAATTTTTAAAATACTTTGACATTGATTCGTTCATGAGGAGCCGCATGACCACAGAGGAATCTTAATTTAAAAAAATGACTCGGTCAATTAGAAATAGGAATGCTTGCAGTCTTTCCGCACACAGTATCAGCTGATAGCCAGCTGTTTAAACTCTTTCTTTGGTTTCTGAAGTACCCAGGGACATCAGTAAGGAAGTTAGGTTACCGCGGAAACTCACGTAAGAAAATTACAGCAAACGATTTTGTAGTTTATCCTTGAGCAGCTGAAAATTATTATGAAGTTATACTCGAACGAACGTGTGGTTCCTATTGGTAACGTAAGCATCACAAGTGCACTACGGAATCCAAGAGAACTATACCGCAACAATAAAATCGTTTACGTCAAGAATACATTGATGGCTGTTGAGTGTCATGCATTTCGACCACAAGCATCAAAACAAATTAAAAGACATTTCCTTGAGGGGTTTCAGTTCCGCCTCCGTAAAATATCCGTTTAGTTTGAAGGTATAAATATTCTGGTACAATCAGATTCAACAAAAACAACGAATACGTTTCCATTATTTACTGCCCCGTGAACTGAAAATACAAATCATAAATTTGGGCAGAGTTACAGGCCAGGAATTAAAGCCATGAATTCATTAAAAAGCACTTTATTGAAAAAAAAGTTAATTAGGAGCAATCATTGTTTGCTCAGTAAATTAAGTCGGTCCAGTTTAGTGACTCCTTGCCTCCGAGTACATACAGCTTTGACAAGAATTAAAACGCAAGCCAACTGTTTAATGATTGTCAAGAGTGTAGAACTGCTGTTGAAGAAGTAAATGCCACAATGCATTATACCGTTATACCGTTGGTCATGACTCCTAATAGCGCGCACTCTTGCTCCTCATCGATCATTTCCATTGTAAAGTTTGTCCGCCTACATTCAAGGAGATGAAAATGGATACCATAGCATTTAAGCAGCGTTCATTGGAAACCAAATTATTTAGCGATAAATGCTTTCACTGCTAAGTAACTGAATTAATGATCCAATGTTATGAGTTAATCCATTGCCAGTGTACAGTGTTCACTTTCCGCGTCTTGCTAGACAGCCGAGCAAGAACGCCGCTAAGAGATACGATAAATTTAAAAATAATGCAACTACTGATTGCTTTCTTGACTTTAATTGAACTCTGACTGCCTGAGCACAGAACGTTCATTTTCCACCTCACTGGATAAAGCATTTCCATATCTCTCACCAGTGTCTCTTTAATCGCTCTCCTTATTCTTTATCATATTATCCCTAAAGAGTCTTTCAAAAGAAGCAAAAGGTTAAACTAGCAGACCTAGTACGTAAAAACATGGCAACAAATGATTTTGTAGTTCATCCTTGAGCAACTGAAAACATGAAGTTATACTTTCTGTTCGGACCGAACGAACGTGTGTTCCCACACGATAACGTACAAAGTATCATAAGTATACCTGTCCATGGAATCTAAGAGAGCTATACCGCAACAATAAAAGCGTTTACGTCAAGAATACATTGATGGCTCTTGAGTGTCATACATTGCGACCCTTAGCATGCATCAAAACAAATTTAAGACATATCCTTGGGGGGTTTCAGTTCCGCAACTTACTGTAAATTATCCGCATTTTAATAGTTTGAATTGATCATTTGTTATAATCAGGTTCGGCAAAAACCGAGAATATGTTTCCATTATTTACTTTCCCGTGAAATGAAAATATAAATCATTCTAAACTCAGTGGACAGAGTGACGGGCCAAGAATTAAAGCCAGTTTCATTAAAAAGCACTTTATTGAAAAAAAAAGTCATTGTCTTAATTGCTTGCGCAGTTAATCAAGTCGGTCCAGGTTTAGTGACTCCTTGCATGCCTCCGAGCCACACAGCTTTGACAAGAACTAAACGCAAAGCGAACTGTTCAATGATTGTAAAGAGTGCAGCCGAATTACTTAAGCTAAGGTGAAACTGTAACTTCCTTGACGTTGGTCATGACTGTCTCCCAAATAGCGCGCATTTTATTCCTCCTCATCAATCATTTCCATTGTAAGGGTTTTCCGCCTGCCCTCAAAGAGATGGAAATGTCTATGGATACCATAGCATTTAAGCAGTGTTCATTGGAAACTAAATCATTTAGCAACTGCAGATCACAAGATGTAGCACTTCGTCTTGTTCCTGCTTTTAAGCCTCGTGGCCTCACAAGATCCAGGTGTTGGCACAGAGGATAATGGTAATGTAGTGAAATTATTTTTCCTTTACAGTAAGAATTAGCTGTCCAAACCTCCAAGAAGTTAAACTACAAGGATATTTTTCTTCTGAAGTAAATATTAAGCGGTGAACTACGCCAAATCAAACGTGTACAAGGGGGGCGTTTCGATGCTTTGTGTGTTTTATATACTCCTCAATTGCGTTTGTTTGCTTTTTCTGCCCATTCGTGCCTAAACTGCTCTTTCTCGAACTACTTCAACATCGCTGTAAGGAAAGCCGTTCAAAACCCATTTTTCCGCGTATTTACGAAAAATCAATTTCAGAAATCTTTGATGCTTTACAATATATATCCAAGTAAGTTATAAATGACCCGAAGTTGCCAATTAACAACTGATGGTTTTTTTCCTGTGGCACTCTTAACGACCTTCAATGTTTTCTCTTTTCAATTGTTTGCACTTCATCTTCACAGAAGCAAAAAAAGTTTAAAACAAACCGAGATTTGCGCTTTGTAATGGCAAAAACGGCTAGATTCGACCGACAATGTTCAGCTTTATCGCATACTTTGCATATGCGCTGCAAACTTTTTAAACAGTATGTCTTCTGAGCGGCTTCAGATTCTTATTTTTCTTATTGCTTGTGACGTCACAAGCTATAAAATGCAGCGATTTTTTATTTTTTTTTATTTTTCTGGGTTAGAGATCTGCATGCGATGATTGGTTGATATTATCATGTGATTTGTGATGACGTTGCGATCACGTGACTTGTCGAGCAAGCAGTTTCGCCATTTTGAAGACAGCAAGATGTGGGAGGTGGACTTGTGTGTTGCTTGCCTTAGTTGGCTCTGTGGATTATTTTATGGACCGCTCATCTTACTTACAAACGCATACGCCAGCTGCGGTAGACCCATACTAAATTTCATTGAGCGGTTTTGGCTTGGGTCGGTCCGTTCAGCCTCAAAAGCCATATTGAAAGCCATGAAAGCAAATGCAATGAACTTATCAATGAACTGCATAACTATGCACAACTGTACAGAAATGTACGAAGAATCTGATATCCAGAACCTGGAGAACTTGAAGGAACAAGCTGAACGAAGGCGCTCGAGATACAAAGACGAGAACCTGTGTAAAGACGGCGATTCTTGACAAGCGCTTGATAGCGGATTATATGGAACTGTTTAGTATGAGGGTGAACTTGAAGGTACTTTGTATTCTTTTACTTTGTATTATTCTTGCTGATACAAGTAAAGCGTCAGAAAATCTGACTTTTGTTTGGAATCAAAATTTCACTCTGCGTGCATTTATGTTGTTGCGACATTTTGGCTCGGTGCCATGAAGGTCAAACAATCAGTGGAACAGATGGCGTTATTATTTGAAAATTGGGAAATGGCTGAGGAAAAAGTGACCGTTGGTAGATCTTGCTTCGCTCAGTTTTATTGTATTCCCACAAATGTTTATGTGAAAGAAAACCGAAGTCCTCCAAGACGAAGTCGTGAGCCAAGCCACGTACCATTGAATTACCTTTCACGCATTTTGAACAAGAGTAGAAAAGCAGGCGACTAATACAAGAATACATTTCAAAGAATGTCCCAAAGTCGTCAAAAGTTCATGATTATACCCGAGCTTACGTACTTCACAATGCTAATGCGTTCCGTGAACGTGCATGGAAACAACATGGAAACAATAAAAAAGCCACAGATGGAAATGGAAAGAGAAAATTAGGATCACTAAACCATCGCTGCGAGAAAGCTAGAAGCTCAAAAAGAAGATTGCCAAAAGTAACCGAGGTGCTAAGATACGTTTGTATTTTAAAATGTGTTAAAACACAGGCATTGCAAGATCAGACGTATTCAGAGATCAAAATCACAGAACCAAGTACAATGGGTTTTCTCTGTCAAGGGATATAGAAAAAAATTCCGGTCCTTCAGTTGTTGATCCAAACAAAACGATCATCGCGGAAGCCATACTTTAAGAGCGATTTTGGCTTGCATTGTTTTTAAGCGTCGGAAGACTTGAAAATAGCCGTACACAAATGCTTGATCTGTTACCAGCGGGACCCCCGTAAAGTACGAAGGGTTGTGTTTTGCAAATGCTCGATTAAAGATACCGCTTCAACCAATGTATCTGTGTTCTGAGCAATATTTGTGTGAAAGAACATCGAATAAGTAGTAGAAGACGTGTCGAAACTTGATAGAACTTGAACTTTTCCCTGCGGGCAGAGCGTCTCCCTTTGTCGGAAACTCTGCGGCTTTGTGTAACGCGCGGCGTATACGAACAGTCGGCGTTTAACTTCGTTTTGCGTGCAGTAAAGGTTCTTTGTTTATTGTCTGAGGATATTGAATTACTAATAGGATTGAGGCAAATATCACGCGAGATTAAGATACAAGATCTGTCAATGAAATGTCACGAGCATAATATCATAGAACGGGGAATCACGAATCATCAGCTACTTAGCTTTCACTCACGCCGCTTTAACAAAAGCAGGAAAGACCGGCAGGCGATTACATCGAGAATATTTGTCACTGAATACCTCGAAGTCTTCAAGGTTGATATCCAACTATCCGAGCCGTAATTGTTCGCTCCACAAGCCCGTGATGCACGCCTTTGTTGTCACGGTATTCAAACGTCTGCAGCTTCCGATAGAGATTAATTTCGTATCGACCCAGAATTTTGCGTTAAAGCTTAATGCATAGCAGTCTTGAACATATTAGTGATCAGACTTGTACATGTAGGATGCGTAACGTCTGAGATGGCTTTTTCATACGAAGTAATTTCATCATGGGAAGTGTCATGTTTTAGGCCCCGTCCACACTACGCCGGATAAATTTGAAAACGCAACTTTATTCTTATGGTTAGGAAAACGCTCTTCAAAGTGGATAAATTTGAAAACGCCGGCTTTGCGTTTTGGTGTGGACGAAAAACATTTTGAAAACGGAACTTTTCGAAAACCCTGACTCACGTGGTCACGTCAAGTGGTTTCAAAGATGGTCAGGGACGTTTGTAGAGCAATAACAATACATTTGGGCCCGGAAACATTTTATCCGTTTTCCAGTGTGGACGGAAAACATTTCTTGCGTTTTCAGAGTGAAAGTTGCGTTTTCAAATTTATCCGGCGTAGTGTGGACGGGGCCTTAATGTGCTACAGCTACTTGAACATGATGCACACGCTGGGAAGATGAGATAAGGCTATTACGCTGTCTTACAGCTACTTAAGATGTCGGGTATTCCCCAGTCAATCCCATTACAAAATGACAACACAGTTCCTCCACAAAACATGTCAGCTTGAAAATTCACTCAACAAGGTTGCCAGGTTGTATAGAAAGCGTCACACAAGTACTGTCACGTGCATCGGAAAGCAATGAAAACTGGGTTGTTGCAAACGAAGAATATTCCTACGGGGCCTTCGATAATTGTTTTCTCTCAATTATTATAATACACTTTTTCGTGAATATCTGTTTGACCGAAATTAGAAGAAAAGAGGGCAAGAAAAATAAAGGGAGCTCTTGGATCCGTCATTTGCAAAAACTGACTCGGCTATAATATCTTTTGCATATAAACGCACGACAAAAGTTCCTCTCCCGGGACCCCGCGTGTCTCTATTCATTGTACTAATGACGTCACAAGCGCACTGGCCACGGGCCTGTCTTGTTAAAGAGAAAACGACGAAAAAACGATATAACGATATCATTGTAAAATTGCCGACACGACAAACATTCCCATTTGACTTAATTATTTTGTCGATTGGTCGGGAAACTATTACTAAGCTACCAACCGGTCGGATACATATCTCTAGTGTCTTTTTGTTCACGACTTCCTTTCAAACTAAAAGGTTTTTAAATGTAGTTGGCAAGGTGATGCTGTCATGCGCGCGCAACCGCATTATGTCCTTAACATCATAGAAATGTCGCCGACGCTCTTTAGTTGCCATAGTGATATCGTCACGTGCACGGAAATTTGTGTTCTATTAACCTTCTCTTCTGACGTAAGAAAAAAAAACACTCTTAGACCAGAGTTATTAAGTCGATGAGGCTGATGCCGCTACGCACGTATGCATTAAGATGTTTTTTTTCCTGTTACGTCTTTCTAAAGTTCCATTATTCCTATTTTTAAACGCTCACTATAACCCACCTCTCCGAGCAGTTTACCCCTCTCTCTCTCACCGATCATATTTCCATAGTGTATTTTGCGTCTTGTTCACTCCAGTCCATATTTAAGCACAAACTCATTTTCTGTTCTTAAACTGTTCGTTTGGCCTGTTGGTAATTTGATCTGAATATCTGGTGATGGGCAGATGCAGCTGGCAAAACCACCCTGAAAGAGAGCTCTGAATACTATGTCGATGAAATAAAGGAGAACGAAGGTACAGCAAACATCTTTCTGCATATCAATGTCAGGATTTGCCTACTCAGTTTACTACAGTATGTTTAAGTTGTTCCAATTAATTTCTCTTTCAACAGAGGACGCTTCGAACAACACGAGTGAGTAAATACGATGTGTAATTAATAGTTTTCTTTTTGAAGACTTGAATAGTATCACTGTGTGTGACAGTACATGAGAGAAAATATGGCCGTCGTTTTCTTCTTAGTTGGCAATTTTTTTTTCTCAAATAATTTAACTTTCCCGTACATATGGAGCCAATTGACTGAGCTTTGATATTTCACAATCTATGTCATGCATAAATAACCCAAAGTTGCCAATGAACAGCAGAGGATCAATTGCTCTTTTCAAATACTGACTCGTATTTTCATCTTTACAGAAACAGAATTTTAACATAATGAGAATGTTTTACACTTTCTATATACTGGAAAGATAAATAATGAAAAATAAAAAATAAAAAAAAGACGGTTTGCCTGTATCGGCAGATGTGGCTGGCAAAACCACCCTGGAAGATAGTTCCGAGTATCGTGTCGAGAAAATAACGGAATATGAAGGTGCGCGCCGAATTATTAACAGCCTCTGGTATTCTGTGTCAGTTCAGTTCAGTTCAGTTCAGTTCTTTCCTGTTCTAGCCTTTTCACCCAAGAGTGATCGACTTAGCTCTCCTCGATTTTCTGTCTATTTCTCAGGAGATGAAAACGAAAATTCAACAGAAACTGACGTCATAAACTTTTATTCCTCTGATGGCAAAGAAGGTCAGTTACAAATTAAATTAGTAAGTTAACAAGTTAGTAAGTTGCAAGCACGAATTTTTGCCGAAATTGTTGTTTGTCAGATACCTTCAACACATAAGTTAGAAATAATACGTTACATTTCTACACTCCAATCCTTCTACATCACTTGTACATTTATTCGCAAAAAACGTTGCGAGAATCTGCAATTTGAGTTGAGAGTCACATTTTTACCACTACAGACTGAAGATGCGAGGAATAAGAAATAAAAAATATATATATAATTTCATTTTGTTACATGGTATCTATTTGATGCAGCGTTAACGCGTTTTTCTTTACGTTTTATTTCTACTTTCCAAGAATCGTTGGTGAAAAGTAACAGTACGTTTAAGTTATTCCCATTCTCTACTAACAGAGGACGCACCTCCAACTGGAGTAGACATTGGTCACGTGGACAAAGACTCAAACACCCCGGGTGAGTGAAAACGATGTACTTCTACAATTACTAGTTTTTGTTTTTTTTTTCCTCTTAAAATCTAAATACATTTGACTTCGCTCGCGCACCACATAAATATTTTCTAAATTATCACAACCCAATCTCCTTTACATTAATTAGTTGATATTTTCTGCTGAAGGTTATGAGGAAATCCTTCGCCATAGGATTGGAGGATTAATCGTAATTCTCATTTTGTAGTAATTCGAGGATAAGACTAATAATGCCATTTCTAAATGTTTTAGAAGATGACGACAAAGATCCAAATGGAACTGATGTCATGAACTTTGATTCCTCTGACGGAGAAGAAGGTCAGTTACAAATTAATAAATTAGTAAGGTAACAAGTTAATACGTAACTTCTTGCTCATTAGTAGACGTTTACAAGCTCGAATTTTTGCGAAATCGTTGTTCGTCAGATTCCTTCAATAGAAGGAATTTTTTATTAAAATACACTAAATTTCTACTCTAATTTCGAGTATTAACTGCGATAAACGAAACAAATCAGTATTTATACTAGAGGAAGTTTCACTATCTTTAGAAGACCTTGATGACAATCCCTTTTCAACGTCACACCGATATACAACTCGCAAAACTCTCCGACGAAAACAGGAGGACGAATCTTCCTGAAACTTTTATTTTTCAATGATTATGTGCATATTATCGAACATTGACCAAGGGTCGGACAAAAGTTTAAATCTTCCCGGGCTGATGCACTCTTCTTGGGACTGATTACTCAACATATGATATAGTAGTTTTCGCATGACTGGCGAATATAGTCGTGCGGTTGCTTTGGTTTTGCGTTTGCTACACTTTCCAATTGGTTTAAACAAGTTTAGCATGGCCAACCAAGAGCAAAAGCAAAACCGGGTTGCGCTATTCTTATGCGAGAAAGCAAGTGGCGATGGGGTGTTCTCGCACTGTTGACTGGTTAGTAAAACCAGTCGCAATTACTTGTTTTGGTAATTTTGGTTTTGCTCGTAGTTCTAATTGCTAGGACGTGTTTTTGCTCGCCCCATTGATTGGTTCTGTGATTGCTTTTGTTTTGGTTTTCGCCAATCATCCGAAAAGCGCTCTAAACAAAGGTAAAATGGATCAAATAAAAGAAGTGCTTCTTGTTCTAAAGATCCTTTTCCATGCATACGTGGTTCACAGCGGAAATAAAATCTTTTAAATGATTTACTTATATATATGATGATTCAGTATTGCAACAATGGTCTACTGACAACACATTTGAATTAGCAGTTGACAGCTTCGCTTAATAACCCTTGGTTGTATCTGCTTATTTGTCACTAAATCTTAATATTCAATTCTGAAACTATGCAAAATTTGTCTGCTCAGGTAATCAATCAATAATTGAGGGCAGACCAGATGAAAGAGCGGGTAAGAAAGGCTGTTGTCCTGGAGTACCTATACGAATCACTAAGCCTGAGTATTTCACATGTGAAACAGTAACAAGTGGACCGTTACTACTAATTAGTTATTCTAAACAGTGAAATGTACAACTGGCTTATTGCTTTGTTGTAAGTTGTGTTTATTATATGAAGTTACTGTCAAAAGTAAACTAATCATAATGCTTGAGGGGATGGCGTTCCCTTGCACTACTAATTAGTTTCTCACTCAAAGTAAAACCAATTTGGCTTCCTTTTTGGTTTCGGCCCGCTTAATCGAAAACCAAATCTACACTCGCGCAGTATATGCGGTTCCTATAGAGTGATTTCAATAAACCCGTGAAACAGATACCAGACTATTAGAGACTATTAGAGACACGTACACACTCCAAGTAGATGTCAGACTATACGGCAATGGACTATGTTTATTTGCCACCGGAAATTCTTCTCAAAAACCCCTACACAAACTCACAGTACACTAGACTCTTGCCCATCTAATGTTACGAAACAATGTGGGCACTTGATTGGCGTGTTGAGCTGTGCGAGAGGAGCCTAGAATTGTCATTTTCCGCGTAATTTGCAAAACTAATGAGCCTGCATGCACTACTGGCATTTGGTCGGTGAAAGGACAAGAAATTGCCTTGAGATGACGTCGACTCGCATGTTTTTAGTGACGTTCCGTAGATATGCCTTTAATATATTTGTATCGACGCGGACATTAACACTTGCTAGCTGTCGGATCGCGGCCATTTCGGATATTCAATTTCCCAATATCGCGACATTTTGTTTCGAATCAAAGATATAGACAAATACTCTCTACTAGATACTAGTACACCCTCACTAATAAAAACTGTTTCACCGGTTTATTGAAATCACTCTAGTATTCTTATAGTATTGTCGCTAGTGAAAACCAATACAGCAACATACAATAGGTGTCTCAATTCCTATTCTATAGATTTGTTTGAAGGAGATATCGACCTTGACGAGGAAACAAAGAACGCCATATTTGGGGAATGCAAGTTCGAGATACCCTAAACGGGCGAAAATACCGCTGGTCAGGCAACACGATGCCGTACGTGTTGGACGGCAGGTTGTGTGAGTATCTTTAGATAAGTTCGTTATTTTTTTACAGAGTAAAATACGTTTTTGATATTTTTATTTACTACGCTGCAGCTGTTCAAGGAAGAAATGCTGTTCAACAAGCTATGGCTCACATTACTTCAAAAACAAACGGATGTATTAAGTTTGTGACAAGAAGCAACCAAAGAAGTTACGTTCGCTTCTTTCCTGGAGGAGGGTAAGACACGATGCACTCATTGTATCAAACAGTTTTCTAAAGTGATTTCTGGTTCTCTGCTTGTTGCACAAACAAAAAAATATTCCAAACAAACAAGCAAACTGCCATTTTACTTTATGTCGTTGCAAACATGCATTCATTAACTTAATAATAGTTATACTAAATGTTCGTTGTGTTCTACTACCTTTTAAGGTGCTATTCTAGGATTGGTCGTGACCCTGGCGACAGGAAACAAGACATTTCTATTGGACGAGGCTGTGAAACTCTTGGAATTGCTGCGCACGAGATTCTGCATGCGCTCGGCTTCTTCCACGAGCAGAGTCGACTTGACAGGGACAACTTCGTGAAAGTGCGCTTTGAAAATATTCAAGCTGGTAAGTGTTTATCTATCTACTATTGTGGTGGAGCAAAGAAAGTTTGTCTTAAGAAAATGGGCAATCTTTGAGAATTTATCCTATCAGTAACTGAGATAAGTAATCTCAGTGAAAAGTCAGCATAATGCGCAACAACTGAATAGGTGAAGTTGTTAGAAAGCCTTGAGGACTATGAAGACAATCAGTTTTAATGCTTTCTTTGCGTACATTTTCGTGTTCCCAATTTGCTGGAATGATCTCCCTCCTCGGAATGAACCATCATTATACTCATATTTGTAAACTACAAAAAACTCAAGGATTAAGCATTTTCAACTGTCGTACTCTGCTGTATAATGGGTCCGTGGGCGTTTCGTTCATCCAAAAATCAAAAATATTGAAAATTGAATTCACCCCTTCAGTAAAACTACAGCGGGACACGTGATCGATTCTTTGTCGTTGCTTAACGCGGATGGCCCTGGGGACGAGGTCGTACGCCAGACAGACTGACCCACACACACACGAACATTAGATTTCGAGATGGCGACCCGCTTGGAATCTCCAAATAGCGCAATACTACAGCTTTAGCGTTGTGATTATTACCCTCGCTTCGCTCGGGGATAATTAATTATCTCACACCAGTCACAACAAAAAATCAAAATAGAGTACAAAATAGTGCTCTTTTTTCTAGATGTATAGAATATTTTCGTATTTTCGTCAATCCATCCCAGTTTAGAGCCGAAAACCCATACTTTTAAATGTCTTTTATACACAGGAAGAGAGAACAACTTCCGGAAGTACGCGGTTGGACAGGCAAGCACGCTAGGCGCTCCCTATGACTACGGATCTGTCATGCACTATAGAAGAAATGCTTTCACCAAGAATGGAAGAGACACCATTGAACCAAAGGACGCCAATGTAAACATTGGTCAAAGAAACGGTCTCAGCGCAATTGACACGTGGCAGCTAATGAAATTGTACAATTGTCCCAGCGTTCCCCGTAAGTCGTACTTTCTAGTTGTCTCAAAAGATGTAAAACACCAGCTTTCAGCGTTTAATTCGATTCCTGTAAATACTTTTTTTTTTTTTTTTGTAAGTTGTTGTTTTCAGTTCTGGATGAAAGCCATCCTCGTTCCCAGGCTCCTTTCCCTACCTCGCCCCCAGGCTCTCCTAGCTTTCGAGGCAGGATAAGGAAAACAGCCTGGAAACGAGGATGGATGTTAGTCTTAAAAATTCAACTAACTGAATTTTTTTTAAATACATTTTAGTTTAGAACTTTAGTTTCACTATTCCTAATCATGCATGCAGCAGTTTATATTTCGCTGTTGACTGCCAACAATTACACTGCTAAAGGTTAATTGAAACCAAACAAACTAAGGGAATACTGCTACATCTGTATCAAATGTACTATAAAACACACTAACGGTAAAGTGATGCTATTATTGTTAGAACTATTGCAACTCAACCTAAATATACACAATGGACCATTCAAAATTTGTGTCCCGTAAGATATTATGAACCTTAGTTTATCAGTTTATCAGTTCAAAATTTAAAATAAAAACAATTAGAAGAATATAACATATTTCTTCCATTTGTCCCCAATAGCTCAGGACGAGTGCAAGAACTACAAAGTTCTTAGTGGAGCTGACAGAGCTCAAGGCAATACCCTCCAGAGCAACGTCAGATGTGATCAACGCGACCTCGCTCCTGGCTGGTATCGTTTCCAGGGCGCCGCTGGTGACAGGATTCCAGACAAATGCGTTCCCATGAGGCGTTGTGGTACACATGCACCTGGCTGGATCACCGGAGGACACCCTACAGTCGCTCAGGGAGCGGTCACCCGCAGAGTCTGCTATCACTGGAGCAATAACTGCTGCCGATGGAGCAACAACATCAGAGTGCGCAACTGTGGCGCTTTCTTCGTCTACCAGCTTCAAAGAACTCCTGTGTGTTCTCTGCGTTACTGTGGCAACGCAGGCCAAGGTAAAGACTTGTAACTTGTTTATTAACAAAATTTTGATTCATCTCGTGTCGTTTTTGTTTTACAATTTCAGGAATATAAAAAAGTATTGCATCACTTGAACTAAATTTATATATTTTTGTGGAGAAACTGTTAAAAAGGGATTTAGAATGCAGCCAGCTTTCGTAGCTGAAACATAAACATTTCCCTTTTTTAAAACAAGGTATAAAACAAAGATCACTGAACTCTCTCTATTTTATATATCGCAAGGCTAAGTTGATTACTGGGCAATATTTGTTAATTTCTCAACATTTAGTATTCTGTCTATGGTTCACATTCAACGTTTCTAAAAAAAAGCGAATTAAGGTTGTTGTTATTTAATAAGATGGATCGACAAAAGAACCGTATGTTTCACATAACGATAATTATATCAAATTATAATCAAGCTGTGACCTTTATTATTTCTCAAAATCAGCCGCAGTCCCAGCTGAGTGTAGGAACTACAAAGTTCTTAGTGGAGCTGACAGAGCTCAAGGCAATATCCTCCAGAACAACGTCAGATGTGATCAACGCGACCTCGCTCCTGGCTGGTATCGTTTCCAGGGCGCCGCTGGTGACAGGATTCCAGACAAATGCGTTCCCATGAGGCGTTGTGGTACACATGCACCAGGCTGGATCACCGGAGGACACCCTACAGTCGCTCAGGGAGCGGTCACCCGCAGAGTCTGCTATCACTGGAGCAATAACTGCTGCCGATGGAGCAACAACATCAGAGTGCGCAACTGTGGCGCTTTCTTTGTCTACCAGCTTCAAAGAACTCCTGTGTGTTCTCTACGTTACTGTGGCAACGCAGGCCAAGGTAAAGACTTGTAACTTGTTTATTAACAAGAGTTTTATTCATCTCGTGTCGTTTTGTTTTACGATTTCAGGAATATAATATAATGTGGCACGATATAAGAGTTTCTGATTTTGCCTTTTTTAAGAACCATCACACTGACTCGGTTTCAGTACGCGATGTAAGAGTTTTTGGTTTTGTTCTTTTGAGAGCCATTGCCTGTTTGGTGTAATAGAACTAGTGAACTTAAGTACTTTGTCAGCGAAAACGTGGCAACACTGACCCAGTCGAAATGAAAATATTGAGCCTAACCAAAACTCAAAAATGGTGAACCCGGTCAAAAATGGTAAACCTTTCTGTAGAAATCATTTTTTAATGGTCTAAACCTCTAACACTGAGGGTCCGGTCAAAAATGGTGAATCTTTCTGCAGAAATCATTTTGTAATGGTCTAAACCTTTAACACTACTGGGTCCGATCAAAACTGGTAAACCTTTCTGTAGAAATGTTTTAATGGCCTAAACCATTAAAAATCCTTCGTTCAAAAATCATGAGCCCTCTCTTTCTAGTGGAAGTATTACCTAATGGTCAAACCATTACAAATTGTACGTTCAAAATTTGAGCCCCTCTGTTGAAATCATTTTTTAATGGTCAAAACCATTTAAAATCCTTCGTTCAAAAATCATGAGCCCTCTCTTTCTAGTGGAAGTATTATCTAATGGTCAAACCATTAAAATTCCTTCGTTCAAAAATCATGAGCCCTCTCTTTCTAGTGGAAGTATTATCTAATGGTCAAACCATTACAAATTGTACTTTCGAAAGTTACGAGTGAAATCATTTTTTAATGGTCTAAACCATTAAAAATCCTTCGTTCAAAAATCATGAGCCCTCTCTTTCTAGTGGAAGTATTATCTAATGGTCAAACCATTAAAATTCCTTCGTTCAAAAATCATGATCCCTCTCTTTCTAGTGGAAGTATTATCTAATGGTCAAACCATTAAAAATTGTACTTTCGAAAGTTACGAGTGAAATCCTTATTTAATGGTCAAAACCATTAAAAATTCTTCGTTCAAAAATCATGAGCCCCTCTGGTCGAATTATTATTTAATGGTCTAAACCATTACAAATTGTACGTTTGAAATTTATGATCATCTAATGAAGTCATTATTTAAAGGTCAAAACCATTAAAATTGTACGTTCAAAATCTTAAGCCCCTCTGGTGAAAATTTAATGGTCAAGTTATGAGCACTTCCTGGTGGAATCACAAGTTTATGGTCAAAAATCTTTAAATAAAATTGTTAATGTTCTTACCAATAGATAATGATTTCACCAGAAAGTTTACATCATTTCCACATGCACGATTGCTAATGTTTTCACCATTACAAAATGACTTCACCAGAAAGTTCCACCATTCCTAATGGCACGACTGTTAATGTTTTCTCCATTACTTAATGATTTTCCCACAAAGTTTACATCATTTCCGCATGCCTGTTTGCTAATGTTTTCACCATTACAAAATGAATTCACCAGAAAGTTCCACCAATATTCCTAATGGCACGACTGTTAATGTTTTCACCATTACTTAATGATTTTCCCACAAAGTTTACATCATTTCCGCATGCCTGTTTGCTAATGTTTTCACCATTACAAAATGAATTCACCAGAAAGTTCCACCAATATTCCTAATGGCACGACTGTTAATGTTTTCACCATTACTTAATGATTTTCGCTAACGCTGTTTATTGACAATATCCGAACACAATTTTAAATATTAATCACAAAACACCATTACGAGATGACTACCGAGGAGGACATCAATTCATTTGTCGAAAAAGCAGTTGCAGAAAGCATCAAAGAGCTTCACAGTCCTTGCGCCATTATTTGCGCTGCGAGAGGAAATAGTTGAAGGATAATAAAGACAATAAACTACTTTTGGCTTCGGAAATATGCACGGATAATTGTCCTTGGACATTATCTGTTCCTCGAAGCTCACAGTTGGCCTCGAGCTTCGCTCTCGGGCAACTGTACGCTTCTCGGAACAGATAATATCCTCGGACAATTATCCGTGCATATTTCCTCGCCAAAAGTAGTTATTGTTTATATAATCAAGCTGTGACCTTTTCATTATTTCTCAAAATCAGCCCTAGCCCCAGCCGAGTGTAGAACTACAAAGTTCTTAGTGGAGCTGACAGAGCTCAAGGCAATACCCTCCAGAACAACGTCAGATGTGATCAACGCGACCTCGCTCCTGGCTGGTATCGTTTCCAGGGCGCCGCTGGTGACAGGATCCCAGACAGATGCGTTCCCATGAGGCGTTGTGGTACACATGCACCAGGCTGGATCACCGGAGGACACCCTACAGTCGCTCAGGGAGCGGTCACCCGCAGAGTCTGCTATCACTGGAGCAATAACTGCTGCCGATGGAACAACAACATCAGAGTGCGCAACTGCGGCGCTTTCTTTGTCTACCAGCTTCAAAGAACTCCTGTGTGTTCTCTGCGTTACTGTGGCAACCGAAACTAAGGTAAACATTACAAACTTGCTTCTGGACAAAATTTCATTTCTCTGACCTGAGCTTACTTCATTGTCATTTTGGGTGTTCGTATGAGCAGGAAGTATTTTTGTTTCGCTTTAAGGGAACTCAACGTTTGGGAAAAGGAGCTGCATGTTGAACCCAACATAGTTCTGTTCATTTCTTGTGTCATTCGACATTTATCTCTTGTATCATTCTGCTGATTCTCCAGGATGCAGGTTTCTTGAACGAGACGCCACACAATCGTCCAAGTTGACAAAGTTTGGTCGTGTAGTTATTTGGCTGAGCAATACAAGCGTGTGGACACTGTAGTGTGTCCCTCATCTTATTATAATCAAGGCTGGTACGATCATTTATGGCCAGTTTAACTTAAACCGTCTCTTCTATAACTAGAGATCCATTATAGGTCCAGGAGCATGTTTACACTACAACTGCAACTAGCTTTTCAGCTGCTTTTTGTTGGTTAGTGGTAATTGTAATAACCACTTTGTGTGCTTTTTTTAAGAGCTATTAAGTTTTCATGAATAAAGGCATTTTGTATTATGCTGGTATTTTCTTATTGGCCCTCTTGCCTCTGCACTGTCATTTTAGTTTCCTCGTTCTTTGTTCCAATACGACTGATGGGGAGTGGGGGGCGGGAAACGAGGTTAGAACTGGGCCTGAATTGTAGTATTTTTATGAACTCCAGTGGAAAATACAGTGCTCAGAAGAAACGAACCGGAGAGGGCTTCTCAGGAGACGTTCCGGTGAAAAGTTTCCCCAAAAAATGTTTTTTTCTGTACTGTGATCTATTTTTAATATATCTGCCGGAATTCGTTGTTCTTTTTCGATTTTTTGTTTTATTCCACGAGAAATTGGAACGAACGAACGCAAATTTCGATCAAAATAGCACTCTGTCGCGACCTGTCATCACTTGTCAACTCTTGCGTCTCATGCAACACCGACATATCACGTGAAATCTGGCAAAACACAAGTATTGCGTGTGTGATTTGGCATGGCGAAACCAAGAAGACTAGCTGCCACGGGGCGCCCGCGATTTTCTCTGCATCTGAAAAACGCGTTTTGTAGCGTTTTCTTGAAGTTCCAGTGCAAGCGGATTTTAACGGATTGGGTTGAAATTTTACCCAAGTATAGACCGATATGTTAACTTACAAAGCCTGTCTCCGACTTTTTATTTTCGCTTTAGAACCCGAGTTATTTCATTTGCCGCAAAAAAATTCCCCAAAAAACACGTCGCCCGGCTTTGACTTTAAATATTTTCCGAACCAAACAAATTATCAAAAATCGGATCGAGACACTTTTTTCAGATCAACATATCTGAAGTACAAAAATACTATTGGCTCGGTAGTCCGACAAATCTGTGATCACTTGGAACTCGTCACTTGGGGCCATGTCAATTTGCATAATAACCCCTAAAACTCGGCGTACGCTTAACATTTCGGAAAACAAAGATATTTTCCTGAATCTGTGTTTATTAAGCTACAAGAAGACACTAGTTTTGTGGAGTTTACTTGTATTGAACGCGCGCTATTGCAGTTTTACCGCGAGCATGTCGCGAACATCTCTGATACCTTAAAAAAGCAGCCAAAGTTATGAAGTCAAATTAGAGTAAGACAAGATTCTGCAAACACACATTATATCCAAGTCAGTCGTTTTATGATAGTGTAAAGTTATTTTTCTTTTCAAAGCGTTTGCCGCACAAATACTCTGTACTCATTATTTATTTTCGTCTAGCTGCGCGCGGACCCTTTGCATTTTCTAAACAATGGCCATTAAAAGATAAAGGAGATAAAAAAGTTGAATTTATTTTTTCACTCAGCAAGTGTCCCTTGTATCAATTATCAAATGCCACTTCTTCATGGAAAAAATATATAAATGCAGCAGACACATGCACATACAGCCGGGCGCGAGAAAATAAGAGCAAATCATCGACCAACACTTAACGCTCAAACAAAGGAGGGTCAAACTATGCGTTGTCCTTCTTGCTGTATCTCCATAATTTATAATTTTATAATTTAAACCCATCATTTATTGCATAGAACTATGTATGTGAACTCTGCACATTGATTTTCAGGTCAAACCGATAAATAATTGCTTAGAAATCCGTGTTACAAGGTGGTAGAAGTTAACGTTTGGTAATCACTGAAGTTTTGCTCACTCTGCTGAATCAAGCGAATAGTCTAGTATTTTTGGCGAAGGTTCTTGCATCGCTTGATTTACCTGCAGGCATGGGAAGGGGGGGCTGGGCACTCAACTGAGGTTTAGGAAGAAGGGGTGTCGCTGATGTCAGTCAAATGCGGACCAAGCGGTTCAAATCAAAATCTGTAAATTTCACCACCTTGTCTAAGACAAAATGCTTTAACCTAAGACCTTGTTAAAACTGAACCGGCCAAAATCCCTCCCTCCTGAACTGTGTACGAACTCCATATCAGAATGGAGATTACGGCGAACAGACTAAACACCTGAATTTTCCTTCCTAAGGCTGAAAGCGATAGATACCCTATATTACAAGATTCCATCCCCGCTGAGAACGATGGTCACCAAGAATGAGTACCCTGTTCGAGACGCTGCGGACAAGTACACCATGTTTAGACATAGAACTTCGATAACTCACTCTATCCAGCCCGGCACACATAGGGCAATACACACTTCTCAACAAACACCTAACTACATAACACGTCTGTGATTAGTGTTTTCAAAAATGCAATTTTAAATGTGCTGTGGGCATTTTAGGTATTTCGACACCTGACAAAGAATGTCCATGCCCACCCTCCCCCCCCCCCCCCCCCCCCCAAGTTTAATCCAGTCATCATGGTAACCAAATCAAACTTAAAACATGAATTCCGTTTAAAACAACAACGTGGTCACTGCTAAAATGGTACTCATCGAGAGCTTTCGGATTGAGTGGTCTCATTTAACAGTTCTGGGGCTGGAAATAAACGCTCCTACTAGAACGTACTCATCGACAGCTTTCACATTTGAGTGGTCACACCCCAGTTGAAAGTTAACACTGCTATTTAAAGTACTCGTTAGGAGCTCAGCTTTATTTGATTTGTCACTTCAGGTTTCGTCAGACAGTTTAGGAGTTGGAAGTGAACACTGCTATTAAAATATATTTTTTAAGAGCTTTTGTTTGAGTGGTCAGACATTCCGGTTTCATTTGAGTTGGTATGAGTCAAATTTGCATATGTAGCTAAAATGGCTAGCTGAAAACTTGATGTTCCAGCGTATTTTATGTTTACTATATACTTGGGCTACACACTCCAGTCCTACTATTTCATATTTTTGCTGTGCTTTTCAATTTTCTAGAAAAATAGAGTTACATAAATTTTATGGTGGGTAGTTAGAAAGGGCCATTGTCACAAGACACCCAAAAGGATCAAAGGCATGTCAGTCGGGATGTCAATACGCATAGTTTACCCGTGATTGCGAACAAACTCTAGCTGCATCTTTAAAACAGGGTAGATTATCCCATAACAAACTGATACTTTTCCTTGTTGCACGAAAGTGCATTTGAATTCCAAAGGACAAAGTCCAAACGGATATGATGTTCCCTTCAGGGTTTTAATTTGAGATCACAGTGGGATACTGATTTGGCTGAGAGACTGACATCTGTATTCTTGAAATGTTGCTCGAAAAGTCAACATAATACTCAGTATAAATCAACTATCGACCTTTAATGAGTTGAAACTATCAATATCTACCATTGAATTCACACTCAGATGAGCCAGATATTCAGTTCCCTTAATTCTGGAACAATCACACGTGCGGAACGTATCCGAACTTTCTGAAACCTTGGCAATAATGCGTGGGTCACAAGAAAAGAACAGAGCATGACGCAGATTGTAAACCGCAGTCATACCAGAAGTCTCGATATAGTTAGGATAATCACTCCTATATAAACACATCTGTAGTGTATGGTGTTATAAATTTGATCGATGTTTAAGCAAAACCAGTGAAACAAACACCAACAAGAAATTAGTCATAACTATGCAGGGGTTTAGACTATTGCTTTGCGTGAGCTTGTCAGATTCTGTGTTGTAATGCTAATTTTACCGCCTTATGTGGGCAAACACTATACAATCTGGAATACGATCACACGTTTTGGGCAAGACAAAGTTTTACTCAGAATACAAATAGCAACAGGGATTGCACGATCTATGACAAGCGCAAACGATAGGACAAATCAATTCATTCTCTTCCATCTATAGAACGTTCTTTGTTTTGTGATCTGAGTTAAATATGTCTCGGCTTATTATTGAATAAACGCTCAGTTGGATTGAACAGCTTCGGGGCAAATTAGCTCTTAAAACCCACAAGAAAACAATAACGGTCTTTTTCTAAAAAAAAAGACGCCAACGATTTGGTAGCACGCAATTTCCGATTACAAGTAGATTTTTCAAAAGTACGTGTTTCTTCGACTAATGGTCAACTATAAAGGCCGCACTGCTGTGTTTCGTCTGCGAAAGGCTTTATTGTTAGATTGGTTTAATTCCGCTTTCAGGTCAGCAGATCAACAAGCAGCAGAAGTGCACCCAAGTGGAAATCTTCTTTTTTTCACAAATACCTAATTAAGTCAAATGGAGTTTAAACGTCATTTATCATAAACCCACTGCTGCGTAAAGACAATACGTGGCTTATTTGCAAGCTTCGAAAACATCGAATGAAGTCGAAATTCTTGCATAAGTTATTCAATTTACCATCGCACGCCGTGGTGGATAGACGAAGCTTCTGTTTGGCCGAGCGCTCGACAGATCAAAATGGCAAAGCTAGCAGTTTTGGCGATTCTGTGTATGGTGGCCGTGATTTCTGTCAACGCCTTTCCGACCTACAGAAACCAGCGACGTAAGTAACTTTTTTCTTCAGTTGTCCACTTTTTCTCGTCTCGTTCGGATAACATTTTATTCGCTCTTCAGACCGCTCCCACTTTTTTTCTCGACTTCAACTCTTTTGCGACAACTTCTCAAACCTAAACAGAAAACGACTTGCATTTTATGGTGTGGTTAAAATCGAGCTAAAAAATACGATTTGTTTTGGGATTTTGCAATTTGTTTTGGGAGACGAAACTAGCACATTTACGCCCCACGCCTCCAACAGTAGGCTGTTTTGTCTTTGGAAGTTCTACAGAGCGGCTCGCACGTGATAAAGCTTGTAACAAATCTTTGGTGTACAGACAGAAATATTTCGCGTGTTAGGGCGGTCAGTCGAATATTCCGCTTCCATATTTAGTGGCTCGTAATTATGCAGTAATTCCTGTAGGGCGGTCAGTTGATTTTTTTCCTCTTTGGCGTGCAACGTTCGATTCAATAAAGACGGAACCAGAAGAAGCGTCGCAATTCTAAACTAAACGAGAAAGAAAAATTAGCCAGCTAGAAACAAACTTGAGCGACCACCAGAGACGAAGGCTTCTTGGGCGAGACTGGGTTAATCGAGCGTGAAACTGACTGTGGAATCACACTTTTTCTTCTTTTCTTCATTGGTTTGGAAATTAAAAGTACGTCAAACTGGAAAGAAATCCCAGCCGTGCCGCTGATCAGGGCTCTGTTAACTTATTATATTAATTCTTAAATGGCGCCTTTTGATATAATGAAATTACGTGTGCATATTCGATCTGGGCCGGCTCAGATTTTGAGACACATGCTTATCAAGAGCCGAACTGCATTAAGTGCATGGTTCGAGAGGACCAAAGTATTCTCAAATGAAAATAATTCACGAGTCATCTGGATTCACGCGCCACAGGACGCCCAAATACTTGAAGACAAGGAGGCGTTTAATCAATATTCAAATTTAACATAAAATAATATATCATTTGCATTCGTTACATTGCTCGACAAAAATGAAAAACCTAAAGGAAAGCGAGAAAAACACATTATAACAACACACCTGGGATGATTCCCTCTTTATTCCCCACTCTTTTCACCGCTTTCGGCCGGATTTATATCAATGTGGGCATCAATATTTAACGCTCTGTTGCCTAACAATAACTAGCCCCTTACGAAAAGGGCGCAATTTGGATAAGTAAATTGTGTTCGGCCAGTTTATGGTACAGAAAGATAATGACTCTGTCTTAGGAATAGTTTTGACATTGTGTATCCGACGCGACAACCTGTCTACATTCAAGTTCAACCTTTCACTCCCAAGCTCAAAAGATAGATTCCCCCAACCCTCTAAGAAAAAATATATGAATGATGTAATGAAAATTGATAGTTTAATCAGCTTTTATCTGAGCAAGCTATCAAAAACCAAGTTCTGATATTTTTTTCTGGGGAGAAACTGAAGACGAAAATAGAAGTTAATCACTTTGATCTTAAATACTCACTTTGAGAGACCAGTCGCTAATACTCGTCTCTGTAAGTTGACGCCAGTGTTCCATTACAAAACCATCCTCAAGTCCAAAGCTTTGCGTTGGAATTTTAGTGAACAAATTGAACAGATAACGCGATGAACTACTGCATGAGATCAAGCCTCGTCTCCAGGACCTTTCTCCTACACCGCACCAGCGTAGAGCCTGAGAACGCGGATATTATTAATTTACAGTTAAAGACAGATAAATGCCAGAAAATTAATAGAAAGGTTAAGTTAACTCAATTTTTCATTCTCTTAATATTCAGGAAGCCAGTTTGAAACAGTAAGACGAGCCCATGCGAATCGCAGACCAAGCCTAGAGGAACAACTGGACAGGCTCAGAGCCATTCAGGATATCACGGAATGGTACGACAAACTGGCAGATGACGGTGAAGAAGAGGGCGAAGAGGCGGGTGGAGAAGAGGGTGAAGAAGAGGGTGAAGAAGAGGGTGGAGAAGAGGGCGAAGAAGAGGGTGGAGAAGAGGGTGAAGAAGAGGGCGAAGAAGAGGGTGGAGAAGAAGGCGAAGAAGAGGGCGAAGAAGAGGGTGAAGAAGAGGGTGGAGAAGAGGGTGAAGAAGAGGGTGAAGAAGAGGGTGGAGAAGGTGAAGAAGAGGGTGAAGAAGAGGGTGAAGAAGAGGGTGGAGAAGAGGGTGGAGAAGAAGGCGAAGAAGAGGGTGGAGAAGAAGGTGAAGAAGGTGAAGAAGAGGGTGAAGAAGAGGGCGAAGAAGAGGGTGAAGAAGAGGGTGGAGAAGAGGGCGAAGAAGAGGGCGAAGAAGAGGGTGGAGAAGAGGGTGAAGAAGAGGGCGAAGAAGAGGGCGAAGAAAAGGGTGAAGAAGAGGGTGGAGAAGAGGGCGAAGAAGAGGGCGAAGAAGAGGGTGAAGAAGAGGGTGGAGAAGAGGGTGAAGAAGAGGGTGGAGAAGAGGGTGAAGAAGAGGGCGAAGAAGAGGGCGAAGAAGAGGGTGAAGAAGAGGGTGGAGAAGAGGGTGAAGAAGAGGGTGGAGAAGAGGGTGGAGAAGGTGGAGAAGAGGGTGAAGAAGAGGGTGAAGAAGAGGGTGGAGAAGAGGGTGGAGAAGAAGGCGAAGAAGAGGGCGAAGAAGAGGGTGGAGAAGAGGGTGAAGAAGAGGGCGAAGAAGAGGGCGAAGAAGAGGGTGAAGAAGAGGGTGGAGAAGGTGAAGAAGAGGGTGAAGAAGAGGGTGAAGAAGAGGGTGGAGAAGAGGGTGGAGAAGAGGGCGAAGAAGAGGGCGAAGAAGAGGGTGGAGAAGAGGGCGAAGAAGAGGGTGAAGAAGAGGGCGAAGAAGAGGGCGAAGAAGAGGGTGAAGAAGAGGGCGAAGAAGAGGGTGGAGAAGAGGGTGAAGAAGAGGGTGGAGAAGAAGGTGAAGAAGAGGGTGGAGAAGAGGGCGAAGAAGAGGGCGAAGAAGAGGGCGAAGAAGAGGGTGAAGAAGAGGGCGGAGAAGAGGGCGAAGAAGAGGGCGAAGAAGAGGGTGAAGAAGAGGGTGGAGAAGAGGGTGAAGAAGAGGGCGAAGAAGAGGGCGAAGAAGAGGGCGAAGAAGAGGGTGAAGAAGAGGGTGAAGAAGAGGGCGAAGAAGAGGGCGAAGAAGAGGGTGAAGAAGAGGGCGAAGAAGAGGGTGAAGAAGAGGGCGAAGAAGAGGGTGGAGAAGAGGGCGAAGAAGAGGGTGGAGAAGAGGGTGGAGAAGAGGGCGAAGAAGAGGGCGAAGAAGAGGGTGGAGAAGAGGGTGAAGAAGAGGGTGAAGAAGAGGGCGAAGAGGAGGGCGAAGAAGAGGGCGAAGAAGAGGGTGGAGAAGAGGGCGAAGAAGAGGGTGGAGAAGAGGGCGAAGAAGAGGGTGGAGAAGAGGGTGAAGAAGAGGGTGAAGAAGAGGGTGAAGAAGAGGGTGAAGAGGGTGGAGAAGAAGGTGAAGAAGAGGGTGAAGAAGAGGGTGGAGAAGAGGGTGGAGAAGAAGGTGAAGAAGAGGGTGGAGAAGAGGGTGAAGAAGAGGGCGAAGAAGAGGGTGGAGAAGAGGGTGAAGAAGAGGGTGGAGAAGAGGGCGAAGAAGAGGGTGAAGAAGAAGAAGAAGAAGAAGAAGAAGAAGAAGAAGAAGAAGAAGAAGAAGAAGAAGAAGAAGAAGAAGAGAAAGAGAAAGGAAAAGGAAAAGGGAAAGGAAAAGGAAGAGGAAGAGGAAAAGGTAAAGGAAGAGGAAGAGGAAAAGGTAAAGGAAGAGGAAGAGGAAGAGGAAAAGGCAAAGACAACGTTGAAAAACTTATCCGATACATATATTAGAGTAGGCGTGTCAAGCGAATGACGCTCATGAGGTCTTTGTTTCATTTGCACTATTTTTGTATTGAGCAGTGTGAGAATTTCGTCTTGATTTATGTGTAAGATTAAATGCAGTGAATAACATTTTGTCTTTGTGGGAAGGTATAAAACCAAAGTGCTGTCCAAGCGTATTAAAGGTTTCTTGTTTATAGTTAGTTGCTGCTTGGCTGAAGTAAAGAAAGTCGATCACGTGAACAGAAAAGATTGGTCAATTAAATTCCCAAATTGATTTGGGCAAAAACAATTAAAAACTATGGCAAAATAAACATCAAATCGACAAAAACATGAACATTGCTTGAACTTTTATTTGAGTAATCACACTACATGTCAGATTTTGTTTTACAGTTCAGAAATCATGAGCTTTCTATAAGAAGGAAATAGGCAATGTACACAAGTGTCCCCTGAATGCCTACATTGCCTCAACTCCCACAAATGAATAATTTGGTGAGTTACGTGGCAACCATAGCAGCAAACATTACGATAAAAGTTTAAAGGAAAGCAACATGGAAATAGCTCTAAACTCTTTCACTCCTGAGTTCAAAAACTCTCACAAGCATTAAAGAAGACATATGAGTGATGCAGTGGGAATCGATTGTCCAATCGGCTTTCATCTGAGTAAATTATCAAGTGGCAAATTCTCCACACTGTATGATGTATGGCCTAGTGAAAGGCAGACGTTCGTTACTTTTGGAGATGAAAGGGCTAACTAAATGAATCAATAAATCCGAAAGGGGCAATGTCAAGTCATTCTTCCTGGAGTAGCATGACCCCACCCCCACCCTCGCACATTTGGAAACCAGTCACATTTTCTCCTGGAACTACTCCTGAATCTCGTACCAGAGACTTTTAATTTCTTTCAGCACAAGTTGAAAATATCAAAAGGCTCTGAAAACGATCATCTTTTGGGTGATCCCGATTCGTTATCAAAACAAGTAAGCCCACGGACTATCAGAACCAGGTCACTCCTTAAAATTCTTTGATGAGCCTGCGCCATTAGAAGGCTCTGTTTACGGGATTATTTCCAAGATAAAGAGCAAAACAAATATCAAAACTATCGTCAATATCTAGTCAGAAGGTCAGATTCCCATACTGAACATGAATTAAGACGTGAAGTGAAATGAAATCTGAACACAAATGAACGACAATCAAGGTTTGCCGAAATTCGGGCCCGAGCCTTGCGTCACTCGACGACAATTAAAATACCGTAGCGTCGATTATTCCGAGTCTGAGCGAGCATCCACGACTGGCTACCGAGTGTCCACGATTAGTTAGGGATGGCCGTGATCGGTTGATAATTGCCTGTGACCACTCGTCAACAATTTGTGAATGGCCAACATCTGTGTACAACTGGCCAACAGCCTCGAACCAAATCCGACCGTCGGTGAAGCAATGCACACCACGTTTAAAGTGCCTATAAGCCTTCAGACGTTACGTTTTTATATGAAAGTAGGAAGTAATCTAAACAACTTATGGCCAAAGAAACTCCGCTCCGAAGCGTTTTTATATATTTTTCCGCCTGGCAAACATGCAATTTTGACCGCCATTTTGAATCTGACCGCGCAAAGTTTTTCGATCGAGAGCCTGGGTTATGACGTCAGAGGAGGGATTCGTTTCTTGTCAAACAAAACTTTCACACAGATTTTGCAGTTGGCGAGGTGAGAATTATGCTCATAGATGTGTTGTTGAGAAAAACGTAACCAAGGGAAAAAAACAACTAAGGTAAAGAGACGCCAAAGCGATGCCAGTGCCTTCTCTGACGTCACAGACCCAGTCTCCCATGTCGCTCGGTCAAGATTTCGGAATTCTGAGTTCAACCGCGTGAAAAAAGTATAAGAATGCTTCGGAACGGAGTTTCTTTGAATATAAGTTGCTTAGATCACTTCCTACTTTCATATAAAAACGTAACGTCTGAAGGCTTATAGGCACTTTAAGGAGGGGGTGGGAGATAATAGAGTAAACTGTGGAAGGACAAGCTATTGTATCATCTGCTGAACTGGCGTTTGGTTTGACCGCTTTTCTTGAATACCTTTGCCTTTTTCTGGGTCTTGGTGTTTCTGTAACCAGCTCCAAATCCACCACCACCCCCTCGTCTCTGGATTCGCTCTCCTTTGCTGCTGTGCATGGCTGAGGTGAGCGTTAAGGTGAAAAACGAGCAAGGAAATTATTCCTGCTTCGCCGCGTCGTTCCGGGCTGTTCTTTGCAGTGTTGTATTGTGTTTTATTATATAGACACGAGTGTTTTACTGGAAAATATACTGTGCGTAAAATCCATACGAAACTACATCCGGAACCCGAGTGGCATATTTTCCATATCCTCACTAGTGAGGATATCGATGGCATTATTTCCCGCTTTTGCACGGTTGTTTGTGCATTTTCTCGTAAAACACTCGTGTCTAATATAATAAAAAGAAAATTTACACGGTGGCTTGAAGATATAGATTATCTTTTCTCGTGGTAAAAACAATATTTTTACTCACTTGTGCAGCGCTCTTTGGTAAAATATTGTTTTTACCACTCGAAAATATAATTCATATCTTTGCGCCGCCGTGTAATATTCTCTTATGTGCTTTACTGTACTGTGCTCGGTGCTGTGCTGTGCTGTGTTGTGCTGCTGGGCCCGGTTTTTCGAAGGTCGATTAAGCTAATCCAAGATTAACGAAATTCTTTCTCTCGACCTCTCTTTCATTAAACTGCTTGGTTTTGTTCGAAGATGGATTAGAAATCTTGTTCCAGCTTAAAACATTATCAAGAAAGTCGTTGTGGACGAAACTTTCACGTTTTCAGGCTAAAAAAATGACAAGAAAGTTTAGACCTAATCCAGGATTAGCCTAATCGTGCTTTGAAAAACCGGGCCTTGTACTTTACACTGTGCTATGCTGTGTGGCTGTGTTGTACTTTACTTCACTGCACTGTGCTGTGCTGTACTGACTTTTATTACACGACTTCACATTTTCGAGTGCAAATACGGGCCAAAACGAGTGCAAAGATGGGAGCGTATTGCACTCGTCAGAAACCAGATCAACTGGTTTATTAGCTTACGTGATCAATTTTCGCAAGCAAAGTTTACGAACGCGTCATTTTTTGTTCCATTTTGCGCGCGGCGAGAATGTTTGCCCTGCTTCGTTTGTCGTGTAATAAACAATTTATTACGCGAAAAGTCGTGCAATACGGCTGTATTTTTACTCGTCAGTTTTATTTTTTCTCGCCGCGAAGCAGGCTCGAAAAAATAAAACCGACTCGTAAAAATACTCCGCCGTATTGCAATCCTTCCCGTGTAATAACCTCTTTGTATTGTGCTGTACTACATACTGTCACTATGCTGCTTGTGCAAATACGTGTGCCGTGTTGTTCCTGTACTTTGCTATGTAGTGTCATGCAGCTGTGTTATGCTTTGTGTTTTGATATCTCCTATAAAAACCAATATATTCATCGCGTGCGATATCTTCACATGTGAAAGATAAAAATGATATCTTAATTGTGTGCGTGATTTTTGAAGACAACAATTTCTGCCAGGAAATATAGGTTGTGAGATGTTGTGGGAATCTTATGGATATCTATATAGTAAACAAAACATTGCATGGCCGCTGAGTGATACGAGATTTATCTTCTCATGCTGATCAGCACTCGAAGACAAAATTCGTATCTCGGCGCGGCCTCTTTATGCTGTGCGGTGTTGTAACGAGCTGTGCTGTACCTCCACTGTCCTCTCTTACAATCACAGCCTTTAAAAAGGATACCGAGATTAACGCTGGGTGGTACAGTGAAGCCAAATGAGAGCGCCACGCGCTGAAGATCCAGAGCGTTCACGTTGAAGATGCTTTTGTGTTGATGCGAGGCGTACGCTTGGAGGTAACCACGGTAACCCTCCCGCGCTGACTTGTGCAAATAATAATTCTTCTCGATTAATTTCTCCAACTAAAAACATGAGAGAGAAAAATTATGCCAAATTATTAATCATTAACTCCACCATCAAACTTGCTTAAACTGCATGCCAACAGCATATTCTACATTCAACTATCAGGGTTCGTACAGCCTTTCAAATACAAATTCAGGGACTCTTCAAGGACTTACAATTACCTGTTGGTCCAAATATAATATTTAGCAATCTTTGAAGCGCTTCAGTTTTTCTTGAACCTTCTCAATTAGCTGCGTTTGAACAGTTTTCTCTCGCACTGTTCTAAAGCCACTTTCACAGTCATGCGCAGTAGCACTTTTTACTCCCCATGTAAACGATTGTCTGTCAAGTAAATCTCTCTGCTGAGCTTGTTTTCATAAGAAAGGTTTCGCACTAGGCCGTTCGAGTGTAGAGTGTTAGTGTTGAGTTTCTCGGCCAAGTTTTGAAACTGAACTTAGGCTTGCTGTCGTTGTCCAGGATTAGTGCCTACAGTAGATCATTACCTGTGACTGAATATTGTAGATTTTTGACGCTGAGAAGTCGTACTCATTCAAGGGTACCTTAAAACAAGAAACATACGAACGTTACCACGGACTGAATCAACACCACTATGCGATAAACGTGAATAACAGCCTGATTCTCACAGAAATGATACTTAAACTACTGGTAAAGGTTGATATGGAAAGCTAAACGGTGTTAAAGAAAGGGCTTTATTCGCATTCAGCTTCTATGGTTATATTCTCATTGGATCTTTGTAGAGTTTTCCGCACCCAAGTCAAGATACGGACCATAGTGTACCTTGGCGTGTCTAAGATATCTGAGGAAGGCGAGTTCCTCGGGCAAGAGAAACAAGAGGGCATGTCCTCTTCCTTCAGTTCCACGGGCCGTTCTACCCACTCGATGTATGTACTCCTAGAGGCAAAAATAGAAATACAAAGTTGCAGAAATTCCAATACATTTCTAACACACAGATGGTTCTTAACCTTTGACCCTTTAGCTCCGTGATCAACTTCAATTTTCTCCTTCAGTTTTTCACCAAAGATGTATCGTCATACAGTAAGGAGAAGTTGCAGTTTGATAGCTTGCTCAGCTGACAGCTGACTGAGCTATCAAGTCTCACCACATCACTCAATACATTTTCTTCTCGAATGGTTAGGAGAATTTCTATCATAAACTCAGGAATGGATGGAATAATTACCAAAATCAGAGAGGCCTTTTACCTTTGGGTCATCAGGGGGGTCGTACTGGACTATCCAATCAACTTCCGGTATATCCAGGCCTCTTGCGGCCACATCAGTGCAAAGAAGAATCCCAGCCTTGGCGTTGCAGAATTCAAAAAATGTCGTAGTCCGCTTCTGCTGTTTTTGCTTTCCCTGTTGGTGTGGCAAAAAAGAGAGAGCCAACAAACTATTGAAAATACATGTAAATCCTCAGACAAACACAGAGGGAGAGAGAAACATGAGAGAAAAGGACCAAAGATAGAGACAACTTTACTCTAAATACAAAGACATTACTAAAGCTATCTACAAGTTAGAGTAAAATGGAGAAAACGTAAATAAAAGAGTGAGCAAGTAAAAAATAACAGACAAACAAGCAGACAGACAGACAGACAGACAGCACCAGGAGGGGAGGAAGATGGCACACATTTGCTCACATGAATGTCCAGCACAGGAAGGTCAATGTAGTTGAGCAGTTCAGCGTGAAATTTCACTGAGTTGCAAGATGACAGAAACACCATGACTTTCTTATTTCTGTTCTTCTTTAGGAATGTAAACAACACCAGGAAACGTTTCTCAGAAGGCACCACAATATAACCCTGTCAAGGGAGAAATTAGGCACATTATTGTATAAGGATGAGATGTTGTCTTAATATGTAAACTAACCACACAATAAAAAACAAGTTGTTCAGTTGGTTTTTTATCAAAACTAACACTTTATGTCATAAGCAATTTGGAACTCCAACACTTGTACTTCATACAATTTTTGACCCAAGAGTAATATTTTTGTATTAAGTCCAAATGTTAACAAATGTCAGAGTGAAAGGGTTAAAAAGGTGGAGTATTCCTGGAACTAACCTGCTCCAGCCCATCCACGGTGGAGGTCTCTTTGTTGTCATCCACACCAACATACAGTGGCGACTTCTTGAGTGACAACCGTGCCAGGTCTTCCACATTTCGTGTCTGTGTTGCAGAGAATAAGACCGTCTGCCTTCGACCTGTGGTATACGTGCAGATAAGACTGTCAAAAACTCTCATGAATCCAACTTACTGATTGCAGTCTGCTGTGTATAGCCAGGCTTATGTTAGGCCACATTCACCAGCCAGGCACCAGTGTTCATAAGCCAGGCACCAGTGTTAACAGACTTCTCGTCAGTGCCCATGCCAAGATACAAACACGGTGCCAAAGCATGGGTACAAGGGCACTGTACCCAAATTTTGGCAGAAGAAATATCAAAAAATCATGTTCACAATGGTGCCCACCAATTGTAAGTGCGGCCTTACAGTATCATGTAGTTAAAGATACAGTACAACAATGAAATTCTATTCCCTGTGAGAATATAGCTTTTGTCTGTGTTGGCAAAAAGGCCTTAATATTTCAAAACCACATTCCTTTGGGGCACCCAGTACATTTTCTTACAGCATTTATATGGCAGTACTCTACTTGGGGTAAACATGTAAAAGTAGGACTTCAAGTGAAAGCAGTATAGTCTTGTAACACTATTTGCTTGTTTGTTTCAATGTTTTTAATTTCACAATTTGCAAAAACTAACAAAAAAATATGGGGCTCGACAAATCCTCCAGCTTGAAGCCCAAGGCTAGCAAAATTTGACATTGGCCTACAGTAGCAAGAAATGTTCATTGTGTGCCCAACAAGTTAGTAGTATCTTTTCCTCACAATTAATGCACCGATATAATGTACTGTGCATAAAAAGAACAGCATCTGCAGTTGATTACTACACCAAGAAGAGTGTTATGCTCAGAGCTAGAGGACTACCTTGAATTTGTACACAGCCACACTTGTGTTACCTATAGTGCTTACTCATGGCCTCATGGCTAGTGAGGAAGGAGGTAATTTTTAAAGCCCTGAAACACTAACCCAAGGATAAAGGGAGTTTATAAAACAAAAGTTCACTCACTCGGCAGGATTCTAATGATCTGCTTCATCTCTTCCTCAAATCCAATCTGCAGGATCCTGTCAGCTTCATCAATAATCAAACACTGGAGATTCTTGAACATGAAGCCATTTGTGTTCTGAAGCAAACAGACAGAGTAAAACTCCATGTAGTTACTACAGTCCTGTGTATAGTGTTCTTACATAGTTCTGTGTGTGTGTGTGTGTGTGTGCATGTTACAGTAGTAAAATGAACATGGGAAAATATGATGACAAGTTTCAAAAGGAATTTACAGGACACCATGGGGAGGGCATGATGAAAAAGAAAACGGCAGTTTGTAGAAGGGTGAGCTGTGACCAGGTGCACTTTTGTGCAAGTTGTTGGGAAAATCTACTAACCCAGCAGGAAAGCCTAGTAGCCCTGAGCTAGAGGGCATGGCTTTTGTTGCACCCTGTATGGATTAGACCAATGAACCTCTTTTTCAGAGCAAAACCTTCCATTTGGAAAGTGCTTGATTTAACATCTGAGTAAAGATTTTGAAGTACAAGCAACTCCTTCTAAACAGACTCCCTCTGAGACGGACACCTGATAGGAGTGGTCCCTGCCGTTTCTTAAGTCCTATGTTCTACAAGAAGGACACCTCTCTGAAATGGACAGTTGGAGCTGGTTCTGAGGGTATCCGCCGTAGAGGGAGTTGACTGTTCATGTAAACATAGGCCTCACTTTAAAACATATTGAGGTAAACAGGCTTCACTGGGCACAAAATATAATCATGACTCTCCCAAAACTTTTTCATGACTTTTATAAAAAGAATTTACAACCTCAAAAAGCTATGTGTACAAACATTATAACACATAAGCACCTGGCAGCCAAATGTTTTGACGCTGGGCACAAAGCTTCCAAAATTTATTTATTTATCAACGATTGGCTCAAAACTAGTTTCAATGAAAACCTATAACTCCATGACCTAAACACATTTTATCCCAAATGTCACAGATTTTCTAGGCCTGGATTTTTATGTCTTGACCATGTGAACCCTGTTAAACCACAGACAACTCAGAAATGGTGGCCTATGAGGAATTGACTGTATATATGTAATTGAAATTTATAACATTCAATCCAGTCAAACGTAACATACCTGTAAATGGTCTAGCAGTCGCCCAGGAGTAGCTATTACCAGAGACACTCCCTTTTGCAGTCGTTCTGCCTCTGCTTTTCGGTTGGCGCCACCCATGATTATGCCGAAAGTGTGGCTATGGTGTTTCAGGAGGTCTCTGGCCACACCATAGGTTTGCAAAGACAGCTCCCGTGTTGGTGAAATAATTATCACACCAGTACCTGGAGAGGACAAATAAACTGCTCAAGATTTTGGTTTTACAATCAGACATCTGAAAACTGCTCTGTTATTTACCATTTCTTGGTTTGAAGTTTAGTTTGTACATCAGTTCAACTGCAGGCACCAAGAATGCCAAGGTCTTTCCACTACCAGTGCGGGCCGCACCCAGGAGATCCCTAAAACAAAATGCAGAAGTTCTTCTTTTAATACAAATTTTATTTGTGTTTGATTTTGATAAAAAGCACAAAGTATTCACAGCATATCAAAAGAAAAGTCAATCACCTAAAGTTTAGTGAACACAGCTACTTGTACCTTATCTTTCTGGGGAACATTTTGTAAATTCAGAGGTTATACAGACTGTAGTTTTATATAAATAATATATTTTTTAATGGCAAAAAGTTTCAGCAGTGTTAAACTCATCACATCTTATCTTCTTGTGACAATGACCTTAGGAGTTTTAACTTGCTTTGCATAAAAAACAACATTCATACAGTACATGATGTATCTTTGCATGACCATGTAATATCATCCTCTAGTCTGTATTCAGCAACTTCCCAAAATTCACATACCTTCCCTTTAGAAGTGGCACTATGCTTTTGTGCTGTATCTCCATCATTTCTGTAAAGCCCATGTCGGCGATGCCCTTGAGAGTCTTTTCACTTACTAGATCTTCAAGAGCCTTAAACTCTCTGCTCTCTGGAGTTTGTATATCTACCAAGAAGAGAAGAAAGTCAGTACAGTCAACTCTCTCCAAGGCAGACACCCTTGAACCAAATTTACTGTCTGCCTTAGAAGTCCAGTTACAGAGAAACAAATGAAACTTGGCAGGGACCATTTTTTGCTGTCTGCCTTAGAGAGAGTTGACTTTATTCACAGCTAAGTCACATAAAATGTTTGAAGGGTCCCCAAAATTTGAAGCAATAAACTGGTGATGCTAATCTGTTTAATATTGGTCTGAAAGTGTCATATAGTGTATCAGGAGATTTTTTGCTTTACATTGTAGAATACACCAATTTGTTTGTTATTGAAATGTTTGTTGGAAAAGTTGAGCAGCGATTGTAGACCTCATTTGACCAAGACAGTTGATCAAGGAGCAATTTCGTCATTGGTTTGACATGTGGCAGACAAGCTGACAAGAAGAGGTTGTCAGGAGTTCTCAGCACTGCAAAGCCATATAGTAATATTCACAGTTCTTCGGTCAAGATACTAAATATGGTTTTATATACGGTATTTCAAGGCAAAGGGCAAGCTGCACATGACAGAGTCTAAAAATTCATAAAAAACTGGGAAGTCGGCAGGAAAATCTTAATGCACATGTACAGTTCTGTACCTTCTGGTAAAATTACACTGCTGTAGGACACCTTTTTTCCTTCTGTTTTGGTGGACACCTTTCCTGATGAAGTAGCAACTGGTAGGGAATCTTTGTACATTGTAGAAAAAAAAAGACAAAGAAGATAAGTTAGCTTTATAAACTAATAAGAAATAAATGAAAATTACTCAAATTGACAAAAATAAATTATTGCATTTCCTGACATCTCAGTTGGGACAATACTTTACAAATCTCCCCCCAGTTCAGTGTTATATATCTGAGCATTGTTGGGCCTACTGTATTATGTGTGCATGTGGAAGGAGGGAAGGGGAGGGGGGGGGGGGGGGGGGAAGAGTATATTAAGGAACATGAGTTCCTTCACTTTGTACAGCTTTTAGGTCATACGGATGAAAATTGGGCTCCTCTTGCACATATTAATACTCCACATAAAGTGTCTCAATAACTTTTGACCATGACTGTAGTTCTTTAGAACAGGAGATTGACATTGGGAGTAGAATTCAAAAGGAACAGATGTGGGAATCTTTATTGCAATAAACTGTGTACCTTTTGGAATTGTACTGCTACCTTGAACTCCATCATCTGTATTTTCGGTTGTCCTGGCCTTTTTAATACCTGCATCTAACAAAACAATACATAAATTTATGTAAAATCCATGTTGTGTAGAGCCAAATTTATAGCACTGTCATTGGCCAATAAAAAAATGTATATTTTAGCCAGATATTTGAAGCAAAATCAACAGATTTTAAACAGACTCTTGGGAACATTTCAATGGATTTTGACGGTCATTTATGCCTGGACAGAGCAAGATCGTTTTGGTACGTTAAAATACGGTATAAATCTTTATGCTGATTTTTTAGCTTATGCCCGAATGACTAGGCTTGTATCATTATTAACTATCTCACGATATGTTCCACAAAACGTCATGACCTAGAACTATCGTAGAAGTGGACTTACAGTGTATAGAATAGAATAGTCGCGGACCCATGTATACAGTGTACATGCTGGGAATACTTCCTAAAGGCTGATTTTCACTACCGACATACAGTAGCATAAGCATAAGCATATAGAGCGACAATAGAGCACCAGGAAAACAACGACATCGGTATATTAAGGAATGGAAACGTTACTATTCCTTATGTTTATGTCGCTGTTGTCGACCTCGCTGGTGCTCTATATGTATTTGTCGCTTTAGTCATTTCTGAAAACCTTCCTCGCGAAGATCAAATTTACAGACCTTCGTTAGGAACACACTCTCCTTCCTGTATCTTCCGCTTTAACTTCTTCTTCTTCTTTTTCCTTAGATCCCTGTCCATCTTTGTTTTACTGAAGATCTTTTATGAACTGTTTACCACGTGAAAATCCGACACCAGGTAGTACTTCGTGTAAGACTAATACCACTCCGTATGCTGAGTAACCTCGCCAAGATTCGTTCCCAGTTGCTATCGAGCTGTTTGGGCCGGGAGCGCTCCCAGTGCTAAGTATATATTTTTGCTAACTTTAGACATCGGGGTAATATTTTTGATATTTTAGATCTAAGATTTATTTATTTATTTATTTTTATTTATTTATTTTTTTTTGCTTTATACAGAATAAGTGAAAAAAGTACCCAAGTCTAAAGTAAGCAAAAAAAAAAAAAAAAAAAAAAAAAAAGGGAAAACGTGAAAAAAGGAGCGGTACAACTGTACAGGGATGCGAGAGCAGGAGCTAAAATAAGCAAAAAAAGCCCCTAAGTCTTAAGTAAACAAACAATTTCCCAATCTAGAATAAAAAAAATCTCCAAATGGCTAAAGTAAGCGAAAAAATTTCCCAAATCTAAAAATAGATCTCCAAAGTCTAAGGTCCCAACCGGCCACAGGCTGAACATCAGTTCAAAGTAAGACAACTTGTTTCCAGGTATCAATATTTTAATGGAATAAACAACAAGAAATAGCAAAATCGCCTTTTCTTTTTACTTTTGAGAGGTCTATATATATTAAAGATTCAAGTTCGTGAGTCGGGTAATTGCAAAATATGACGACCTGTACAATCGTTACAATAGCCTTATTGAAGCCGTCTCAATCATAATCATTTGCGCACCTGAAACGTTTGATCTGCCATTTTCTGGAATAGGAAAAAAAAGCCATTTTCATAATCATATGCAGTTCTTATAGCTGAGATATTTTGGTGGGTCACTTGATGATAAAACTTGGCGGGCGGAGTGGAGAAATGCTACTTCGGTCACAATACAGTTACGTTGTTGAAACCAAACCTTGACAGATATTCGTTCAGACGAGCAGTAAAAAGAACTTATTATTTGTTACAGAATACCGTGTGATTATAAAACTGACCTAGTGTTATATTTAAAATGACAGTTTGTTGCGCAAAGCTTTAAAACCGAAAGGGATTCTTCTAGTAAAAGTTTTAAGTAAAGAGCACTTTGTCACTTAAACATGGCTGGCTTCAGCAAACAGGGCGAGTGTTATATACGTTTTCGCCTCCGTTCTCACAAAGTTGTATGTGATTTTTAAACTAGGTAAAACGCAAAGCCCAAAACAACATTAGAGCAAACCAGACCAATTTCCACGAATTCCCAAGTCTGAAATTTGGACAAAACTATGAAAATTTACTCACAACTAATTCCCAAGACAGTTCCAACTTATTTCTGTGCTATTAAAGAGACCGGCCAATCTTTCATTTGCAGTTTTCTCGCTGTGAAGTTACTCGTAGACAAAATGGCAGACTTTTAAGACATTTAACCCTTTCATTTCTGAGAGTGATCAACTTCAATTTTCTCCTTCAGTTTTTCAGGAGATATATCATACAGTATGGAGAATTTGCTACTTGATAGTTTGCTCAGATGAAAGCTGATTGGCCCAGCAGTTCTCACTACATCGCTCGTACATTTTCTTCCTGAATGGTTGCGAGAATTTGTATTATGAGCTCGAAGTGAAAAGATAAATCATAGCGTAGTATCATAATACCAAATTTTTCGGAACGAAGGTATGGGCGGTTATATGGAATATTAATCGTTATGGGCTTTGCATTTAGATAATTCGACGAACACTAGTGCCTGTAAATTATAATTGTTCTGGATTTTAATCTTTTTAGTACATTTAGCCGTTTGGGTCGGCAAACGGAGACAGCTGGACATGGGCAACAAAGGCTCAGGGAGCCCGCGGTGACGGTGTACCTTACAGCGGTACAAAGGTCTAAGGAGTCCTCATCTTTTGGCGCAACTTGTGGAGTGGGATTGGTACGCCGGGAGAAGAATGAGCTCTCCTCCTGTCAAACAACAAACATAAAAAGCATGAGACAAGAAAAGTTGTATTTCGTGTGCAAACACAGAGCTGACAAACATCTCATGGTGTCATGTGAGCGTAGTTTGTACTTCTAGAAATTTGACCTCATTTGAGACGGTTTTATACACAGCAAGAACCTATCTTACACTGTTTAATAAAGTATGGCTGTCTTTCATTAATCTGTATCAGAATGATTCAGTATCTGGCCATGTTTGTATAAATGCAGTCTGCAAGTCAGTCAAAGGTTTTCCAGATTCAAAGAAAACTAATGTTTAGTTAACATTGCCTGATACCTGACTTTTCAAGACAAACTAATTTAGAAAATACGCGATCTCATTAAGGGCCTCAGAAATCGTATATTTTGGCCTGAAATAGGTTCAGGATTTTGAGAAGCGCGAGAGTAAACCCCCCCCCCCCCCCCCCTTTCCCTGGGATACACTCACCTTTGGATGTTGGCATTATCATTCCTGGGGGGACAGGTTGGGTTGCACTGTGGAGTACGACACCTGTCGATCAGATGTTGCCGTCTGCAGCGACAAGACGCCCGCGATGACTTTCTGCAGCGGCCTTGGTGATCGTGATGATGAAACCAACGCTGCAGCGCGTCATCGAGACCGCAGCCATCAATGCGCACCTTCAGCCAATCGCTGTTACGGAACAAAGCAACAAATTGTATACATATAGCTATTATTTGTTTAATGCAGTCAACTCTCTCTAAGCGGACACCTTTCAAAGGCGGACAGCATGCAGATTTGTGCTTTACCGATTTTCTCTTGTTTCTCTGTAACTAAACTCTCTCTAAGGCAGACACCTCCCTAAGGCGGACACTAAATCTAGTCTCGAGAATGTCCGCTTTAGAGAGAGCTCACTGTATAATGCAAGTCCCTGGGAGAACTAGCGTTGTTCTGCGTCAGCACAGCGGTAAAACGTAGAATGTGTCAAGACTAGGCATCATAGAAAGTAAAGAGAGATAAAGAGAGATGTACTCTTACCTGTGAGACAGAATGGCGTGAGAGAGACAAGCCGGAACGAAAGCGGCACTGAACAAATAAACAAATAAAAAGACGAATTAATATATAGAATAATGGTGTAAATCAACCATCAGTGTCAAGAGATTCGTGAATTATATAGATCACTTTTCGCGTGACAGATAGAGCGGTTTTCAGATGTTTGTCAAAAGTGCGTGATTTACTTAGGTTTTGCGATTGGTATGCCTTTGAATTAGTCTAATATAGGTAAATTTTGCTTTGTCTTCATGGTCTGGGATAGAGTATGGCCTTGAAAAGGACGAATGACATAAAGGCTACAAAGTTTGGTGAACAAGCCTGAAAAAGGGGACGAAAATCGACGTTTTGGTCTGAAGTGGCGTCAGAGTTTTGAGAACCGTGCGGCAAGTCTCCGGGTCATGGCTTACTGTACGTGTGAGTTCCTGAGAGAGTGCGTGATGTTTCTGCTCAACGTCAGGATGCTCTTAAGCTCTTCCTCTGTCGGCTCTTTCAGCGCCTGGCCCCACGCAAGCTGAACCTCATCGTACAACCACTGGAACACAAAGAGTGGAGCTGACGAAAAGAAAAATGGAAACTTATTCATCTTCGGAACGCGTCTGAAATCCTAGAACCAAAGCGACTAAGAACGTATTGCAGGAACTCGACCCTGGCTACCAGTAGCACAGGTAAGCTGACCTGGTTGAATTAGTAACATGGCGGAAAAATGAAGCAAAAGAAAGCCCCTCGCTAAGTTCATTCATTCTCTCCGTGTTGCGATTGGAAGGGCTACACTTATATTGGAATTCCCGCCACGTTTGTAAAACAAAGACTCAAGCTTGTAACGCCATTTTAGCAACGTCACACTCATGTGCAGACGTGTGTCAGGTCCGTGTGATCACGGTACAATTTCTCCTTTCAATCCCTAAATACTGGGTGCAGTATACAGTAAGGAGAATATGGCATCTCATACTTCAGACAAAAACTGCTTCGACTGTCAATTCTCATGACGTCACTCATATATTTTCTTCACGAGTGACATGTGGAGTTTGGAGAATTTGAATGGCTTACTTTTGAGGTGGGGGTAGACATTGTGACCAAAGTAGCAGTTCCATGGCGTTGTGGGGTTTGCTTTGGCGCATTCCCGTGGGACTACTCCCTTCCAGTATCTGTTGTGAGGGCATTGAAATGTAAGAATCCTACAATGTTAACATCGATAAAAAGGACTGGAACCTAATTTTTTTCCCTATTTTACACTAGGTCCCAGTCCCTTTCTGGCTTATATATACTAAGGGCCAGTCTTTTCAGTCTTTTTTTTTCTCGTTTTTACGAGGTCATTATAAATTCACTTTTATGAAATCGACAAAGGGCCCTTTTATAAGAAATTATACGTTAACACGTGCAGCTAAGTATCAGAGCCCTGGGAATTGATTTCATCCTTACTTCATTCCTTCCATGATTGTCTTGGTTGGTCCGCAGTTCTGTGAGCCAGCGGGACAGCCACTCAGCGGACTTCCATTGAGATACCACCCGGAGTCGGCGAGGCCTCGAACTTTCACCGTCGAGTTTATCTTCCTCAGATGATCAGCGATTCTGTCTAAGTTGAGAATCACTCCAATTCCTCCGGCGCTGCAAAAAGACAAGATCAAGAAGATTGTTCTCGGAAAGGCACACATCTGAATAAGACACTTTCGCAATCATGCGCAGTGGCAAACAGTACTGCAAAGGGAATCGAAACTCTCACGATCGATTGCGGTATATCGGTGTTGCTCGCATGTACTTTTTAGAGACATCCATGATCGAAATTATGCTTGCTATGACGTTTCTTTGAACCAAACAGCCCACAAGGCCAAACACGAAAGAGATAAGGTGCGAGGTTAAAGGTCAAGGAATGAAGTGAAAGAGTAAAGGTCAAATAACTCACCTACTCCCAGCCAGTAACAGATGATTGGCGTTATAGAGGCCTTGTGGAAGTAATTTCTCGATAACTTTGTCCAGAATACGTACACCCTGAAATGAAATTGCCTCTGCAAAAGAAGACAAGAAATAATGTTATCATGGCCGTTATGCAAGAGGAAAGCTTAGCCTCTGATGAAAGTTTAGATTTTATTTTACATTTTAAAAAAATCTTATGAGTTATAAAGTGAGAATTTACTATAAAAATACCGTGTTCATTCACGCATCTCGCTGCGCCGGCCTTTTTAATCAAGATATCAGCCTTAAACTCGAGGTGGAACCGTTCAGAAATAAAATCGATCTGTCGATGAGTGAACTCTACAACTGAAGTTGAAGATTCTTCTTAAGTTATCGCTTTCACTTTTAAGAGTGGCGGTAAACTTCAATGTTCTCCTTTTCTCAGTTTCTGAGCAGGAATATATCATACAGTATGAAAGGGTTAAACACTTTGAGTGGGCAAAGCTTCTAAAAATAGCATTCAGATAGCGAATTTCGTTTGCGTAATATACGCCGGGATTGAGACTCTTTAAATCACAAATTGCTGCCATTTCTGGGACCGGAACTAAATTCCAAAAATCTGACCGGTTTCCGGGTCCGCTTCCGCTGAATCTGCACAGTTCCCCCATTTGTCTTGGCTGTAGTGGTGCGTGGTCCCGCACCACTGCTGACCGAAGTTGTTTTTGGTCGTACAAGAATTGTACTTCACTCCAAGATATTCGAACGGGAAGACACAACATTCGCCGCTCCATGTCTTCACTTTGCAACCCGCGGCATTTGACAAGCCTAACAAGAAAACAAACAAAAAATAGCTAGACCAGGGGCGCGGATCCAGACCGCTTTCCACTGGCTTACGAAAACCGGTCAATTTTTTGCAGAAATGGCAGGAAGTGGCGTTTTAGAGAGCCAAGAGTTTCCGGACTCCCTAGAAGCTCGAGATTTTGGCGTTTGTATATTTGGAAAGCGGTCAGAGTTTCTTGTGGATCCGCCCTTGTATACAGTCTCCTCCGCAGAAGCGCCCTGAGAACGTTTGGCGGGAGCCAGGTAACGGGGCGCAGCAGGCGCCTTTCCCGTCGTTCCCGGCGCCTTCTGCCCAACGCGCGCGCAATCAACTATCAAAAGAAATCTCTGCGGAGGAGAGAGGTTTATCAACAAGAAGCGACGGGAATTATATTGTCCAGAACTGACGTACCTCCGGTTTCGTATTTAGACGCGTTTCCACTCCAAACGTCGCTCGAACAATATGGCACATATCTGGAAAGATTAAAGTATTTCTCAAATGATAGATGATCAGCGCAACGGAAATACAAGACCGATCTCCCTTGTAAAACTAGCAAGGACTCAACTGAATATGGGCCTTAAGTATTGGTCACTCTGCGATGACAGTTTCTCAATTTTGTCATATACTAACGTCATAACCTGCTTTGATCAGCTATGTGACGTCAGACACTGTCTCGTCCCATGTTTTGATTTGTACTCACACATGATTTGCGTTCCACCAGTGAGGGTTTTCTTCTGGGTCAGGGGAAAGTATTCCACTTCCTTCACAGCAAATGCAAGAAAATAAAGACAATATACTCTTAATCATCATTTAGACTATCGATAAATGGAGGCGGACAGAAGTCCAACACAGTATGACGAGAGTGCAACATTGTAAAACATCAGCATCTGGAATTCAGCTCAATTTCAACCTAAATCGACCTCATATAGGTCTGGTTTTAATAATTGTTTAAGGCCTGGCAAAACGAGGCGGCAATATTGTCAACGGGCGTAGGTTTCCCGCCAAATGCTGCCTCGTTTGCCACACGTGAAGCATTTGTTGCGGACACAAATTTGTTGCCGCCACAATGTGTTGTCGTTTTGCCAACTGGAGCCATTATGGGTTCCTTTACACCGTATTTCCCCGCCCGGGGTCAAAGTAAAGACATGGAACTAAGATTTAGACGGAAGGTTTTGCGTGAACAAGTGCTTTGCAAGCACATGGACATAACAATCACGGACTATGAGTTACAAGTGAAATTTTACACAAACATAAGTTGTAATACAACAGGAGTAGCGTTAGTCTTATTTATAGCGTACTTGTCTTTTTAATATTTTTTTAGCGCTTATTTCAAATTTCGCATTCAACAGGGACGCTTAATCGAGAGAGAGCGCTTATTTGAGGAAATACGGTAGCTCCTAAAAATAGGTTTTAACCACGCAATCTAACACACGTACCAGCACACTCGCTTCGTGGTGGTCTACAGACTTGAAGTCCAAGATACTAATATTGTGCAGTGTGATGTAAATATCAACTAAACTGATAGACTAGCCATGAAGATGTTCTGTCGCAACTGTTGGTTACTCGGAGTGTTACGTCAAGCAGCCCTTGTTACACACGACCCCACCAATCTTGCATAAATAAAGGTTATTTATTGATTGGTTTGACTTTCAATAGCTTACATTTTGTTTTTCATAAAGTTTCTCTGATTTGTTTATACCTCTTCGTGTTGCTGGCCATCCGGACGACGTCATCAAGCCTCTCATGTTGTCCCATCGATGCTTGCAGGATTCAGGGCTGTAGCAGAACATGCCGCCTGACGTTGAAGATTAGAAAATCGGTCAAAACGCAAAAATTGCCGTTTCCTTTAGTTGGTTGGCTGAGAGCTGTTTTTATTCTTGCTGTTACTATATTGCTGTCGTTGTTCTTGTGTCGGTTACATTAGAGCGGTTTTCGGATGACTGTCGAAAGTAATTGTGTGATTGCTTAGGTTTTGCGTTTGCTTCGCTTTCGGACTGGTCCACACGAGTTTGTCAGCATGCTCAGCCAATCACTGGAACAAAACCAAAACCAAAACCAAGCACTTCTCACGCAAGCAATGGCGTGTACTCGCACTGCTGATTGGAAAGTAAAACCAAACGCAAGACCAAACGCAAATTACTTTGGCTTCCAATTGGCTGAACTGTTTTCTCTCAGTCTCTGTGATTGGCCTGTGTGATTACTTTGGTTTTGGTCTTCGACAGTCATTCGAAAACAGCTCTAACTAATTCTGTTACTGTAATTTTGATGCCTATTACTTCTGTCTCAAAGAGAGGCGTGGTGCAAAAACTTTCTTATGAAAATGTGTTTCATTCGTGCTCCAGTTTTTCACGCAAATCAAGCTTATTTTTATAAGAAAAAAAGGGTTTTTACTTGTTGATAACGAGCTTACTATACGAGGTGTATAAATACAACACGACGTACATGGTCGACAGACTGGTCGGCGACACAATCAAAAATCAAGTAGAGGTTAAAACTGAAAAAAGCATCTACAAAAGGTTTACTTGTAATCACAGTGAAGCCGTAATATCTACCGTAATACAATAATGGAAACAATACCTTCTAAATATACGATCCAGCGTTTGCTCCCTGGGGTTTTCTTCAAATAATAACTGAAAAGAAAAGCGTGAAATAATGTTTGAATTACATGAGCATCTTAAATCAAAAACAAACTTTGCTTAACTTTTCCTTGTAACCTTTTCCTTGCCAAAAGCACTCGTAGCTAAGAACTTTCAACTTTAAACTGTTACTTGAAACCTATAAAAGCTGTGACCGCTCAAATGAAAGCTTTGACTCAGTAAGTACATTCTACTGAATAGCAGCCGGGGGGGGGGGGGGGGGGGGGTGGCACTCATTATAATTTTGAGTGGGGATGTGCCGCCCGGTCCTGAAAACCCTTACCCTATTTCAGACCAAAATACCTGATTTTCTATACCCTATTTCAGACCTGATTCCAAAATGTATACCCTATTTCAGACCTTTGTTTAGAGATTTTTTTGTTCTTTTGCAACGATTTCCGCCCTGTGTTTTCTTCCATTTGATATCGATACCCTATTTCAGACCGAAAAGGCAAAATCGATACCCTATTTCAGACTAAAAATGCTTGAAAACGATACCCTTTGGGGCGGCACATACCTATATGGCTTATATATGGGAGTACCCCCCCCCCTCCCCCCCCCCCCCCCCCCCAGGGAATAGCAGTGTTCACTTCCAACTCCTGAACTGTCAAATGAAACCTTATAAGAACTTAGCAATAGCTGTGTTGATGAAAAGAACGAATGGCTTTTGACCAAGAAAGTGCAGCATCAAAGCTAAAATGTAGTACAACTCAATAATATAACACTCAACGTAAATTTTCGAAAGGCCACGGGAAAATATCACTTTACTAATGCGCGCACACAAACCGGGGCCGTGCCACACATACACACCTTTCTACACGTCAGATACCTCGCATTAGCATGTATCCGGCCGGGAATTTATCTACAAATACTTGATAAGGAATTCCTATTAGCACCTCGGCGACGACTTCACGGAACGGAACTGATGCTATGACGCAGGCATGCAATTTCGCTGTCGATAACGTCCTAGCAGATCCGAGCGATGCGACCATTCTTGTTCTTATTTCATTATTTTCAAATACGCTCTTCCCAACTTTACGTTTCCATTGTCAGTAAGGAGAACTCATATTTAGCTTGTTAGATCTACAGATATTCCGACCAATATGTAGGCTCTCCTGGCATACATACCCGCACACGCAAACCTGACTCAACCATTCAAATCAATCACGCCACTCTCAACTCCTAAACTCAGTGCATAGTATTCTACAACAAGGTGTTATCAGAGGCCGCATTCTCCCTACACTGCACGGGATGTAAATGGGAGAGTTGGAAAGGAGAATTTAGCTCTACATTAAATCACTTACCCGGCACGCGCTCCGTAATTGCAGGTGACGTTTCTGTCATCGATGTAATGTAGACGCATGTCGAAAAGATCGCTCCCCTTGCCGTTGCAATTCTGCAGATGTGTCGCCAAGTATTTGAGTTGGACTTTAAGATCCGATACGGAATCTTCGGTGAAGCTCGTTACGAGACAAGGAAGCGATCCAAGCATGCAGCAAAGGATGACAACGACACCAAGATTCGGCCAAAACTTTTTACCACCAGAAGAAAAGAAAAAAAAACGCATGTAATTGAACTCATTTGTCCTCAAATATATTGAGAAAAAGAGGTCAAACTTACACAGCTCTTAAAATGTTACAACAGAAGTGTGTGAGGAACTTGTCCAGTGGGCTATTCGACTCTACAAAACATACATTTTCAGTCTTACTCACCTGCATTTTGTATTCCAGCAATTTTTTTGCACGGGCCACCAACTCAAGACGACACCAACGTCAAGTACTTTGATGACAAGAAGTTTGAACTGCGATATTGAACAATTTGCGAAACTAAGATCAGTCGGAGATAAGCCACTATGAGCTTGATACGACTCTTCTCGGGATAGTAAACCTGTGCCGATCACAACTGGCACATGACCAGGGGATACCTTTATCGCATTCTATGATTGGCTTCTATGACACAGCGGCAAACATGAAAGCCGTCGTCTGATTGTTTACTGATGTTATGAATAAAGCAAATAAACCTCAGCAAGTCAATTAGCGTTATTGGATTACACCAGCCTTAACTTCATTGGAGCTTCGTAATACTTGCGTCTTTGATCGTGGGGTTAATATAAAATCATCTTTTCATGTTTGCTTACTCTAATTACTTAAAACAATAAGTAATTAACAATATTCAAGCTAGCGGACGCACTTGCTCGCAGAGTTGACTCGCATGGAGCCGTGAGCTTCGGGCACGTCCTTGTGTTGGCTTGACTGTCCGTTTGTAGACACAAATTTCCGCGAGGTGGAGCGCGGGCTAATGATCAAATTGTGATAATGATACCGTTCGGCGGCAACTCAAAGCTAACACGTAATTATGACCCGTGGGATCAAAAAGAAACCGCTATGTTAGGAGTAGCATGCATGTTATTGTGAACGCGAGTTTAACTCAATAAGAGATGACAAAAGGTCGAAGTTGTGTGGTAAAACTTCCGTCGGTTTTTTTGTTATACTTAGCGGTGTTTGTTCGGTCCGCTGAAACGCGCTGTCGAAACCCTCCACTCCATGCAGAGTGCCGCAGGGAACGGGTGGTCGACAAAAACTGATGTCACACGCAAGAAAAACAGATGCTGATGCTCAGATCGGTCTGAGCTTTGCTTCAAAAAGGCGTTCCTTCTCGAATACTTTAATAACCACTCTCCCCAAATGTTTCTACTCCCGCTCCCTCTCTCAAGTCTCCATCTTGCGTTTATAGCCGCAATACAGCATAAAGAAGGTCAAGTTTAAATAAACCCTTTCTTTTTTCTCGTTTTGTTAAGGTTTTTCGTGTACAAATTCCAGAGGTCGTACTCCGGAAATATCGCCATTTTCGCAAATTTCAGCGTTGTTTTTGTGTGTTAGCTGCTAAAATTTACTAAATGACAAACATATTTAGCGGTTCATCATTGAAGCTCGTGTTTTGTCTTTTATGGCCTGATACAAAAAGGATTTTTAAAAACGCCCACTTCCAAAAATATCTAACAGCAAATATAATTAACAAGCTCTTGACATTAAACGGGCGCTTATAAAATGGCAGTGAGGGTTGGCCGGATTCTTGAAAAAGGAAGTAAGGAGGAATCCAATCACAGTGACATTTAGAATGCGTTAGAGAAATAGAAAACTGAATTTCAAATAGCCGGTTTGTTAGGAGTTTTTAATAAACATGATCACTTGTTTCTAGCAGTGACTCAAATTCCCTTGTCAGAGAAACGGGTCTGAAATGCTGGGACACCAAACCAATTTAGGTGCGCAAAGCATCACGGTCAATAGACATTTTTCGACCGTTCGGTCACACTATTTTTGAGTCAGCGGTCATTGCACAGAACAAGACTGTGAATTGTGATGATTTTGTAGTTCAGTGTAACGTTCGTAAAACCTCAAGACTTGGCCAAGAAACTCAATACTAGGACTCAAGACTCAACTATAAGTTAGTTCAATGTAGTTGTGCACAAGAAAAACTGTGCTTGCACACGAGGTGGAAATAAAAGTTCATTTGACTGACACCCGACCCCTAAACGGTACCACATCACATTAAAATACAGCGTTTAATGCCGAGCATTCTAAGCGGTACCAAAACCCGTGATTTTGACCCCTAAGAGGTACGACGAGCATCCCCGTCCTTTTGTATATGGGAGTCCCCCCTAGCTGGCGGTTTCAGTGGATGCGGGTGAAACTCATCGTTTGATTGCAACGACGCCATTTTGCATTTCGAAGAGGGGAGACTGAGGGCGAGTGACAAAGTGACGGGGAGGCAGGGACCCCAACCTCGTTCCCAGAGAAAAAGCCCTGGGAACGAGGTTCCCTCCTGTCACTTTGTCACTCGCCATCAATCTCCAATCCTTCGAAATGCAAAAAGGCGGCGTTGCGACCAAACGTGTGTTTCCCCTGCATATCCACTAAAACCGTCAGCTAGCAGGCTATGCCATTAGACCGAGCTACATAGTAATGGCGACGAACGCTGGCCAAAGGAAGTGACGTCAAGAACATACTGCGGTGTCCGCTAAATACTGCTAATCCAGCTAATGGAGAGGCGTGAGGGCTCTTGTAATTTCTCAGTGGGGTGATCGGAAATTCTTAGAACTTCAAAGGTTAAAGCCAAATTGTATTTTTATCTTACAAAAATAATCGGACTCCCGAGGGCTGAATCGGGACCACCGGGTTGTCGGCTCCGCGGGACACGTGCTATGCATAAAAAGCGGCAAGAAATCGCGTGTGTTACAAAAACACGAAACAGTGAAACAACAAATTAGGAGCCGATAGTAACTTTGTTTTTGTTTGTCGGCAAAAAAAAACGTGACCTGACATGTTTCAGACTGATAGGCAGAGACTCCACACGAGGGCGACAGAAAGGAGAATGACACACACAAGATGGTGACGGAAGCAGTAGATGGAAAAAAAGACACACACAAGATGGTGACGGAAAGGAGATACTAAAGGCAGTAGATGTAAAAAAGAGACAGACAAGATGGCGACGAAAGGAAAGAGACTCACAACATGGTGACGAAACGGAGAGAGAGAAACATAAGATGGTGACGGAAGGGAGATACTAAAGGCAGTGGGTGTAAAAGAGAGACAGACAAGATGACGATGGAAAGGAAAGACACAAGACGGTGACAGACAGGAGAGAGACACACACAAGATAGTGACAGAAAGGATATACCAAAGGCAGTGGATGTAAGAGATATACACAGGAAAAAACAACAGGGACAAAGGGAAAACACGCACAGACAGACAAACAGAAGGAGAGAGAGACTAAAGCATGGGAGACAAAAGAAAGATTGGGCTAGACAAAGAGAAGGAACAAAGAGCGACTGAGAGAAGCAAGACAAGACACATAGAATCGCGGAATTTACTGTACATCGCGGATAAGCCGACCTTTACCCCGTGTTTGTTTTCATTAGACTCAGCGTGGGAGGATCCCCTCAAAGCACAAAGGCTTTCTCGGCCACTTCCAAAATAGAGCAAGTTTTATCAAAATTCACAGCAAAAGTCGGGGGTTAATTTTTGGTTTTTCCTAAATCGTACCCAAATTATCATTTATTTCTGTAACATTTGCCCATAAACAACATCACGTGAGCCGTTCACTTCGTATTGTTATTTTTTAGTTACATCGTCAAAGGTGTTAACAAAACGTCGATTTCGATGGCAAAAAAGAAAGAGAGGGAAGGGGGCCGCTTATTCGAGGGGGGGAACTGAATTGGGGGACGCTTATTTCAATTTTGCGCTGAGGAGGGAGGGGTTATTCGAGGATTATGGTAAGCATTTTACTCCAAACTACAATAAAAGTGATGTAGTGAAATTTAACCATTCAATCAGTGGACTGAGTGCATAAATTCACACATTCTACGTTTCACCGATTCATAGTTTCAAGTTTACTTGGGCACACTGAGACAAAATTCACTGAAACAGACCAACACTACTTCTCACAAGGACAGTTGCTAAACAAGTCGACACAAGGTGGTAATTGTTCATAACAAATGATGACACATTCTTTGGCGGCCACCAAGGAGAAGCGAGCAGGAAACGGATACGCTGTGATCTGGGAAACTTTCGAGAGCTTCTTGAGTCAAATGCTTTTAGGGCATGCTAAGACTCTTTCATGTCAGGAAACGGAAACCATATTATCCTTGCATTGTTGCGGCTAATGGCATTCGAAAAACCTTCGAGAACTTTCTAGAGTGGCTGTATTCACACAGGTGCGCAGCGAAACGCATTCTTTTGAGACTTATTTCATAATAAAGAGGGCTGGAATGGCCACATTCACTTATACTGTGGCCAGTTTTAGTTCAGAATGGTTTGAATAACTTATTGCTGACACTATGTTACTCAACCCAAGTAACGCCCAATTCTTACAAATACAACCTGTAGGTGTGACCACACAAATGGTAGTTCTCATTCTTATAGCAGAGTTAGCAACTCCTGAACTGTCAAAATAAAAACCTAAAGGTGTGACCACTCCAGTAAATAAAGCTCTCCATGTGAGTACACCAGAGACTTGGCAGTAAAAGGGTTTAAACAAATCAGCAAGAAACCGACCCAGCTATTCCCACTCCGAAGAGGCCCAAAATGGTACTTCAATTGAAAAACCGTATTTTGCTGCCATAACCGATTATACATTTCAGATTGTTTTATCAAGTAACCAATGAGCACTACGTGTCAAGGACAAGGCTGGTCGGGATCTAGTTTTACTATAACTCAGCCATCTTGACATTATTTTGGCCAATCTGTGTATTACTTTTAAAAGGGGTCCCCCATAACTTCCAAGCGCTCATCCAGTAGTCAGGAATAATATCGCATTATACCCGCACTTGGAAGACGAACTGCGTGTTTAAAAGAATTAAGTGGCAAATAGTAAAACACACTGAGCCGATTTCCACTAGACGCCTGTAGTACCCAACATTGTTCAACATAATACACCCACATGAAAATATCAACGGTCGAGTGGACACTGTTCAGAAACGGTGGATGCGCGATTAAATAAGAAGACTACAGGCAGCACTACAGGCGAGGGAAAGCGAACAACAAGGAGCCAGACGGCGAACAACAAGAAAAGAGGAAGACGGCAACGGCGAAGAAGATGAAGAAAAACAACAGAGGAGAAGACTACGAAGAGGAAGCCGTGAGTACAAGAAGGCAAACAAAGAACGAGAAGACAAGAGAAGAACAAGAACAACCGTTGGAATAACAAGAACACGGAACAAGAAGGACAAGAACAAGAAGACATATTAGGAGGAGAAGACCGCCAAGACGAAGACATAATCAGCGAAGAAGTTCTTTCGTAAACAAAGTAATGCCAGCAGGGACCGATCTATTTAGTCCCTTTCATTCTTGGGGCGTGAAAAGTCGACGTTTTCAAACATTTTGTGGCTAATCTCGGATTGATACCAGCAAACGGCTGAATTTCAGAACGGGGCCTTAGAGTGAGGTTAACTTTTTTGTGAACATAATAGCTAAATTGTATCAAAAATGGATCGGAGAACGGCCATGTACTGTTGCGGAGTACTATAAAGACCTCGTTATTTCCCTGACCACCAACTTGACCCGCGCGCGGCCCAAAGAGCGGGAAGAAGAAAAGAAATAAAGAAAGAATAAAACAAGAAAAAGAACAAGAAAATCAGGCACTATAAATTGTGTGCAAACAGAACCAACCTTTAAATCACAAGACCAACGACAGCGTCAAAGCTTTCTCGGACTATCTCAAGAGACTGTCAAGAAGATGTTATCTTCCCCGGGACTGCGGCTTTACTGAGGAAATCAAGCAGGATCAACGGGTTTTAAATCACATCACCTCACTCTTGGCAAACTCACTCAGCAGCCAATTTGCAGGCGAATTTTATGTCTGAAGTGGGATCAATGAATGCGACAAGCATTTCCTCATAAACAACATCTTAGACAATTTGAGGTTTCATAAAAGGTCGGGCACCCTTTAATCCTAAGATAAACAAAAGTTATCGAGAATTTGCGCTAGTGTGTGCTAATTTCCGTGACAGGAAAACTATACGGTCCTGGCCTCAGTTGTTCAAAGCTGATTATATACTAACCGGCTGGTTGTAACAGATCTGTGTCAGTTTTAAGCCCCGGTGGAGGGGGACGAGCATCCCCGTCCTTTTTTATGTGGGAGTCCTACCGCTTAGGGGTCAAAATTACGGTTTTGGTACCGCTTAGTGTGCTCAACATCAAACGCTGACATTTTTATGTGACGTGGTACCGTTTTTGTTTGAAAACAGCAAGGGATAAAGTGCTTCATGATATCATCTTTATAGCAATTAAAGGCATCGAAACTTTAAATTCTTGGAAATTAAAATCCATATCTTCAAGCCGCCGTGTCATATACTCTATTTATTATATTAGACACGAGTGTTTTACGAGAAATTGCACAAACAACCGTGCAAAAGCGGGAAATGATGCCAACGATATCCTCACTAGTGAGGATATGGAAAATACGCCACCCGGGTCCCGGATGTAGTTTCGTATGGATTTTACGCACGGTATATTTTCCAGTAAAACACTCGTGTCTATATAATAAATGTATCTATAAGTCGAAGCATAGGGAGTGGTTGCCCATTCACCCAAGCCAGAGGCTCTTGTGCAAATGTCCGACCGGTGGAATACCTGTAGAAAGGAGACAGGTTCAGAAGGGGCCGTTGGAGTTGCCTCCCCGGATGAAAAATCTTCTTACTACTGCCGGCCGTGGGAATTGAACCCACGACCTTCTGGCTTGGAGCTTCATTACGGATTCAGGTCCACCACCCCCACACCGCTCGGCCACCAAGTCAGTAAAGTACAGTAGTAATTGTTGTTGTTGTTGTTGTTGTTGTAGCAGTAATAGAGTAAAACGTAGCGTTTAAAGTGAAGTAGGTGAAAGAGGATAAGGTTCTAATCTTCCATTATAAGTGTTTATACTGTTCGATCATGATTGGTATGTATCGAAGGGAAAGTTTGAGGAAGTCCTCGGAAACGTGACTTAAGCCAGATAGTGTTCTAGCACATTCGAACTCAACACAAGGCGATGGCACTTGAATTCGTCTAAGGAATGCCCTCCCACATGGTTAAGCTGTTAAGCGGATTATGTTTTAAATACGACAAAGCTCACTACCTAACTGGATCATACGTCGAGCAAGTATGACCACACTTGATTCTTGACAGACGCGACGCTCAGTGTATTTGCCGGGCACGGTTCATTCAGGAAGAAATTACTTTCTCCCGTACAAACAAAATCAGTTCAGGAATTAAGAATTCAGTACACCTGCAATAAACGTGTACGCGCGTTTTGCGTTTTGCTGACATAACTTAGGGCTTTTGTGACTGTTTTCAACGTCTCCGTGGCATCCATTTTAGCTCCACCCAGTCACATCAGATTTTATAAACCTCAGTGTTTTATGCAATTTGCAATGCAGTGTTTTTCCTCGGTGGTCGGTATAATGTCTGGTGGCACTTCAAACGGGTGTGTTAGGATCGACTGATTTGTTTCAATTTTCGCTTTAATTGCCGAAAGATATCTGACTCCGAGACAAGAAACTAAATTTAAAACATTGTCGGCTAAATTTAAGACCACAGTGTTACAGTGTTACAAATTAATTTGTTGAAATATTTTTCAGAAATGCTACCAGTGCTAACTCGAAGGGCTTTAATACTCCAATGCTTGCAATAAGTTGATCTAATACACACATACTCGGTTCATCCTTGCATTTTTCTCTCATTTCCGTTTTATTTATTTTTTTTTTTTCAAAGATTGCAACCGTTCAAATGAAAGTTGTTGATTAATACAATTAGATGACACTGTTTGTTTTGCAATTTAAAGCCTCAATATTCGCAATTCTAAAAATATGTCATCCTTCCAATATCAATTGAAAAACTATTTCTTTTCGCTTACTTGAGCCACTATTCACATTATGTCTTATTTTATTTAAATGCTAGAGTGTAACCAATGTGCCAATAATTAATATTTCCGTATACCATGACTGTTTTGCCATATTCATTTTGTAAAAGGGAGCCCAAAACTTTATAAGCCTGGGGGTTTCTTTTTGGGCTTCCCTGCCTAATTATTTGTGTATTACCGTTAGTGTGACAGTTGGCAAAAAAATAAACTGAAAACTGAAACTGAAACTGAAGTGCAACTTCTGTTAAGTTCTTTTACTCCCATAAGTGATTATCTTCCTTTCCAGTCTCTCACTTTTAATACCTTGTTCAGATGACAGCTTTCAAATGTATTATTCTGTTTATTTCATAAACTCTGGTATGATACAGAGATTTCTGCCACTAAGAAATGCAAAAACATTCAAGATCACTGCTTGGCTGATATTAACACACGTAAAAATATCGTATTTTTACGTGTGTTCAGATACAACATTTCTCAGTGGCAGAAATCTCTATATCACACCAGAGTTTATGTAATAAATAAATATATATATATATATTTACAGGAACCCTGAACCCATGTTAATGTCTTACTTGTGAAACTAGATGAAAGTCTCATCCTACAGGCTGGATATTGCCATTCCTTTTCTGTTATACTCATCCGTGTCAAGAGCCCTGAGCATGAATGATGCCACATCTGCTCGTGGAATAGAGTATTTGGTGCCAACATTACACTGGCCCTCCTCAATTGCATAATTCCCATTGGCTGGGTCTGAAATGCAAGATAAAGATAATGAGAACAAAATAATCTAAAGCTTCCTTAGTTGAAAGGGGCAGTGCCACGAGATGCGCATGTGCCCGTGTTTGGTCCAATCTTGAAAACGTTCACCCAATGTTTTCAAGTTTGAAATCCAAAATGGTTGTTCCCAAAGGTGGCAAATGATCAAGCAGCAGACCATCATTGTGGATGCCATCTTGGATTTCAATCTTGAAAACATTGGATGAATATTTTCAAGATTGGACCAAATGCGCATCTCATGACTGCCCCTTTAAGGTAGATAGATGAAGAAAACACCATTAAACAAAGTGTGTGCACCCTTGCAAAACCAGTCTGTTGATGATTAAAAGGGGTAATGCAATAGAAATGAAATCTTCCATGGAACAAGAGAAGAAATCAGAATTCAATTTATAATAACTTGACTAAGGGTTGACGTGTGAAAACTGGATGCCATTAAGAAATTTGAGCAGATGTTTTGAGCATTAGCCCTTTGCTGGAGCAAGTACTTGCTTGAAATTTTAGTGGCATCCAGTTTTCACCCATTGACCCCTGTTGATTCATCGCACATTTTTCTCCATGTAGACACAGTCTAAAGCTAGTTCTTCTAAGCACTAACTTTGCATATAATTCAATATTTATCCTACCATTTGTCAGTTGTGGTGGTCTCACAATAGTGAAGTTGATCTCTTGTGGATCAGTTGTATCCAGAAACTGTTCCATGACCGTGGCATCTATACACATTGGCCTAATTACTAATGGCTTAAAGATCCACTCTATTATCCAGGGGTTATTGGGGCCTGGCTGAACGCACCAAGATGTCATGCACACCAACCTTGTGACCTTATGTCTAAAGGGTAAAAGTGCATTATTATGGTACTGTGTGTATCTCAAAGAAATTTACTACTGTTGGAAATATTTCTTTACACCTTTTACTCTCAAAATCAAAATACAAAGTGATTATCAAACAAGGCTTCAAGGAGTGCAGTATGGCAGAGTATTGACACATTCTCATTCTCATAATGAAATGTTGTAATTTCACTGTCATCGAGAGACACTCAATTACACACAGTAATCACTTTCTTTGTTTAGATGAAAAGTATAACTTGGAAAGTCATCATCTATTTGAAACTTTATATTTCTACACATTCACTAAAATATCATCTGTATTTCCTAGCCAGCAAAACTTTACTTGCAAAATCTTATATTTACATAAGCTCCAAAATGCTGCTCTATTTGCACTCATTTTGACCTTTATTTGAACTTGAAACTGTGAAATACTGTTATAATATAATAAAACCATTCTTCTCTTGAACAAACTGGATGGAAAAGGATTGCCAATGGCTGAAGGAATCTTTCAGACCATGATAACGACAGATTGGAAGTTTTCAAAGCAATATTCCAAAGAAATATTGAAGAATTAGAAATTTCTGGTGCACATACTGGTAAACTGTAATAGTGTTTGGCTGCAATAATTAATATTATTCAAACCTGAATACACACCTCTTCATGGCCTCTGTTATTGCTTTAATGGATTCTGAGTAGAGTGTGGTGGAGCTGAAAAAAGTAGCATGGGCACCCAGGCATGACATCACAGCATCTTTCCCTTGGACTGCTGCAGCAAAACTCTCCACATCACAAGCATCGCCTTTTACAACCTCCAGCTTCTCATGTCTGCAGAAGGAATAGTGGGAAGGTCTTTCTTTCCTTCTTTCCTTCACTGGGAGGTACAGTATAAGTTCCTTGCCTTCGCCAGCATCAATTTACAGTAAAGCAAGCACAAACGGAAATTACACTTGCACTTGCTTGCCTCTATACTGGCATGAACAAGCCTTTATCCCATATGTCTCCCAGAGTGTACATGTATTAAAACAATGCACTGATCAAATCCAGCAACAAACATCTCCCTTTCCCCTTGTACAGAGCTGCCAACCCCCAAAAATTTTGAGGTGGCAGATTTTGGCTGTGGGTCTGGGGCCCGCTTGGTCAAACGGCATGGCCCTGAGTTTGGATTGACAAGTGAACCATAAAGTCCCAATTTACAGGACTTTTACGAGACTTTTTGTTGCATTGATCATAGAAAGCAGATTTAGATTCTTGCGGGAGCATTCAGATTCATGCAGGAGATTGACATGAGTTTGCAGGTGATGAAGCACAATGCAGTAGAGTTGGCAGGTCTGCTTGTACATCTGTAAAAATCTGGCCCTATACATCATGGCTCAGACCAGGTAAAAATGGTGCCCCGGTTTCTGGGTTACATAGGAACACCCAAGGCAAACCATTTATTGAGGACACAAACAAATCTGTAACAGTGACCACACTTAATGCCAGCAGAGCGGTTGGCTTGGTTTCCACAGTTTCAAAAAGGCTGCTAGCAAATGAGACCTCCAACATTACCACAGTGAATAATAGCTGCGGCAAGCACACAAGGGGGTCGACGTTCCACTTATTTTCCGAACCCCCCCTCCCCCTCCTTCCCCTCCCCCCTTCCCCTCCCCCCCTTCCCCTCCCCCCCCCCCCCCCCCCCCCGGCCAATTTTTTCGACTCATTTTTGAAGCTATTTGCAATATGCAAATAGCTTCTATGTCGGCGTTTGGGCGATAGTTGAATCGCCGTTCGGCCCATCTCATTAGGTCATTAAAATGCTCCCCCTCTGGGGGGCAAAAACTACTGAGTGGGGAGGAGCATGAAGTGTTATCCATATAAAAGCCGCCGTGGTACAGGTCCTGTGAGAAAGTTTGTCTTTTATTATCTACTTAACACAAAGAATGCACAGAGAGATTTCCAGTGAAGGGTTTCCGTGCTAATGTTATAACTTTGCGACAGAATGTCAGAAGCTAAATTACCTCTCCGGGGAGGGGTTTTCTAAATATAATTGGCTCTCTCGCACGTGGAAGTCATTATTTAATGGCGGCTGTGAGCGTTGCCGATTCTTTGCTTGCATGTGGAAATCTGCTCCCCCTTCAGGCCCCGGCTGACATATCCGTAGTATCTGGCAAACAGGCGACACAGATTCACATTTAGAGCGACATTTCTGGACACATTTGCGAATATACGCTCCGCTCACAAAAGAAGGAACACAGCTGTATGGTGTGACCATGGCATATGTTTTGGCAAAGGTAAAAGCTTATTCTGAGTTTTTTTTGCGTTCGCTGATATGTTTGTTGACACATGATTTCATGCCATAATTGCAAATGCAGATCGACTGTGGTATGTCTGAGTTGTTTGTTTATAAAATTGTCTCGAGCGGATTCTGTCACTAATGAAAAATCGACAGGAAATTTTACTGTGAATCCGTTTCACCACCGTTCGAATAGCACGAGAAACAGGTTTGTTCGGCTGGAGTGTGTTACGTTACGAAACTATTATAACGAGTCAAAAATCTGGTTTACCTCGCATGATATGTTTGTTGACACATGATTTCATGACCAGATCGACTGTGGTTTGTCTGAGTTGTTTGTTTACAAAAATTGTCTCTAGCGGGTTTTGTCGCTAATGAAAAATCGACTGAAAAGTCGACAGGAAATTTTACTGTGAATCTATTTCACCACCGTTCGAAGAGCACGAGAAACAGGTTTGTTTGGCTGGAGTGTGTTACGTTATACGAAACTACTAGAACGAGTCAAAGTCTGGCTTACCTCGCAGAAATTTACAGAACGACTTGAAATATTTTGGCAAGCTTTTATGTCGATCAGCTCAAAATAATCATATAATAAACTGTCATGTTTGTGCATTTGTGTTTGGTCATGCATAGTACGTAGCTGGCATAGTAGAACATAGTGTAAAACCCCGATCAAACGGTGATAATATTCGATGATAGTTCGTGCCCCGTTGTAACACGAACTACCTATCATAGACTATCATCAACTAGCAAATAGCTTCACGTACGCTTTGCGGACCTATGTTTTTATGACCGGTAGGAATTCGGTTTTTATAAATGAACCGTAGGAATCAATCGATATTTTAAAAATGCCCCGTAGGAATCAGTCGATTTTCTAAATTGACCCGTAGGAATCAATCGATATTTTTAAAATTCCCCAAATCAGTCTTTTCCTAAAACGTCCCAAGGGCCTGTACCAAACGCTCGAAAAACCACTATGTTTATGTGGTACGAAATATTATTGGGATTAGTTGTGTAGACGTGGGATTTTGCGGTATCCTGAAGAGAGTGGAATTGTTTGGTGACACAGTACATGGATATACAATACACTAGGATGCAGAAACTAAAGGTCTAGCTGGTCGGTTGGCACACACACCCACCATTTATATAATTGTTCCCAAAGATATAACGCACATTTTCTCGCCTAGATATACTTACTCCGTGGTGATTTTCTCAGGCGTTCTAGCGACAGCAGTCACGTAGTGTCCTTGTTCTAAAGCTTGCTTCACTAACTGCCTCCCAGTTGGCCCAGTCGCTCCAAAAACCACGAGTTTCAACTCCTTCGCCTTACCCGCCATTTTTGTTTCGCTCCACACCTTGTCTCCAGGGCCATCCGCGTGGGCTGGTTAGAGACTGTGTTCGGGTTCCCCGACTTTGTTCCGAGAATTACTCGGCTCAAAGGTTACTCGCCCGGCTTATACTCGGCTCTTTCCGTGTGATGTTTCGTTCTCCCTGGCCTTCGAAGGATGTCAAGGATTCGAGGAAGTGCGAACCAAAGAAGATTATAAGGTTTGTATAGTATTAGAGTGCAATTGGAAGCAGTAATTTTCCTCTATGTGCAGTAGTCTTTCTGAAGAAACTGTCAGAACTTATAAGTGAACCAAAGTACCGCGAACCAAAGCTATTTCTGTAAAGATCCACTTCTTTACAATCGTAGTTTGTGAATTATTACCATGGAAATAAGCCCTTGTGCATCATGCATGGTATGAGTGTTCAATTCTGTATGCCAGCACCACAACTCTGTGACATCCAGTGATTTGTAGTGAAAACCTGTCTAATATTTTTCCATCCGTACACATGGATATACCAAAAAAAGATTACCACCATGGCCACTGCACAGTCAACTGTGGTTCGCATCATGAAAGAATTTGCATCAAATACAGGGCTGTCGCTAGCTACGTCATCACCACGGCGATACCTGTGGACAGATGCCTTTGCAGTGTGTAACTACCTTGGCCTGTACATAGAAACAGGTGAGGATTCTTACAAAACTCTAGCTACACAACTAGTGGAGCAAGTTCACAACACCCTTGGTCGACACCGCAGTGACGACATGCGAAAGGGTTGGCTCAGTGGCCTGGAAGAGGATGAAGGAAAGCTACATCCAACCCTGGCTGGATTGCGGATTGGCAAGAAAAATCAAGAAAGGGGGCCTGGAGATCCTTATGATGACCGGCTTGAATGGGATCGGGACGGGCAGTACTTTCACTACATCACTAAATGGATGCATGCTCTGAGTTGTGTGAGCTCAGCCCTTAGTGACACCAAGTACAGCATGTGGGCAGCTGAACTGGCACGAGCAGGCCATAACAAGTTTGTGTACCAATCTGGAAGAGGACAGAAGCGAATGTACTGGAAAATGAGTATCGACTTAAGTCGACCTCAAGTGCCAAGCATGGGTCATCATGACCCTCTAGATGGCCTTATTACCTATCAACAGGTTCAAAGCCTGTTGACGCAGCGTGGGTTGTCAGGTGTTGACCTCAAGGCTGAGATTGCCGACATGTCTGGTGTGTGTAGGGGCAAGGATTGGGTGACAACTGACTCATTAGGTTTGGGTGGGCTGTTGTGTGATGCCTACAGGGTAATGAAAATGCTGTCAAAGAACAAGTTTGATGGTGGAATGAAGCTGTTGGAGAACTTGTTGGATGCATGTGACACAGGCTTGAAAACCTTCACCGAGAACAAGTCCACCAGGCAATTGAAGCAGCCAGCTAATCACCGCCTTGCATTCCGCGAACTTGGCTTATCCATTGGCCTTCAGGCTGTTGACCGCATGCAGTGCATATTGAGGGATCACACAGCACTGATAGTAGAAAATCCCAGGTTGTCTGTGCAGTTGGCTGCACTGGAACATTATTCTTATCTTGTGGATAAGATCCATACATTTTGGAGTGACCCTACAAATCAAGCAAGTCAGACATGGAAGGAACATTTGGATATAAACATGGTAATGTTGGCAACTACTCTTAAGCCAGATGGTTTCCTGGCTGTTTAAGAACAAGACATGGACCTCCAAAGATCCATGCAGTATTCTAGGACATAACTGAACACTATTTGAATGGAATGACCAAATTCTTACCCTGAATTAGGTTTACATTTTGTTGTAATCTCTCTGATAGCAAGTTTTCCTTCCCATTATGTCTGGACTAGAAATGGACTTGTTTGCTTCTTTTTGGCTATGGTTGATAGTCGTTGGCCTGGAATGTTTTTTGGAATAATCCAGGAAAAGTGAGTTTCAATCCACCTTAGACTGCAAACAATAACTTGACCTCAGGCTCTGAAAGCTGGAGAGGAAAATAGAGATTAAAGGGGCAATGTCAAGGCTGAGAGACTGGAACCAAATTGGAATAAACTTGAAAAAAGTCCGCTGTGGATAGATTTCAAGTTTTGCAATGCAGTGACCAAATCTTCTTCAATCACATACGACAGGCTAGAATCAGAAGGAAATAAACAAAAGAACAGCTGGTCACAGCAAATTTCAATTACATTATTTACGTTTCAAAACCGCAAGCGTGACACATGCAAAGCCGCTTTCAATTGGTTGAGAAATTTGAAATTTTGTTTTTGCGACTCAAATTTGCATAACCGACATTCTCTTAGGCTTTGACTTTGCACATGCACATAGCCTTGACAGTGTAAACTTGGGATAACGACCCTTTTGTTACCTACTTGCCCTACTCAGCAAAGTTTTATACAGGGAGGCTAAACCTCGTTCCCAGGCTCTTTCATCGGGCCGGGAGATGAAAGAGCCTGGGAACGAGGTTGGGGGAGGCTCTGCCCCAAGGTCCAAACCCTTACCCTTTCATACAGTATACCATATTTTGGAAGAAAAAATACCCCTTACACACTAAAAATGCACACCCCTTTCATATACGTTTTAATGGTTCTATTGCATTTTTGGGGAGTAAAACACATGCCCTGCATGTCAGTTATTACTTAGCGAGGTTACCATCGTCTTGAAAACGACCAAAATTGCCAAAGACAATAAGACCAGCTGCAAATGACAACTATGGCGCACTTTGAGTGTGTGTGTGTGTGTGTGTGTGTGTGTGTGTGTGTGTGTGTGTGTGTGTGTGTGTGTGTGTGTGTGTGTGTGAAACCCCAGTGGGTTACTCATTAAAGTTTTATACTTTAAAGTTTTATATTTTTCTTTACACATTCCTCCAATATCACAAACTCTTTTGAGAAGTTTGAAAGGCTATTGAGGTCTTCCAAAGAGCATTCCCCAAATGCGAATGCTTTCTTGAACTGGACTCGTGAAAAAAAGAAGGCGTGACACACTAGGGGGTGCGGGTGCATGCTCCCCCGGAAAAAAATTACGGTTTGGCTAGTAGTATATAACGGCCGAAAAAAGTACTTGACAACTAAAGTTGCGTAGTCAACAAAACTATCCAGATTATATTACGTAAGGGTTTAAGGAGTTTTAACTAAACTCCGCCTTCAGAAAGAAAGCGCAACTTGTCGTAAACAACTAAATTAAAAGATTAAGATTGAGCGTACTTTGTTTGAACGATGAGACCATTGAACAATAGATAATTACATAGTGTAAAATCGTAAGGCTTGTGGGATGTGGCTTAATTTACATAATTAGAATACTGCACAATGTGCTGGTAAGCTGAAGCCACAGAATAGGGCACAAAGGCCACGGTGGTAGCGGGCATTACCCTTTGATCTACCAAAAAAAAAATTGTGAGCCCAAGTAATAGCAGCCATGGACAGCTGTTTCGGCCTTATTAGGCCTCGTCAGCATGGTATAGCTATACTTGGGCTCGGGTTCCCACATTGAGGTAACAAGCTGTAAAATCGTAAGGCTGGTGGGATGTGGCTTAAATTACATAACCGGATAATTGATAACAAGAACTGTACACTACAATAAAAGGCCAGTACACTAGTCCAGGCTGTATTGGTCGGTTAGGTTTAAAACTCAGCTAGTCAGGCCAGGCAAGGTTTGGCCGACCGGCTTTGCAAACATGATCGTAATGCTGAAGCATTGTTCCAACCCGACCAACTTCTTGGCCAAACTGCTGATACTGAAATATCCGTAAGTGCCGTACAAAAATGTACTGACTTGCCAGCAAGAGTGACACCTGAACCTAAACTTAGACTTGTGTGGCGGACACAATCCGGATTGAGACCAACCTAGACATTTCCAGCCTGAACTTCACTCAGTGGAAAATGAATTAACTTACGAAAAATGTTATTTTTGCACGCTAAAAGAATCAATTTGTAAAGTATAATATTAAACCACGTCCTTAAAATCATGAAGATCAATCAAGTTAAATCGTAAATATTTATCAAAAGTAATATTTAATCAAAATCTCTTCCGTAACACATACTTGTGTTATTTTTGGATTACTGGAAGACGATAGAAGACAATGTTTATGCATTGGGCTGAAATGAAGATTATTATTTTTAATGAGAATACAGTTTGTTTGTTGTAACTGTGTTTTAACATTTATTTCACATTTCGCTACATTCGTCAATACTCCTCACTCCACGTTTCCACCAGACCTTTACACACCGCGATCCTCGACTTTGCTGTTGTTTTATAATCTGCTTTCAGCGCTTGAAAACGTGATAAATTCCATGCATGCTTGTGTTGTTTGTCAGATAGCTGAAAGACGATAGAAGACAATGTTTGTGAGATTACAATTTGTTTGTTTTAACTGCGTTTTAACATTTATTTTAAATTTCACTACAATTTCGCGATACTCCGCACTCCGTACCCCGCGTTTTCCACCAAACCCTGTCAGAACGTGTTCTATTTCATTATCTAATCGAATTAGGAGGTTAGCTGTCATGTTTGACAATTCAAAAGAACTGCCGCCTCTTCAAAGTCATGACTAATTCTGTGGTTTCCTTAATCACGCCTTAAGGTGCGAAATCATTATTTAGCTGTCTTGTGTGGCCATAGCCAGTTACCATTGTATCACGATTTTTCGTGATCATATCGTGGGAAGTCTTGAAAAATCGTTTAGTATGTATATCGTTTGTAAATCGTATCATGTGGTATATGCTATACACTGGATTGAGTAAATCACAAAAAAATATCGTTTATAGTACATTGCGAGTAAATCACGAAATTCGGACATGGCTTTATTTCCATTAAAAGCAACTACAAAGACTCATTACAATTTCTTATTTGTTTTAAGTTTTGCTTGTTGTTCTTTTTTTAACAATTTCGAGTTTTCCGACTGCACTTTATCAAACTAACAGTTTCGACAATTATTGTATGGAAGAAAAAAGACTAGCAGCTACACAAGCGCGACTACCTCAAAAGCGTTTCTACTCAGTCTTGGTGGATTCTATCTAAAGCCGGTCAGGCAGGACTTATTGACATCCAATGCAGGGAAGTTCTTGTAGACAGACACCTCAATGTAGTTGACATTATAGCGCTCGTTCTTTTCGTAGCGGTACATCTCCAAATTCAGCTCTTGTGTGAGATTGAGAGCGCGGCTACACTGCGTTACGATCTTATGGCCGTCATCAATAGCGCAATACGCGCTACCCCAATAGGCACTGGGCAGCAAGTTGATCTCAAACTGGTCTGGGTTGTTGCGGCTTCTGGTACTGACGTTGGTGCTCAACTCTGTGTTTGGATCCTCGAGTATCCTTTCTTCCAAATTAGCTTCGATCGCTTTGTAAGGTCCGCTTTTAGCGAAGTCAGAGTTCGGGTCCAGAAGCTGGATTCCTATGCCAAGTTCTCCGTCTGTGATCATGAACGACATGGGATCGCGCGGTTGTTGGGGCTCGGGCAGGACAACTCCAACTTTCATCTTCACTGTGATGTCTTCTCTTTTCGCGAGGATTTTGGGACCATTAAGTCCCATCTTGAAGATATCCTCATACTTTGCCGTGTCTGGTTCAATCGTGAGCAGAAGTTCGTCGCCCCCTTCCTTTGCCCTCCATGTTGCCTTTGACTCTTTTCGGATCTAGTCGGGCACCATGAACCTGTGGTATAGTAATTTTGGTGAGTGTGCGGGCGCTTATTTTCAGACTATATTATTTCTGCAACTGAACTGAGCTAAACTGCGTCGCTGATACATGTGCTGTGTCTAACGCCAGACGGTGTTGTTCGGTTTTTATATACACTTTTTATAGCAAACCAAGTTCACGTTGCTTAGTTACTAATTAGGTAATAATCATGCGGGAATTAGCTACTTTTTTAAAGCTAGGGTGACCTGTAACCGTGTTTAGTAAATAAAGTTCATTATTAGATGCGTGGACTTCACGCATGCGCTGTTAGTTCATTCCGCAAGTGATTATTGCTCTTCGAGAGTCAACATGGAAAAGTTTTGCATGCAGAAGGACAAGGCACATGTATATCTTCGCTCCTCGGTTGCTCTAGTCTAGCTAAGCGAGACAATAGCTACAGCTTGTCAGATCGGTATGTTGATTTCTGGCACAGATGCACGAAATCCTTCGAGCACTTTTGTAGTCTCAATCGTTTGCTAGCCTTTAGTAGTCTGATTCTTCGTTAGTCTTTTGTTGTCTAGAACTGTCTTGCCAATCTTACTAGAATCATACTGTGTGTTACGTGCGGATCACTAGCTCAGAGCATATATAAACCGGTGATCTAGTCTAATAAACGCATTCAGTTAAAGACTCAGTTGAAGTGCTTGTGTCGCTTCGCGTCCGCCCGGCTCCCGAACTTCTGCGCTCCTCGCTTCGAGACCACTTGGTTTCTCCTTCGTTATCTACATCCACTCGGTTTGTTACACGAGGGAAGTCTTAACAAATCGTTTACTATGTATATGGTTTGTAACACTAGGTTGAGTAAATTAAAAAATATATATCATTTATAGTACATTACGAGTAAATCACGAAATTCGGACACGGCTTTATTTCTATTCAAAACAACTACAAAGACGCTTACAATTTCTTGTTTTAAGTTTTGTTCGTTTTTTTTTTAACAATTTCGAGTTTTCCGACTGCACTTTATCAAACTAACAATTACGACATTTCTGGTATGGACGATAAAAGACTAGCACGACTACCTCAAAAACGTTTTTACTCAATCTTGGTGGATTCTATCCAAAGCCGGTCACTGAGGGGCTACACGCACCAATTCAGGCCTTATTGACGTCCACTGCAGGGGAGTTCTTGTAGACAGACACCTCAATGTAGTTGACATTATAGCGCTCGTTCTTTTCGTAGCGGTACATCTCCAAATTCAGCCCATGTGTCAGATCGAGAGCGCGGCTGTACTGCGTTACGATCTTATGGCCGTCATCAATAGCGCAATACGCGCTACCCCAATAGGCACTGGGCAGCAAGTTGATCTCAAACTGGTCTGGGTTGTTGCGACTGTTGGTGCTGACGTTGGTGCTCAACTCTGTGTTTGGATCCTCGAGTATCCTTCCTTGCACATCACCTTCGATCGCTTTGTAAGGTCCGGTCGTACCGTAGTCAGAGTTCGGGTCCAGAAGCTGGATTCCTATGCCACGTTCTCCGTCTGTGATCATGAACGACATGGGATCGCGCGGTTGTTGGGGCTCGGGCAGGACAACTCCAACTTTCATCTTCACCGTGATGTCTTCTCTTTTCTCGAGGATATTGGGACCAATAAGTCCCATTTTGAAGATGTTCTCATAGTTTGTCGTGTCTGGTTCGATCGTGAGAACAAGTTCGTCGCCCACTTTGTTTGCCCTCCATGTCGCCTTTGACTCTTTTCGGATCCATTCGGGCACCATGAACCTGTAGTATAGTAACTGCGGGCTACTAGTGGCTGACATGGTTAACACTCTTTCTTCAACTGAACTGCGTTGCTGATACCTGGGCTGTGTCTGACGCGAGTGTTGTTCGGTTCTTATATACACTTTTTCTTACTTTTTACGTACGTGCTTGTCCGTTTCCTGTTTACTTTGGCTAAGTAAACAGGAAACACATAGTTGGCATCTACTATTTCTGTTAATAGCAACATGCAAAGTTCCGTGGGAAAGATTTTAGTGTGCACCACTCGGCATGATTAATACTCTTTCTGCAAATGAACTGGACTGAACTCGTTCTGTATCTAACGCCATCGCGTTGTTCGGTTTCTACACCAGCTACACATGTAATTTCCTGTTATAGTTTCCATAGTACACATGCTATTTCCTGTTTCCGGCATTAGTGGATCTGCACTGTAATTGGCCGGGATCCGACAGATTGTTTATTTTCCTAGCTCCTAAGACCGTGATTGGAAAACACTTTTTATCTTTGTACGTGTTTGCCGTTTCCTGTTTACTTGGCCCAAGTAAACGGGAAACACATAGGTTTGCATCTACTAATTCTGTTAAGGTAGTTGCACTGGCTAAATTTTAGTGTTTGAAAAGTTCTGACTTTTTGACATGTCACAGACTATTGTACCTAATATTCAAAAAGTGTATTTTATTTTTGTTGTCACACGCATGAACTCCGCAAAAAGCTTCCAAAGTTTTAAAATTTTGCCGAAATTTGAGCTCTTGATCAAGCAAGACGCTGGGTCGGTTGCCCCACAAGGTGTGAATCAACCTCAGCAGTGGCCAGTTGCAATTCAATAACATGAAGCGTAGCTGTGTAAAAAGCGCATTGAAAATCGTCTAACGTGTTCAAATCTTTTAGCTCCCTTGGAATATCACTTGTTACTTATTTTCCTTGACCTGTATATTACTTCTTAAAGCTTTAAAAGCAAAGTCCGACCGTAAGAGACCCGAGCGACTTCCGCTATGTATTTATTAACCTAAAATGTCTGATGAATTCATTCTATTCGGGGGTGACTGTATTATCCGTTCACTTCAGATTTGCCTTTTAAATGAATAGTTTACAAACCCAGTAAGAAATAAACTGCTCGAAATCTGTGCAATAGCCGCGGGACACAACTATCAAGTGTCGTGCGTACGTGTTGCCCATGACTTCGGCCAGAAATTTCGAAACAACGCATCGGCAGAACGCCTCCCATCGCTGTGGTATGTTTCCTACAATACATGACCGACCGTTTGACTTTGGAACAATCGCTTCAAATACGAGATGTGATTCCGTAATATTAGCTGTATCGACCCTTGTCTGGTGAGGCCTTACTTGGACGGGAGTTCGGCCTATATTTCGCTTCCATTTAGCCGGACAAAGAACTTTTTACTGAGAACAATTTCTGCGCCGCTTTCCAAGGGCTTTTCTAGACGTTTCAAACAATGTATCTCGGGGATTTAGCGGCTCTTTGATGTAATCAGCCTTCCGTTTTTATAACAGTGCAACAGCTGGATATTAGTGCGGGTTAACAATTTAACAATCGATATTCCTCACGTCTCACTGGATGGCGCCCTTGGCAACCAGCGAAACAAAGTGTGTTTGGGGTCGAATCGAGGCTCTTGTAGAGTCCTCAGTAATTTTGGCCAGCGGAATTTAAAGCAAGATGGCCGACATCTTTGAAGAACATGAAAACAGAGTGAAAACACAAAGATTTCTTCGCGATTTAGCGCGTTTTGTGCATTTGAGAGAACTCTTTTGCACTCTTCTCTTTCGAAATGAGAGCAAAACTCTTGAAATTTGAACTAATTCATGAAAAGTACCACAATGATGAATGCTAGCTTGCAAACTCGTTTACGTTGAGTATTTCGTAGTTTGTTCTTGATCGCCCGGTCAAACATGGATAATTTGACCTGCATTGACAATATTTAAAATTTTTTAGTTTGCAAGCTAGCGATTTTTTGTAATGCTAGTATCTTCAGAATTCCGTTTTAATTTTTTTTAAATGACAAATACATCGCTAGAAAAACGCAAATACTGCTATATGGAACCGTAGGTGGTAAGGCAGATAACTCAATTAGGAAATAGTATCAGGTTACAAAATTTACTGATTTAGAATCATAAATGCTCACTATATCCATACAGCAAGTTTCAAAACGAAATTTCACTTTTATCATAAGGTATTCAAATTTACCAAAATTAGCGACATGCAAATTCCGTGGGAAAGGTTTTAGTGTGTACCACTCGGCATAGTTAATTCTCTTTCTGCAAATGAACTGAACTGAACTCGTCCTGTGTCTAACGCCATCCCGTTGTTCGGTTTTTATACCAGAGAACCACATAGTACCCATGTCATTTGCTGTTTCCGGCATTAGTGGATCTGCACTGTGACTGGCCAGGATCGGACAGATTGTTTATGCTAGCTCCAGGTCATGTAGGCTCCTAAGCCAGCTAATTACACACAAATTGCTCAATGTGAACGGGGTTTACTCCGTAACCAACGGCAACGGTACCATTGTGAAGGCGCTAAATCTAAGTAACTCCGAATCATCCAAATTTGAACATGCCATTTGTATCTAGACGTCCTGTATCCCCACTAATGTCTGCGCTATTTGTATCACTTTGTATGTGCTTGCCCAGGTCAATACGAAACATGTATCGTTGAATACGGTCACGAAAACAGAAACTTTTGAATACAATGTTTATCCGTGCACAGTATGATTTGCAGCATGAGTGTCTTTGATAGCTGCACAACCACGTTTTTGGCACGTCTTTGTGAAACGATTAACAGCAGAGATAGTGTACAATCAGTGGAACATGGTCCCAGATGATTAAGAATCTTCTCAGTTTTCAAAATAAGTAGTCGGTAAATTTCGTAGATGCGACTTTTTTTTGCAAAATCCGTCGAGCCACACTGATGCGTCCATGCATGGCCAGATTGAGCAAGCGGCCGCAAAGAGTGCGGTTCATAACCTTCATAGTTACTTGATGAAATCAGTCGAGAGCACATCGAAAATGTTGGGAATTTACCGGGAAAACAGAATATCACAGGTAAATCGACGTGTTTTGATTCGTTCGAATTTTCGGCGGTTTTTATCCATTTGTATTCTGATTTAGGTCACTGTTGTTGTAAGTTTTCTTTGCCCGGCACTATAACTGAACCAGAAATAGACTTAGCGTTCAATTCTTTTTGGTTTTGGTTGATATCTTTTCTGGAATTTTTCTAAGAATAATCCAGGATTCCGTTTCTATTATTTACAGTGCGGTGTACAGGCAAACAGGAACCTCACCTCAAGCTCCGAAAGGAGGGTGACTAAAGAGTAAAACTCCTCGCCCTCCCCTCCCATCCCAGTGACCCCATCATTTGTTTCCCAGGCTCTTTTCCTACCCGCCCTCATCACTTTGGGGTGGGAGATAAAGAGCCTGGGACTGAGGGTAACCCAGTCTGGATTATATGAAATTTGTTTGCTTTCCATAGTAGGTCGAAGGCTCGAAGCATCTTCAGCTTTATATACAATCTATAGTTTGAGACTGAGACACATTACGTTCTATCTCTATACCCTGAAGCAGCACCCCATGAATACCACACAAACTAGCATTCTATTGTCTGTGGTTATGGTTAGTCTCATGTATTTATGGTTGATCTATCTCAGTCATTCTTGATCCCGGGAAGGAGGGGGTGGGAATCCCACATAAAAATGACGGGGATGCTCCTCGGAAATTTCCTTTTTGACCCCTAAGATGTACTAAAACGGGCGCGGCTCGAGCTTATTTTGACCCCTAAACGGTACCAATACAAGAATGCCAAGAATTTAAAGTTTCGATGCCTTTAATATGATATCATCAAGTACTTTATCCCTTGCTGTTTTCAAACAAAAATGTTCATTCGACTGACGCCCGACCCCTAAACGGTACCACGTCACATAAAAGTGTCAACGTTTGATGTTGAGCACCCTAAGCGGTACCAAAACCGTACTTTTGACCCCTACGCGGTACGACGAGCTTCCCCGTCCTTTTTTATATTATGGGAGTCCTCCCCCCGGGTTCTTGATACCTTAGAGCAGCCGAGAAATGCCGGTCAGTGAAACGACAAAGTAATTCGTGTCTCAGAATACATAGTCAGGCAAGTTGATCCAAAACGCAAACTCACTCCACCAGTCATGGAGTGCTTGCCGTTCGAAGTGCTTGTGCATGCGCAACACCTTTCTGTTGAGACCTTCCAGCTCCTTCTTGTATTCTCGCATCTCGTTTAGCGCCAACTGACAGTCGCGTGCATTCATCAAAGACAGGACACCAGCCGTGGTACTAAGAAACCCGGTAGCACCAGCCAGCCTGTAAGCCAGGTCCGACATCTCAAACACTGGTGCTCCTATAGCAAATGCAGCAGCAGTGGCGACAATAAAAGAAGCCCCAGCGAGGAAGTTGGATTTCTTTTGGGTCCTGATGGCCTCTTCAATCAGTCCACGAACTTTGCCAAGGACATGTTCGACTTCTTCGTAAAACCGCATCAGGACAAACATCATGTGTTGGTGTTCTTTGTCATCCAAAACACTTCCGGTTTCGGTTTTCCTCCGAATCTCCAGCACGAACTTTTCAATTTTGGGAAGTTTGCTCTCCACAAATTCATCGAATTCTCGTCGGAGCTCCTTGAACTTTCCATACAACAGCCTGATGTCTTGCGTCAAGCGGATGCTGTGGTACAACAGACACGAAGACAGCACAAGCCCTGAAGCTGCTGCGATTTTGTCAGGATTAGCACGGGCAAATTTTACGACACCTCCAAAAGCCGAATCAAGCTGCTTTTGTTCAGACGGGTTCGCTGTCGAGAATGCAGGTAATACTTCTTTCAGGTCAATTTCGGTATTGCTGTAAATGCTGTTGAAAACTGCAATGCACCCGCGGTTCTTCCAGCGATAGTCTCCTACTTTTCCTCCTGCATGCCCTTGAACAGGGTTTGCAATCAGGAAGAAAATCAAGACGAGATGAGGCCTTTTCGACAGTAGAAATAGCGCCATTGTGATGGCCGTACGCGCACAAAAAAGTTGCCTGAGTTGGGGGTAAGGTAGAGTCAACTGATGCCGTCAGGTAAATTTAATAATGTATGTATATTCGGAGGGACAAGTGCGTGACGTGTAATCAATACTTATCTTTTTCGGATGACTTGCAGTTTTCAGCTATTTAAATTCCATCAACAGTGAGCTCTTTCGAGAATCAAATAAACAAGGAACACACGTAAGGATCATGAAGGCTTTATTTGTAGCACAAAAGCAGAAATTCTCCGAATCGAGCGGTTTTTCCCGAAAATCACCAAACAGATCATAACACGAGCATACGATCCCTCAATACGTAAAACTGACCTGTCTATCAACGAACGGAAAACTAAAACAAAAACAAAAAAACAAAACAAAAAAAAAAAAAAAAACAGGAAAACAGCATGACCAAAACTCAGAAACCCTGAGATCTCCGGTAATGCACGTGGTGCATTCTACGTGAAATCAAAAAGAAAAGAAAGAAATCAGTAGCTGTCTTTAAAACTGACTTTGATTAACTTGTAGCTTGAGAAGTCTAAACACTATTCAAACAAAGTGCGTATGAACCGCCACTGACGCCACACAACGCTTGAGCAGGAGTAAAAGTCTGCTAGAATCGGACAGCACAAGAAAGATATCCCCCGAGATAAACTATCCTTTGCCCGATTTTCATCAGTTCATCTTCATTTCTAGCATCCAATCCCACACTTGGCTCTTCAATCCTTCCATTTTCTTCTTGAGTCCTTGCATCTCCTCCAGAGCCAGCTTGCAGTCGTCTGCGTTCTTCAGGGACAGAACGCCAGCTGTGGTACCAAGGCACGAAGCAGCAATCATTCCAACGTTGAAAAACGGACTCGATATCGGAACCATCGGACTCGCAGCGACCCCAGTAGCTACGGCAAAAATAAAAGAAACTGCGGCGGTGAACTGCGCGTCCCACTTGGCCACGATTGCCTCCTGAATCAAGTCGCGGACTTTGTCCAGAAGATCAATGATTTCTTTGAAATACAGGAGCAACACAGACTCGATTCGTCGCAATTCTCTGTCGTCTGGTACGCTTCCGGTTTCGATTTTCTCCCGGACTTCAATCAGGAGTTTTTCGATTTTGGGCAGCTTGGGTTTCAAGAAAGTGTCGAATTGGTCTCGCAGCTCGTCAATTCGGTTGAAAAACCGCCCGATTTCACGGGTTAACAGGATGCTGTCGTACAGCAGACAAGCCGATGCCAGTAGTGCTGTAATCGACGCAGCTCCCGAGAGTTTATCAGGGTTTGCGCGGACAAACTTCTCGATACGGCTGAAGACCTCTTGGAGTTCCTTGTCACCTGGGTTCACTTTCACGTTTATATTGCTGGCTGCAAACAGTAGATCTCCTTGCTGGATTTTGACATTGTTGTAAATCGCATTGAAAACGGCCTTGCAACCGCGGTTCTGCCAGCGGTAGTTTCCTTCGTTTCCGGGTCGTGGTTTTGCCTCTCCTCGCGCAAGCAGCCCGGGAAGAGGATTTACAATCAGAAAGAGAACCAAGAAAATACAAGACCTCCGCGATAGCCGAAACAGCTCCATCGTGTTCGAGACTACGTGTCAGAACTGCGACAGAAAATTGAAAACTCTGCTGGAGGAATATCGACTCGAATGGATCTTGTGGGACTAATAACCAATCAAATGGGTGCGTTAAGAGGGGAATTTCCTCCATTAGGTCATGTGGTATTCAAGGATCAATAGAAATTCCCTTGTATCTCATTGTTTGTAATCATACTTCTTGTTATTATATCCTCAGGAGTAAAAAACAGTAACAACAACAACAACAACAACAACAACAACAACAACAACAACAACAACAAAATCAAAGTAGCAAGGCAGCTGTAAGCTCGCGAAAATAGAACTGGCTCAAGGCCACATCGTAAAAATTGCTCAGTTTTAGCTATGTGGAACTAGTTCGCATCCGTTTCCGCGGGCCTCCACTTTTGCTGAACCGCGTATTCGATTTAGTCTCAGTTTTGAAAACCCTCATTTACAAGGTGGCAGAGGGTGAAAATTATGAAACTTAGACGCTCGAACTGGGAGAATTTAAAATTCTTCACCGAGTGCCAAATCTTTGAACCGGAAGGAGACATTCCGGAGTCGCACTGAAAAAGGTCTATACGTGACTTCATTACTCATGTCATACACAGCTTATGTTCAACATCTACATATTCATTAGAGGCCATGATACTCCAGTCTGGGCTGCATTCAAACTAACCGCCTTTCTTCTTTTGGCTGAGTTTCAAGTCGAATAAGTTTAAGTGAAATCTGATAACTTGTTGACATTACTTGCAGTTTTGGTCAAATTCATTTTCAAATTCTTCTTCTTCCAGTTCTCTACAGCATTTTTCATTGCTGGCGAAAACTATGCGAAGTAAAGCAACTATAATCAAACGATAGAAATATTTCGACAAGCTGAAGTCGCTCAGGGCTGTCAGTGGTCACGGGTCTTTCAACTTTGACTTACGCTTGTCAAACAACCGAGGATTTACCAAAACCTCCAGAAAACGTCTTCCCATCTCTTCGTTTCTTCATGCGTACTCGCTGATGCTCAAATTTCAAAGGCAATTGTTGACACAGCATGACGGACTGACAGACTGACGCAGTCTTAACTGCAATAAGGTGGGACGCTTAAAAATGCCACCGCAAAAACTACTTCGACGATCGCGATTTTGTTGCGTTGTCAGTAATATCGATACTGCCCAAATTGGGAACAGAACGACTTCCATATTTGGAATCCAGTGTTGACAGCACCGGGACACATTTCATTGGACTGGATCGCATGGAGCTTCGCTTTTCACCACTTCGTGGTGAACGCGAGCTTAAAAAAAAAAAAAAAAAAAAAAAAAAAAGAAAAACCCAAAACAAATCGACCAGAAGCCCAAATAATTACTGACAGCCCAATAAGAGGCCGTTAGAACATCACTTCAGTCGACCATAAGCGAAAATAAAGAGAATTGGCTGCTTGAGTGACTAGCATCACAAAATCACAGAAGTTGGGTACAAAGTTACTGAACAAACAAAGTGCAGCTGCAAGGATTCAACCCCTACCCCTCCCCTCTACGACAGCAGAGTAACAAACCAAGTTTTATTCTTTTTCTTGATTTAAAGTTCCGGGCACAAAGGCTATATTATTTATAAAAGCATGTGTTACCATGCACAATGGAACTTCTAACGACGACGATGAGGACAGTTGACTGACGAAAAAAAATGATAGCGAACAAGTGACGACGGCAGTCGAGTACGCAACGGCGACAGCCGAGTGTGTCACGACTTTGGCCGAATCAGCTATGACAGCCGATCAGCAACGATGATGACCGAGTTTGAAACAACGGCAGCCACTACTGTTGCTGTATCTGATGCTGTTGGTTGCGTAACGTGTTGAGTACGTCGTCTCGTTCAAACATCACATTGGAGTAGCGCCCTTGTAGCTGGCTTTCTCGCTCCGTTTGTCTCCGCACGTCTTCCTTCAACGACTGTGAAAACGAAGTTGGAGGGGGTAAGTATTAATAGTAAAAAAAAAAAAAAAAAAGCGTGTCGGAGGTGATTCTGAACCAAAAAGCCGGAAATGCCTTCGAGCATTTCTTAGTTGAGGCAGCTTTTCGTAATGACTCACATGCACCCGAAAAAGCGTTTCTCGAGCAGAGGAGCACGTTTTGGAATCTAGGTATAAACCATAGTAGTATACTTCATCACAACACCGTGGAAATACGTTTACGGCCACGACGGTCACAATGCTATTGAGTCAGCGGTCATTGCACAAAACTGTGGGTTCAAATGACAGATTTCGTAGTCCAGTGTAACGCTCGTAAAACCTTTAGACTTGGTCAAGAAACTTAATACTAAACCAAAAGTTAGTTCAGTGTAACGCTCGTAAAACCTTCAGACTTGGTCAAGAAACTTAATACTAAACCAAAAGTTAGTTCAGTGTAACGCTCGTAAAACCTTTAGACTTGGTCAAGAAACTTAATACTAAACCAAAAGTTAGTTTAGTGTAACACTCGTAAAACCTTCAGACTTGGTCAAGAAACTCAATACTAAACCAAAAGTTAGTTCAGTGTAACGCTAGTAAAACCTTCAGACTTGGTCAAGAAACTTAATACTAAACCAAAAGTTAGTTCAGTGTAACGCTCGTAAAACCACAAGACTTGGTCAAGAAACTCAATACTAAACCAAAAGTTAGTTCAGTGTAACGCTCGTAAAACCTTTAGACTTGGTCAAGAAACTCAATACTAAACCAAAAGTTAGTTTAGTGTAACGCTCGTAAAACCTTCAGACTTGGTCAAGAAACTCAATACTAAACCAAAAGTTAGTTCAGTGTAACGCTCGTAAAACCTTCAGACTTGGTCAAGAAACTTAATACTAAACCAAAAGTTAGTTCAGTGTAACGCTCGTAAAACCTTCAGACTTGGTCAAGAAACTTAATACTAAACCAAAAGTTAGTTCAGTGTAACGCTCGTAAAACCACAAGACTTGGTCAAGAAACTCAATACTAAACCAAAAGTTAGTTCAGTGTAACGCTCGTAAAACCTTCAGACTTGGTCAAGAAACTTAATACTAAACCAAAAGTTAGTTTAGTGTAACGCTCGTAAAACTTTTAGACTTAGTCAAGAAACTTAATACTAAACCAAAAGTTAGTCCAGTGTAACGCTCGTAAAACTTTTAGACTTGGTCAAGAAACTTAATACTAAACCAAAAGTTAGTTCAGTGTAACGCTAGTAAAACCTTCAGACTTGGTCAAGAAACTTAATACTAAACCAAAAGTTAGTTCAGTGTAACGCTCGTAAAACCTTCAGACTTGGTCAAGAAACTTAATACTAAACCAAAAGTTAGTTCAGTGTAACGCTCGTAAAACCTTTAGACTTGGTCAAGAAACTTAATACTAAACCAAAAGTTAGTTTAGTGTAACACTCGTAAAACCTTCAGACTTGGTCAAGAAACTCAATACTAAACCAAAAGTTAGTTCAGTGTAACGCTAGTAAAACCTTTAGACTTGGTCAAGAAACTTAATACTAAACCAAAAGTTAGTTCAGTGTAACGCTCGTAAAACCTTCAGACTTGGTCAAGAAACTCAATACTAAACCAAAAGTTAGTTCAGTGTAACGCTCGTAAAACCACAAGACTTGGTCAAGAAACTCAATACTAAACCAAAAGTTAGTTTAGTGTAACGCTCGTAAAACCTTCAGACTTGGTCAAGAAACTCAATACTAAACCAAAAGTTAGTTCAGTGTAACGCTCGTAAAACCTTCAGACTTGGTCAAGAAACTTAATACTAAACCAAAAGTTAGTTCAGTGTAACGCTCGTAAAACCTTTAGACTTGGTCAAGAAACTTAATACTAAACCAAAAGTTAGTTCAGTGTAACGCTCGTAAAACCACAAGACTTGGTCAAGAAACTCAATACTAAACCAAAAGTTAGTTCAGTGTAACGCTCGTAAAACCTTCAGACTTGGTCAAGAAACTTAATACTAAACCAAAAGTTAGTTTAGTGTAACGCTCGTAAAACTTTTAGACTTAGTCAAGAAACTTAATACTAAACCAAAAGTTAGTCCAGTGTAACGCTCGTAAAACTTTTAGACTTGGTCAAGAAACTTAATACTAAACCAAAAGTTAGTTCAGTGTAACGCTAGTAAAACCTTCAGACTTGGTCAAGAAACTTAATACTAAACCAAAAGTTAGTTCAGTGTAACGCTCGTAAAACCACAAGACTTGGTCAAGAAACTCAATACTAAACCAAAAGTTAGTTCAGTGTAACGCTCGTAAAACCTTCAGACTTGGTCAAGAAACTTAATACTAAACCAAAAGTTAGTTCAGTGTAACGCTCGTAAAACCACAAGACTTGGTCAAGAAACTCAATACTAAACCAAAAGTTAGTTCAGTGTAACGCTCGTAAAACCTTCAGACTTGGTCAAGAAACTTAATACTAAACCAAAAGTTAGTTCAGTGTAACGCTCGTAAAACCACAAGACTTGGTCAAGAAACTCAATACTAAACCAAAAGTTAGTTCAGTGTAACGCTCGTAAAACCTTCAGACTTGGTCAAGAAACTTAATACTAAACCAAAAGTTAGTTCAGTGTAACGCTAGTAAAACCTTCAGACTTGGTCAAGAAACTTAATACTAAACCAAAAGTTAGTTCAGTGTAACGCTCGTAAAACCTTCAGACTTGGTCAAGAAACTTAATACTAAACCAAAAGTTAGTTCAGTGTAACGCTCGTAAAACCTTCAGACTTGGTCAAGAAACTTAATACTAAACCAAAAGTTAGTTTAGTGTAACGCTAGTAAAACCTTCAGACTTGGTCAAGAAACTTAATACTAAACCAAAAGTTAGTTCAGTGTAACGCTCGTAAAACCTTTAGACTTGGTCAAGAAACTTAATACTAAACCAAAAGTTAGTTCAGTGTAACGCTCGTAAAACCTTCAGACTTGGTCAAGAAACTTAATACTAAACCAAAAGTTAGTCCAGTGTAACGCTCGTAAAACCTTTAGACTTGGTCAAGAAACTTAATACTAAACCAAAAGTTAGTTTAGTGTAACGCTAGTAAAACCTTCAGACTTGGTCAAGAAACTTAATACTAAACCAAAAGTTAGTCCAGTGTAACGCTCGTAAAACCTTCAGACTTGGTCAAGAAACTTAATACTAAACCAAAAGTTAGTTCAGTGTAACACTCGTAAAACCTTCAGACTTGGTCAAGAAACTTAATACTAAACCAAAAGTTAGTTCAGTGTAACGCTCGTAAAACCTTTAGACTTGGTCAAGAAACTTAATACTAAACCAAAAGTTAGTTTAGTGTAACACTCGTAAAACCTTCAGACTTGGTCAAGAAACTCAATACTAAACCAAAAGTTAGTTCAGTGTAACGCTAGTAAAACCTTTAGACTTGGTCAAGAAACTTAATACTAAACCAAAAGTTAGTTCAGTGTAACGCTCGTAAAACCTTCAGACTTGGTCAAGAAACTCAATACTAAACCAAAAGTTAGTTCAGTGTAACGCTCGTAAAACCACAAGACTTGGTCAAGAAACTCAATACTAAACCAAAAGTTAGTTTAGTGTAACGCTCGTAAAACCTTCAGACTTGGTCAAGAAACTCAATACTAAACCAAAAGTTAGTTCAGTGTAACGCTCGTAAAACCTTCAGACTTGGTCAAGAAACTTAATACTAAACCAAAAGTTAGTTCAGTGTAACGCTCGTAAAACCTTTAGACTTGGTCAAGAAACTTAATACTAAACCAAAAGTTAGTTCAGTGTAACGCTCGTAAAACCACAAGACTTGGTCAAGAAACTCAATACTAAACCAAAAGTTAGTTCAGTGTAACGCTCGTAAAACCTTCAGACTTGGTCAAGAAACTTAATACTAAACCAAAAGTTAGTTTAGTGTAACGCTCGTAAAACTTTTAGACTTAGTCAAGAAACTTAATACTAAACCAAAAGTTAGTCCAGTGTAACGCTCGTAAAACTTTTAGACTTGGTCAAGAAACTTAATACTAAACCAAAAGTTAGTTCAGTGTAACGCTAGTAAAACCTTCAGACTTGGTCAAGAAACTTAATACTAAACCAAAAGTTAGTTCAGTGTAACGCTCGTAAAACCACAAGACTTGGTCAAGAAACTCAATACTAAACCAAAAGTTAGTTCAGTGTAACGCTCGTAAAACCTTCAGACTTGGTCAAGAAACTTAATACTAAACCAAAAGTTAGTTCAGTGTAACGCTCGTAAAACCACAAGACTTGGTCAAGAAACTCAATACTAAACCAAAAGTTAGTTCAGTGTAACGCTCGTAAAACCTTCAGACTTGGTCAAGAAACTTAATACTAAACCAAAAGTTAGTTCAGTGTAACGCTCGTAAAACCACAAGACTTGGTCAAGAAACTCAATACTAAACCAAAAGTTAGTTCAGTGTAACGCTCGTAAAACCTTCAGACTTGGTCAAGAAACTTAATACTAAACCAAAAGTTAGTTCAGTGTAACGCTAGTAAAACCTTCAGACTTGGTCAAGAAACTTAATACTAAACCAAAAGTTAGTTCAGTGTAACGCTCGTAAAACCTTCAGACTTGGTCAAGAAACTTAATACTAAACCAAAAGTTAGTTCAGTGTAACGCTCGTAAAACCTTCAGACTTGGTCAAGAAACTTAATACTAAACCAAAAGTTAGTTTAGTGTAACGCTAGTAAAACCTTCAGACTTGGTCAAGAAACTTAATACTAAACCAAAAGTTAGTTCAGTGTAACGCTCGTAAAACCTTTAGACTTGGTCAAGAAACTTAATACTAAACCAAAAGTTAGTTCAGTGTAACGCTCGTAAAACCTTCAGACTTGGTCAAGAAACTTAATACTAAACCAAAAGTTAGTCCAGTGTAACGCTCGTAAAACCTTTAGACTTGGTCAAGAAACTTAATACTAAACCAAAAGTTAGTTTAGTGTAACGCTAGTAAAACCTTCAGACTTGGTCAAGAAACTTAATACTAAACCAAAAGTTAGTCCAGTGTAACGCTCGTAAAACCTTCAGACTTGGTCAAGAAACTTAATACTAAACCAAAAGTTAGTTCAGTGTAACACTCGTAAAACCTTCAGACTTGGTCAAGAAACTTAATACTAAACCAAAAGTTAGTCCAGTGTAACGCTCGTAAAACCTTCAGACTTGGTCAAGAAACTTAATACTAAACCAAAAGTTAGTCCAGTGTAACGCTCGTAAAACCTTCAGACTTGGTCAAGAAACTTAATACTAAACCAAAAGTTAGTTCAGTGTAACGCTCGTAAAACCTTCAGACTTGGTCAAGAAACTTAATACTAAACCAAAAGTTAGTCCAGTGTAACGCTCGTAAAACCTTTAGACTTGGTCAAGAAACTTAATACTAAACCAAAAGTTAGTTCAGTGTAACGCTCGTAAAACCTTTAGACTTGGTCAAGAAACTTAATACTAAACCAAAAGTTAGTCCAGTGTAACGCTCGTAAAACCTTTAGACTTGGTCAAGAAACTTAATACTAAACCAAAAGTTAGTTTAGTGTAACGCTAGTAAAACCTTCAGACTTGGTCAAGAAACTTAATACTAAACCAAAAGTTAGTCCAGTGTAATGCTAGTAAAACCTTCAGACTTGGTCAAGAAACTTAATACTAAACCAAAAGTTAGTCCAGTGTAACGCTCGTAAAACCTTCAGACTTGGTCAAGAAACTTAATACTAAACCAAAAGTTAGTTCAGTGTAACGCTCGTAAAACCTTCAGACTTGGTCAAGAAACTTAATACTAAACCAAAAGTTAGTCCAGTGTAACGCTCGTAAAACCTTTAGACTTGGTCAAGAAACTCAATACTAAACCAAAAGTTAGTCCAGTGTAACGCTCGTAAAACCTTCAGACTTGGTCAAGAAACTTAATACTAAACCAAAAGTTAGTCCAGTGTAACGCTCGTAAAACCTTCAGACTTGGTCAAGAAACTTAATACTAAACCAAAAGTTAGTCCAGTGTAACGCTCGTAAAACCTTTAGACTTGGTCAAGAAACTTAATACTAAACCAAAAGTTAGTCCAGTGTAACGCTCGTAAAACCTTCAGACTTGGTCAAGAAACTTAATACTAAACCAAAAGTTAGTTCAGTGTAACGCTCGTAAAACCTTCAGACTTGGTCAAGAAACTAATACTAAACCAAAATTTAGTCCAGTGTAACGCTCGTAAAACCTTTAGACTTGGTCAAGAAACTCAATACTAAACCAAAAGTTAGTTCAGTGTAACGCTCGTAAAACCTTCAGACTTGGTCAAGAAACTAATACTAAACCAAAAGTTAGTTCAGTGTAACGCTCGTAAAACCTTCAGACTTGGTCAAGAAACTTAATACTAAACCAAAAGTTAGTTCAGTGTAACGCTCGTAAAACCTTCAGACTTGGTCAAGAAACTCAATACTAAACCAAAAGTTAGTTCAGTGTAACGCTAGTAAAACCTTTAGACTTGGTGAAGAAACTTAATACTAAACCAAAAGTTAGTCCAGTGTAACGCTCGTAAAACCTTCAGACTTGGTCAAGAAACTTAATACTAAACCAAAAGTTAGTTCAGTGTAACGCTCGTAAAACCTTCAGACTTGGTCAAGAAACTTAATACTAAACCAAAAGTTAGTTCAGTGTAACGCTCGTAAAACCTTTAGACTTGGTCAAGAAACTCAATACTAAACCAAAAGTTAGTTCAGTGTAACGCTCGTAAAACCTTCAGACTTGGTCAAGAAACTTAATACTAAACCAAAAGTTAGTTCAGTGTAACGCTCGTAAAACCTTCAGACTTGGTCAAGAAACTTAATACTAAACCAAAAGTTAGTTTAGTGTAACGCTCGTAAAACCTTCAGACTTGGTCAAGAAACTTAATACTAAACCCAAAGTTAGTTCAGTGTAACGCTCGTAAAACCTTCAGACTTGGTCAAGAAACTCAACACTAAACCAAAAGTTAGTTCAGTGTAACGCTCGTAAAACCTTCAGACTTGGTCAAGAAACTTAATACTAAACCAAAAGTTAGTTCAGTGTAACGCTCGTAAAACCTTCAGACTTGGTCAAGAAACTCAATACTCAACCAAAAGTTAGTTCAGTGTAACGCTAGTAAAACCTTCAGACTTGGTCAAGAAACTTAATACTAAACCAAAAGTTAGTTCAGTGCATTTTCTACGACATAAGCTGTGCACAAGGAAAATAAGGGGTTTGCACACGAGGTGAAATTTTACCTCGAGCTATACCACACCATTACAGAGTGATACTGCTCCAGACCGAGTTCAGTAGTAATGGCGACAAACGCTGACCAACAGAAGTGACGTCAAGAACGTTTTTCTGCGGTGTCCTTCATCATACAACCAAAAACAACAAAAAGCAAGTTTTATTCCTGGTAGATTCTCCGCTTCCACTGCGCTCGCTTCACGATATTGGTGGGAATGTGAGAAACTGCTCGCAGTGTAGTCGCTGGCGACAACAAGGGGAATATGCATATAGTGGGGTTTGCCTCATTGAGACTTCGTGTCAGTTCGCTTCTCAAACTTTGTTGTTGTTGCTGTTTTCTATGTAATTCTGTATAGTAATCCTTTGTATTATTGTATTATTGTATTATTCAGTGAGTTTGATTAAAGCCTCTTTATATATATATTATATATATATTATATATATACTGGTACCTCGATGCGTTTCGGAATCGCTCTCAGTTCCTCCTCTCTGAGAAAGCGGAAAGTCTCCTTTTCCATGTATGTCTGCTCTATTTGCTCGTGCACGTCACTGATCTGCTTCGCTATACCTACAGCGCGACTCTGTTAAGGGGAAAACCAAACAGTGAATTGGTCAGACGAGCAAATGAAGGCAGCACGAGTCGTGTTGTCTATATACCTGATATCCTCCAAGAATTACTTTTAACTTCTTTTCAATCTTCGCCGCCCGTTTGGCGTCCTCGGTCATTTGGCCACGATTTAACTAAAAAACAACAACAAACAAACAAACAAACAAAAATCAACAACAACAACAAAAAAAGACAATTACAAAGGACTCAAATAAAAATTAATTAATTAACAAAAAAAAAAAAAAAAGTTAACAAAACAAATAAATTATGACACTTGTGATGAATGGAAGTAAAAACAAGCTAAGCGCAAAAACAAAATTGAACTTACCGCTCAGAAAACGTGCTAAAACGAACTGATAACATATACTAATACGAATTAAAGTATTTTTTCGTTATTTGGTGCTTGGGCTCAATGCGTCTAGCCCTTCCACTTACAGCGAGCCTTTTCTCCATGGATTCTAGTCTGTCTTTCTTGCTGGCCAAGGCAGCTCGCGTAAACCTCTGTTGTGATGGCAAGAAGAGCACCTGCGGGAGAAGAACAGAAAAAAAAAATCAGACTTTTCAGAGCGAAAATTTGTGACAAATAAAAGCAGACGCGACGTTTTAAGCGTTAGCCCTTCCCCAGAACAAAATACACAAACTCACATTGTAATTACCACTCTCCAAACACAGTTTACATGTTTGCTTTTTGACAGTCCCTAAGGAATATTGTCGCAGTCTTGGCGGTCTTTTTCGACTCGTACTAAGCCCACCACAGCTTAATACCACCCGTAGTTGCCAGTGAATCTCCAAGGTATATATGGAAACAGACACAATATTCCATGTCTGTTAAAGTCAACCTATCAAGCATACCTAACATGTAATGCCCTAGCAAACATTTCCCACATTTTATTACTTATGAAACAAATTTGGATAAAAATAGTCTTTTCATGATTTTTCCATGACCCGAACACATTTTCCAAAATTCCATTACTTTTCTAGGCCTGGAACACAAATGTCAAAGCCCATGACTTTATAATCGTGCCGGAACCCTGATCAACTGTTTATTTGTTTGTTTTTTGTTTGTTTTGTTTTGTTTTGTTTTGTTTTGTTTTGTTTTGTTTTGTTTTGTTTTGTTTTGTTTTGTTTTGTTTTGTTCTGTTTTCGTTTTCGTTTGCTTTTGTTTTGTTTGTGTAACTCAATAGTATACCAGTCTGATTCTGTATACAGTCAACTCTCTCTAAGCGGACACCTCTCTGAAGCGGACACCTCTCTAAGCGGACACCTCTATAAAGCGGACACCTCTCTAAGGCGGACAGCATGCAGATTTGGTCCTTGCCGATTTTCACTTGTTTCTCTGTAACTGAACTGTCTCTAAGGCGGACACCTCTCAAAGGCGGACCCTAAGGGCGCGTTCGATTGGGCCTATTCCGAAAGAAAATTAGCGATGTTCATCGGTAAAATTCTTTGGTTTGGAGCTGACTTGGGTGAAGATGCATCGGGAGCTGTTCAAAATGCTTAGCGTGAAGGTTTTGAAAACAATTTCAAACAAAATATTCCTCGCGACAAGCAAAACTTTGGGTCGTTTTAGCTTTTCCTATTCCGGAATAGACTCAATCGAACGCGGCCTAAATGCTAGTCCCGAGGGTGTCCGCATTAGAGAGCGTTCACTGTACGCACCATACAAAACACATCGTTCTCGTCCTCACGCTGTTTACCGGAGCATAGCACTCAACTGTTCTTTTATTTATTTTTGTTCTGGTTTTCGCTTGCTTTTGTTTTGTTTGTGTAATAACAGTATACCAGTCTGATACTGCTCTTTAACCGGACACCTCCCTGAAGCGGACACCTCGCTAAGGCGAACCAACATGCAAATTTGGTCCTTGCCGATTTTCACTTATTTCTCTGTAACTGTACTCTCTTTAAGGCGGACACTAAATGCTAGTCCCGGATGTGTCCGCCTTGGAGAGCATTACTGTATGGCACAAAACACATCTCTCGGGTCTTCACACTGTTTACCTGAGCATAGCACTCTTCCCACACTTTAGAGTACGCCTGGATGGTCAGCTCGCCGTGGCCCATCCTTCCCTTGACGTACTCCATCTCTTGGGCGAGGACATCCTTAGCATTTTTTATTTCTTCGTCCGTGAATCTCTGCAGGGGGGCGCTATCCAGGGCCGCCCGGTTGGCGGCGATCACGGACTGCGCGGAACTCTTCGTTTTCTTATGGCTCAGACACTCGATCTGCCGCGTGGTTTGATGGTTTACGATGTCGTGCCGCATCATTGTCAGCATTTCCTGCTTTATAAGCTCCTCGGCCTGGATAGAAACAACAAAATAATAAACCTTACGAATCGACCTTGATGTTGTAAATTCTTTGCTAGACAAAGAAAGTCCAATATTTTCAGTGTTACCTATTTTTAACATCCTTTACCGTATTAGTTCATACTGTCATATACTCTTCATCTATGTCTAGCTTTGTCCGTCCGTCCTTCTATCTCTTATATAAGATGCCTTGTAAAGAGACGGACATGTTTTACTAAATTAGGTATAATAAACTTACTCGCTCACTTTCTAAATTTATCTGTCCGCTGCGAGACTGCAGTAGCACTTCAATATTCTATTCTTTACCTTCTGTAGCGCACTAAGCGGCGGCTCCACATTCGTCGGCCTCAAGACGGTGGCGTTCACGTCAGATGGTCGGGGGAGATTCCGCTGGACAGCCTGTGACCGGCGCCGTCTCTCTTTCTCCTCTGCAAAAAAAAAAGTGGCGCGCATTTTAAGCCCAAGGCGAGACTAAGATCAGTCAAACTGTTTGGACGACAAGTATTTGGAATGGCTGGATTGATTTGATCAATTTAACTGGTTAGACAACATGTACTTAGATTGATTTGACCAGTCTAGCCGGTTGGACTAGCAAGACAACAAGCTTTTAGAATTATCTGACAAGTAAAATTAGTTGAACGACATGGACTTGAACTGGCTGAACTGGTTTGACAAGTTTGACTGGTTGGACACCAGTTAAACAGGTTTGTCCAGTTATGGACTGGCTGGACTTGCTTGATTTTAGTTAAGGCCGGTTTTGTACCAACTAAACGACAGCTAACCTTCCTCTTGTCTGAGAGCCAAAAATCTGGCGTCAATGTCTCCAGCATCTTCCACGAACTCCCTGTTGGCCATCTCCTCCTGCTCCTCCTCTTCGGTCTACAAACGTGACAGAAATGAAACAACACTGTTACGTTGTCACTACTCGGGCTCCATGTATGTAATTCGTCTGATTTGGACAGAGAGCGGGAGAGAAAGAAAGCCCGCCCACAAGATGGCTCTCCGCGTTTTGAGATAGGGGTCTCTGTGGTTCGGGCGTGTAACAGTTATGACCTTAGTAGGTTGGTTGTGATCGTCCGGGTTAGAGTAGTCTCCAGAAAGACTGTCACCAACAACAGTCTTTCTGGAGACTACTCTAACCCGGACGATCACAACCAACCTACTGTTCACACTCCTGGGTTCAAACCATTTGCCAGTTATGACCTTAGTTGTAAATTTCTGACTTGAATATGAATAGGAATAAGTTGGCAAATAAAACAATGGTACTGACCAACTGAGACTACTAATTCACCAGCCCAACGTCCGGCCTGTTGCATTTAACATCGGGCCGAGCGTGAAACGTTCGCGTTCTGTGCCCAACGGGCTAGAAGTCTTTCTCTCTTGCAGACAAACTAAGTTCGCGATACTCGAAGAACAGCATCCGCAAAAGAACGGCATTCAAAGCACAAAGAGACTTTATAGTTGGGTCAGCTGCCTACTGCGCAATTAATCGGTTGCTTAGTGTTGTCAGGTTTTGAGTGTTGTTAGGGTTGACTGATCAACCAAGACATTAACATTTTTTAAACAACTCTATATTTAACCGTTGTAAAGCCCTATACGCTGTTGAAGTTGTCTTCAGGAATTTCTGTAAAATGCTCAGACCGCTCCTTACCTCAGGCAGCACAATCTCAAAATCGTTTGACGGAGCTGGCAAGCTCGCTAGCCCCGCTTTCAGGTGCGCTTTGACCTCCGCCTAAAATAACCAGAACAACCAGAAGAATGTCACCACTAAGAAGAGAAGATCCTGTAGCACTGTAACTGCAAAACTGCAACAGGGCAACTAAAACAACTAACATAATTTAGAACGAGAACATTTCATTCTTATATTGACACGAGAAGGTTACATGGGGAGTGAACAACATACACTGTATCGCTACTTCTTAATTTGGGAAGCGGCACGTTAATTCTCGCTGTGGTCATAAAAAAAACCTCAGCAAAGAGCATCTGACTTGTGAAACTTCGCTTATTACTGCCTTGATCTACGATTTCTTCACCGCAACCTTTAGGCCCAGATCACTCGCTAAAATAAGATCGATCAGGGATCGTATAAATGCCTTGATTTTTAACTGGCACGAGCTTTAAAAAGCTCGTGCCAGTTCCCGTGCAAGGAACCCATTGCCTTGGCGCGCGTTTACACTACAAAAAGACACTTAGTTTGATCTAGGACCGTACACGCTTGGTTCGCGTTTATCCTGGATCGCTGCGATTAGGCACGCCGTTTCAAACGTCGCGCCACTGCCATGTAGAACTAAATTGAATTCACTTCGACTATTGCAAGGCAGTGGTTTCAAACGTCGAACTTAATTCAGGGTGTAAAAATGTACGTTTTGTACAGCGGAAACTATGGCAAATCAAAACATACATTTTCATAATTTATGATTTGAGTTCGACACGGCAATGGCACAAAGTTTGAAGCAACGCAGCCCAACTGCCGTACAGCACGGCAGAGCTTTTCGAATTTTTATTTAAAAATTTAAAATTGCTTCTTCGAACTTTTAGTTCGAGTTGCCGCACCAAATGGTTTCAAACGTCGTACCTGCCGGTGCTATAGCCAAATTTAATTGCTGAATTGATTTCAACAGGCGGTAGTGGCACGACGTATGAGTCGGACCCTGGGTCGATATAATTTCCTAGTGTGAACGCGTCCTTAGCTACAATCAGCTGTTAGTCACTTGTGTTGCACTATCATTTCCCAACCTGTTGTTGTTTTGCGACAAATTCTGACTCGTACTGTTCGCTCAAGGCGTCATCAGGGTTGATGTTCAGCTTGTCCCGAACAGAAGCACGCCCTGGAGTACCGCTCCCCGGTCCACGAGGTGTAGCCACGCCCCCGGGTGTGGCACCTGTCAATAAGAAACAATGACTGGATTCAAGGCACTGCACATATGCGACATATCGTACGAAATCATTTCCAAACACTTTTCATATGTTTTAGTTTGGCGAACAGTTAGTACTTCTTTGTTGGGAAGTCAGATGGGGTGATTAAAGTTGATTTTGACAGGCCGATGTTCAGATATCAAGTTTGGTGTAGCATCTTCTAAATCGGCTTCAATCAAGGTCACCTTAACCCATCCTTGTTCCCAGGCTCTTTTCCCTACCTCGCCCCCCGAGGCAAGGAGTCTAGGGAGTGGCGTAGGTAAAAGAGCCTGGGAACGAGGATAATCTACAAAGAGATGACCTGATACATACTGTAGACATATGAACTAACACATATAATATTCTCTTAGTATCCGCGAAGCTGTGGACATTTGAAAACTAGACTGGCCTTGCCAGTGAGCTCGCGGCGTGAGTTGGGTCGAGACCAGAATATAAAATGGAAAGTAGGGGACAAGAGCGGAACTCCCAAGAGAGACTTCCAATTTCTCACCATAAAAATATCACACAGTATAGAGAACTTGGCTTTTGACACCTTGCTCTTTTGACACCTTGATTAAACTAAAAATTATTATTACAACACTCGTACACTTGCTTCTTAAAGGTTGAGCGACCCTGCATCTTGAGAATGCGTGACATATCTTTTTATGCACAATCGATTATGACAGTTTGACCTTGACTCATATTTCTAATCAGAGGCCACGATTAATCCAGCCTTCGCTTCACTACTTATGTGTTTTCTTTTGTTAACTCAATACGTTTCTTCTATCAGGCTTTCGAGTATTCGTGCCCTGTAACAAATATAAAATTGAAAGCGAGGAATGTCACACGAGAGATGTTTACAATATTATTGCGCTTTTGTTCACAGTGTGTTCAGTCCATTTGTGACTGCAAACTCAATCCTCAGAATTATTTAGGTGTATTTTTCATTTCTGGTATTTAATCGAACATTGCGAAACAAAGACTAAATGATCGAATGAAAGAAACACTTCAACAGGCAATGTACGATACGCAGAAGAATTTTATGAGGCAACAGATGTCATGTACAGAGTAAAGCATAAAGCGTCATTGTTTTACGGCTAAAGCTCACCGTAGCTTTGGTTTCTGTTTTCGCCCTGTTATCTTCCCAAAAGTATTTCGTGTCGCCACAGAAAGTTTCGTCGGGACTAAATACTTATCGGCGACAGAGATATTTGCAATACCCCAGAAGTACCATCAAACATTTGTTTACGGCTATTCTCAAAGCTTGTGCGGTGAACGCGAGCCAAAATCTTTTCCTAAAATCCAGTTTATCCGTGCGCATTCCACAGAGCCAAATGGCGTTGAATTTGAATGAGATGCAGTTTACTTTTTCGCTTCACTACTTATGTGTTTTCTTTTATTAACTCAATACGTTTTTTCTATCAGGCTTTCGAGTATTCGTGCTCTGTAACAAATATAAAATTGACAGCGAGGAATGTCACACGAAAGATGTTTACAATATTATTGCGCTTTTGTTCACAGTGTGTTCAGTCCATTTGTGACTGCAAACTCAATCCTCAGAATTATTTCGGTGTATTTTCCATTTCTGGTATTCACTGACCATTGCGAAACAAAGGCTACATGATCGAATGAAAGAAACACTTCAACAGGCAATGTACGATACGCAGAAGAATTTTATGAGGCAACAGATGTCATGTACAGAGTAAAGCATAAAGCGTCATTGTTTTACGGCTAAAGCTCACCGTAGCTTTGGTTTCTGCTTTCGCCCTGTTAAGTTTCGTCGGGACTAAATATTTATCGGCGACAGCGGTACCATCAAATATTTGTTTACGGCTATTCTCAAATCACAATTCTATCGCCCACATATCTCCTTCAAAATGGCGAAACTGCTCGCCCGGCAAGTCATGTGATGACAAAACGTCATCATAAATCACGTGAAAATATGAACCAATCACCGTGTGCTGATTCGTAACCCAGAAAAATAATAAAAATAAAAATAATAAAAATAAAAATATGACGATGATGAAGACACGCTTTCCAATCCTAAGCTCGTCGGCTTCGCCACGAGCAATTAGTTCTTCCCATTGACAGTTCAAGAGCTTTCCAGGTTCACCTTTGTCGGCGGATAATAATTACTCTTTATAAACTCACAGTTGCTTAGATAAAGGCTGAACAAACTATAAGTTCTTACTACATAATTCATGCAGTTTCTTCTTAAAGAGACCCTCTCACCGTAGATGCTTTGCACACCCATGTTTATATTTACATCCGGAGCTCGACTTTCCTGAGGTGCCCATGTTAGCTCATGTTATGACTGGTTGATCTGACTGTCGCTGCTTGCCGTATTCAACACACTTTCTGAGTTTGTGCTGAACTATTTCGCGATAAAACGTTGAAAAAACATGAGAATCTGCCATTTTCGTATGATATGAAAATGGCCGCCATCAGTCACTGGGCACGCAAAGCATCTACAGCGAGAGGGTCTCTTTAAAAGGTTAGAAGAATCTGCATTTTGATTTTGGCAGTAAACAAACAAACAAACAAACAAACAAACAAACAAAAAACCCTTACCCCCTCCTTCTCCATGTGGAGTTCTGAATGGTGTCCCCAGCAGCATGTTAGGAGTTTGCGCGGTCTGGTGTTTGGGAGTCACTCCATCGAAGTTGCTCTGAACAAGTGGCGTGTTGGCCCCTCCTTTCAGTGGGGTATCAGTGTTGGACAGAGCAAGGATATTCTGTGCTTCCTGTCAAGAAAAGGAATATGAGCCATCATTTAACCTACAATACCCTGTGAGCAGAACCTGAAGTAGTCAGCAGCAGTGGCCTAACGGTTAGCATGGTCGCCCTTTACGCCGAGGGTGCGGGTTCAATCCCCACTCAAGGCAGTGGAATTTGAGGTGCAAAAACCTGGCTCTCTACTCGTGGCTGGGATGAACACATAAATGGCAGTTCCGTCTCCAGATAAAAAGAACCATGGGATGTAAAAGCAACCAAATCTCTGGCAGTGACCACCCTCAGTGCTAATGACACCTTGCATGTGACTCGTACTGTATATGGCCAAGTCCAAAAATAAAAGTCTTTAAACAAGTGAGAAGAAAGAAAGCTCTGCTACAGTAGCACTGCAGGGAACATTACACCATTTTTCAAAACTTCACAAACTCGCACAAAGGCTTTTCCCCAGAATATTTTTTTTTGCAATTCAACCCAATTTCTGTGGCAGAAATACTCAAACAACAATATTATTAGAAACAATGAAAAGACCCAGAAAAGTGTGACAGTTCCAATTCAAGCTTACTTGTAGAATGGTGTCCTGATCAGCGGGTGTCCGTGGAGTTCTAAGCGCCTGCCCAGCTGCCGGCGTCACTGAGTACTCGCTCAACAGGGCACTGGATGCTGTGTTGTTGTCATCAACTGCAGAATGTGCAGACTCACTAGCCTGACCCATTTTGACAATCTGACATTTAAAAGAAACTTGCATCACAGCCATGTAAACTGACGTCATGCAGACCAAGAGAGAGGGCTCAGTGGATACACTTTTGGCAGCTTACCCAAGGGAAGCTTTGCAAATGACTCACTCACCCAGATAGTTCAAATAGTTGTTGTGAAAATGTCATGTACAGTACTAGCAAGACAGTAAAGTCTGGTAGCACTGGATTCATGGACATAGCTTCCGCTGTGCCCTGCAAGAGTGTACTTGAAAAAAGCAGCTGGGGGATCCACACATGCTACAATACTGTACCATTTAAATCATGTCTGAATATTCCTGAAAGGGCAACTTCCCCTCCCCCCCCCCCCCCCTTCCCTCAAAAAATGTTTTGTTCACCTCCTCTAGTTCTCCATCTGATATTTGTGGCTTGGGGAGGACAAGCTTACTACGCTTCTTGATTGACTCCACACTGTTCAGCCTAAAGGTGGCAAAAAAAGGAAAACAATGCATGAGATGTTGACAACACGTAGGCAGGGAGGAGGCCCTCTTCCCACATACACCATAAAACCTGTGCATTTTACATGTACACGTAACATAAATACTGGCATTTTATTTAATCTGGACACATAATCACAACAGTGGAGATTAAAGTGAAACTGTGTAACAACAATTTGAGGGATTTGGCTTACTTGTTGATCTGCATGACAGCACCAGGCAAATCTGTCTCCTTCTTCTTCTTCATTCTTTCTTTATCCTTCTTTCTCTCTTGCTGCAAATGACAAGGCAAAATATTTTTTGTATTGTACTATGTACTTGTGGTCTGTTGCTTTAAAACAGGTACTGGTACACACAAGCTACAGTGTATTAAGCAAGTAACCTTTTCTATTTCGTCCCTCATCTTGCCATCCAGATGATCCTGACGGAGCTTCTTGAAGTCTAAGGAGTGTTCAGGCAACTTCTCCTCTGAAGTGTCATAGAAACCTGCAAAGCAAAAGTTAGAATCTTAGTACATGACAGAATCGACATTCTAAACTGTCAGCTCACAACCCACCTAAGGCTGCTTTCTTCTCAAAGGGGATCTCTGCATTGTAGTCGACACCTCGCTTCCGTTTCTTGTGGTGTCGGACCCTACAAGGGGACAACAGGAATGCAAACAGTAAATACATGCCTTTGTTTTGCATTGTACAGTGTGCTCTGTCGGACCCAGCTATGTTAAATGCTGTCAAACCTCAATATCTAGGCCCTAGTTTTCCCAACATGCATCTCTAAGCAGCATTAAAAGATTGATAGTGTGAACACGGCTGGCTTTACACCTGTCCAAGCAAGTGATCTGAGTTTTGAAAGGCAAAGTTTGCCTCTGATTGTAAGAAAACAAGAATAGCAGGCACAACACTACTTACTCTATTCCAGCTGCTCTTAACTCTCGTCTCTTCTGAAGTGCTGCAAGACGCCTAAAAGGTAAAACAGCATACACAAAGATGAGAGAGGACAAAACAAAGCAGTTAGCCTAACTATCGATTGATGCTTACTTAGGATTGAAATCCTCTGTGAAGTCACAGCTTGACTACTATACCCTTTTACTCACATGCAATCATGATCAACTTCAATTTTCTCTTTCAGTATTTCATTAGATATAATCATGTACGGTATAAGGAGGAGTTGGCAGTTGACCACTTGCTCAGATGGCAGCTGATCGAAGTATCAGTTCTCATTACATCAGTAATACATTATTTTTCTTCTTGAGTGGTTTGAGCTCAAAGGGTTACTGTAACTGACCTTGCTTCTTCCAGCTGTTTTTCACGAGCTTTTCTCTTGGCTTTTTTCCCTTGGGTGTTGGCAAGACGAGCTCTTGCTTCTGACAGCATCTCCAATTCTAAAAGGAGAGGGATTCGGTCACGACTTTCCACATTTGACAATGGTTCGGTAAGAAAAAAGGATGGAATCCGAGGTCAAGGGTAAAGATGTGAATAAAATGTTAAGACAGACAGTAAAATGTTCATTCTGTTGGGTAATGAATGGGCCTTTCTGTTCATGGAAAATCCTGCCTACCATCTTCATCCATGTCAATGGGATCAGGCCGTGCTGGTTTATTTTCTGGATTGGGGTCAATCTCTCCGGGGCGTAACTTCCGTGGATCTTCAGATTCACCATCACCATCTTTAGACTGTGCTTGGTCACTGGTTCAAAATAGAGAGTGATATTACATTATTTAGAGATTCATTAAACATGGGTATGTCAAATGCTAATGCTGACATTTACTGAAGGTGGTATTCCTTTGGAGAAAAAGAGGCTGAGTTTCTTATTCAGTCCTTCATCAGAGATACTAGAAACTACTAACTGTACATCACAAAATATAATAGTCAATCTTCAATACTTCGCATCAAGCGCTCACAACATCGAGGTGCATACATAAACTATTTACAATAATAATTATGCAACAGCATAACCTAGCACTTGATCTTCACATTTCATCCTTTCACTTGGGAACTCAAGGAAACTGCAGTTATTTATCATCTTTTTCAATATGCTTCACTTAGTGGAAGAAAAATCTAAGACATTATTGTTCATAAAATGGACTAAAACACCATCCACTCTAGACTTACAGAAGGAATTCATAACGCTCTAAACATTGGGATGCTGTGCGTCCAATCAAAGGTGCAATAGTTCTCCACTGGGTAGGCATGAGTTTGGCCAAATGAAGAAGCTTCTCATCTTCTTCACGACTCCACTCAGTCTGTAAAACAAAAACACAAAGATTAGTGACACAAAAATCAAGTTTGTGACTGAAGTAGAGAATACCAGCCATTGTTTTCCATAACAGTACACATTGTTTATCATTGCCTTATTCTACAAAGAATTATTATATCTAGAATTCACAAGTTGCTGGGTATTCTTGCTTGTTCCAAGTTTGTCACAAGATAACATATGTTTGACCAGAATGTAAATATGGCCACTACTACAGTGTCCTTATTTTTGCTCGCGGACAGCGCAGCTGCGGCGAGCTTAAAAATGGAGTTTTTTTTGTTTTCCTTTTTCTGGGTCGAGAATCAGCACACGGTGATTGGTTCATATTATCACGTGATATGCGATGATGTAAATCGCCGCCCGGTTGGCTCAGTTGGTTGAGTGCCGGTCTTTCGTGTGGGAGGTCGCGGGTTCGATCCCCGGCCGGACCAGCACTCGGGGTCTTACAATAACTAAGGAGAAGATGCTGCCTTTGTTTTTATCAGCAAATGGTAAGATCTTCACGTGGCTGGGATGACTACGTAAAATGGTGGTACCGTCTCCCTATACTTCTATACTTGATTACAGGAGGGACGTAAAAGAACCACTGAGGATGTAAACAAATTTCTGGCAGTGACCACTCTCAGTGCCTGTACTCCACAGTAATATGGCGAAGCCAAATTGTAGCTAAAAAGCCCCTTGAGGGTAGCATCAATAAAAATATGTATGTAATGTATGTAGTTGACTTCGCTAAACAACTCGAGATGTGGCCAGTGAATATTGCTCGTTACTTGCGTGTAAAAGTTAACTGCATCCTATCCAAACTCAACACCATTGGGCTCTGTGGAACATGTACGGATAAACTGGATTTTAGGGAATGATTATGGCTTGTGTTCTTAAGTTCACAGTGGAAAACGGAAAACGGAAACCAAAGCTGGAGGCTGAAAACGGAAACCAAAGCTACGATGAGCTTTAGCCACAAAATAATGACGATTTATGCTTTACTCTGTGCATGACATATGTTGCCTCATAACATTCTTCTGCTTATCGTACATTGCCTGTTGAAATGTTTCTTTCATTCGACCATATAGCCTTTTCTTCGCAATGGTCATTGTATACCAGATATGAAAAATACACCGAAATAGTCCTGAGCATTGGGTTTGCAGTCACAGATGACTGTGAACAAAACCACAATAATAATGTAAACAATTGTCGTGTTACATTCCTCGCTTTCAATTTTATATTTGTTACAGAACACGAATACTCGAAAGCCTGACAGAAGAAACGTATTCAGTTAATAAAAGAAAACACAAAAGTATTGAAGCGAAGGCTGGATTAATCGTGGACTCTGGTTAGAAATAAGAGTCGAGGTCAAACTGTCAAAAATCAATTGTGCATAAAAAGATATGTAACGCATTCTCAAAATTCAGGGTCGCTCTCCTTTAAGAAGCAACGGTGTATGAGTGTTGTAATGATAATTTATAGTTTAATCAGGTTTCATTTGAGTAAGGTGTCAACAGCCAAGTTCTCTATACTGTGTGATATTTTTCTGGTGAGAAACTGGAAGTCTCTCTTGGGAGTCCCTACTTTCCATTTTAGTATATTCTGGTCTCGATGCAACTCACGCCGCGAGCTCACTGGCGACGCCAGTCTAGTTTTACAGTATCCTACAGTTATTTTGCATCATATGACAGAGCATCATATTTAGTAATGTCCTGGTCATATAATAAATGTAGTATGGTTATTATATAGTGGATCAAAATCAATTACCAAAACATAAGTTACCCACGCTTACCTTTTTGATACTGGGATCCAACCATTCATACCTAATGTAGCAGAAGCAAATGAATTCATTGAAGAAATGTTATCTAAGGTTCCCCAGACAAATTTGCAGAAACCCACACACACGCCACACATGTACAGTTTGAGCATCATCAGGATCCTCACCATCTTGCTTTGCACTGCTTTGCAGATTTTCGATGCAGGAGCGAAGCAATTCTGGACCACTGGTTTTTGCCATATTTCATGACAGCTGCCTTGAGTATTTCATCCTGCGAAAAACAGAAACCACGGCAGCGTCAGACCGGCAAGCAAGAGCTCGAACTAAAATATAACGTGACATGTAGTAAGGAGTAATATACCTCCGTATTTCGCCAAACACCGCCTTTTATGATGATCCGTGGCATGATGAAGCACTAACTGTTATCAAACACCTAAGAAAAACACAAGCACTTGCAAATCCTTCTCAAAAACAGCCAGAAATTACAATCTTTTTTCACTGCAATCGCTTTCTTTTCCCATCACGCATTTAGAGCTGCTAAAGGAAATGGGCATGCGCTGTAAAGTTGGAAGGGTCTGGGCACAAGGCTTGTCCGAGGAAGACTGGGTATGAGGTCCCATCCAACATGGCGTCCCGACTGAAAAGTGGTGTGAAATTTTTTAATCCGTTTGTGGACAAGAAATTGTTCCGGCGAATAGTCCAACGCCTGGAAAGTGCTTCATCTTCATTACAAGTAACAGAAACGTTAGAAGGTACGTTCAAAACCGCCCAATCTGTTGATCTACTGCTGCAAAAGAAAAAACATTAAAAGTGGAAATTGTAATAATGTGTATTTAAGGAGCTCTCAATCATACCCAAAAGCGGCTCTGTTTCTCATCACTTCATTTTCTTTGCAGACAGTAAATCGGGAGCTGTCGAGAGTAATTCTGACAAGGTGATTATGGGAACATACCTTAGTCGTTTTGTTTGTCCCCAGCTCTCTTGCATACTGCAGCCATTATTATCTGGAAATCGCCGTATCTACTTTCTAGTGAGCTATATCTTGATATGCGTTCTTTTCAGTTTGCACGTTGCTCATCTCAATTTATGCATCGATCAATTCCAGCATACCCCGGGAATTTGTCAAGCCCTCTGTCCCGGATGGTAACAGCTGGAATTGATCGATGCATTATATACCATTAAAAATTATTGAAATTAGAAAATAATTCTGGAACTCCTTCTTTCCCCTTCTGTTCAGCCCCAGGAAGCACCAAAACTTCAAGTAACATCTAAAAACTGGTTCAGTAGAGATGGCGCAGTCGTGCAAGTAGATTCAATCTACAAAACCCTGCCCAATGCAGAAACTGCACTGGCCAGAGACACACCAAAACCTCGTTTCATCTGGAAAGAGACTGATTGGCCGGAGGGTTTCCCAGAAACAGCTGAAGAGGCTAAAACGGATGTGCTAACTTACTTAGAACAGAGAGATTGTTACAACAGGCTAAAAGTGCTAAAGGTCAAGGATTTCTGTGTGGGGAGTACCATTGCAGTGACAAGAGCTGATCCTTACATCCCTAAAGGGAAAGTTAGGTACTATGACACTATTTCTTGGTTAACACTGACCCACCCCTCCCTTATGTGTCATTTTTGGAACCATTCATTAAATGTACAATTCAGACAGCTCGAAATTTCAAAAATTTTACACTGGTTTCAATGGAATGCTAATCCTTGTGAAAACTAGTTTTAGATTGCATTTGGTTGATATGGATAACATTTGACACTATAAGAGTGGTTGAACTGATGTTTCAAGCATTCACCCTTCATTGAAGCAAGTAGCCTAGTGAACCAAACTGTACTTTGCTGTATTTCTTATCCTTGTTATTTTTTTATTTTTGTTACCTCAGATTTGTCGGTATCTGCATAGCCAAAAACCACTGGCAGAACACCCTGGGAGCAAGTTTCACTCTTCGCAATGTCATAGAAGGTGAACCTCTGGAGATTACCTTTCAACTTTACTCTCCGCTGATCCAAAGGATTGAGGTCTTGAAACATCAACGTCGCCATCGCTCAGCCTTGTGGTACCTGAGGGATTACCCACCGGCACTCAGCTCAGTTAGTGAAAAAACAAAGCCCCAACCATACAAAGAAGAGCCATCTTTATATGTCCCTTCAAAGGAAGAGAAAGGACGAATCAAGAAATGGTTTGCTCAAGTTCGGAAAGAGAAACGCAGAAAGTGAGGACAGTATAAAGGGTATTTCAAGGCTTCATGTTTGAAAATTACAATGTAGCAACTGCATCAGAAATGACTGGCTATGAACACATGAAAGAAACACACGTACTCAACAAACTGTTTCAGCTATTGGTTAATAAAAATGTAATGTTGAACTACAAAAATTTGTCATAAATGTCAGTTGACTGTTTCACTTTGATGTTATGTGTCTATAAGCTCCTTCCTTTTTGGCACACTGTTCCAATATGTGGATGTTAGCCAGTGAATGTACACAAACAAAAAAAAATCTCATATCTCATATCCCATTTTTTTTAACTGATATTCTTTTTACTGCATGTTTAGGTATTTTATTTTTTTAGGGAGAAAGAAACAAACAAACAAATAAAAAATAATTGTGGTCATTGATTTGAAAATTTGGGAATTGCCTACATTCTCCCTATACAACCTCCCTGAAAGGCATTCCCCATTGTACCAGTTTGGGGCCGTGTGCTTCCAAACAAACATACCTCTATTTGTCTTTTGTGAGACATCGCATATTTTGTGTTGTCTTTCAAACACCAGTGAACTTTCCAAAATATTTTCACAATCTCTTGATTATGAAAAGATCGTAACTGGATGTAAACCATTCGCGTGACCTTCGTAAACCATTCAAGTGCACTTCTGTAATTTTCTGTAGGGGGTGGGGAGGGGGTTACCTTTTTTCTTACAGATTATCTTATACTGGGCAGCATAAATTGAAACTCAGTTTGAACCAGTTGCAGTGCAAACAAAGGTGTACATAAAACGACGAGAAAGCGGTCCAGTTTACCCTCACTCACCGTGAATCAATATTTTGATTGTGCGATCTACTGCGCATGACGCCTAAGATGGCTGCCAAGCAAAATAACTAAAAATTAAAAGAAGAATGAGAAAAAGGAAAAAGAAAGCCGTAGAAAACATTCAGGAGCCGGGAAATAGTAGTTATACATGAAGCAAACAACCGAAAAACTTCACGCACACCGATGGCACCAATCGCCAAAATAAAGTAGCATCCCACATGCACAAGCAAATTGTCCTTCCCAGAGATAAATGCAAAGGAAGATACAACTATATACCGGAGGCGTGAGGGTGCTGCTTGCTAATGTCCCATTGTATCGTCACTGGTTCCCCGGTAGGCAGATCTGGCGATGTTCGTAAGCGGCTAGGTTAGGTGTTTGCCAAAACCAGATCCCTAGTTTCCATGTCTCGTCGCTCCCGCTGCCTCGCGCACGGTTGAGCGACAGCTCTTCACACCGTCGTTCGTCGTGTGTGTTTCGGTATATATGTATCCTAGGATCATAGCTTGCCTGTCCAGTTTCTTCTGGGTACTATGTTAGTGTTCATACTACGCTTCCAGGGGCACTGCAAGTTGCAGTATGCCGTTTTTTTTTGTTTTTTGTTTTTTTGTTTTTGTTTTTTCTCATATTGGAAAACAAATGTATTTTGCGCTCGATACTGATACTCCTCGATACTCCACGAAAGAAAATTTGCTGAAAATTGTAAATAGTGTCTTCGTATGTTCATTCGAGGATTAATCTCCGTCTAATGGAGAATTTTTTCAAAATTATTTTGATAATTTCCGCCTAAGAAAGTAGACGGCCGGCCGGACCATCCAAGGAAACTGCTCATTAGAACTTCTAATCCCTTTGGAATATTCCTGTGTGTTGTCCGTCAAGCAAAGCAACAGTTGTTTTGTGCATAATGACGATAAAATGTTTTTTTTTTTTTTACACTTTTATAGTCTATCATACGTATAATACGTCGAAGCAGTCGGTCACCCGGGGGAGGGAGGGTAGGGGTAATCAAAATTTTCAGACCAACCTAGTTTCACATCGAGTTTAAAAATCCCCGGGGACTTCTTCATCGGAGGAGTTTGTCGTGCTTTCTTTCCCCTTTTCTTTAAACTCGTGGACTTTGCTTCGACGTTATTGATTGGTTATTGATTGATCAGCAGACACAAAGTCACGTGCCTGATTGTTGTGCGCAGTACGTGGAAATCTTGACGTTGGGAACGAGTTAGATGTGCAACTATCACAAAACCAGCACTTCCTTCGTGTTTCTAAAGCCTTTCAAGTAATTTTTATAATCGGGCACTTAGAGCTGTTCAATACGGACAGCTACAATCGGTTTCTTACATGGTGGAAGCGCAGACATTCATGGCGGCCGCAAACGAAGCTGATGGCAGAAGGAAACTCTTTGGTGACTTGAAAAACCAGTTTCCTGAGCTGCCCGAAGAGGTGATCTCGGAGAAACTAAAAAAGGTATGGTCTAGAGCTAGTTGTATCTCCAGACTCGATCGATCACTGTTTTACGAACTTGCGGCGTTTCGACCTTCGCGTGCTTTCACAAGTTCGCTTCTGATGAAGACTTCACGCTTGATAAAAAAGTTGGGGCATAATATTATTCGCCAAGGTGATACTTTGCAATTGTTTTCTGTGAATTCAAAATTCCTACACGTCTAATCCATAGTACCTGGTTATTGTGCTGTAAGTGTTGTATAAAACTGCCGATCTTTCGTGGCGAGAACGCCCTGTTTTTTTTTTTATGTTTAAGCACGCCATTTTAGCATGACGAGTCGCTCGCTCGCTGCCCGAATCAGCTCGGCGATATCCCGTCATTCATTTTCTTATTACCTCAAAGGGTGCAGGTTTATTGACATGGTTTACCGTAGAGATCTTTCTGCGGTCGTTTATTACTCTTATCGATATTGAACAACTGAGAAATACTCACATGTTTAATTGTGTGTTCACGAGTTGACAAGTATTCATCACATTCGTACTGTATATATCTGGAGATCGAACAAAGCATGAATACGATTGGGCCATTTTTTAGCCTGCAAGTGGATTTATTGTTCATTGAACGCCTTGTATTTTCCTAGAATTCTCAATTTTCAATTTCTGTTTGGAAGGGAAGACAATATTTATCATTGTTGACATTTTGTGGCTTCACTTCCAGCTCATATTTTCTTAGTTCTACAACTCGATGGTGTTGTCTTGAGAAAATGAAGTATGAAGTATCTGTACTACCACGACGTTTAGATTAAGACTACCGATAATAACCCTAACCCAAGCAAAAAGAAACATTGATTATATACAGTATGGAAAAGTACAATTTATGTGAGAACGATAAGTTTACTGTAACTATAGTGCTCAGTACTGGTAAAACGAATTAAATAAGCACACTGATTTTCAAAAGTAATTAATTGTGTGAAGACTTTGGTTTTGTGGTTAATTGTTGTGGGTTTGGATCGGTCCAAGCAAGTCTTGCAAAATTCTCAGCTAATCATGAGAAAAAGCAAAACCGTTGTCAAACAAGTGGCAATAAATTGTGTTGTTTTTTACAAAGTTAAACTAATGGTGAATTACCTTACGATTGGTTGTAAGTTTTTTCTTGCAGTCTCAGTGGTTGGCATGTAATATTACTTTTAACTGGTTTTGGTTGAAAGCAGTTTTCAGATGACTGTTGAAAGTATGTATGATCACTTTTGTTTTGCATTTGCTGTACCCTTATTGGATTGGTGCAAGCAAGTGGTGATGATGTTTCCTCACACTGCTGATTGTTTTCTTCTTCAAAGTAAAACCAATCACAAAGTGTTACTTACAGCCTCTGTGATTAACAGTGTAAATTACTTTTGGTTTTATGAAAGTCATCTGAAAGCTACTCTATGGTCAATCATAAACTGTTCTATACATTGATTTGATATTGTATAAGTAATAATGATAATTTAACTCTCATTTAATTTGTTCCTTGTAGCATCCGGGGAACCTCCCATTGTGCATTCAAGAACTTCACGAGGAAAGCGACAAATTTCTGTATGGTGGAGAAGAGGACATGACTGACAGTCCATGGCCTGTGTTCCCACCAGCACCCAACCCACCCACAGAAGCTCTGTCTATTTCCATTCCCAACTCTACTGTCCACTACAATCCACAACTTGCTTCACAACCACCAATGGTTAGACCTATGACCTCCGCACACCCATCGAATGCTGCTAGCACAACTGTCTCAGGCGGTACAATGAATAGACAGCCTTCAGCTGGCTATCAACAAGGTACAGGTTGAGTGTTTTCATGCAACTGTTTCCATACAACTGATGTTTAATTGATTTACCTTTCTTGTTTTGCAGTATTAATTCAACATCAGTATCAAAGACTTGACAGACTAATGAAGGCGAGTATTTGTCAGACTATACAGTTGTAAAATCCAGTCTTTATTAACTCACGGCTGAACTTTATACACCCGACGACCACAACGACTCAGAACACAACCAACGTTCAACTCAACTCAACTCACAACACTGACGCTAGAACTACGCCAGAACTACGCTAGCTATGGCTTTGTCAGCACTACACTAGCACTCGATCAGCTATTCTAAGGTATACATACTACACACAGTAATATTGTGGAATGCTAGTACTTACAAGACAGTGTTAGCCCTCCTTCATCAGCAAGGGATAATACTTGCTCTGATGAAGGGCTAATGCTGCAAACATTAGCTAACACTATGTCTACAGTGTTCAGATTTTCCACATCAACGATTCACCAACATGTTATTCTCTGACAAAGGCCTAACACTTTCTTCTCTTACAGCGTTAAGCTTGTCCACACCAACCTTTAGTAATGTTGATAATGATAATGATTTAGAATTTAATATATAGCACAAATTCCATGTACATAATTTATGATCAAATTCGCTTTACAGTAATTAGCATGTATGAGATCAAACCCGAAGCATTGAAGGTACCTCTGGTTGCTGCTATAGTTGGTTCATGTATGATCTCTGGATTAGTGATATGTGGTAGTGGATGACAGTGCACAGCATCAGGGAAATTCCCCTGCTCTTATTGAGAAGTGTGTGAATTTTTTAATGTCCTTTATATTGGGCTAGTGAAGGTTGCAAGACTAGGTCAATGGCTTAATGTCCCCAAGAACCAAGGGTTAAGCTCAAACAGGAACATAGTCCTACCCACTTACAGTGCTGGGAACAGATCCCCAACCTGGAAATAATTAACCCAGACTGCATTGATGAAAGCCGGCGTGCTAACCTCTCAACCACCTGAAACCCAACATCATGAACAAATTATGTTACTTATACATCTAAATCCCTCTTGTTTTAATTTACAGGAGTTGACAAGTGAGAAATTCAAGTTAAATAACATGAGGGAAACAGTACAAACAGGGGAACAAGAGATAGTCGACAAAAAATTCAGAGTAGCTGCAAATCCTACGGTAGGTATCCAATGTTATTTTGAAGAAAGTATTCTTGATAAAGATGAAATTATTTTGTGGGTTAATTACCTCTTTGATTCCTGAGGTGGTTTGCAAGACAATAAATTGACTGAAGGTAGATTTTCTGAGCTGTACACAAAGCTTAAATTTCTTCACAAATATGGAATTCAACCAAAGATGAAAGCCTGCATTGTTCAGTATACCATAGCATCTCAAATTCCCCCCAGTTAACATCACAAGTCAGCCCAGTTCTAAGCCCCACCCCTCACTCTGTCCTGATTCTTACCACTCTACCTTAAAGAATACTAAAGCAAATAAAGTTTGAATGAAGCAGATTCCTATATTTCTCACTTGAACTGATTGAAAGAACGTTCATTCTTTGTTACTGCAGTGTTTGAACAGCAAAGCTGACACTAGTGCTAATAATCACTTTTTTCGCCAAAAAGGCTCATTACCTGTTTTTTATTTTTTTATTTTTTTACTTCAGATAAGAGATGTTAACCATTTAAAGGATGAAAACAGGGCCCTTGAGCAAGAAATAAGTGAAATGACTCAGGAGATCGACAAACTAGGTGGTAAGTATCAAGTGACGCTGTGTGCTTCTCTATACTGTAGAATGGACATGAGGAAATCAGTACCCCTTCTTATGATCTGAGGCCATGTCGACAAACTCCTACTGTACATAAAAATTAAACAGGTTTCAAATGCTGTTCAGCTGGCTTGTGCATGGAGCTGCCATTGTTTTACTGTCATCATAAATTGCTATCAAAATTGACCTTCTGTAATGTATTGTTCTTGCAAATATGACCATGTAGCTTCAAAAACACCTTATACTATAGATCACATACTTGTAACAATCATGCCAATAAACATTAACATTTTTTTCTCACATTCCAGAACCCTTTGATGAGGTAGAAGTACAACAAGGTACAGTGAAGGCTTTTGTGAACTTATCATTCTGAAATTATTGTATGACATCTAGGTTTCACACATCGACCCTTAGTCTTTCTCTATTCTGACGCAGTCATAGCCTAGTTCCCTTTATGCAAATGATATTATTGTTGTGTGGCACAAATAACTTACTCTGTTTATCTGTTGCTCTGTCCATTAGGGAATATGTATGCTACCAGTCCACCCACCTTCAGACACCCCCCACCATCTTCAGGTAATCTCAAATCTGTTGCTGATGTCAAAGCTAATCATGCTAAATAAAAACTAAAAGTCTACCCAACATGCTGTTACCGGTATACAAACATCCCCCAAATACTGTAATATGGATTTGATCATGTTTGGTGGAAGGTCTTAGACTATGACAGAATTCTGGCTGAATGTGTTCCTTGTTTTTTGTTTTACAGGCAGTGCCAGCCCTCCTCCCCCCTACCCCCTTACCCACAGAAGCACCAGTTGCCCTCAAGGCACACCCTATAATGGTAATGGAAAAACTTTTTGTTAAGCTCAGAGTATGAATTCTTCCAACCATTCAAGAAGAAAATTTATAAGATGTGATTTAGTGATGTAGCAAGAATTGATAGGCCAATCAGCAAGCTGTCATAGGGACACTAATATTTATTATTTTTAGATATTGCTGAAATACCCAGTCTAACTTCACTATGCACACAATTTTAAACATAGCAAGTTCTGACAGGAAGTAAAGGCTGCTTAGAGAAACTTATATCTCTGTATGGCCATGTAATATTTCTGATGTACCTGGTGAGAAACTAAGAGGACAAAATTGAAGTTCACCAAACTGCGTGTAACCCTGTTCTCTCTTTTTTTTTTTTAGGCCGGCCTAAATCTCTGTGTAGCGTGTTTAGCATGCTCTCTCCACAGCTGCCATCGCCTACCACAGGTAAGTATGAGCCTTGTGATGAGAAGCTAACTTCTTCTCTTAAAACACTGTAAGTTGTATAAAGGTCAGTATGGAGAAACTGCCAGTTGATCTCTTGCTTGGGTTCAAGCTGGTCAGACTATCAATAATTCTCTTAACACTGCTTATACAGTCTTAGTGCTCCTCTGATTGGTTTGTTCATCTTTCTCTTTATAGAAGAAATTCCCCATAGTGAAGGCTCCAGAGACAACAGCCTTGATCCTAATGACTGGGTGTTGTTACCACAAGATCCATCAGTGGGAATTCAGAATCACAGTATGCCAGGTGAGAACTTTTTGTGTAGTTTAAGGCCTTGTTTATGTGAAGAAATGTTGCCCCAGGAACCAGAAGCACCCTCCTCCCCAAGTCACATTTCTTTATATTGATCACTGTGAACCATTTACATGAGTTGACCCCGCCAAGTTGTGGTTTCTCATGTGCAAAGAGTTTGCTTTGATTTACAAAGAAATGTGTGAATAGTTGGCTCGCCCAGGGTGACTTGAGAGGGAAGGTGCCCCAGCTCTGTAGAACAACTTTTTCTTCGTTTAAAAAGGCTTAACTTTCCTACTGTAGTAGCCTTCCATTTCAACATGGGAAACAGTCAGAAGTCATCTTGTGTTTGAGATATCATATTTTGTTTACCTGTTGTGTATTTGTTTGTTCATTGCAGAACAAAAATGGGCATGTCGACACTGCACATTTGAGAACCACCCGGCCTTGAACACCTGTGAAATATGCAGTGGGAAAAGAAGTTGAGTAATGGAACTCAGTGCAACCGAAAAGACTAGGGCACCCTATGAATATCTAAGTTCGAGCTCATAGAGCAGAGTGGTTTTCGATTGCCTGTTGAAAGTAGAGAGCTTTAGCAAAATACCAAGCACGACGACAATTTTTTATAGATGAGAAAAGGCTTACATCTGGATGTGTGAAAGCAGATCGAACTTAGGCCTGTTTCAAACGTCGCAGTTCACACGCGTCAAGTGCAAATGAGCAAAATCTGTTGCTTCAGCTAATTTTAGAGATTCCGCTAGACCGGCATATGCCGGTATTTTACCGGTGAAAATCGCACTGTACCTAAAAAAATTGAGGCTGCCGGTATTCCGTACCGGAAGAATATGAAGTACAGTACAACCTTTTTTTTTTTCTGAAGCCTCTCCTGTACAAAGGGAGCCCACACTGGATATTCTACTCATTCTACCGAAGAAATGCGCCGAAACGGTCGAAAACTCGATGAGATAGATTATATCGTGTCCATTTCCGCTGCAGCAGAAGAAACGATTATTTTGCTTCACATATATGGTGTGCCGGTTCAAGGTGGCTCCGTACCGGACAAAATATTTCTTACCGGTACTCTGTACCGGCTGATGGACGAGTCGAGCGGAATCTCTGAATTTACAGTACATTGTATTCGACACATGTAAAATTTGACGTTTGAAACAGGCCTTATTTGTTGGCTGTTGTTCTCTCGTGTGCGGTTTCAAATGCTTTATGTTTAGGTCGTCAGGTCATGGCTGACATTCAAAGAACGGGGCCCGGTTGTTCAAAGCACAGTTAAAGCCAATGCGATTAGGTGGTCCTTATGCCTGAAAAGGGGAAGGTTTCACTCACAGCATGATTTCCTTGAACAATTAGCTTCTTTAGTTGCTTTTTGACCCAAACCCTGCCATTTGTTGGCCAAGCGGTTGAGAGAATGAATTTAGTTAATCCTTGGTTTGAACAAATGGGTCTGCCCTGTAACTGAACAAGGCTCATCATTCTGGTAACTCTGGAAGGAACCCTTGAAGTTCAAATTTTGTTTTGGTGATTTCTCCAAAGGAAAGTTCCCGTGACACGTGATAGTCTAAACCAAGTTGTTATTTAACCAAAAACTGCAGACGGAGAGAAATCGTTTAGTTAATCAATTTGAACAACTGGGTCCTCAAGTAACTTGTTTTGCTGGAAATGGCATATAAAAACAAAAACTAATGAAATATAGAGAACCTTTATTGTTCCCTTTAGTCGTCGTGCTGGCTTTTTAAAGTTATTTTTTCCTGAGATGATGCATTACAGCTAAAGCTCTCTAGTAATATTACAGTACGTTGGTTTTGTATTTGCTACGTCTGTGATTGGTTGAAGCCAGTTTTGCGTGTTACAAAGCAAAAGCCGGCTGGGCGTTCAAAGAAGCAAGTGAGGATTGTGTTTCCTCGCACTGCTGATTGAGGTCCAAATCCAAATGTGGCTTTTAATTGGTTGCAAGTCTTTCTTGCGGCTTCTGTGTTTGGCTCCGTAGGCGTAATTACTTTGACTTCTGGTTAAAATAATTTTCTTGCCAGTTCTTTTTGTTCTGAATGAATGAGTGAGTGAATCTTTTTGCGTGAATGTCCATCAAAAACCACTCTGCGAAAATTATTGATTTGCAGATTTATTTCGTTCGTTTTAGTGAGTGACAAAGCGGGTCACAATAATTCGTATCACTCTAAATATCGTGCCCAAGTGAACTCCCCCTACCCCTTACACCCTCGTGCGATATGCGAAGTGGTGTTTACTGTCGATGCACAGATAAAGTGAGGACTTTGTTCGCGCAAATAATTTTTGCGATATTCGTGAACTATTGGGAGTAATACCCCCGTAAGTAATAATGTGATCACACTGTTTCTGATGTTTTATGCCAGAGGTATGGCAATATCAAACATAGTGGCTAAGTTATTTTCAGTCTCGTTTGTTTGTCTAAATATTTACAGAAATCTTAACCCCACCCCACCAACCCCCGTCCATTATGAAGTTTATTTCATCAGCGCTAGCCATATTACTTGAATGGGTGAGCAGAACAAGACCTTATGTGACTTCAAGATCGAGTTTCGTTTTTGATATTTTTTTATTATAAAAATTGGTTTCACTCGTGCAGCTTTGAGGTTTGTGTCACATAAACCGTTATAATTTTGTCATTTTGACCAGTCACTAGATCTTCCAAAAAAATCTCAAAAATTAGAATTTACCCCAAAAATCTCATAGGTCTTCTTCTGCTTTCCAAGTCACTTGTTCTCGCTCGACCATTACATTTAGAAGCGAAGCCGGCCTTCGCCCCGTGTAGTTTGGGTGGAAAGTTAGTCCCCGTCTCGTTCAATTACGCATCAGAGTTTCTGTAGCTTCTCGCAAGCGGCCGTCGGAAAATTTCATCCCTGAGGGCTTGTTCACACTGGGACCACTGAAGTTGAATCGAGCCGAGATCGGTACGTACAGAGATGTAGAAAACGTCGACTTATTCGCATTCGTCTCGCGTTTAGCCCAATCGATTCGGATCGATAAAACTGGCTTCGTGTGAATAGACCCCTTGACGGTATTGAATGCATGAAGGGTAATCATGGGAAGAAAAAAGAAACATGGCGACGACGCGTGCGAGAAGTCTCGGTTTAATTTTAAAGTCGCTCACAATCAGAACCACTGAAAGCTTGCAAATGACAATTTGGAGTGTTGCGAAGTTCCACCGATCAGAAGAACGAATGTATTATGCAGTTTATTTGCCCTGATTACCCATCATGCATTCAAGACCGCCGGAAGGGGTTTATGGGCCCTGAAAAGCACGCTGGAAGGGTTTTTTGCACTCAGATGGTTTCTCGCAAGTGCGCACGTCCACATTAATACATTTTAATGCGTTTTCAGACATCTCCTCTTAGGGTAGTGCGGACGGAGGGCGAAAACGCGCGAAAAATATACGAAAACGTCAGTAATGTGGACGTAAGAACTCACAATAGTGGCTTTTTGCAAGTGTCGTTTAGTCGATTTCTCTAACGCATAAACTGAAATGCTTTCTCGCAAATGCACCACTTCGATGGTTTCTTGTAAACGGGCTTTAAACGGTTTCTTGCAATGCGCCCGACTGCTTCGTTCCTGCGTCACGGGTGGGTGGTTCTTTTGATCGACTTCGAAATTCTCTCTCGGTTTCTCACTAGACTACAGTATTTACAGTGTGGAGAAGTTGGTTTGTAGATAACTTGTTCAGATGAAAGCTGATTAAACTATCAAGTCTCAGTACCGTCACTCGTTCATTTTCTTATTGGATGGTTGGGCGTTCGGTGTGTGACAGTGTCCATATTGTTTCAACTTTAACCTTTTCACTCTGGAGTGCTAGTCGATCGTAGTAATGGTTGCTATGTGAATAAAGATACGATTTGTATACCTTGGACTATTTGATATTGTCACCAGGGGAAAATTCTTCTTTTTTTTTTTTTTTTCTTCTTTATGAAATTAATTATTTTCGATTCTTTCCACTGCCCCACAATAGATAATCTGTCACTTTGTAATTTCCACCTAGCCTATGCCACATAAGCCTCTGGCTTTGGCTCTATTTCTGTAATTTAATTCATTACTGAACAATCGCAATCGCAATCGCAATAAAGGCATGTGTATGTATGCTGTGCCGCATGACCCGACCCCCCCGTGGGACAAAGAGCGGCGGAGGGGGAGTGGGAAGGAGGAGAGGAGCCCCTTTCGTTGCCTTGCCGGTCTCCGATGATCGTGTCGCTGATGCCTTTCCGGCGCAAATATGTAAATTTCACTGCCCTGTCAAGCGAAAGTGCGACCCTGAACCCCACATTCTTCCCTCTCGAGATGTTAGCAACGCCATGTCAGCGTTTTGGCCCAGCAAGCAACGCAACGGCATCGAACAGTTCTTTTCTCGAAGCGATAGATAACCTATTCAAGACCCGGCCAGGCCTGGGAACGAAGGAAAGACTGAGACGAATGTAAGTTTTTCAAAAAATCCTGAAAACCATATTATATCCAAGGGCATGTCCCTATAGAAACCCGGTGTCGTTTTCAAGCATTTTAGTGAAAAGGAATACTTTGCCTGACTGGTCTTGAATCAGGGGCAGTATATTTTTTTGTTCCTTTTTGTATGTGGTCTGAAACGGGGTGCACTTATTTGGATAGAAGTTTGAAATGGGTGTGGATAAATCTTATTTTACGGAGCGTATGGGTTTTGAAAACCGTGCTGCACATCCCTGATCCAAAATTATTGGCACCCCCTCCCCGTAAAGAATGGAGAGGGGGGAGGGGGAGGGGAGGGCGTATAGATATGAAAGTTTGCGGTCGTGCATGTCCGGTTATCCAAGCAGTAAACTAGGGACAAATCGCCAATCACAGTTAACTCATCAACTCAGTTGGCAGCCGATTAGTTTCGCACGTGCTACAACCGGAAGAGGAACAGGAATCCATCATTCTCGAACAAAGTTTGAACGAACAACCGACATCGTTCATCGTACTGTGTATGGATCCCAGTCTGCGGTGTCGATTCTAAACCTTTTTATTTGTGGGATGGATTGCGTAGATAATGGAGAAGGCTACGGAGTGTAAAAACGTTTTTAATGTCTAAAATCACTCAACGTGTGTGACTTCACCACTTCGCTGAACTGAGCCATTTGAAACCGAAAGCTGAAGGATCAGACGTCCTGTCAACTCAGTCCATCGCATCTACTGAAGCAATATGTTTTAACAGTTTTAACAGCGCTATCGAAATACCTCAAGTAATTATGCCGTCACACACGTACGAAGTTCGCGAGACTACAAACGGCATCGAAGATAGATCGGCAGAAACTAGACGGAGAAGTGGCAGCAAAACGGTAAGATCGTATGCGAGACATACACCTGCAGACCCAGATCTACAAGTAGAGTGCCAAAATGTTGCATTTATTAGCTAGTCGCGCTCACCTCATGGGCCGGATTTTGTTCACAAAAGTCCCACGATTACAATATTTGCTAATATGTTTAATATTGAAATATGATTCACATTTCACTGGACATGTGCCTCTCCTGTAAATCGATTCGTTTCTATTTGCGACCACGACCTGGGAGTGCTAAATTTCTCCAAATTGCTCTTTTGAATACGGACAACAAAGCAAAAGAGCGGATTAGAAATATTGTCAAACACACAACAGAGCCAGAAAGCGTCACGGGCGGCATCACGTCAATAGAGATACTAAACTAATTAAAAGAATGGGAAGTTTAGAAGCCTTTATATTGGGGCTTCGACGCATGCGAAGAAAGCTGCCAAATAAACAGGCGGCCCCACGCTTGTAGGTGTTTTAACACTTTCACTCCCAAGAGTGATCGACTTCAGTTTTCTCACTTAGTTTCTGTGGTTATTAATAGGAGAACTTGGATTTTGACGGTTTGCGCAGACGAAAGTTGATCAATTCTATCTATTCTCATTACGTCACTCATATATTTTCTTTAGAAAAAATGACTGAATCTGCATTTAGCGTGAAAAGCACTCATTTGTGCTTTGAGCAACGTAATGACAGTGGGGAGGGGGGTGGGGGTGGGGGCGTAGGCCACCGGGTTGCTGTGTACGTTGATGGCCTGTCTTTATTTCAGTGTCACAAGAAAAAGGAGAAGACTTTGTTCTTCGAGAAGCGCACTTGCGTGAAATTTATTCCCTCTGTGAGAGACCCAGCAAGGTGAGCCAGTAATGTTGGGGCCTTTAGTATTTTTATCTACCCTCTTGAGGGCAGCAATTCATTGTTTCAAGGACCAGTGCGTTCGGATGCGGCGCTACCTTCAAACAAATCCAATTGTATTTACAGGCCATTTGACGGTTAATAATGACTGAACTCGGGCTCAACTGAACAGAAATTGGCGAGGATTTCGATAGGATTTGATTTTTGATCACTGTTCTATGCTCTTCCTTCTTATTATATATCACGACCAAAAATCAAAGCCCTGTCAAAGACTCCTTGTATAACGCGCTTCCGCCTTTTAAGTTAAAAAAAAATTCGTTAAAGGATTATTAGAAGAAGTAAAAACTGACCTTCACTGTATCACTAATGTTCCACGCTGCAGTTGCTCGTGCGGGCGTCGGGAGGAAGACCATGAACCAGAGACCGCTCGGTCTGAGCCTGGAACCGAAATAAAGTGGGACGTCAACATTCACACCAAACTTGTGCCAACCGACGCCTACGGCGAACTAGAGTTCACAGGAGCCGGTCGTACCAGCAGAGCCAAGGTCAGCGGAACATGAACACTAAAAAACAAAATGCCATGCGTTTCTTATCGAGCGCATGAAAGGTCGCGGGAGGCTGGGGCGAGCAGCTGAGATGGTTATGCGCATGGTTACATTTAGAGCGGTTTTCGGATGATTGTCCAACTTCGTAATCGTGCGATTGCTTTGGTATACGCTTTGGGATTGATCCGAACCAACTGCAGAATGATTTGCCAATCGGGAACAAAAGCAAAATCGATATTTTGCGATATTTTCACGCAAAAAAGCAAGTGGCCATGGAGTTTGCTCGTGCTGATTGGTTTCTTCTTGGTAACCTCTGTGATTGGTTGTATACTTGTGTACTTGACAGTCATCCGAAACCGCTCTACGATGCTGAGTTACAAAGTTTCCTATGATAAATACCTTTCTTTTTTCACACAAAGAAAACTATGTACCGCTTGGTGGACGGTAGAAGTTAGTGCAACAGCGCCTCTGCTTTTTCTAAAAATGTTTCTGTTCAGAGCATGCAACACAAACCTACGTATGTCGTGATTCTTTGGCCTTGATCTCTTGTAGTATGTCCGTATTGAACACAACACCAAGTCAGAGCGCGTCATACAACTCATGCTTAAGGAATGGAAGTTAAACAAACCGAAGTTGCTCATCTCGGTGACCGGAGGAGCCAAGGACTTTGTGTTGCACCCCAAGCTCAAGCAGATGTTGAAACGAGGCTTACTCAAGGTGTGGCTGCGAAGAGACTGGGGAAAGAGAGTATAGAGACATACACATGACACAGACAATAGAATAATAATAGTAATAATAATAATAATAATAATAATAATAATAATAATAATAATAATAATAATAATAATAATAACAACAACAATACTACTACTACTACTACTACTACTACTAGAGTGATTTCAATAAACCCGTGAAACAGATACTACACTATTAGAGACCATTAGAGACACCGTACACACTCCAAGTAGATGTCAGACTATACGGCAATGGACTATGTTTATGTGCCACCGGAAATTCTTCTCAAAAACTCCTACACAAAACTCACAGTAAACTAGACTCTTGCCCATCTAATGTTAGGAAACAATGTGGGCACTTGATTGGCGTGTTGAGCTGTGCGAGAGGAGCCTAGAATTGTCATTTTCCGCGTAATTTGCAAAAAATAATGAGCCTGCATGCACTACTGGCATTTGGTCGGTGAAAGGACAAGAAATTGCCTTGAGTTGACGCTGCTGCTACTACTACTACTAGTACTACTACTACTACTAATAAATAGTAATAATAGTAATAACAATAATAATAATAAGGAACCTCATCACTCGCAGGTGAGGCTGAGGGTCCTCAAAGTAAAGAACACCACAAGTGATAAAAGACTAATGAAAGGTACTACACTAACTAAGACGAAAATTTATGTAAGAGACTAACTAACTATTCTAAAATTCGAAACTTATGTAAAAGTGCCTAACAGGTTCGGTAATTCCAATTTCGATAAAGACGGAAACACTTCAAGAAAGAGAACAGACACATAGAATACACTAACGTGTGACTTATCCTCTTTGTAGGCGGCTCAGACCACGAGTGCCTGGATCATCACAGGTGGCACCAACACTGGCGTGATGCGTCACGTAGGAGAAGCCGTGACAGGTCACGCGGTTATGTCACGTGGAGCGCAGTTCAAGGCCAAGTCCAATTTGCATCTGATCGGCATCGCCACGTGGGGCATTGTGAACCAAAAGGAATTGTTGGTCGATAACAAGGTTAGGGGCTGTTTACTTGGCTTCTTAAATTATTATTAGTTTGTGTTTTATCAACTATCAAAACTTTGCTGTTTGTTTGGTCAAGAAATTGAGGTCAAGAATTTGTTCAACTTGGTTTTGTCCCTGCTACATGTCGCCGCTCCAGGTCCCCGCTCAACTTTGTTTTGTTTTAGGTCCTTATAACGTTGCCAGAACAATAAATGTAACCTTTGTATTAAAGTTTCTACTTTCAATCGAACTTTGTCTTCATAACACTTTCAGGACATTGCGACATATCACATGACCTCATCAATGACGTCACAAGGGGCGTGCTTGGACAACAATCACTCAAACTTTATACTGGTGGATGACGGGACCGAAGGAAAGTACGGAGGCGAAATTGCATTCCGTGCTAGACTCGAAAACTACATTTCACAGCAGAAGATAACTATAGGTGAGTGTAACGGTTTCATCCAGGGGATATCCCTTTCATCGTCATCATTATTATTATCATCACCTCCATTACCATTATCATCATCAGTATCATCATCATCATCATCATCATCATCAGTATCATCATCATCATCATCATCATCAGTATCATTATCATCATTATCGTCGTCATCATCAGTATCATTATCGTCATCATTGTCATCATCATCATCATCATCATCATCATCATCATTATCGTCATCATCGTCATCGTCATTATTGTCATCGTCATCATCATCATCATTATCATCATCAGTATCATTATCATCATCGTCGTCATCATCATCATTACCATCACCATCACCAATATCATTATCACCATCATCACCATATATCACTAGATAATTGTGAATACAAAACATGCTTGTATAAGGCACGTCATGCGAAAAAAAGATGAGATACATATATAGAGACAGTTTGACCTATTATTCCAACTTTGCCGAATTTTTACAACAGAGAAGTCCAACGGCGTTCCCGTCGTCCTCTTGGTTCTTGAAGGCGGACCCAACACGATCAAAACGGTCCTTGCGTCCGTCACCAGCAACCCTGCTGTGCCCGTGGTCATCGCTGAAGGCAGCGGTCGGGCTGCTGACATATTAGCCTTTGCGCACCATGTGATAATAGAAAATGACGGGTAAGAATTCGAATTGACATCTTCATGAAAATCGTCGCTGCCCATTATTGTTGTCTTTTCCTTTTCGTCACGACCATCATCATCACTATCACTGTCATGTACATCACCATGACTACCACCATCACTATTATCATCATCATCACCATGACTACCACCATCACCATCATGACCGTTATCATCATTGTGATTTTCTTTTAGAACTGTTATGGACAATGTTCCCGAGGTTGTCGAACATGGCCAAATATTACTGAAGATCATGAAGGCGTTCCCAGGCGCAAGCGAACAGGAATGCATCCAACTGTACCACGACGTGATCACGTGCGTTGACAAGCAGAAATACGTAAGTACAAACCCATCTTGTGAAGCAACTGGAAGCCGCACTCTACTCCCATTTGCAGACACCGCACTGCTTACTTTGTGGATCTGCGTACACAGAAAATGTGCGGAGAGAATCAAAGATACGGGCAGTGCATATCTTGAACTACAGTTCAGCGTGTGTTCTGGCGATTATTTAATTTTGGGTAATGTGTTTAATTTGTGAAAGCTTAAAAGAAATCAGTACCCAAAGTTCAGCAGGTCTATGTATTGCACGGAGGCGTCCGTATGTTTCAAAACGCGCACACAAATGTTCGGACAAAATGCGACACTTGCACCACTTGCACAGAAGTTTGCGTGAAGTATAATGTCAGACAAACCCATCTCGTAAAAGGAACATGCAAAGTTGAAAGACATGTCGAGTTTGACAAAAGCTTCTCCCTATTTCAGTTGTCTGTTGCTCGTCTGTCTCTACATTTGCCTGTTTCTCTCTGTCTACGTATCGCAGATTACAATATTCCGAGTGGACGAAGATGGCATCGACATTGACAAGGCGATGTTAAAAGCTCTTTTAAAAGGTAGACTCCGAGTTCTCTCCTTATGATGCCCTATCAATGAGCCCGCGCGTTACACTAGCCAGCGTCAACCTCGTTTCCAGTCCATAATGCGTTATTTGACTCTTGATTTTTCTCCTCACAGCACAGCATACGAAAGCCGCTGAGCAGCTGAGCCTGGCTCTGATCTGGGACAGAGTTGACATCGCCAAGTCCGTGATTTTCACAGAAGGCCAGAAGTGGGAGGTGCGAGTAGTTAGGAATAAACTTTAACGGCAACTACATAAACGAAAAATCACCACGTGACTGAAAATTCGGCACTTTATACTTTATGAGCGGCAGAAATGGAAAAACCAAAAAAAAAAAAAAATGTAGACATGCAAAATTTCACTTCCGTAGTATTAATCTTCAAAAGTTCAGAATTATCAAAAGATTTGTATAGGAAATGTTGCCGGATAGCATGGCCTTATTTCCCGCAGGACGGGGATTTGGAGAACGCCATGATGGACGCGTTGCTAAAGGGCCGGGTCGACTTTGTGAAGCTCCTGTTGGAACACGGTGTGAGCATGGCCAGTTTCCTGACTGAAGCTCGGTTAACGGACTTGTACCGTAAGGTGTGGCAGGGCTTATTTTAAGTCAATGTAATACCAGCTCTTAAGAGAACTAGGTTGACTGCGTCGGCGTGGCGGAAGACAAACTGGTGTATCAACTAAGTGTTGATGAAGGTAATGGAACGCCGTCAAAGAGACAATAGCTGACGTTTCGAGCGCTAGCCCTTCGTCATCGCTCTGATGCGTCAACGCCGGCGTTCCATTACCCTCATCAACACTTAGTTGATACACCAGTTTGTCTTATTTTAAGTCATCCTTGTCATCTTCCTCTGCGTTCGCTTGGGACTATTTCGCAATATTCCGGAATAGAGAGATTCTTATTTCCTAAATGAATTTGATAAATTTCCACTGGTTTGCCGTGGTGTGGACTCTTGTCTACCTCGATTTACGTCGCGCTTCGCCTCGTGAGTCCACAACATTTTGACCATGTGATGACGTAAATCGTGGTAAATAAGAGTCCACGTCTCGGCAAACCAGTGAAAATTTGTTTTTTACCACAATATTGTTAAATATACAAGAAAGCTTCGTTGTATTTCGTTGCAAAGCGTGACATGCTGGCGTCCGTTGGCTTCAGCATCGTTGTCTGGACTCCATTTTACCACGGTTAATCGACCAATCAGAGAGCGAGAAACTAGTGTGTTGTGGTAAAATGTTATTCTGACGACGTGCCTTTGACCAAAACCAGCAATCATCGAAATAAAATAGGACGGCAATTTAGAGTATTGCATGTGCCCCATAAAGTTCCCTTCTTTTAAGTTGGTTTGTTCGCGTCCCAAAACGCCGACATCTTTACTTTCATAAAACGATGACGTCATTATTCCGGAATTTTCTGGCTATCTTCTTCCGGGAGCAGAATGGATGGAATGTATTTCAAATATTTCAGAATACGAATAGCTCCCAAACCAACGCGTATGCGTATTATTCCGGCTATTCTCATTCCGGAATAGTCCCAAACGAACGCTCCCTCTGAATTTGGACAGTGGCTTGTGAAGCACAGCCTTAGATTTGTACAACTATTTTGTCTCCCTAAAAACAGAAAGCCGAAACCAGCATTTTTATCAGGCGAATTATTGGAGAAGGCAAGGTGAGGACTCGACTACACTTCAAATATGTGTTAACCGTGTTATGGACTGAATCTTTTTGCCTATTTGTAAATAGTTTAACTTACAAGTTTTCACAACTGTAACTGCCAGTTTCGACTCCAGCCGTTCTTTCACGGCTCTGAATGTGAGCATGGTTCTTTGCATTGTGCAGCAGGCTGAATGCGGACGAACCATTTTGTGTAAAGTCGAGCGCGCTGTTGGTCGAATGCTGGGAGGAAGCTACAACATTCAGACTACTGGTAGAGGCACAATCGCAAGAGTGAGTATGGAGTTAGGATTATAGCATCGTAAAACAAAATGAGGAAATCACCTTCATCATACACACAAACGCACAGCAACAAACAAACACGTACATGTTTACTCAAACCAAAACATACGCACGCAAACACACGCATACATTACTCACAAACACAGACCTCCCTCCCCCCCCCTCCTCATACATGGTTCCCCCCCCCCCCCCCCCCGCATCCCCTCCGTCCTTTTGATCCTACCATATCGTCTCAGGTTACTTTCTTGTGCATGTAATGGTAATTGTGAACAAGTGGTACTGGTCGGCATGTGATTGGTAAGTGGTCGGTAGACATACCGACCAGTCCTTTTTATTCAAAATTGCCGTTGCTAATTATCAGACTAAATGTACCCAGTTCAAATCACAGTGTATAATTGAACCTTTTTATACGTGCAGGGCATATTCCTAGCCAACTTTCAGATGTCCACCAAATGGAACAGAAATCAAATGATGAACGTGAACAACGTGAAGTTTCCTTTCAACGAGCTGCTTGTGTGGTCTGTGCTGTGCAAGATGCAGGAACTGGCGCTCTTCATGTGGGAGAGTGGGGACGAGAACATGTCCAAAGCGCTGGTGGCAGCGAAGTTGTACAAGAGCCTGGCGAAGAAAATTGTTCACGATGAGGCGAACGTCGGTGTGTTGAATGAACTCCACTCTCATGCGCGGTGAGTCACAAATTCTCCTTATCATTTATAAAGGGACATTATATGGGCTGCAAAGAGAATTCATTGTTGGATCAGCTGCCTACTGTGCAGGTGATCAGATGCTAAATGCTCTATACCATTCATGAAGAGACAGTATGGGCGACATGAAAGAGAATTTATAGTTGGATCAACCAAAGCAAGATGTGACCAATCAAATGAAAGCTCGATGCGTACATTCTAATGCTCTTGTTGTCAGCAGCTCTTGTACATTCTAATGCTCTTGTTGTCATGGTCGCGTATGTTTTTTATATTAATTGGGAGTTAAAACAATTTTAACTTCAGCAACTGCGTAGATCACGTTCACATGCTATCTTATCTTACATATGTTTTTTATTCAATGCAACGGTACTGCGCCGTATAAAACAGGCCTGAGAGCACGGAAATACGTTTTTCGGCCGTGCGGTACCCTTGGAGTCAGAGGTTACTTGCTCTCGGAAGGGCTGGGGACGAAACCACGGGCGGAGGAGGGCTGGGTGCGAGGCTCCGCTCGGTTCCACCTCGCTCCCAACCCCCCTCCGCCCGTGGTTTCGTCCCCAGTCCTACGCGGCCACGCAGCTCAGAGCTTCCGAGAGCGAGAAACCTCTGGCACCCAGGTTAGCCGTGCGGTCAACTCATTTTTTATTCAGTGGTCATTGCACAAAACTGTGGATTCAAGTGCAGACTTTCTAGACTTAACGAAGAAACTCAATATTCATCAATAAATTAGTTCAAAGCATTTTCTGAAACATAAGTTGTGCACAAGAAAAATGGGGCTTGCACACGATGTGAAATTTTACCTCGGGTTACGCTGAGTTTTATAAAGTAATGGCGACAAACGCTATTCAAGGGGAGTGACGTGAAGAACGGTGTCACTGAACCCCAACTTGATGTACGCTGTGTTCATTCTCAGGGAGTTCCAGGACATTGCGCTGGGTCTACTCGACGAATGTTACCAAACAAACCAGGTGTTGGCGCACCAACTCCTTACCTACAACTTGGAGTATTGGGGAAATCAGACGTGCATGTATCTGGCGGTTGTTACAGAGCACGAGAAGTTTCTGGCGCACACGTGTTGCCAGACTTTACTGACGGACATTTGGATGGGGGCTATAAAGCTGAGCAAATCTTCATGGCTTAAGGTACATATAATATACATACACGTGCTACATACATGCTCACGCATGCCTGCATCCATACATATACAGTGGAACCCCGCTATTTCGAAGTCCCACGGGACATGAAAAAAAAGTTCGAAACAGCCCAAGCTAGCATCAGATCACGAGAGTTTGTATTTGTATTGTTTATTTGAATAAGGGCTGACCCACAAATGTTTGTAAGCATGTTAAGACAAACGTCTAAGCCCTCGCAACAGGATACGAAGATCCAGAAGATAGAACACTGCAAGTTGTCAAGCAATATTACGTCATCGACTAATAAATCAGTACGAGTTTAAAGGCCATGTAAGCCCATCAATACTGTTATTTCGAATCTTACGTGGAACAGCTCGTTCGACACGAAGGTGGCGATGATTTACTCGAATTCGAATGGTAAAGCAGTAAAAATACACGATTTTGACTCGTCATTGCTCACTTCCGGTAAAACCGAAGACTTTGCATGTGACGTCACAAGTTGAACCCAAAGCCACGCATCAGTGAAACAAACATGGGACAGATGGGATCTGGCGGGCGAGATAGCGATTCTTCCCCAGATTTTTAGTTGCTATAACAGCGATTCCAACTACGAATGAAATTTTAAATATTCATTTACGGCTTTCCAATCCAGCCATCAATTTTTGAATCTTTCCGAAAATATAACCAAATGAAGATCAATTCTAATCAAACGTTTCTGCGCTAGCCGAAAAGGGTTTGCCTTCAATTGAGAGCCCTATTGACAAATGTGCCTTGATCGAGCTGTTGAATAAATATGTACTTCGCCTGACCTTTTTCTTCTCGAAAAGCAAGCAGCCTTTTGTATTATAGGAAAAAAGGATGTCTCAAAAACAAGAAACTACCAGACTGCAAACAATCCCCATCTTTCCTTCCAAGACTGTGAAAGCGAGCGCCAAGCTAGCGAGCGCTGCAGAGTAAGGAAGATTCCCTCACACGCATTTCTTGTGCCGATGGCATATATTTCTTGTCTTAGCAAATAAACCACCACTAGAACCACTAGAAAACTAAAATCGCTAGGTCAAAACTAAAATAGTGTTGATACACGGCGAAGCTCATGTCAAATTTGTAGTCATTTTTACAGTGGACAACTTTATCCGTGGCGGTTGTTTACTTTGGGCGACTCAACTCTGTTTTTCCTTCCCTGGCAAAGTATCCAGTACCTTCATGATACCACTATGATTTCGCTATTTCCGGTTTTTGTGGGTTCAACTTGTGATGTCACGGATCGAAATCAGCGTTTCACCGGAAGCTCAAATATTTCACTTTTCAATGCCTTTTTTTATAATATACTAAGCGCCTATTTTGTCTCCAAATTTACGTTTTGGGGTCATTTGAGACTTAAACTTCATGGAAATGTTAACAGAAAAAGAACTGATTAGGTGGTTTACATGTCCTTTAAATTAACATTCGATATTTCCAGCTGTGCTCTGATGTTTGTCCATAAAAATCAGGATCAGTTCGAAATAGCGGGGAGTTTGAAATAACCGATAGTAAATGACTGAAAAAATGACGGTAAATCCAAGGGGATTCGGCTTTACTTCGAAATAACGGGGACTTCGAATTAACTGAGTTCGAAATAGCGGGATTCGACTGTACATACGTATTACTGTCCACACATTTCTGTTCGGTCTTTGCAGAAGATATTTTCGTTTCTCTTTCTCTTGTCAGGTGATCGCGGGGCTTCTTCTTCCACCGTCAATATTGTTTCTCAAATTTAAGAACAGAGAAGAGTTGTCTTACATGCCGACCACTTATGAAGATTATGAACGAGGTCAAGAGAGTGAAGAGCAAGACAGCAGCGATGACGAAGAAAGGACGGAGAACATTGAGTTAAGGTGCAGTAAAACACCCTCGGGGGGGGGGTTGCTCCTTAAAATTTTGGGTTACCCCATTTCAGACCAAAATAATCGATTTTCGACCTATTTCAGACCAAAGCTCCTATGGATTTTGAGCCTTTGGTCTGGAATAGGGTTACCCTATTTCAGACTAAAATGCTGAAAATGGTACCCTTCTGGGCGGGCACATGCCTATATGCCCCCCCCCCCCCCCCCCCCCGAACACACGGACACCAATATATGCTGTTCTGTTTTAAGAACACGCTTTCCAAGGACATTTCATCATCATATATTTGTGACTAGAATCGTATTTCATGTGACTGGACGCCTTCAGTAACGGGCAGTTCGATGCATTCTCAACTGTGTGGCTACTTGCTCATGGGATATTTGACTGTTTTGTTTTGTTTCTGGTTTTCACGAGCACAAGATTTCGTTGTTCGTTCGTCACACGTTTTCACTGACGCATTCACTTGTGTTTAAGTTCGTGTCTACCTTTGTGCCTGCGTCGCTCGTTAAGTCAGGTTTAAAATAATCCAACATGGCTGCTTGTATAAGAACGTACCGGGAAACAGGCCACAAACAAATTCACGCAATTTTTCTTTTCCTTCTAATTATATTATTCTTCCTCTCTCTCACACTTACAAACTTTTCACTAAAACTTACTGATGTAAACGGTTCTGAATTTCTATATTTGCAGGCCGTTTTCGGTTTACAATAAGACAGGAAGTGAGGCCTCTTTCAATATGAGGCGAATAAATCGTGAAACGTCTTTGGATGACTACCAACTGGCCATCAATTTCAGACGGGGAAACAGATTTGTAGAATTTTACGGCGCACCAATCACAAAATTCTGGGCTAACGTGGTAAGAAGACGAGCAAGACGAAAATTAACGTTTACGTGTGTGCTTATAGGAAAATGTATTTTCGTTTGTGAGTATTCGCGTTGTTGTGTTTGCGTTGGTGTTCGCTTTCGTACTCATGTTTGCGTTCGTGTTCGTGTCCGTGTTCGCGTTCGTGTTCATGTTTGCGTTCGTGCTAGTGTTTGTGTTCGTGCTCGCGTTTATGTTTGCGTTCGTGTTTGTCAGTTATGTTTGTGTTCGTGTTTTTGCGTTCGTGTTTGTCAGTAATGTTCTTGTTCGTGATATTGTTCATGCTCATGTTCGTGTTGCGTTCGTATTTGTTTGCATTCGTGTTCGCGCTACTGTGCTCGTGCCTGGGCTAACTTGTTAATTGTACCTTTACGATAAATGCGTGACGTGATGCATGTGTTAAATCGTCCAACAGATTGCCTATATGGCGTTCTTGGCCCTGTTCAGCTACGTCATACTCGTCAAACAGAGGAGCATTCTTGACATACCGGAGATCGTTCTGATCGTTTTCGTCTGCACATTGTTGACGGAGGAGATCAGACAGGTAAACGCGAGAGGGATAATGTGGGAAACCACGTGAACACTGATATTAGAATTACCTCATTGAGAGCTTTCATTTGAGTGGTCACACCTTTAGGTTTCATTTGACAGTTCAGGAGTAGGAAGTGCACAAGACTTATGGTTCCCAACATGAAAGAACGTAAATTAATTAAAAGTAAAATAGGTTGGTAGCACTTTTAGATCAAAAGAAACTAATCTTCTCCTCAAACGAGTCGGATGAAAATGTTTGCTATTCACCTTTCGACATTTATGGCCCCCAAAAATGGCGGCGGATCCGTGAATAGCAATCCATTTCCATCCATCCGACTTGCTTTAGAAGGATATTAGTTTCTTTTGATCTATTATTGCTTACTAACCTATTTTTCTTTTGATTAATTACGTTCTCCCGTTCTTTCGTGTTGGAAACCAAATTTAGCCTTGTACTCTCTGGATGTAAACAAAGACATTGAATTGGCTTGAGAGGGCCCCTTTAACCTGGTTGAGTAAAAGTCGGAGTTTTTTTCTTACCATGAAATTTGTTGTGCCAGATTCTCCACTCAGAGCCGTCCAGATTCAAGTACAAGCTGAAGACCTGGGCCTCGTCCAACTGGAACCTCCTCGACGGTCTTGCAATGGCTCTCTTTTTCCTTGGCATGGGATTAAGGCTGAACAATAGTACCGCGGGCGCTGGTCACGTGGTGTATTGTTTTGACTTGACGCTCTGGATTATTCGCCTTCTCGATATATTCTCTGTCAGCAAGTACATGGGCCCATACGTGGTGATGATTGGACGAATGGTAGGTTAAAACGTAGTACCTATCAACTTAACTATCCAGTTTTGCGTTTGCTGCGCTTTCGGATTGGTTCAAATAAGTTTAGCAGCATTCTTGGTCAAGCGAAAGTAACCCGGTTGCGACTTTTTCACACAGGCAACTAGTGATGGCGCTTTATAGACCTGCTAATTGGTCTCTTATTAAAAGTAAAACCAGTCGGAAATCACTTTGGCTTCTGATTGGTTATAAGTGTTTTCTTACACCCTCTATCATTGGCGTAATTACTTTAGTTTTGGCTTTGCGAAAGTCATCCGAAAACCGTTGATAAAGAATCTAAACAGAACTGCACCCAGAGTGCACGCCGTGAATTTGAGCCACTATCCAACCTCAGTGCGGCAGTGTCTCAGGGGTTTCCCTGCCAGTATTTTGTGCGCAAGGATGATCTCTCTATAAGGACACCCATATCAGTACAAACATAGAACGATGCCATATCTCACCTGTTTCTGTCTGTGACGTCCAACGCGTGCTCCTGTCACATCCAACACGCACTCGTGTCACGGCGTTTAACACGTGCTCCTGTCACGTTCAGCACGTGCCCTTGTCACGTCTAACACGTTCTTCTCTTTTCCGCAGACCGTGGACATGGCGTACTTCCTGCTCATCATGGTCATCTTTATGTTGGCGTACGGGATCGCGCAACAGGCCATTCTACACCCACAAGGGACGCCCTCTTTGAAGCTGCTTTCTCAGATATTTTTCAGACCGTATTTCCAGATCTATGGGGAGCTGTTTTTGGAAGATCCAGAGAAAGGTAAGATTAATAAAGCGTTCTATTGGTTTTCAACGTTTCGTGGTTGGTTTGAAAAGTTTATATTTTGAGCTTAGGATTGGTAAGTAACACTTGTAGGACACATACAATAGTATAAGATGTATTTAGACGAGGCGTCAGATGGACAAGGATTGCCAATTGCTGTCGACTTTCGCGGTGTGGCCTATAAAATGGACGATCAATAATTTTAAGCGCGCAAACGATTGTGGTTGATATACGAATCTTTTCTTTTCTAGATTCTGTTTTCATGGCTTGTTTCTTTGCTTTCAGATGATGCTAACACTACCATATTTGGGACTGAGGTGTTCGACCCCTTCGGAGGAACGCTGGTAGCTTTCTTGATGGCTTTTTATCTCTTGGTCGCCAATATCCTGCTGCTTAATCTGCTGATCGCCATTTTCAAGTGAGAAAATCTCTAAATAACGAGAAAGATGCATTCCGATTTGATTAGTTCGGATATGATACATATGATACAATAGAGAAAAACAAAAAGGACAGAACAGCACGACACGACATAGCGCAACACGGCACCATGCATAGCACAGCAGCACAGTATAGCACAGTACGGCACGGAATGACACAGCACAGCATAACACAGTATAATATTGCATATCAGAAACAAAATAGGACAGGACATGGCATAGCTAGTAATACGACGAGACATTCTAGGTTACCGTATCTAATATTGCTTGTGCAAATTACTAGCGAGTTTCTCACTACTTTCTAATAACGTATGGTTGTATTGCATTGCGCGCATGACAGTTAAACAATTTTCAATCAACAGCAACACATACTCTAAAGTTGAGGCCAACTCCCTCCAGATCTGGAAGTATCAGCGGTACTACTTGGTTATGGAGTATGCGCAGAGACCGCTGCTCGTACCACCCTTCATTATTTTCAATCACATGGTCCACTTAGTCAAGGGAATCTACAAACGACTCCGGAAGTGCTGCAATAAACTCGAAAGCCAAGGGTTCACTTCAGATCACAGACTGAGTAAGTCCATGTCAAGTCTCCTTTCTGTCTGATATGTCTGACGAGACAAGAGAAAATTAAAGTTTATCAGTATCATGAATTAACCCTTTCATTCTCAAGTTCACGATGCAGATTCTGTCAACCACTCAAGACGAAACTGTATGAGGGATATGAGAATTGACCATTTGTTCAGCTTTTACCTGAGCAAGCTATCAAATGACAAAAGTAGATTTATATATATCTGGTGAGAGACTTAAAAGGAAAATTAAAGATGGTCACTTTTGGGAGTGCAAGGGTTGAAGAGTTAAGTGATAATAGGTTTTATTATATAGATACGAGTGTTTTACTGGAAAATATACCGTGCGTAAAATCCATACGAAACTACATCCGGGACCCGAGTGGCGTATTTTCCATATCTTCACTAGTGAGGATATCGTTGGCATCATTTCCCGCTTTTGCACGGTTGTTTGTGCAATTTATCGTAAAACACTCGCGTCTAATATAATAAAAAGAAAATTACACGGCGGCTTGAAGATATGGATTTTATTTTCTCGTGGTAAAAACAATATTTCACTCACTCGCGAAGCGCTCGTTCGTAAAATATTGTTTTTACCACTCCAAAATAAAATTCATATCTTCGCGCCGCCGTGTAATATCCTCTATAGATTTGCATGACAAATGAACATGCGAGTAAAACTAATTTTCATAGAAAGGATCTCACACTAGGTCTCACTTTGAAAGAGAGGTAACAAGCATCTCAAAAATGGCCTGTTCGCTTCACTTTTCTTCCATTTTGTCATTCATAGAGTTGTTTTTGGAGAAGGAAGACCTGCACAACCTGATCTTATTTGAAGAGCAGTGCCTCGACAGTTACTTAACAAACAAGAACTCACTTCTGCACGCTACCTGGGAGGAAAGAGTTCGGGTGATCGAAGAAAGGTTTGTCGCCAGCCGGTTTGTCCTTGCTCGCGTGCGTTCGTGTCGAATCCGAAGATGTACGCGCGTGCGTGCGTGATCATGCGTGTGACATGAGATTATCTCCACTTCAAATGTAATTAGCTCGTTGCATCCATCTTGGATTCAAAGCGAGGCTAACCTGGCACGAAATTCGCTAGGCATGAAGCAAGAGTTTCGTATTGCTCTAAAGCACCAAAGGGTTTACAGAGGAGATGCACATGCTTCATTTGGGTAGTTACGTGCACAAATTTCCAAGGTAACCTTCTCAGTTATGCCAGGAGCCTTGCTTTGAAGCTCGTGCCAGTTCCCGTGCAAAGAGCCCACTGTGGTATTTTGAAATGTTTTCAAGTGTGAAATTAAAGGAATTGCAAAACATTGCCATGTGAATGTACACATGCACAGCGTTCATTTGAATAGTTACACGTAAAGGCCATGCCCATCGGATTTGCGTTTCTTTCGCGACTCTCATAGAGTAACTTTCTCCTAAACACACATCCAAGATAGGATGCAAACCTGTTTGAGTGTGAAAGTTGCCTTTCTATATTCTAAACCAGGACGGACAGCATTTCGACTCAGCTGCAGGAAATAAGCAAAGAAAATAGCCGCCAAGCTCAACTGGAGGAACAGCATAAGAGCATGCTGGAGCTTCTCAAGCGACTCCAAGTTCCTGGGCCTCTGGGTGAGAAAGGCGAGCTAGATCAGAGATTAGCTAAACGCAGTTTACAACTATCTGTTGCATTAATGGGGCCAATTAAATAAACATTTAATTTACACGTGTATTTTGTTTGTAAAATACACTTGTAAATGCTTAATTGAATTGGCCCCTGGTGCCTATCAATAAATATTTACACGTGATATTACAAATTGGACATGGTAATTGTACTAAAATGTGCTTTAACGAGTAATAAAATAAACAGTTGGTCTAACTTATAAATTACGCTTTTGTGGCCTTACATACAATGTGTTGTTGTTTTAATGATTTGTATCATTAGGTAGGACACCTTCCAAAAGTGTGATGAAAGCTGCGGGCGTGCTTCGGGGACTCAGTCAGATAGGTAGCTATTATATACGTCTTTGTGTACCATTCATAAGTAATAGCAGCCTTGCTGCATAAATGTTTATTATGTTAATCTGATCCATGTGGCTCCTTTCAGTCATAGTACAAACAGCTTATTCTTGGAAAACCTGTGCTATTCTCTTTGTTTCAAACCATTCTGCATGATATCAGACAAATCACGCGATGCTGTACTGAACGTGAAAGCGAGGCTATCGCCGTATCCGAAGAGCGAGCAACAACGCATTCAAGTGCCCGACAACCAAGTTGATTGGAAGGTCAGTGGAAAAGGAACGACTATCAACTTTCTATATCCTCAATGTATTAAAGTTACTCGCCAAAGAAAAACTAAATATGTTCGAGTCTCGTTTCGAGATAGCAAAAAAGTTATATACACCGTCTTCCTATGTAGCGAGAAATTTGAGACAAGAGTAATGTTTACAGTTACTGAGATTGTCCACTTAATTCATTTCCTCCAAAGGTATCGTGCCCAGACTACAATCCGCCACGTTATACCTCGGAGACTGTGCAGGCCAGGCCGCCTTGGGCTGATCCCGACATCTTGATGTGAGTTCAACTGCTAAAGTATAAGTAAATTCGATTTTGACACTCTTCTCTTCGTAACGTGCAGGATATCACATTGCCATCGCATCTTCATTTTTAATACGTTTAGCAAAGCCGTCTCACTGCAGCCATAGTTCTCTATTGCGCGCGCGCCCGCAGAAGCCGTCCTCCAGTATCCTTCAGCTAATATTTTACATAATGGAAAACATGCTGTGTGGCGAGCGAAGTGAACTTTCCTGTGCGGTAATACGGGCAACATTTTCTCGCAACTGGTCGTGCAACAATGTTGCGTCGCAAGTTGCACCGTAATGTTGCGCGTGTTGCCACTGGCGTGGAACCCACGTCTACTTCGTGCAACACGTTGCTGCAACTTGAAAAAATGGTGGTAATACATGCAACATTAACGGTGCAACTTGTAGCGCAATATGTTGCGCGACAAGTTGCGGGAAAATGTTGCCCGTATTACCGTACCTTAACAGAAAACGTGCTGTGTGGCGAGCGAAGTGAATTTCCCTGCGCCCTGTGAAGAATGTGGGCATTGATATTAGGAGGTTCACATTGATACAGTAGCTTTTCGTTCGAGTGGTCATGCATACCTTATTCCATTTGAAAACTCAGGAGGTTCTAGGTTCTTTGATTGAGTCATTTTCTTCATCAGTCTGCTACTATCATTTCTATTATGTTATCTATATTAATCAACTATTTAAATGTGAACATCTTAAAAGTTTCTCCAGGGCTGCACCAGATCATCGGATATACTTAAAAAATTCTCACTCAGGCGGCAAGATGTTAGCATCGATGTATACACTGTAGTCTTGGGCTCCGTTTGTTTGTTTGTTTTTTTTTTTTCACACTTGCACTTGATAACTTCTCGTTACAGTAATCAAGAAGGCACTATTAAGTTCAACTGCATGGACACCGAGAATAGAGTCGACCGGAGAAGCCACACGGGAATGTATGAGGTCATCGGCAATCTGCCAAGGTGATAATATATTGTTATATTATTTATCTACCCTGTTATGTGGATATTCTGGGGAAAATATGACGGACGAAAAATTTTAAATGATAAAAGGGCTAGTGCTTGAGCGATATGCTACACTTCGGCCTTGTTCGATCGAGCCCAACCCGGTTGGGTTGGTTGTAGTTTTATTCGGCAAAAAATAAAAGAACATGGTTGGTCCAGTTAAACGCTGTTCAGGTGGTTGACAACTATAATTAATGTCACTGCTCCTTATGATAACAAGACGAGACACATATTGGCGTAAGGGGGATGCACTGCCCTGCGGTATATCTAGCTGGGCGACTTCCGGTTGCGCGACCTTTTGAAACCTCACTTATCACCCCATTAGCTTGGGGATAGGACAAGCGTATTGGTAGGTCTTGATTTTATAGCAGAGCCTCACTTATCTCCCCGGCACTACGAGCTGAGACCATAGGTCAGCACGTGCTGGATCGGACAAGAGTATTGGCAGGTATGCGTAAAATAATGCCCAAAAGCTTGGGGGAAGTCGCTGCGCAGACTTAACCGCAAACAAAGGGAAGTGACCCAGTTTATTGAGAAATAAACAAAGCAAGGCACCACTCCAAAGGGAGGGAGGGTGGGGAATTCGCAAAAAGTTGCAACAAGCGTACCAAGTAAGGCTGCTATAAAATGTACTGTGACGATTGTTCAGCTGCTTTTATAGTCAGACAAGTATCGGACAACAGTGGGTCTTGGGCCTGACATGTCTCGCCATTACGTGGCGAGTTTTAGCTAACATGAATAGAGCATACATAAGTTGAGCCAATCTCTATGCAGTTATAAACTGCCACTAGACAAGGTTTTCGTCATCCCGGTAAAATCCTAAGGCATGGCATTGTTTCACTAGAGGACATGAATGAACAATGGTGAATGAACAGTAACCGCCGATGTCGTGACTGCCCTCGACTGACCTTGCTCGTCACATTCCATTAACTGCATTTTACACGGGACGTTGTAAATGCTTTAGTGTTAAAACTGGAACTTCATCTCACAGTACCAAATAGCCAGTGCAAATAGAAATCCAGGCAGGAAAAAAGAGTCGGGTCGCGCGCTAGCGATTTTCCCGCCTTTTTGTGCGCGCGACTTTTCGGCTAGCCGGACTGCATCAAAGTCTCCCCAGACTCCGACTGTTTTCAGTTGCATGAATGCGTTGTACTGGAAGAGTGAATATCGAACACGACCTTCATTTTCTCTTTGCCCTTGAACATTTCACTAATTGGGGCATTTAAAAATACTTTTCTCTCAGGAATCCGATTGGCCGAACGGGCATCATCGGGCGAGGACTTCTGGGTCGCTGGGGCCCAAACCACGCAGCCGATCCGATAGTGACACGGTGAGTTACAAATGCAAATTTATCTCGAGAAGTCTGTTGAGAAGTATGCGTAAATAAGAGGCAATTTCACTTGGCTTAAAAGTTAACATCGGCCAAATAAATATAGCTATAACTAAGCATATACAGAAAGGCGACGGTTTCTTTGAAGTTTGGTCACAAATGCCGTGTTTACACGAGACACATTTAACTCGGTGAAAGCATTTACTTTACTGTAGTAAACGTACCACCCGTGTACACAATTTACAAAACCTTGGTAAATGTAGTTCAGAACAAAAGAAAATTTACCCTAATAGATGCCAATTTACCATCTTGCGGGGCATGGTAAATGCAAATTAAGTTACGTCAGTATTTTTTTACTGTGGTAAATGTCTCGTGTAAACACGGCAAAAGTGAACTAGGTGGTAGATGGAATGAATCAAAAGAGTGCAGATTCCTAAAGTGCAATAAATTTCTTAGGTGGAAAATTGGGCCGGATGGTGAAGAGATGCAGCGAGGTAACAAAGGGGTGCTGGAGTTTGTGTCTATCCAAAGACAAGATAACAAAGAGTGGGCCATACCAGGGGTACTTATAACGCACTTCCACCGCTCTTTTCTATTTCTCTTTATGCTGTAAGCATTATGTTTTATCCGTGTGTGGAATTACTCAGACTACGTTTACACCAGAGTAAATTAAAGTTTTCGGATTCAGAAACGTCTCCAGATTCACCCCATTCGGCGTATTCGTATTTTTGACGCGTTTTACACTGCAAGGTTATTTGAATTCTACCTTTTACCTGGATTCAAGTTTTGTGTGTAAACAGCAAAACGAATCCGGGACGAGAAGGTCCCGGATTCGTTACATATCCGGAAATATTTGCTCTTGTGTAAATGTACGTAGTCTTACTAACTTCACACGACTTGAATGCCCAATGAATCACTAACGAATGAAATATCGCATAAGCGTTATGACCTGTTGCTTTCCGAGTCATGTCAGGTTTGCAGGAGATTCATTACGGCTTCATTCTCAAGGCCGGGCAGTTGCTGAGTTTACCTTCTGCTTCCTCCGGCAAATGTTCCACATGATAGACGCTCCGAAATTTCCTCTATATCTCCAGATTTACTCCGTGTTGGCTCTCAAATACATACTCTGTAGTTCTGTAACTCATCTCTTTGGCACTGCACAAACGAAAACCAAACCAGCTGAACCAAACTCCAGGCATATTTTTAAACGGCGACCAAAAACTGTTCAATGCATCATGTAGCAGTCAATATATGGACTATCCTGTGCCCAGCCTTCGCTCGCCAGCTTGGCGCAAGTGAAGGGTTCCCGTACCAAATCAGAATTAGGTCTCCATGGTCATCTGACACTGTGAATGACTATGATTTTTAGGGAATGGTAGAACCGGGAGACTCAGTCTCGAAGACGCTGCGTAAAGAGTTCTGCGAGGAAGCTTTGTCATCTCTCGATGCTTCACCGGAGGAAAGACTCCAAATGACAGCCATCATGAACAAGTTCTTTAAACACGGAATCGTGGTAAGCGTATTGTAAAAACCGCTTTTAAACTCAGTGTAGTTGTTCGATAAGATTAGAGCCTAGAAACGGAGCTGGTTGTTTTGCTACATCTGCACAATTCTTTTGAAGAAACGACAATGTACTGCAAAAGGTCTGTTTAGAGCCCCAATAAGTTTTAAAGTCAGGATTATGTCCCAGGAATGCAAGGAGACTTTTTGCAATATATTTGTCAGCCACTTTCGAGATATAACAGGCAGCCATTTTTCATGCGCGTTGTACACCTTTCACCCAGGAAGCTTCCCTGGAAGTTTCAAGGGATTTTACCTTTTGCCAAAAGCAGCAGTTTTGCCAAAAAAAGCATGTAATATGTATATATAGTCTCCAGATGCTTGACTGCTATGACTCAATTTACGAAATGCCTCTCTGGTTGTTTACTTGCAAGGTGTACAAGGGCTATGTAGACGATCCCCGCAACACTGACAACGCCTGGATGGAAACCGTTGCCATGAACTTTCACGACAACACTGGCAAGATTCTTGGGAACATTAATCTCAAGGTGTGTGATAATTACCCGGGAAGGGGTGGGAGTGTGCCGCCTGTGACTGCAAACCCTTACCCTATTTCAGACCAAACTTTGCGATTTTCGACCGTTTTCAGATAAAAATTTGCAATTTTCGACCCTATTTCAGACCAAAATTTGCGATTTTCGACCGTTTTCAAACCCAAAATGCGCAATTTTCGACCCTATTCCAAACCAAAGGCTCAAAGTCTAAAATGCTGAAAATGATACCTTTTGGGGCGGCACATATGACTTATGTATAGAAGTACCCCCCCCCCCCTCCCCCCGAGATAACTCTTAATTTTTTTCCGTCAATAGGCTGGAGATGATGCCCGCGGTGTTCAGTGGCAAGAGGTCAGTGGTCACACACCACTATACGCTAGCCATGCGTCGATGTTGCGTCGGGTGGCAGAGTTGCGTGGGGCGTTCTTCTGATCTTCTCCCCACCATTCAAGAGGAAAGTATATATTGACAAAATGAGAGTTAACTAATTCAATCAACTTTAATGTGAACAAGTCATCAAATACGAAGTTCTCCAAACTTGGTGATATACATGCGTGGTAGGAGAGTGAAGGAGAAACTAGAGGCAAGACTGCTTAAGGGGGCCCTCAACCAATTCAATGTTTTTGTTTACACCTGGAAATGTGTAAAAAAGAATTGATTCTAAATTTGGTTTCCAACACGAGAAAACGTAATCAATCAGTAGCTAAATAGGTAAACAGCACTATTTGGCCGAAAGAAACTGATCTTCTGAAACGAGTCGGATTAAAATGAATTGCTAATTTAGTCTTTCGACTTCCGGAGCCCTAAAAAGTGTTTGAAGGCCCCTTTACACTACAGCTGGATAAAGAGGCTCAACTACAGAAACAACTATTCACGTTGCGAAGAGGACGGATAAAGCCACTACTTTTTTTAAACGCACTTGCATAATTTTTAACTATTGCACGAACGTGTTGATTATGTACACGTGCCTCAAAGGCAGACATGATCATATATTAGATATATGGTTATTCTAAATAGTTTGGCAACCTTTTAGACTAAATAATCTGTAAAATCTTGGCAAATACAAACTACAAGTGAAATGTACATGATAATTTCTAACTTCATGACTACACGAAGTGGGTGCGAAATGCATTCTGGGATAGGATGTTGAAATAAAATGAGGCATAAACAAGGACGTGAAAGTGTAAAAGGTTTGTTAGTCGGATGTAGTTCACCCTGGACCTGTTCGCTTTACAATACGCTTTTTACACAACTTTTATAGTGGCCAACAAACTTTAACGCTTGTTGGGTGACACAAATAGACCACTTTCAGGGACACGCGCGCACATGAAGCTTGACAGATACAACTCCCGATTTCAATGTTCACTCTTCGGCCTGAAGTTAGACGCAGACGTGTTAAGATGGATACCCACGAATGTGCCCGAAATTCCATAAAAACAAATCTTAGCTTAAAACGTGTGGCCTGTGAGGCTTGTACGCACGCGCACCCCTCGAGAAACTGGTGTTTCGGGGCAAAAATCGATCTCTTGGAGACATTTATCCACCCAAGTAATATCCACATCAGAAACCGGTCCGGTGAGGGAGACTTCTGTTTGCAGAGGAATACGTTCCCTCGACCGTCAGCCGTAGCACATGACCACTTTGTTGAAGCTCACAAATATGCCGCAGTTTGGTTTGCTGTGAAGGCAAGTATCTTTGTAAAGCGAAGGATTTCACAAACCACGACTGAACCGTGTATTAGAGTTGAATGGGTCAGAGGGAATACCGTCCCTCAGCAATTATTCCACTGAACTGAACTAATTTGAATGTCCCGCCCGCTGCCATCTTGAATATTTGACGTCACATAGTCCAAGATGGCGACGCGCGGGAAATTCAAATGATTTTGTTGATATTTTTGCGAACAGGAAATTCGGCCCTCTAGTGAACAGGGAAAACTAAACAATGTAAAATTTAGGTTATCGAATATTTGAAAGCACAGATTATTTTTCAATGGAGAATCGATAGGTTCTCCGTAACAATCACTTACCATTTGAAGAAGCGCTGCCCGTCAAATGAACCGTCGTGTTTTCCTTCTAAACCACGAACAAACAAATAATATCAACAACTGACGTTACTTTCATGCAAGGGTCTGAAGGAGTTCGATCGTTTTGCTGTATTAGACGCATTTATGTCAACTGAAAACGAGCCAAAAACTAAAAACTCCTTACCGTTCTGCTCCAGTTCCACTCCAACATACGTGTCCGTGCGGCCTGGTAATAAACCGACGTACTTGACCACACCCCTACCAATTTTTCCACGAGCCCGAGTGACGAGAACGCGGGAACCAAGGCGGACGTCCTGTGCAGAGGTTGGCGCGAACGGCTTGTTGTTTAAAAATGGCTCTGACGCGTGGCTTTTCGCGTCTCTGCCGGTAACGTGGCGCGCCAAGCGTGAAGTCTCTCGCGTGGGATTAAAGTTTACGATTCTCGGAGTGTATTCGCTTGTTGTGGAGCGTGGATGACACGAAGTGGTGGACGCAACGCTTTTTGTGTAGTGATCCGTTAAAGTGCTGACGTCTGAGGAATATACGACATGAAAGAATATTGAAAGTGCTAGTAAATGTAATATCCTTATCTATTCCTTCTTTGACGAAAGGGTGAGTTAACGAGAGGCGAACAACAAAATGACTGCATGGCTTATACGCTCACCTCCGTGATAAGAGTGTGGCCGCTGACCTCTCCTCTTCACGGGCACGTGACCATAATCCGCCGGGGAGTAGGCCCTGGGACTGCGATATCCATTCGTTGACTGGAGATAGTCGTTCGTACCCAGGTCACGATTGGCACCGGAGAACAACGACGACGTGGACGACTCTGAGCTGATGGTCCGATGCCGAAAGTCGGCGTCGTTCTGCCAACTACGATCCAAGTCCGACACGTCTGAAATCTCGCTCTCATCACCAACGGAACTAAACCGTCGCCTTGTGCCAACAACAATGTGCGAGTCGAAAGCCTTCTCGTAAGGACTTGTGGATCGCCTGACAGCGCTGTCGCCATTTGTCAAAGCAGACGATCGCCCGAAGTATCTTTTATACTGCATGTCATCGGTCGTGTCCAACCACGCGTACCGAGAGCTTCCGAATCCCGACGACCCGGTTCCGAGGGAGAAATTGACACTTCTCGCGGGTATACCGCCTACATCGTGATCACTTTTGTAGTGTTTTGCCGACAAGTCTGTTTCGCTCTTGGCTTTGCTGATTCTGTAGTCGGTAGTGGTTCTGTGTGTCTTGGCTTTCTCCAGTTGTCGTTTTAAGTCCCTGTTTTCTATCTCTAGGATTTCCGTTCGTTCTCTTAGGGCTGTATTTGATTCCTTCAATCGGGTGACTTGCTCCTGGTCTCTTTGACTCGACGAACGTAAGGAACGACGAAGGGCGGACAACTGAAACGCAATAAAGTGCTCGTCAACCGCCTGGCCCAGCTCAAATCCAGGATTACCTAAATTCTTTTTCTCGACCTCTGGGCCAACGAACTGCAGAGTTCTGATAAAAGACGAACTAAAAAGTTTGCATCAACTCAAAACATATCGAGAAAGTCGTGCAGTGAACAAAAATGTCCCATTTTCAGGTTTAACCCTGTTAATCCCCAGACTGATGAACTTCAATTTTCTCGTTTCAGTTTCTCGTCAGAGATATATTATATAGTTATGGAGAACTTGGCTTTTGATATCTTGCTCAGATGAAAGCTGTTTAAACTATATAGAGATTACTTCGTGGAAAGTGCGCGCGTACGGTTTTTATTCACGAGTTGTGAAGTATCATAAAACGAACGAGCGAGGCTTTGCGAGCGAGTGAGTTTTATGATACGAAACAACGAGTGAATAAAAACTGTACAAAGCACTTTCCATGATGTTTTCTGTTTATTATATACATACTGAGACATTTATGATGGGACCGGGAAACCCTTTAAAAGTAGTGAAAAATCGTCGTTCGCAGCTGGTGATTGGACGAACGATTTTTTTCACGTGTGAAAAGCGTCGTTCGCGGCCTCTCATTGGCTAGAACTCATTTGCGTACGAAATTTTACGATATGGCTTTTTCGTGAGTATGTCTCAGTATGTATATAATAAAAATTCTTACTATATTACCCATACATTCTCTGCATTTTGAGAACTGCAGTTTAATCAGCTTTTATCTGAGCAAACTATCAAAAGCCAAATTCTCCATACCATACAAAATATCTTGGACGAGAATAATATAGCAGAAAACGGAAGTCGATCTCATTCTTTACCTCGAGTTCCAGGTCCGTCTTCACCCTGCTCACGTCTTCCATTCTAATTTGCTGCACGGTTTTCAGACTCTCGTGTTCTTCCTTCAGCAAGCGATTCTCCTTCTCTAGCTCTTCAATTCTCTCCTGGAAGTGTCTGGTTTCGACCTCTTTTTCCCTTAAACGTCCGATTTCAGCCTCTCTCTCCTCGAGCAAACCAATCTCTGCTTCCCGTTCACGCAGCGCGCTTTTCAACGCGTCCAAGGAACGTTCCGTCTCCTTGTGTTTCTCGTCGTTGTCTTGGCTCAGACTGGCGGCCATCTGCACGCAGAAGAAGATTAGCCATTTTAGGACGTATCAATTGTTACTGGGAAGGGGTGGGTTGGGGAAAACGACTTTGAGATCGACGTTGGTTTCCGAGATGTCAGACATGTACATGGAACGTGAAAAAACAGCTTCCCATTCGCTTGGCTAATAGCAACGGGGCGGGAAGCGCTGCTAGGAGGAAAGAAGGTGGGGGATGATAGAAAGGATAGGAGAATAATATCGAAAGAAAGCTAAAGGTCAGGCTCTCATTAAGTCAAATTTTACCCAGTCATTACGTCATTGCACACAGACCAAGGTTGATGTGTCCCATCGCTAAACTAGCGTCGACCTTGGACCCGAGGCCTTCGCGTTTCGTCTGCCAACTCCGTCAGTTGGGGTGGGGATGGACTGGGTTTTCCACTTACCTGAATACTTAGCACCTGTTGTTCCAGGTCTTCGTTCTTCATCTTTATTTTCCTCAGCTCCTTTTCAAAGTGCGCTGTCCTCATTTTGAGCTCTTGCTCCAAACCGTCTCGCTCTTGTTTCAAAGCCTCCAAGTCAGCTACAGAAGAAATGGCCAAGTCTCGCTCACCATTTACCACTTGAAATGCAGTCCCCCGGCTTGGAATCAATGGAGCTCCGAGTGATGGGGCTGCCTCAGAAGCTCTCCCTGTGTGCCTGTGACTCCGTTCAGAAGATAAAGTACTTTCTCTCTCAGAGGTCCCATCGGGTCCGCATTGAAGTACTCCGTTTTGTTCCACCTGGCGATGGACCTCAGGGGGGCTCCGCAGCCTCGGCGTTTGGTGTTTGGATGATTTCACAGGGCCATGGGACTTTTCCTTTTGCTCGTTCCGACGAAGAATCTCCAGAAGACTTGAGACTTCTGGACTTTGAGTCCTGTAGGATTTATCGGAGCCATAAACGTGCTCCTCAACGGGCCTACTCCGGTTGATATCCTCCCTCAGACTATGGTCTTCTGATGACTTCCTGAAGCCACTATAAGTCGACTCGGGGCGGCTGCCGTGTTGACTGTCACGTAGACTGTGCCTTGAGTCGCCCGGAGGAACTTCGCTTGAGCTAGAGACTGCTATAGAACTACTTGTCTTTGGTGAAAGCCTCGAGCCACTGTGAGATGATCCAGGTCGATCACCAAGTCTGTCATGCAAGCCCTGCCTCGAGTCATCAAGATGTATTTCCTGGGAAGTTGGAGCGTTATGGCTGCCAAGTTCTGTGCGACCTCGAGGGCTGGTGGGAGTCGAACTGTGAGCACTGGATCTTAAGTCAGCGAGGGACACTTCTCCGGAATCTCTTCGATTAGGAACAGCTGCAGGACTTTCTGTAGACCCTCTCAACTCACCGTGAATCGGATTCGCGCGAGAACTGCCGTGATAACTTCCCCCAGATCGCTCTCCAGATGAAGGCCTTGCTTCACTATCAATAGAAGGGGTACCTGCACAAAATGTGAAAGTAAAGAAAACAAATTGTCGACCATTCACTCCTGAGAGCGATCAAGTTCAATGTTCTGCAAGAAATACTTTTCAATCGATCAGACGATAATTCGCGTTTGGTTTGTTTTACTTTGAAGAAACCAATCAGTGCCATCGCCATTTGCTTGCCTGCGTGAGAAGATCGCAATCAGATTTTGCTTTTGCTCGCCCGATTACTTTCGACAGTCACCGGAAAACGGCCTCCTGTTTGTATTAAAAAATTGATATTTGTATGTTGAAAAGAAGGAGTACCTTGTCTACTGGAGTGCTTGCTTCCTTCAGACAGTACACCAGTCCTTGAAGAACGCGGGCTTTCGGTGTGAAAAGCTCCTGCAGGGCTCTCCCTTTCTGAGTGATGTGACGACTCTTCAGGGCTCTGGTCAGTATCAAGAAGTGACCGCCCTGAATGGTGTCTGGCATCTCTGTACGGGCTTCCCTCTGAATTGCGCCATGTATGAGTGCGACCGAGCAGCAGTTCCGTTTGCTGTGGTGGCAGAGGAAACTGCGGTTCACTGTGAAGAGAGTCTGATGGACTCGTCCTGTGAGTGCTGCGGTTGATATCCGAGAGACTGCGTACTCGAGGGGAGGTGAATGGACTTTTCCCCCCTGGGAGCCTCTCTGAATCACTGAGGGCCGACCCAGTTGGGCTAATCCTCCCCGGAGGGGGTTGAGTAAGCGTAGTTTCGCTGGGTGTTTCACGTAAAAGATGTTCTGGCAGACCAGGTTGAGCTGTTCCGTCTGTGGTTGCAGCAGACTCTTCCTCGAAAGTTGGTTGTCCTGATGTTGGGCCAGTTCCTGCCCCTGCTGCAGCAAATCCATTAGATATGTGAGCGTCATCTAACACAGAACCAAGAGGACTGGCTCTAGATGCTGATTGGAGGCTTCCTGCCAACGTCTCTCCTGTAGCGTCTCCTTCAGTAAGATGAGACACCGCAGAAGAATGCTCAACTCCCACCTGACCAGGGGAAGGACAGTCGCTTACACCACATTTTACTCCAACAATCTCGACCACAAATTTGTCACCCTTGGGCACCGCATCCTTATCCTCAAGAGGGCTGTTGGGGCTCCCTCGGCTTTGGGGCAGAAGTTGCTCTTCTAAAAAGGGACTCCCGACAGAGCCCTCTCTGGCATCCAGCTCACTAAACAAAGTAAAACAGATAGAATGGTGTGAACCATAAACCAGCAACACTCAAATAAAGGGTGTGCAGTCACCTAGTGTATAATAAATGACCTTGCAGAGGATGGGGGGGGGGGGGGGGGGGGGTCTGCAGTGCAGGAGCTTATTAGAGGGCCTAGATGAGGGGGGGAGGGGTCTGCATAGCGCTTAACAGTAAAAAATGTAGGCCTATAACACTTAACAGTAAACCCCATCTAGGCCCTCTTGTCTTGTTATTAAAAATCTAGTCTTGTAACACTTAACTGTAATTTTTTACACAACACTTCATTAATTTTTTGGGCATCATAACACTTAAACAGTAAAATATTCAGGTCCATAACACTTAACAGTAAACCCCATCTAGGCCCTCTTATTAGAGCATTTATGGTCACTCACAGTCATTCATATAGCAAGTGATAGACTGTGCTCTTTGACTATGTTAAGGGCAAGTAGGGAAATTTATGGCTTCACAGAGTTTTATCAGTCCTGTCCAAGTAGTTTCACTTCCTGGCCTGCTCCTAATGATTATCACACACAACAATATTGTTGCTTCAAGAATATGGTGGATTTTGTGTTTACCTGTTCTCAGGACTTGGCCTGGCAGAAGATTGGGTGCTGCTAGCTGCAGAGTGACTGCTGGATGACGATGATGAAGAGGATCTCCTTTCACCACCTAACAAGTCCAGGGTTGAACAGAAAAAGAAATTCACCTTTATCAAACAGCAGACAAGTTGGATTTGACATCAACATTAAATCAAGCAAAAGCAAGTGTAGTTTGTGTAAAATTCACCTCTACTCATTGAAACCTTTCCTTTCATTTGACAATTTCAGGAGTTGGAAGTCGGAACATGCCATTGACAGCTTTCATTTGAATGGCCACACCTTGAGGTTTCATTTGACAGTTCAGGAGTTGGAAGTGAACACTGCTGTTATAATGTACTCACTAATAGCTTTCCTTTGAGTGGCCACAACTTTAGGTTTCATTTGACAAGTACAAGAGGTGGAAGTGAACACTGTACTCATTGACAGCTTTCATTTAAGTGACAAGTTGGGTGTGAATGCTCCTTTAAAGCTTTACTGTAATGAACCTTTAGTTCAGGATTTTCTAGACAACTAACACAGATTTGCCTCTCACCATTCCCTTGATCTCTGACTCCATCTCCAGTCCTTTCACCTACAGGTAGCTCCTCTACTTCCTCTTGGCCATGGTTTGCTCCGGTGGTTACTTCAACACCATGGCGCAAGGGCACTGGACTTCTCCTCAGGAGATCCTCCTGATGTGCAGGCTCTGTTGTCAACAAGGGAGGATCACGAGCAGAGGATTGGTTTAGTAAGCCAACCTCTTCGTCAGACAGCAAGGGAGACTCATGTCCACTTCTTGGAACCCAGGAAGGCTCTCCATGAATGACCTGCAAATTTCAAGATGTATTACTACGTCTCTTCATGTACAGGCCTTTCAGGTCAAATGCCTAATAATATGAGCCCCCTGAGGGAAACAGGTGTGATGTAAGCTGAAAAACTCCAAACTGATCTAAATTTTCCTAGTTGAATCTGACAAAGGTAGTTGTTAACCCCAGTGAAAGCACATTCATGAATGGAAGCAAGATCCAAATACAGTAAAAAGTAAAAGTAAAGTGATTTTATTTAACGTCGGTAGTTCCGTCAGTTCTGAGAACTGTTATCAATGGAAGCCGATGGTGCACCCTCTACCCCCCCCTTTCTCTGTCAGTGCTCTGTCTTAAGGGTATTTAAAGCTCAAGCTACACAGAACAGAGAGGAGTTGAAACAGAAGTTGATGAAGTTACTGAGGATCGAACCGTGAACCTCTCGCTCCGAAGGCCGTGCACTAACCAACTGAGCCACCCCTGCTCCTATACAGCAATGTAACTTAGAACAGTGAGTGATACAGTAAAACTTGAATAATCAGTATGTTTAGAGTGTATTTTTATTAGATTATGAGTCACCTGGTGACGCAGAAGTTCCCTGTGCAGTGGACTCAGATCGTGTGGATCATGTTCTTCAGGTTGATGGCTGTCAATGTCTGACAAAAACAAATAAATAACAAAAATGAAATTATAACAAAATATGAATATAAAAAAAATCTAGCCCTCTCCCCAATCTGAGATTACCTTTTAAAATGGATAGATTTTGTAGTTTCTCAACAAGTTGACAAAAGAAAGTGCAACCATTCAATTCAAAGCTGTTGATCAATTACATTCTTAAAGTACTGTTTGTTTTGCAGTTCCCTCAAATTTTGATAAAGTCCTTACCCAAAGTAAGTTCCTCTCGCCTGTCACGTAATGGGGACACAACCCTGCAGGCCTCAAGCCTGTCCTGTGAACTGTCACCTACACCTGTTAATGGTACATCCTCTAAAGGGTTACCAAGAACATCTGTTGCTGAATTGTCTGCAAAACAGAACACTTCCACAATGTGTTGATGACCTCTAGAAAGCCTGTAAGTTATGGCTAGTTTGTATGATGGTATCACTTACAAGAATGATTAGTATCTTTTTCCTATTTAAACTACATTCTGTAGCCTAGCAAGTATAAAGCTATCTCATGATATATTTCACATGACAATCTCAGATAATCCTGTCTAAAATTTCAAGCTCTCTACAGTACCTACTCACAAGCATAGTACAATAACTTTCACTCATACATCCTTTGATTAGGGGCTCCCGGTCCCCAGTTCAAGCCAATGTTAACAATATTTTACAACCAGGGAAGCTTTCTCAAAAAAGTGATTTAAAGAAAGGTCCTGGATTATAAAGTACAATATTATAAATACAAGCATAATTAAATAAGAAATATCAAAAACAAAAAGTTAAAATCTTAAAACCTTAAAATCTATAACTAATTAAAAAAGCTATGTTTAAAAGCTGAAATGCTATCTGCATTTCTTGTTGCTCTGCTAAGATTGTTCCAGTCTGATACCACTTGGTATTGGAGTCTTTGTTTTGTTTGCTACTTGATTGCTCACCACTGCTGTGGATGCCATCTTGGGTATCAAACTTAAAAAAACATTGGGCAATCATCATGCATGCACATCTCATGACACTCAGCCCCTTTAACTAAGAAGTGCACATTACCAAAGAATGTTTGCTGGACACTGGTGGACATGAGACTGGGATTTACCTTGTGCGAGAATTACATAAATAACATCGCTTTCCGTACTGATAACAAAGTCCTCTGTGGGAAGAACATCTCCACTGACAGCCAACTGGCATAAGTGTTGACCAACTGGTACATTTGTCAGCTCTGATTCAAATAATCCTTCTGCTTCATTCCAACACAATGTTACAGAGCCAGCCTGACAAATAGTCACAGATTCATAGCCGTCAGTTGGTACACTTCTAAACTTGCTAATAATTAATTGAAACTAGACAGTATAGGTACCATAAGAGTGTGAGTGCAATGAATAAAAATAAAGGATTTAATTAATGAGTGATGTTTGAAAATTAAGCAATTTGGTATTATTTTCAAACATCATGAGTGGTGTAAATCATTAATTGCATGAGCAACTCATGCGATTACTTCTTTATCATGAGGGACTATATACAAAGACCTGATAGCTCAGCTATACCCAAACTGGAATACCCCCCTCCCCCACCCTTTTCACTTAAAAATATGGCATGTAAAATAGATGTTACCAAACACTGTTCTTGAGTAGTTTTTAAAATATTTTGCAGAAGATACTCTTGTACCACGTAGCAATTCAGGAATGTACCTCTTCACAAATTGCTTTAATCCAAATTCGGTAAACCTAGAAATATTTATTAGACCTGCAAAAGGTAGCTTCTAGCTGGGACCTCACGCAAATCTTCCTGGGATGCGATGACAACTGCGCCGCAAGAAATCGCATTGGGGTCGTCTTTCAACGCTTTGACTCGCTCTTCAAAAGTCTCTAGGGTTCCACGTCAAGCTGTGAATGGTTCTACTACATAGTTTTTTCACGTTTTCGTCGGTCGCCACAACAGGAAAAACATGAATTTTTAATGACGACAAGTTATTGGCGAGAAAGGCAAAATTCTGGTTTGTTTGCCTTCAAAACAGTCAAAACCAAGTCGAAAGTGAAAGCAACGATACATACTATCAATGCGTTGCAGAGTAAATACAGTCCTTTTTCAAACCTAAGCGGTAATTTGGGAAAACAAAACAGTACGTATAATCGGTTAAAGATTCGAACATTAAAAATCGTTAACTCGTGTTAAGTAGCAATCCAGGAAGTTCGCCTTCCGAAACGAAGGCAACACGCGAAAAAGGTAAACAAACCCTCTGGCAACAACGAAGAAACAGTGGCGTTGAGACGATTTCGCGCGTCTAATTTTCAACACAAACTTTATATTCTCCCATTTGAAGACATAACATACACCGTGACAACTACGTACAATAGTTAGCTGTACACCAGTTATGCTATTGTAGGGAATCTTACCAATGAGCTGATCAAATGAACCTCTTCTTCAATGCAAGGCCTCCTTGCTTTCACCCAGCGGAAGCGAACCGAAGCTGAAGACGGCATAACCCTCGAATCCATTGCTAAAGAAGATTATCGAAAAATATCATGTTTAACTTTCTCTTCGAGGATGGAAAGGTTAATAGAAACAGTGCTTACTTTCTGCGTACGCGGAACAGCTCAACAGATAATGCAATTGCAGTTCACTATCATTTGCGATGGATTCGTGGCATAGAGGACAATGCATGATGGCGAAAAGCAGACCGTCCTACAGGCCTCCTTCTCTGCAGTACATGTGAGGTAAATTTCACTTCCAACCAGGCCTTGAGATCTTCAAACTGCGACCTTGACAGGAAGTGGCTGCATTTGCATACTCATGTGCGTCCATCTTTTGTTTGCCCGAGTTACCTGTGTCCAGTCTTTTCCGACCACCAGTGGAGTCGACCCCACAGAAAGGGCTGGGTCCAAAGCAAAAAAAAAAAAAAGAAAAAAAAAAAAAGGAAAAAAATGAGAACGAAGAATACAAAGAGAAAGACAAAGTTTGGCAACTGAAAAATTCCTGAATGCACTCAGCTCCATGACGAACAAACAAATGGTTTTGGAGCGTAATAAATTAAACAAATGTGATTCGAACTGCACTATGTAATTCTAACAGACTCCCGAGGAGCTGTATTTCAAGCTTTGCTTAACTTTTAATTTTTAATCACAATTTTATAAAGAAAGTGCCCGAAAAATGGTGTTCCAGTTAAAAAATTCTAACTTCATGAAATATATAAATCGTTCTCTCCACGGTTTCCTCTACACCTGTTTAATATCTATCTGATGACGTTTGTGCACTATAATATAGGCCTAATTATTGACATTGGCCCTAACTAACACGAACGTTTGAGAAAGGTAACGCATTACAGTGAAACCTCGATACTAACGAACGTTAGTTACACTACTCGGTTACAGTAAAATGTATGGGAGCGGATCGAGCCTCGCCAATATTATATAAACGAACACATTTTCCCAGTCCCTTGGGCCTTCGTTATATCGAGGTTTCACTGTACCTGTATAGTGTTAGGATAAAATTCAGAACCCAAGAAAGATCTGCTATTTTCTCCACACTGAAATGCCCTCACATTATTATGTTTAGAAAGGAGAAGTTTCCCTCTGATCACTCGCTCGAGGCGGTCAATCAGCCAGCAAAAGTACACGGATCAATTCCTTTTCATCGACAAAAGCGCCAAATCGAAAAAGACAAACGTTCTTTTATAGATCCAAGGGGAACACAAAAATAAATCGAACGGCTTTTTTCATCTGGACTGAAAATAAAACAAGCAAGTTACAGATATCAGCCAATCAGAGGTCGAGGAGTGATTTAATAAATGCCTTTTTGACTTCCTGCCAATCGCTGTTATTAGCATATCAGCCTGAAATAATAACCTTTTCGTGTCCATTTGAAAGCGGTAGTGACGATTCTTCACCTAAGTGACAAGAAAGATCGAGCTCCTTTGAATGGTATCAATATCGACCACTGATCATGGCGGATTCAACATGGCGGATTTTGTAAACCTGCGGCCTCACGAATTTTACATAAGCAGCTGTTGCTCGATATTTAGACAGCACCTTCTCTAAATTCGTTTCGTAACTATGGTTTTGTTTGGACTGGCGAAATTAACTGCGAGTCGTAGTGGGTAAAAAACGTGCAAACAAACAGTTCGAAGCGACCACCGAAGGCTTCGGTGCTGTTCCCTAATGGATGTATTGTTGTCAAAGATATATACGCCGATATAATCTGTGCAAGATTTGCTTTAAAGACGTCATGTACTCGCACCCCATGTGGTTTTGAGCAAACGAAGACCATTAAAACGACCAAAATCTCTGCAAGAAAGATCTTGGCCATGCAGGAGAGCGGAGAGGAAGGAAATCCCACCGGCAGCTCCACGGAGGACTCGAAGGCCATGGATTCTGGCCTTTCCCTCTGGTTTATCGTTGTCCTGACTGGCCTGATGGTTTTCATGTTTTTAGTTAGTGTCGTAGGCAACTCCATCGTATGTTACGTGGTTTATCAGAAACCTGCTATGCGTTCTGCCATTAATCTCTTGCTCGCAACGCTTGCCATGGCAGACGTGTTGACAGCAATCTTGTGTATGCCTTTCGCCGCCGCTACAGTAGTCGCAAGAAAGTGGATCCTTGGCGATGTATTTTGTCAAGTGAACGGGCTACTATACGCCTTCTTGTTAACCGAAGCAACATTTGTGTTGTTGACGATCAGTTTCGATCGCTACCTGATCATAGTTCGGCGAAGAGACACACTAAATCCAAAGAAAGCAAAATTGTACATTTCGTTTTCCTGGGTGGTCGCACTGGCGATAACATTTCCACCAATTCTGGGGTGGGGTCATTATCAGCACATTGCGGGTCAAATACAGTGTACTCTACGCTTTCCAGAGCTAACATGGAATGCCATCGATCTAACATACGGAATGTTTTATTTTTCGGTGAGTTTTGTGTTTCCATTTGTCACAATGAGTTACTGTTACTATTCAATTCTGAAGACTGTGAGGAGAAACTCAACTCGTGTTCAGAATCATCCACCAGCCCCTGTGGGAGTAATGGCCACTCAAATGCATCGAACTGGAAAGATGAATATTGACTACAGCTTCAAAACCCGGGCATTCACCACCATCTTCATCCTATATTTGCTGTTCATACTCTGCCGCCTTGGCCATATGGTCAGCCGGGTTTACCTGATTTTCAACGGCTATGGAAAATCATTGCCCTTTGAAGCAGATGCAGTGATTTTATGGATGACATATTTGAATTGTACAATCAAGCCACTAATCTATTATTGGCGTATAAGCAAGTTCCGCGAAGCCTGCCTGGATATCATGCCCCCATGGTGTCACATGCCAAGATGTTTCTTAGGACGTCCTATGAGGCGCATTCGACCATATGCCATATATGAGGTGGAAAAAAAGAGTGTAGTGACTTCTTTATAGCAGCCCAGAGTTCAATATGTGATAGTTTTATTTATCAACCTCCATCATGAGTTAGAAACCACTTATTTTGCATCATTTCTGAAAGTGAACATAGAGAATCTAAAATATTCATGTAAACCTATGCTAACTCTAAACTGCAGGAATTAGCCAGTACAAAAAAAAAAAAAAAAAGAGGAGTTAGAATCAGACAATTCAGCTTTAAGTGCAACAAAGACCTATTGTTTGGCATGTATTTAAATACTTTGGGAATGCAATGGATGTGATATAACTAATTTAGTCTATAAGTAGCACTCTAATATTAGGATAAGGCTTTTGGGCAGGACTGAATATTCTCATATGGCAATTCCAGAAATATGGTACTCGTAAGAGTTCTCGCAATTAAGCTCATAGCAGATGTCTGAATAAAAGAAAGATAAGCAAGTTGGGTGGGAAAAGTAAGCAAACAAACAGCTGCGAGAAGAACAATATGCAATTCACAGTGTCAGGCTGGCTGGCAATGAACACCAGCAGAACTACAGACCTAAACTGGCACACTGGTATATTATTTTGCATGCAGTGGTTGGACCAGGTCAAAGCTACTGGGACAGTGTCTTACAACTCTGCACAGCACCCCTACCTTGGGTAATTTTATTACATAAACTCTGGTGTGATACAGAGATTTCCGCCACTGAGAAATGTTGTATCTGAACACATGTAAAAATACAACATTTTTACATGTGTTGATATCAGCCAAGCAGTGATCTTGCATGTTTTCACATTTCTTAAGTGGCAGAAATCTCTGGATCACACCAAAGTTTATGAAATAAACAGAACAGTACATGGACGCTTGGAGATATGAAATTATCTTCTTGTGTTCATCTTGATATCTCACTCGTTCGTGAGGTAGATGAAGACTCAAAAATAAATTTTATATCTCTGCACGCCCTTGTATTATTCTTCATATAGCCAGTGCTTAAAATCCAACAATGCACAGTGTGTGTGTGAACAAAAACACAGCAACAAGCCCAGAAAAGTTTGTTTTAAAAAATCTTAATATATTCTAAATATAATAAATTATTATTATGCCCTGTAGATAGAGCTAGATATAAAAGAGGACCATTGATATGATTTTTTTGTTCTATTACCCTTTAAAAGAAGACCTGATTTAAGATATATCAAATGCAGAAAGAAGGCTTGGGAAATATACTCTATGATAACCTTTATTATTATTATTTTTATAGCAACAAGAGTTTTAGATGTGTTTTAATTCCCAGGTTTAGTGGTCAGCTGTTTTTGCAAGGCATGTTTTCCAGACAATGCTTTTGTAAACATGCAAGTTCACAAAGATCCAAATAGTATAGAAGCTCCAAATTTACATTCTATGTTAGACAAAATAATCCTAGCCCCATACAATAATAAAAATAATAAAATTAGTTGAGAAATTAGTCTCACAATTTCCTTTTGATCACAACCAACTAAAACTCATACATTGGCCCTTTGTGGCACACTGTACAGTAGCACAAATGCATGTAATTTACAGACTTAAAAAGGCACTCTTAACCGCCGTCCTTTCTATGACGATTCCTCAAGATCCACAATTTTAGGGTCCCTGATTGTCATAAGATGAATTAGCAATCCATTTCCATCTAACTTCTGTGAGACAAAGTAGTTTCTTTAGGCCTGAAGTGCTACTTCCCTTAATTTTGTCATTGATTGATTATGCTTTTCATGTGGGAAGCAAATTCAGCTTTTGATATTTTTTACACATTTCTGGATGTTAACAAAAACAATGAATATTGGCTGAGGGTCCATTAAATCGGAAACCGTAAACTGTACATTTGCACTTAACACAGAATTTGAAGAACAGGAAATAATGTTGCAGATTAATCATAACAAAAGCCTCCATATCTATGATGTAAGCTGCCTTGATGGGCTAAGGGCTCTTGGGATCAAGTTCAAGTTTAAAGGGGTCTTAGAGAAAGCAGGTCTTTGGAGGATAAATGGACAGATGGCTAAAAAAGAATTTAACTTTCATAGTTGTTGATTGATATGTCGTCTGTTCCCAAAAAGCTCACAGTGATTTGAAATAAAACTATTGTCGGCATTCATCAGTGAAAATGTTCTTGCCTAAAGAATGGTAGGTTATTTTCCGAATGTGCAGCTGGAATGAAATATTATTATTTACAGATAAGAACAGCACTCTAATATACATATAAACACAACATCAGCATAACAAGAGATGCCACCTGCTTTTTCTGTCACTATAAACTAGCTCCACAAGGCTTCATGTAGACAGTTTTCACATGTTATCATTGCTATTAAAATTCAATGTTTTGAAATATGAATTTGTTCATGTGCTTTGGACAACAGTGTGCCACTCATTATGCAGGGATATGGTTTTGTGGAAATACAAGTGTAGCTTTTAAACCTTTTTCCCTCAGGGCCTTTTTCCTACAGCAAATGCATCAATATATAACTGCCCCTGCAGTCATTTCTTTGTAGAGGCTAACATCAATAAGACTATATTTCAAAATCAATGAAATGAAATAATGGATTTCACTATTTCTAGAAATGCTTTTTTTTTTTCAGGAGTGGGTACTACATTTTTCATGCTTAACAGAACTTCACCATGTTTCCCAAAAAAATATTTTTCACATCTCTGTTACTCATTGACAGGGCAACACACGTTTCAATTAAAAACTGGATCAGATTGGAGGTTATAAAGCTTAGCCACCTTAATAATACTATGGCACTTCCAAACAGACAAGCAGTTGTTTATATGATTTTATGAATATCAATGTTAGTGTAATGTCTGGAACATTAACTCTTCAAATATATAGGTCTTGTGTTATTGGCTAATTTATTATTATCACCAGCCATGGAAATATATAAAAATAATAAAATAACTTGTTCAGAACTTGTCTTATAAAAATATTATATTTTCTCTTAACAACTAAAACTTATAACTTCATACAACAATACAAAATAAAAATAAGATAACATAAATTAAATTAAATTAAAGAACTTACCAACTGAAACTTTCTAACAACAGGAAGTCCATCCCAGCACCAAACCATTTCTCATAATGGAAGTTGCTGTGAATTTCAATTTTTTGTGTTGATTTTTTTTTCATGCAAAACTGTAACTTGTCCATTTACATTTCATACTAGTAATATGTAACAATAACAACAATAACATTTAGCAACATTGCTAAAACAATAAACCTGAGTTGCTTTATCTGAAACAATTTTCAACATACCTATTATAAAATCATTATTTCAAGAAGACAGGGAGCCAAGATTGATTAGTTACCCAAAATCAGTGATTTGTAACAAAAATCTGATTGTGCTCCTTCTTCACACACACACACAATATTGATGTGCAAGTGTGACAAGAAAATGTGAGTCTTTTCTATCAGTTCACATCCCATCATTAATTCTTCACCTACTAAATTAATGCATGTTATATGTGGCATTAGAGACCATTGTTTTGGGAAAGTATCCATTGTTGGTTGATCAACCCTGTATGACCAGGATTGCATGAACCGAATTCATCTTTTCCTTTTCCTCTTGGAACTCAGAGCATCCTCCACAAGTTTGTGCGTATTGACCAAGTCGCTGGACTGCCTCCGGAGCACCTCCAGCTGTCGTCCCAATGCCACTGTCTGATTTTCAAGATCGATCCTCTGAGTGGCCTGAAGAAGGGATCCAAAAATGCAAACAATATTATTAAACAACAAACAAAGTACATGTTATCTCTCAAAATAACCCATTACTTCTGAGATCTACCATTTTGAAACAAAGATTTGTCTGCAAATATTCATTGGTTTTCCCTGAAAGTCACTGCGGTAAATTGACATGCATCATTCTGTGCAATTAATTGATGGATTTGATGATGAAATTATTATTCATGGAAATATAGTAAGAAAACTGCGCCATCACAGAAAACAAACAGAAAAGGAGTAATCAAATCTTTTCTTCTTCCTCACTATAGCCACAAGTTAGCAGGTAAAACAAGTGTAGTAGCCCTGAACATAACAATCTTCTCTGTATCAACTACAGTACAGATAATGTTCTTTTTACACACATATCGCATAACGACTGGAAAAGAGAAAGTGTACTAGCCCATCAGGCACAGAACAAACTGTTCTTCCTAGCCCTGGGCATTGATCACAGAGGGTGGAGTTAATAAGGTATCAACATGTTTGGGCACTAAAGTGGGGGGGGGGGGGGGGTAAGTATAAGTCTTACAGAGGCAAAGTGTGCACCCCTAAAAGCTGAAGAGAGTTTTATTGCTATAGCAGCCTTTAATTTGATAGCAGTTTATTTTATATAAGCTAAAAAAGTTACCCTATCAAAATAAAGGTATCTGTCTGTCTGTCCCTCCCTCCCCACCCACCCACCTACCTACCAACCTACCTACCTACCTACCTACCAACCTACCTACCTACCTACCTACCTACCAACCTACCTACCTACCTACCTACCAACCTACCTACCTACCTACCTACCTACCAACCTACCTACCTACCTACCTACCAACCTACCTACCTACCTACCTACCTACCTACCTACCTATCCAGCTATCTACTGACCAGATTCCCCAGCCTGTCCTGGAGTTCTCTCTCCTCTGCTTCTTTGTCTGCTTTCCGTTTTCTTGCCCTCTCCTGAAAGTGCACATACAACACATACATATACAGAAGCATTGAGACAAATTAAAAGACAGTTTAAAACCTAGCTTGTTTATCTTTGGCTAAGTGTAGTGAAGCAAAATAATAACATTAGTGTTCGACATATTTGGTCTTAGTTTAGTGATGCTCTTAAAAGCTAACTGGATTCTCCACCATAAATTTACAGCCATATATATCAACAGCTTGTACTAACTTTAATAGCCAAACCTTAGACTATGAATAATAAAAAGCCAAAGCCAACCACTCTGCCACAAACAATGTCATCTCCATGTCGAAAAACAGATATTCTATGGTTTTTTTGTTTCGCGAAGCGCAACATACACAAAAGTGGTTTGAAAATCGATTTATCCGTATCTATAAGATTTATTTCAAATGAGGTCAATTTAGCTCAGAGTTATCCTTTAAGAAATTGAGATAAGTAAATTAGTTTGTTATTGTTACATCAAAAAATAAAGAATTAATATTAGTAACAATCAATATTTTCATTAATTAATTATAAATTAAAATCATTACTTAAAAATTATCTATATAATAATATGCTAAGCGTCTGTGTGTAAGGCTCTTTCCCAGACCACCACATAAAAACTCCAAGGTGGCGAACATGACTTAACAAAAAGAATTTGCCCATTATTGAAAAATGGAAATCGAAATGGACATCAAAAAGGGAAAAAAGAAAAAAAGGGGAAAAAAAGGAAAAAAGAAATCAGATCACCATATAATCATACAGGTCCACAAGTAGCAATAAAGCCCTGGCCAAACGAGATGCAAGTCGATGCAAGTTCGACATGACAAAAAAATTTGCATCGACCTGCAAAAGGTGGCAAAACGAGACGCAAGTCGATGCAAGCTCATGCAAGTTTTGTAAACTTTTATTCTTTTTTAGACGGTTCTGAGTCAGAAACCGAGTAAAAAGTCTCTCTTGAGCTGGAACTTAATGAGGAGGCTTTTACTTTTGATTTTTTTTATTTAGACTTGCCTTTGCTAATGCGCTCTTCGCTGTTTTAGGTGAAAAACTTGCGTCAACTTGCATGAAAATTTGAACATGTTCAAATTCCATGCAAGTCACTGCAAGTCGATGCAAGTCCGTGCAAGTTGGTGGCCAAAGGAAACACAGTCCACGCACGTTTGAAAACTTGCATCGACTTGCATTGACTTGCACCTCATTTGGCCAGGGCTTAACCAAATAAGTTTGTTTTTGTTACGTAAATAACAAAGAACTAATATTAATAGTATAATAATAAATTACTATATAATTAATAAATTTATTAAATATTAATTATATAGTAATTACTTAAAATGTTGTTGTCAACTTAATATTGTCATACAAGTTTACAAGTAGGGAAAATTAAATAAGTTTTTTTGTTAAATCAATAACAATAAAATAATGTTATAAATAATAATTTATTTGATTATAATCAATACTTAAAAATTATCATACAGGTTTAAAAAGTAGGAATAAGTAAATAAGTTTGTCAATACTGGTACATAGATTATAGGATTAGCGATAAATAGTAATGTTAATTATTGATATTTCCATTAATTATATTAATATTAATGCTCTTATTTCCCCAATTAGTTATTCTTGGGTTAAAAAAGTCAAAGGTCGTAAGGTCAAAAGGTCATAAGGTCCTAATATGATGATTCACGGCAAATATGTGAATTGCATAATAATTTGTACCTTTTCGACTCTTACTAAATATTCTCCCACTCCTTCATGAAGACAATGTTTGAATCAAGTGGTGAGAACTATTGATAGCTGATCAGCTTTCATCTAAATACACTATCAAGTGACAAATTATCCATAATGTATCATTTTAACCTCTAATCTACGAGACTAAAGGAGAATATAGAAGTTGAGTAAGTGTAGTTTATTATTTCTGGCTCTACTCACTTCTCTCTTGAGTCTTGATTCCAGGGAATAGTATTGAGGGCACTTGGTAGAGCTCCTGCTATGCCCAATATTACCACACGCACCACATTTTGGGCCAGCTGTCCGATAATTGGGTGAACCACTGGGACATATGTTGTTCTTGAGTGAGGCATCATTTGATGGGGATGCCATTGATGACTGTTGAACAGAAACACAACAGGACCTTTGATTATTGTGTTTATCATGACTATAAAAAGAACGGATTATAGTAGTGGGAAAATAATAGTAGTGGAGGAAAAGGACTACAGGGGGGAGGAAAGCATTGATTATAGTAGAGGAGGGAAAGAACACATCATAGTCCCTGGGGGGATGCTCGTCGGGAATTTCGCTTGGACCCCATTACTGTTCTAAAATGGGCATGGCTCAAGCTTATTTCTACCCCTAAAAGGTACCAAATCATGTGATAATAAAAGACATTCATAAAATTATGTGACTATAAAAGCTGTTGCATTGATAACAGTTTCTCTGGTGGCATAAAAAAAAATTTTTTTCTTGACAATAAAATATGGTCAAACATGTTTCCTGACCATGATGTACATCTTTCTTAACTTATGGTCAAACATTTTTTCTAATTTGTTCAAAGTCCAAAAACGTCTTGGTAATACTGTATAAACCTAGTTAAACATTCCACAAATGAACTGGTGTCACGATTAGTAGCTCGTACAGAAAAGTATAAAAGTAAGAGAGATAATTCCCCATGTAGGCCCTACTCCCAAGGTAATCCCTCTCAAGCTATTTTTTTTTTATGTACCCATTCTCCCGCGGACATTACCTTGCGCGTTGCGTGGATATTTTGTGGATGAAGAAAAGTCGAAAAACATGGTAGGAGACGTCTCTAACGAATGCAAAAATTGAAGAAATAAATGGAACAGTCGGTGTCAGGAAAACGAAGAACAGTAAAATCATTTGAAGAGCCCAATGTCTTTTTGTGGAGATCTTTTGAGCGATGCTTTTCGATGTTTCATCTGCCGTGAAACATCTACGCCACTCTGAAGAATGTGTACCTTCCAAAAAGAACTTGAGAGGGATTACCTTGGGAATAGGGCCTATATGGGGATTAGCTCTCTTGCCTTTACACTCTCCTTCCTCGTAATGTTCGACGACAATCTTTGATTTGTTTTATCGCAGCCAATATTCAAAATCTCCTAAACGCGGGGGCGCACTGATAAATGGTGGACTTAAGAAAGCAAACAAGAAACCTATCATATTTCTCCCTGTTAACTAAATAAATGGCTTTACACAGAAAGTTTTCCATTTAAAGGGGTACTTTGACCAAAATCGGACCACTTTGAAATACTATTTTAACCACTTTAAATGAAAGTGTATGGTATGAATAGCAAAATGTCCCAAAAACTTTTTTTTCAGATGTAAGACTCCCGAGATATATTAATTCAAAGAAGGCTAAAACGCCTGTCCGCCATGTTGGCCGTGAATAAATATTTCAGGCCAGCGGTTTACCACTCTGACGTCATCTTACCAACGAGACGCGGACTTCACACACATTTCTTTGCAAATGTCTTCGAGTGAGAGCGAACTTTCATTGATAATTTCTTCGAATTCTTTTTTATCGACTCACGAGTCATTATTAGATGTTTCACATGTACATTCGAGTGTTGAAGGCAGTACGTTTGCGTACGACGACAGTCTTTGAACCAGTTGCCACGGAAGAAGAACTAGCGATGTGCGTCGAGCAAGTCACAGTGGAAGAAGAACAAGAAGCCGAATTCAAGAAAAGATTCAGCCGAGAAGTAAATTTTGGAACGTGGTAAGACCATTATTAATGTATCACGCTTGAGAACTAGGAAATTTACGAAGACGGTAGCGCTCAAATTACTGCAAAATCAACATGAACTTTTCGATTCTATCAAAACATTTCAATTCTATTAAGACATCGAAGAACTAGCGGCGTACGTCGAGCAAGTCACGGTCGAAGAAGAAGCCGAATTCAAGAAAAGATTCAGCCGAGAAGTAAATTTTGGAACGTGGGAGAAGACCATTATTAATTTTAACACACTTCAGAACTCGGAAAATTTACGAAGTCAGTAGCACACAAACTACTGCAAAATCAACATGAACTTTTCGATTCTATCAAATTATTGAAGGATCTAGTAAATGCATGGGTTTTAATGTAAAGTGAAATTCATAGATCGTACACAGCGCCACTATTTTGAATAAATACAATTGCGTTGATTTGACATGCCGACTGTTGTGTGATTCCGCCCGGCGTTGTGTCTATATGAAAAGCTGCCGTCTAGCTAACTTGACCGTTTTATTAAACTACAACAATTACACTGAAACACCGCCTTTTGTATTCATTAACGCTTGTAATAGTATGGCTTTTGGTTGCATCAGTCCGAAAAGTGCTTCAAATTTACTCGAATGAACTCATAACAAGTTGTCACGTCGCCACAGCGTGCGATTTGCGATGAAAGCGAAAGTTCAGTTCTTGCAATTTCTGCTAAACGAAACATCTAAGAAAGCAGTTTAATGACAGTTTGTAAATTGTGGGACTCTTAAACTGCTCAAACTTCGAAAAAATTCCCTCGTCAAGACTTACGACGATCTCTTGTACTTTCGCCTCGATCTTTAGTTGCTCTCCAAATTGTGGGGACTGATCCTGGAATCAGTCTGCTGGAGAAAACCTTCTTGGTGGAGCCTTGAGAAACAGCTCTCTTCAAAATGCTTCGAGCAGACAGAGAAGCGATCACCAGGATTGAAGTTCTTGCGATGATGTAGCACAAACCGTTCTTCCACATTGCGCACAGTGCTTTATTATTGAGCGAAATGTGAAGGGAAATGCCCTCTTTCGGGTTGGACTTGCTGTCGCAGCCCTGCACTACACACCTACCTGACATGTTGTGCAGTTTTGTTTGAAAATTCCAAATTCTACTTCGATTTCAATCATTAAAGAGTTACACGCGCTCTTCTGCAAAACTTCACACTTCCCTTATAGTTGTAATACTTTGCGTTGGTAAGATGACGTCACGCCGGTCTCTCCAATCCCCACTCGGAATTATCGATTTATTCACGGCTCAAGAAAAACAGAGGTCAAAAAGTGGCACTTCCAAAAATAATTTCGACAAACGGTTTGGTAGGATTGTTAGTGGTGTGCTAAAGATTGTTTTTGACTGTTTTTAATTGAATTTAAGTGATGGTCCAATTTTGGTCAAAGTACCCCTTTAATAGTTGCCTATTATGCATTTGTCAGCAATAGGCAGAACAACAGATTTAACGTGGTGACCTATATTCAAATCGTGCGCCATATATCCTCTCCAGTCACTTCGGAGTTTGACCACCCAAAGGATTCTTGTTTCTTGTAGCGCTGTAATGGATTCTAAACAAAGGATTTCTTGGTCTACTCTCTTGAGGGCAGTAATTCATTGTTTGTCGTATCTCCAAACAAATCGTAGTTACAAAATGCAAACAATTTGACGGTTCAGTCAGTCTCATAATAGGGAATTAAGCCTGGTTTCCACATGATCGCTTCGAACGCCCGAATCGCCCCGATCGCCGGAATCACCGCGACCACCCAGAGGTTTCCATGTGATCGTCTCGATCATTCGAGGTGGTTTCCATTACAAACATTTCTATCGCCCCGATCGTCTGAGATAGAACCGGGGCAATCCTTGCGACGGCAATCGCTTCAATCGTAACACAAGTTTTTCGGGGCGATCGAAGCGATCATATGGAAAGCAGGCTTTAGATACAGAACGGAAGACGACGGCAACGTCGGTGAAACAATAAAACTAGCTGCAGAAGACAAAAGGAGTACGTGAATATGTAAAATTGACATGATCTCGGGGTCGTCGTGCTCTCGCGTGCGACTTCAAATGATTCTTTTTTAGGTTGTGGTCAGGACGTGGACGACATTTCGAGAAATTATGACAGTCGTTCTTCCGAGTAAGCGACGGTGAAAGCGAAAGAATCTCGGCAAAAACGTAACAAATTTTCGTAACCTACGAATAGGCGAAGTTACAAAGACAAGGAATATGGAAACACTTTTTTCCTGGTTCCTTGCGTTGCCGTCGCCGTCGTAGTTTTCACAACAAAATTTGTTTTCTGATGGTTATCGTATGCTGTTGCTTGAGACGTCAAACAGACTGTTCGCATCATTGCTTTATAATTGACATCGTTTGTTTTTAAATCGAAACCCTATGTGTTGGTGTTTGATAGAGCTCCTGCATGTTTAAGTTACTTACAGAACATCCAGGTATGACAAGCACTGGAGGCTCTCCCTTTCTGTGATCCACAGATCTGCAAGGTAAGATGGAAGTCTGATAACATGCTCAGATAAATACTGATATCTAATTAGAGCAACCACGCCATGAGAAAGGTCCATTTGGAAGACAAAACTGAAAATGTATCTTTGGGAAATTTAGACATATTCTCATGTAAAAAGAGAACCCTCAGATGTACAAATAGAAGAGGAGTGTCAACTACTCCTCTCCCCCTCTTTTTATTTCTTATTTTTCCACTGCTTTATTTTCTACGGAACTGATTTTTTTCAGTAGCTGATTATTCAATCTTAGGTCAGCTTTTAGCTCTTATTGTTTCTAATCAGTCATAACCAACCTGATATATTTTCAATTGACTGGGGATCCTTGAGAACATTTTTTAAGAGGTTTGAAATAAAAAAAAAACGTTTATTGACACTCACCTACTGGGTGAGCCAGAACAGCAAGAACTTGATGAAGATGTGTGGTCTATTGGGAAGACAAGGGTTCCTTGTCCTGTGTTGCTAGAGCTTGCTGACAGATTGCCTGACCTTTAAAGATGAACATTCAAATAGAAATTATTTCCTGAATAAATGATTATTGTATTGTATCACATACTTCTTTTCGCACACCGGGAAGGTCAGGTATGCTAATGGCAACAACAATCAAAGCAGCGTGGCCGCTGTAAGGTCGCCCATACATGTTATACTGCCTGATTGGGATTATTTTTTTGTGCCAAAGTAAGAGAAAATCTGAGCAATCTCATACCCAGACCCTCCAATGTGGACGAAACTCGAAGGCTGGGAGGACGTTTTAAGAATTGGATCGCTAGTTGAACCCGTCAAGGGTAATCTAGTTTTAAATGGATCTCTGTAGTGCTAAGACTACCGGGAAAAGTACCAACGGCCAGAAATGGCGAGCTTTCTAGAACGATGAAGTTGCAGGGACCCAGTTGATTTGGCGTTGCCAGTGAGCTCGCGGCGTGAGTTGCGTGGAGACCAGAATATACTAAAATGGACCGAAGGGACAAGAGCGGAACTCTCAAGAGAGACTTCAGTTTCTCACCAGAAAAATATCACACAGTATAGAGAACTTGGCTTTTGACAGCTTGCTCAAATGAAACCTGACTAAACTATAAATTGTCATTACAACACTCATACACTTGCTTCTTGAAGGTTGAGCGAATCTGCATTTTGAGCTTAGGAGCAAAAGTGTCAGCCGGCAAGAAAAGCTGAGTAATGCGTGACATATCTATTTATGCACAATCGATTCTAATCAGAGGCCACGATTAATCCAGCCTTCGCTTCAATACTTATCTATTCCTTTTATTAGCTGAATGCGTTTCTTCTCTCAGGCTTTAGAGTATTCGTGCTCTGTAACAAATACAGAACTGAAAGCCCGCGGGACTGAAAGCGAGGAATGAATGAAACACGATACTGTACTTGTTTACAATATTTTGCGGTTTTGTTCACAGCGTGTTCAGTCCATTTGTGACTGCAAACTCAATGCACAGGACTCTTTCGGTGTATTGTTCATTTCTAGTACACATTGACCATTGCGAAACAAAAGCTACATGATCGAATGGAAGAAACATTTCAGCAGGTAATATATGATAAGCAGAAACATTTTGTTAGGCAACAAAAGTCATGTACAATGTAAAGCATAAATCGCTATTGTTTTACGGCTAAAGCTCATCGTAGCTTTGGTTTCCGTTTTCGGCCTGTTATCTTCCCAGAAGTATTTCGTGTCGCCACAGAAAGTTTCGTCGGGACTAAATAATTAGCGGCGACAGAGTTATTTGCAACCGCGTAGCGGTATCCATTAAATATCGAATCCACGAAATTTCCGCGGTGAACAAGAACGCAAGCCAAATCCAGTTTATCCGTACATGTTCCACAGAACCAAACGGTGTTGAGTTTCGAGCATAATTGCCTCGCTGTGTCAACCTCGATATGCGTTACAGCTGTAGAAGCACCCTCGTTACAAAAGAGCGGCACAATGGCTGCATTTCATGATCACGGCATAATAGCCATGCAGTTTCATAATCTTCGTTCGAACGAACATTCTCGCTCAATTGCGGTATGCTTCGTAATCACAGTACAGTGAGTGCCCTACCACTGTAGGAACACTCAGGCTCAATGAACAAACGACAAGCTTCAAATGCTTGACCACGGTGATAAATAAATCAGGACAAGTTAACACGTTCGTCACGCCCAAATTTGGAATGCCCAAATTTGGATAGAACATAAAAGAACACATCTTTATATGGATTTCCATTGTGGACGCAGAGTGAATGGGGACAACTCAATCCCATAAAGGTCGCCTCTCCACTTCGTGGAGTGGGCAACCTTAAAAACTGCCAACCGCTGCATCCCATGGTCCATATGGTGCCCCTTATACTGGATACTGGTAACCAGTCTCCCAGCCCCTGTGAGAAATAGGTTGTCCACTTAATTTCGTTCCTCAGCCAGCAGAAAACAATACTTCTTGCAATGGGTTCTGAGCAAACACAAAACTATACTTCTGCTTACTTGTTATTGCTGTTGTTAGGCTGGCTGTGTTGAGATGTGCTCTGTCCATCAAAACAGCTGGGTTTTTGTGAGACAGGGCTACCAATGCTCCTCCTGTCATTTTGATTTGAAGCAAGCCTGCCAGACACAGGTGAACTATTTGACACAGGATTAGCAATCCCTACCGGTACTGCCCTACCAGCGGCGATGGCCCTAACATTCTTCCGAAAGGCCGAGCCTGGGGACAGTTTGTCTGCCTTGTTTGTTTTTGCTCCAAATTTCTGTTTTTGTTTTTCTCTGTAAGCCAACAGCTGATCGTTTGCCATTTCTGCCCTGCCAACAATATGTGATATACCAGAGGATGCAGAAAGGCTTTTCGTTGCCTGGTTATCACTGTTTAATTCCTGCTGGAGTTTCAAAGCATATGCATAGTCATCGTCCTCATGAATGGCCTCCGTTTCGAAAGCATGTTTGTCTTTCTGCACGGCAGTATTGGTTACTCCAGCCCCAGAGCCAGCATTGAGCTGTTGTTGAATCTCTAAGGCAAAAGCAAGATCCTCGTCAACTGCCTTCATTTCTGTACCCAATGACTGTGGCCCAGCAATTGTTCTTGCTTGATTTCCTGGGTTATCCTGAAACTTCTGAGGCAAATCAACACCAATCCCAACAATCTCCACTTTGCCCTGTGAGTGATGCTTGATGTCATTCTGTGCTGCACTTGTGCTAAGTTCATCCAAGCTGCTTTTGTTGAGTTCTTCGTGAATCTTCAAGGCATAAGCATAATCGTCTTGATAACTTTGCTGTGGAGCTGGACTGTTAGGTGAAGCACTTGGAACCTCTAACACTTCTGGCACGTCAACATCAAACTCTTGACTGTCAAGCAAAATAGCATCCTCTTGACAACTCCCAGCGACAGTGCCATTAAAACTTTCCTGTGGTTTCTGATGAAGATTTTTCCACTCACTGCTACAGCTTGTAGATACTTGCATGTTCAATGAAAGAGTTGGTTTTTGATCAAACTTCTTCCTGGTTGTGCTGCTAACGGTTTCAATGGACTGCAAAGAGGGACTGTCCTTTTCAATGAAGCTTTCCTTAGAGAGAGTAGTTGACTGCTGGGCCTTGAACTCAGCTTTGCTGATTTCCATGACTAGCTTTAGCTGTTCTTCCTCACTTAGCTCATTAGCTGGTCGAGCTTTGATGGGGCCACTGCTAGAGAATGGAAGCTCAGAGGACTTGCTTGCTTCTCCAGCAAATGTCTGTGCAGGATTTGCATCTGCAGTGTGCATAGAATGTCCAGAGGGACCAACGCCGCAATCTTCCACAGGATATCGCACATCCTTCATGGATGATAAAAGAAAGAGTTAAAATTCAACATTTTCAACACTGGAAAAGTTCAGTAGCTCTGATCTTAACCCTTCTACTCTTTCACTCCCAAGAGTGACCAGCTTCAATTATTTTCTCCTTCAGTTACTTTCTCACCAGAGACAATATCATACAGTAAGAAGGACTGGCTTTTGACACCTTATTCAGACAAACATCACTCGTACATATTCTTCTTACTAGTACAAGGTTGAGAGGATCTATATTTTGAGCTTGGGAGTTATGGTAGAATTATCTACCATAATTATGTACCCTGAAAATGTATGAGTAGTGTTAGAACATTTAATAGCTTGACTACTAAACTGCATTGAAATAATTTTATCTACAGTTGGTACCTCTGCAGCAGAACTTGTGTAGGCCATACTATGTGTCAAAGCCTACAGGAGATGGAAAGCAAATGGTCATTCACTGATAACAAGGTAATTAGTCCACATACATAGGCAATCAAATAATCACTTAATCCCACTTTTTCACAGTATTATTATTATTATTATTATTATTATTATTATTATTATTATTATTTAATCCCTGGACTTGGTTATTGTGCACAGCCAAGATATTATAGCCTCAAAATAGCAGATTATCATTTACCACCAATTTGCTATCAAATTTACCTACATTCTGGCAGAACAAAAAGCTGTGTTGATGATAAAGTTCATACCTGTTGTAGCATAAGTTCTTCCTCTTGGGAATCATTAGCAAACATAACTTGAGCTCCCACCATTCTGCAATTGAAAAGATAAGGCAATGTTATTTTCAATTCAACTTTATGAGGTCTGTAAGTACCACGAATAGAAGTCTCTTTATCACTTGTACTCCCAAGAATGATAAACCTTGATTTTCTCTTTTCATTTCTTACTAGAAATATATCATGTGGTATTATGCATGCCAACTCTCCTGCATTATGCGGGACTTTCGCACATGGGAGCCAAAATCTCAAATCTCCCGCATGGAGGAGCATTCTGGATTGACATATTAAACAAGTAACTAAAGCCCAGGATAAGAGTCGAGTTAGGGTATCAAATCCAGCTGAAAATACCCTGGGTAAGCAGATGCAATCAATGTAATATTGAATACTGAATTCGTACTTCTCAGGCTTGTTCCGAGTCTCTTTTGCACTCGTTCCGAGTCTCTTTTTGCGCGCTCCTGGGAGCCTAGAAACGAGCCTACCCAAATCGTAAAAAATCTCCCGCATGGGAATTAACAAACTTTGACAGGTTTTTGGTATATCTATCATATATCATAAGGAGAATTTGGCATTTGAATAACTTAAATGCAAGCTGATCAAACCATCAATTCTCACAACAACAATTATATATTTGCATTCTGAGTTTGGGAGTAAATAAGGTTATACCTGTTCTCTGTAACAGGAACCTCTGTAGCTTGCTCTTGTGTTCCACTTACTTCTTGGATAAAGTAAGTAGGATGAACTGCATGTCCTACAAAATAAGCGAATGTGGTCAAGAACTAGATGTGTTGGATAGGATAAAGCTTTGGGCATGGAGAATATGCCAATGAGTTTGAAAAGTGAAAATTTCACTTCTTGGATACTCCGTTCTGTCTCTTCAATTGCAGCAGTAAAGGACTACAGGGGCCGTATTCATCAAACTTGCGTACGAACAAAAATGTTCGTAAGTATGACTTACACATCGTAAGTTTGACTTAAGCATACTATCTCGCTCAAGATAGTATGCGTAATTCATTGTTCTGATGCATAAGTCAATCTTACGAACATTTTTGTTCGTACGCAAGTTTGGTGAATATGGCCCCTGGAAATTCTGTGCTAAAGCGACTTTCTTTGACAATCATGCACACTTAACACACATATTGTTTGACCATTGCATGTGCATTTATTTGCAAAGAGACCAGTTTGTCAAGCTTGCACGTGCAAGTTTGATGAGCCACAACCTTCGATATGAGAAATGTTTAGTGAGCACTCGAGGATGACTGTTGTAGAAAACAGCTTTAAAACTCAAAATAGCTGCCATAACTCGTATAAGAGCACTCGAGGATGACTGTTGTAGAAAACAGCTTTAAAACTCAAAATAGCTGCCATAACTCCTATAAGAGCAAAACCTCCAATGCTAAAGTTTAAAGTCTTGGCTGGTCAAGCACGGGTGTGCACACAATTTTGAGAAACTGGTCTATTGGTTGAAACTTACCAGCATTCCCTTGTTTTGTTGTTGTCATCATTATAGTCTCTGTCTCATTGTCTGTCTCAGTTCTCCGTACCATCACTCCCTTAAAAACCTGAAACCCAACCATTAAGGACACCAGTTGTGTTATATGTTAAACAATAAGTTATAGGTCAAAGGTTACAAGTCAAGTTCTGTTATTGCCATCATAGTCTGTCTCAGTTCTCTGTACCATCACTCCTTAAAAAACCTGAAACAACTACAGACACCAGTTGAGCTATATGTTAAGCAATAGGTCAAAGGTCACAAGTCAAGTTTTTTTATTGCCATCATAGTCTGTCTCTATGTCTGTCTCAGTTCTCTGTACCATCAGTCCTTTAAAAACCTAAAACACAAGCACAGCTTTTAAGTTCAATTGAGTTAATACAATCAGTTTTTGGCCACAGGTCAAAGGTCACAAGTCAAGGGTCACGCAAAGTTCCTACATCACATCCTGACCTGTAGCCACAATATGTAATACTGGAAGACATCTTGATCTATCAGCTGGTTGGTCAGACCCTGTAGATGTCTTTGAACACATTCTGTAGAAAAGTACAGTAACAAAAAAAAAAACAAAAACAAAATGAGGGGACCCAAAATTAACAGAGCATATGCACAATCATACTAGCGTAAAAAACGGGGAAGTTTGTTTCTTTAATGCCAGGGCTCAAATATAACATTAAACACAAGTTAAGCCCGGATCAGAGAATACCCGGTATCGACTAATTCCTTTTTCATTTTCACTGTATCTCTTACAACTTTAAGAACTTCTTTCCTTTTCCCTTTTTGAAGTGCAATTCAATCTCAAAGAGCGTCACGTTTGCCAACTTCGAAATGTTTGACTTCATTCATTGTGACGTCATTAAGAGGACCTGGGGTTAGCTTTTGATAAATACTCGGAAAATGTCGGTAAAACCGAAAAAGTTGCCAAGTGACAGATCAAAAGAACCAAAGCATGCTAACCAAGCTAACCCAGCATGCCAAAGAGCTAAAGTCTAATATAAATGGCAGATTTGGTTGCTTGCTTTGTTTTGGTTCAAAGTTTTCGCTGGACCAGCTCTGTCACATTTGCAGTAAACGGAAACGAACAACACTTAACATAAACGCCAAGGAATTTACAGTGAATTTCGCTCGTTGGTAAGTACGATAAAGCCTTATCCTATCGGTTTAAATAGTGATCTTGCGAACAACTGACATTTTGAATACATTTCTCTTGTACAGTCACAATCAAGAACGAAAAACCAGAAGTCACTCTCTTGGTCACTCGACAGTCAAATTTCTATTAGTGAAACCTCTTGTAAGCGACCACCTCTCGCAAGCGATCGCGACCACCATTGGGGCTCACCGTTTGAATTTTTCTATTGTTTTCTACCTCCGGTAAGTGACCAATCAATGCTATCAAAGAGCAAATTCCTGAGCAAGGACTTAACTTCCTTGCAGAAACTGGACCAGACAAAACACTAACTTTTTGTAATGTAATGTGCAACAGGACACAAGGTCAATTTCTTAAAACACAAGCTGTTTTCACTCACTAAAACTGCATACTTGACACTGGTTGTGGCTTAAAGCTAGATCTCACTTAAGGCCTCCCATGAGCCATAATCGACCACCTTTCGTAAGCGACCACTTAAAAACAAGCGAAGGGTGGTCACTTACGGGAGGTTCCACTGTATAATGAAAATGCCTTTACCTTCTACTGCCTGAGCAGTGTTTTTCAACAAATCAGCAAGAGTTCTGTTAAGCAGGCTGTGGCATCGCTGAAATGAAACAAAGCTATTTCACTACCAGTTTCTTTGTCTGACATTAAACGGACACTGCTCAAAAACAACGTGAGCTAATAAATTGGTTCCCGCGAAGCACAAAAATTTGGCAATCCGCAAACTGAACTCCCGCAAAAATACATGCCACACAACAGTAATACAATGTGCTGTTCCAAACTATCTTGCCCTTACTGTGTTGTACGCTGTTAACCCCTGGATTATAAGGAGGAACTCATGGTCTTTGGGCAGATTACCAGGAAGCCTACCAGGAAGCCTACCAGGAAGCCCAGGAGCATTTGTCAAGGCAACATTGTCATGATAGTGGCTGCGCAAAGTGGAAAATGAAAGATGAGAACAATACACTTCTCAGCACAAAATGGGAAAACTTGGTCAGGAAACAACAAGCACTACAGCATACAGTACCTTCTGATGATATCAACATAATCTGATGTTTTCCATTCTGTGCTCTTCACTGTAACAAAAATAAGTCAAAGTGGATTCTGTGACAGAATGTCTGCTCAAAGCTTATCGTATGTCAGACTTCTAAGACTGCAGATGTTTCTTAAAAGTTGGGTATAAATGTATGTGTATAAGAGAGAGGGGAGGAGGGAGAAAGTGAGATGTAAGCTATATTAGCATGACCGTTGCTAAAAAAGGACGGTTTAGGACCAACCTGGCAGGTCTCTTGTAAGTGCCCTTTCATCATGCCGTTTTTTCCTTCCAGCTTTGCTGAATTCACTAAATGTCATCAGGTTTGGAGTAGGACCTGCAAAAAAAAATATATATATATATATATATATATATATATAATATATAATATATATATATATATATATATATATATATATATATATATATATCAAACAAACAGTACAGTCTTGATTCTTTAAACTCTCAGATATTAATAACCTTTTTTTATCAGTGTTATTTGAATTTCGCTTGGCCAAAATGACAGGGTGCTTTACCCTGTGGTTTTATCCTCCACCCCTTTTTTACCCTCACCACAAAATCAAACAATACATATAATAATTGCACAACCAGAAATAAGAATGTATTTCCAGTTTGGCAACTTGCTGATTTTGCAGGTAAGGATTGTTTTCATGCTTCCTGACCATGGTCGATCTTGGTCAGACATGTTCCCTAGTGACCATAGTCACATATCTCTCTTAACTATGGTCGACCATGGTCTGACATGTTCCCTAGTGGCCATAGTCACATATCTCTCTTAACTATGGTCGACCATGGTCTGACATGTTACTTTCAATGCCGGTGTGATTGCATGTAGTAGAAAGTTCCTTGGGAAAATAAAATTATTTTATTCTGAGTTGCAAAGCACTTGTTTATGTTCAAACAAACAAAGCTTGAAAAGTCGGAAGCATCATCTGCTCACGTCACATTATTGAGCACACGCAATCTGATTGGTGAACGCCGTGTGCACAACTTAACATAGCACGTGCGTGTCAATTTGACGTCAGCTTGCGTCAAATGCGGTTCTTTTTCTTGTTTTTCTTTTTCTTTTTTTTGCAAAGTTATCGTTTGCCTTATCTTATAAAGCGGAGTGCTTCTCTGCACTTTTCTCGTGCTCTTTTAAATTCCCAAGTGCTTCCACAACTCAACATAGCACACTGACAAGTGCTCTACTCCTTTAATCTATCACAGATGACGCCATAAAATGTTCAAAGCTGAACGTGGAAAGGGCGGTTTGTACATGTAGCTTAACTGTGCAAAGTGCAGCATCCTATACACATACCTGCATTCAACTTTTCTGATGCCATGTTGGTCAGATGACACAGCCACATCACAGTCTTCAACCAGGAACCAGTCCTGTTCACAAAAAACTTGTCTTCTAGCATCAACTTGTCAATTAGGTTCTGCAACAAAGTTGACAACATACTGTGTACTGAGCACTATTACCAGTAATTCACCAATCAAGAGAAGCTTAGTTGGTTATATAATGTTGTTCAGTATGAAGAAATGGTACGTGATCTCTTGCTTAATTGGGTTCAAGCTGGTCAGACTATCAATTTATCCTAACACAAACTTGGTACATTTTGTTCAGGGCAGGTCGGGAGAATTAAGTGATTTTTTGCTTGGCTTCAAGCTGGTCAGACTCATTTCTCTCTGCACTATATACTCATACATTTTGCAGCAGGCTGGGACAATTAAGGGCCTTGGTCTTGGAGTAAAAGCTTGACTGCCATAGTGCAAGGCCATCTATAATCTATTACCTCTTATGCCAACATAAGCCAACATTCTCTGGACAAATGCAGTACCTGCAGATAATTTTGCACTTCCACGCCCGGATTGCCGTAGATATCTTTGGGCGACCCCTCAACCAGATAGAACAGGTTCTCCAGACCACATCCCTACAAAGACAAAAGGATGTCATGTACAAAATGAATGTCAGACATTTTAACTCAGAGAAAAAAGGATGGAGCACGAGGAGAAAGAAGTGTATCATGTATGCACAGATCATGAATTTGAGCTTTTGAAGACAAAGCCACATTGACAGAGAGATAGAGAAAATGGACACTATTGCAGGAGGGGAACAAGAGAGAACAAAGCTAAGAAAACTGAGTAGAATGAGGGGGAGGGCTGCAGAAGAGATGCGAAAGTAGCAACAGCAACAGAAATGTTCATGAGCAGGAAGAGTCTCTAAAAAAAGGAAAAAGACCAGGAGAACTGAACGAGATCAGAAGAAGTTGAAAAATATTTCTTTCTCAGGCCATTTTTCTACTAATGATTCATAAAGTACAGTATTTTCACCTTCATCCTCTGAACTTGGTTAACAAATCTGTTTGTTTTGCTGCTTGCCCACAGATCACCCCAGGTTTTACGTTCAACAAGATAAGGAAGAACCTAAACAAACAATAATTTCACTGATACATCTCCTACTCTGGAGATTGTTCATATGCTCTCCATAAACTATATACTATACGAGTGACGTACATGAGAACTGAGAGTTCAATCTCAACAATAGTATGTCAAGTTCTAAACATGAGCATAAGCACAAGAGAGCGGCAGTGGTGACATATAAGCATAAGCATAAAGAACGGACATGTTTGATCCTTATGCTTATGCTTATGTCGCCACTGTCGCTCTCATATTGATATGCTTATGCTTGTGCTTATGTAAATATGCTTATGCACTAGTGAGGACAGGCCTTAAGTTCTCCTTACTCATGCATGACATCACCTCTGGTGAGACACCAAAAAAACAAATCAAACTTCATCACTACCAGTAGAGAAATGAGTTAAAGGCTAAATAAGATTTGAGTTTTTTAGACATGAGCATTACCAGTTCTTGTTCTGGCATGTCCCTTGCCGTGTCTGGGTTCACTCCTGGAGGCAACAAAATCCAAGCGAAATCACCAACTGGAAGTTTTCTCATCTTCACTGAGAGGCCCTTTTGTTTGACAACTCTGATAAATCGGTCTTTTAGGGGCTCCTCTGAATCAACCAGAAGACAAATCTGTCGGTTTCTAAACACAGGCCTGTGAAGACAGAGTGATACCTCATTACACTAAGTTATTTTCGCGACACTATAATTTTGCAATTTTTGTGATTTTTCATGCAAATTAAATGACCATACATTTTCAGTACAAGGACCCTGTGGTCAAAAAAATTTCCAAAAAATTTCACCGCTGCAATAATCAAGATTTTTTGATAATTTTTGCCATCCCAGCCATCAAATCTTTCACAATTTCTCAACACCACAGGGTCATTGTGTTTGCAAAAAATTTCACCGCCACACAGTTATCAAAATAATATTGTTCGAAAATTTTACCATCCCATGGTATTGACAACATTTTCCAAAAAATTTGCAACACCCTGTGATCACCAAATTTTTTTCAAAAAGTTTCACCACCCCGCGGCCAAAAAAAGTATATTCTAAAAAAACTTACCAGCCCGTGGTCATCAAAATTTTTCACAAAATTTCACCAGCCCACAGTCATCAAAATTTGACAGAAAATTTCACCACAACTGTGGTAACCAAATTTTCACCACCCTGCAGTCAGAATAAAATTTCCAAAAAATTTCACCGCCCTGTGATCATCAAAATGTTTTCTAAAAATTTCACCACCGTGATCATCAAAACTTTTTCAAAAATGTTCACCACCCTGCGGCCAAAAAGAATTTTCTAAAACATTTCACCAGTCTATGGTCATCAAAATTTTGCAAAAAATTTCACCACACTGCAGTAACCAAAATTTTCACCATCCAGCTATCGGGAAAATATTTCCAACAAATTTCACCACCTGCATTCATCAAACTTTTTTCAAAAATTTGCACCACCCAGTGGTAAAAAAAAATCCAAAAAATGTTACACCCCACAGTCATCACATTTTTTCACAAAATTTCACCAGCATGGGGCCAATTCAATAAACATTTACACATGTATTTTACAATTTGGACCATTATTCAAACACCACTAAACGGACTCTAATCTAACAAAGTCTGTACAATACTACAGACAGGTCCCCAGTGCACAACCACAACAGTATTTGGCCATGGTATTGGATTAAAGTGTTTGGTCCGACTTGTAAAATACACTTGTATATGCTTTATTGAACAGTATTTTGCAAATAATTTACCACCCTGCAGTCATCAAATTTTGCAAAAACTTTTACCACCCCACAGTCATCAAATTTTTTCAAAAACTTTCACCACCCATGGTCAGCAAAATTTTCCACAAAATTTCACCACCTTGCAGTCATCAAAAATTTTGAATCAATTCAGTTTGGGGCCAGTCCGATAAAACAGCTGGAGTTCAACATTGATTCAAACATCGTATTTCCCATGTGCCAGATCTAATGCATAAATTTCCCAGACTTAATTTGAACAACAGCAGCTGACTATATTGCAGTTTAGCAATTAGGTTTGACTGAATTGGTTTGATATTTGAAACCACTGCTGTGCTTTGTCAACTAACAGTGCTCGACATTAAGGTCTTAGGTTGGTTGCCCTTCAGTCTGTAGATTGACTTCTAGCAATAATTAGAAAGTTTCATAATTTCTGGTTGCCTGGCCCTAAATTTACCTTTCCAACCAAAACGTTTGGTTGCCCCAGGCATAGCAGGTAACCATTAATGCTGAGCACTGCTACTAAATTCTATTAGGTTCAACATGGCAGAAGTTCAACGTTTGATCCAGGCCTAGCACAGTATTCAACTGACCTGACTCCAGTGATTGGGACAACTGGTACAGATTCTTGCTGACGGTAACTTTGTACAGCGTAGTCAAACTCAGAACACTTGGATGCCAAAGTCTCACCCACCTCCAAAAGTGAATACCTGAAAAAAGACAAGTTACTTTTGTTAAAGGAAGTGGCACTTTCAATCATAACATGCATGGTAGCTGGAAACAAAATGACATCAATGTCAAAAAGTCTGAACAGAAAAAAATGATATCTGGAACTAAATCTAATGGTGAAAAATCTCCTATAAATTAAAGTAACATACCTTGGAGGACGGTCAGCCATTTTCACAACCAATTCATTCTTGATTAGTGCATTTTCAAGAGAATCAAAACCACTGAATCTTTTAGCTGCAAAAAGGAATATAAACAGAACTGTTCAGCTGTGACGGTAGCGTTTCCACCAAAATCTTACGTTTGCCAGCTGCATAAAGCAGTATGGGTTTGTGAAAATAGGGTTCACACGCCAGAAATAAAACCAAACAAACACAACTTCTCTATTGCCAACCTCCTTGCTTATCTTCCAAGTCTGTGCCTGTAAGAGGTTGGGCTCTTGCTTTTAACTCGTCTGCTGTCAAACTCATTCTTGAAGGAACTTCTCTCAGTGCTCTGTAAGTATTTTAACAATAATGTTTATATTTACGGGATGCTCTATGGAAATGTTAAACAGAAGTGTTAAAAAACCGAATGTTTTATTTAATGAGAACTGATTCTTCAACAATCCAACAAAAAACAAATGTTTAGATCAAGTGGGCAGAGTACTATGGTTGACAAAGATACCATACCTGTAAAATGCAACAAGCATGGCAAATGGGGCCCTATAAGGCTGAAAAGAGGGGAGAGATAAGTTGATGAGATTTACACACTTCCATACCAAAGCATCTGGTTTAATGTGATCAAAGCTTTCGATTCTCATCAACTCTCCTCAACAGAGGCTCCCTTAGGCTGCATTTACACGGATGTCAGTTTTCATTTGAAGACAATGCATATTTTTACCTTTACACAAAAACAGAAGCTGGAGCATTTTGAAAACAATCCACTTTTGGCTGCATTTTCAAATCTTTATGTTGTCGAATTTGATCGTTTTCACGTAAACAGAAGAATGAAAATGCATCCGTGCAAACTCAGCTTTAGAAAGCTTTGCAGGCTCCTTTCTCTCTACCTTCCTGTCATTCCCTGCATATTTTATTTCTCTCCCCTAATCTCTGCACAATCTTTAAAAAAAGCCTCCACAGATGGAGGAACATGAAAATAATTTCAAAGCACATCCTCTATGTCATGAGCAATTTATAATACACTAAAGTTTATATCCAAAGTACAGATTACAATAGCACTGAGACCCAGACAGGAACTAAGCATTTCACTCCAAAAATTTGTGTGATACTGTACATCTCTGGTAATCTCGGGGGTGGCAGTGTGGCCGAGTGGTTAGGGCGCCGGACTTGAAATCCGGAGGTCCCAGGTTCAAGTCCCGCTCTGACCACTAGCTGAATTTGCAACACAGTAGCCCTGAGTTCAAATCCTCGGCCACACTTTGTAAATAGCCAACTGGTTATAGCCTCCGACCAGTTGGGATCCTTAACACATTTACGTTCAGTTTATGATATTTGATTTCTGCATTTCAAGTCTCCCAATTAGCGCGGCAAGTGCTAAATACATTGAGACTTAAATAAAGTGATTCATTCATTCATTCAGAGATTGAAGGAGAAAATTAAAGTTGACTAAGTTAGTGACAAACCTGTGGGTGATAGCCGGTGCTTCTTGCAGGAGCAGGTCCTTGTGAAACATCTATAACAACAAAATTCAGCAATACACAAAATATATCCTGTCTTCTCAGTACTTGTACCCAAACAGTATGTACGCTTCAGAAAGTTAAGGGATAAAAATATGTTCAGGGGAATCTTTGAATATCCAGTAACTGTTTTTTTTAGCTGAAACATCTGGCTTGTAATGAGTGGCTAGGATTTTAGCAAATTTTCCAACGCAAAAGAACTGTATTTTGTACCTTGCAGCTGGTGATTCCTTCTCCTGTCTCGTGCATGCAACACTGTTGCACAATGATCACACAGTATTAAAGGTGGTTGGCATTCAGCACAATACACTGTGGCAACCGACTCATCACAGTACTGACAGGTTTGTACTGGGACTGCTCTTCGTCTCCCTCTTCTTGGTCCATTCTGCTGGCGATTGTTGTCTCTGCCATGACCTTGGGCATTTGGCCTTTCATCTGCTCTGTGTTCCACATGGTTCCTGGCACACAAAGTATACCACTAAAGATTTCCTCTTTCCTGGATATTTATCTGAGCTATGTATTTTTGTACATTGTATATGGCATGATTGTAAGGTCATTTTACCTGATTCTTGCTTCCACGTTGTTACCTCTTCCAGCAATTTGTTCAATGTCATTAATGCCATCTCTGACATCCACATTTTCCCCATCATTTTCTGTAATCAAATTAAAGCTGTCATAAAGCTGGGACATTCACTCTCAATAGTGACCAACTTCAATTTTCTCCTTCAGTTTCTCACCAGAGATATATAGTATAGCCTGGAGAAACACTCATACAGCAAAATTTTGAGGACCAAATTTGGTGGGGTATGAGTGAAAGGGTTTAAAATAAGTTACCCTGTAGTACCTATAGCAAATCCAAGCCTCACAGCTTGCTTGTGAATGAAACGACCAACTGGATCACGAACATGCTGATCATTCAACATGAAGTCATCCTTCATTGCCTGCAGTGTGTTTCGTGTGGTTTGAGACATGTATGCTGGCTTCTTCCCTGCTGTCATCAAATGGTTGCAAAGCTCTTCCAGTGACTCAAAATAAGGGGGCTGGTTGCCTTCTTTGCTGATAACAGGAGACAATGAATACTCAATAGGATAGTTAGACTACACCTTTAAGAGGTGTGGCAGAGAGAGACAAATAGATTTAGAGACATTATACTGCACTGTAGATCATCAGATACTCTTGTTTGTTTTTTTACTTAGTTAAAACTGCATCCTATCTGTATGTAACATCAACCTATTACATTGTTCAAAGTGAAGATGGACTGCAAAGTCATACTTGCTGCCATTGAAGAGAATGCCAAGGGCCATATATCGGCATATCGCTGACTTCTCAGCTCCCTTCACAGCTCCGGTATCCTGGGGATTTTCTGCAGCATGATTCTTCACCTCATTCAACCTTGCATAAATTGCTGCTGCCCAAAATGGATTGCTTGTTGTCTCCAGAACAGTTCTGTCTTGTATGTTATAATAACTGATCAGCCTGGAAGAGCACAGACAGGAACTTAAGAACACCCTCAAAAAATAAGCCCTCCAAAAACCCCCCAATACCACTTCCTCTCTAATAACTATTAGTAATATTATTAATTATTAAAACAAACAAGGTTCACATCCAGCACCCAAGAGAAGGAGAGGTAAAGCTGGCACAAAATTGGTGTTGTCCCAACATTATTTTTTGTCATTTCGTTATTAGGTACAGACAGACAGACAGACAAACACCACACCTATCATCTGCCAGACTTCCATAAGACCCATCTTCTCCAAGAAGGTAGAGTGAGTCAATCTTTGATCCATTAGTTTTCCTCTTTGCTTCCTGTGAAATTGCAACAACAACCATCAGAAACCCAGAATTGGGTATTTTGCAAAATTTGTAAAAAAAAAAATTAAACCTACCAACAATAAAATGTTTTTATTGCAATGCTTGTTATTCTACCGGTTCACATGCACTACATGTACAAGGGTCACCAAAGATCAATCAATAGGAATTTTGCATCCAGATGAAAAAAGAACAATCCCTGTCTGAACCCTTGCCCTATTTCAGACTATAATATGATTTTTCAACCCTATTTTAGACCTGTATTCCAAACTTTTTTCTCTTTTCAGACCTGAATACCAAAAATTTGTGCCCTAATTCACACCAAATGCCAAATAAGCAAAATATATTACACCCTTCAGCAATAATCCCATTTTGTCTGAGTGGTCGTATTAACGGGGTGCATTTTTAAAGGGAAAAACCCATTGGGCTTTCAAAAAGTGGTTGTTGGTCGCATTAACGGGGTTTTCTGATAAGAAAATGACTGGGCGTTTGGTTGGGACAAAAAAAAAGTGGTCGTAATAACGAGGTGGTCGTATTAATGGGGTGGTCGTAAGGCGGGTTTTTACTGTATTCGATTTGGTTTTAACTGCATTAGATTTGGCATATGAAAAGTTCGCCCAGTGTCGTACTTGTGTCGTTTTATTCGGCTGGCTCAGCTGCATAAAACGAAGAGTCAAACTTATATAAATTTGTCGAACTCAATATTGATTCATACATCGAGCTAGCTTTTCAACATTACTTTCCGTGCATGAGCAGTATGAACTGGGCCTTAACTTGCCAACCTTAGCAAATAAATCTGTGATTCCATATTTCAGACCAGAAAATCGATACCAGACTAAAATGCTTGAAAGTAATACCCTTTGGGGCACCAGTATGGTTTTAATATACGAGGTGCCTTCCCTCTCCCTCCCCTCCCCCGCGTCCCATCCCCAAGCCGAGAGCCTGTCCACAGTAAATGCAGGTTTTATCGCGGTGTACGCGTGCAGTAGGCTTCAAACTTCGTTAAAATGTCCTCTGTTGTATAGGACAATGATAGTGGTAGAAATTTGGTAAGTCTGCAGAGTATGAAGTGTAAATTTTGCAGCAACAATGCTGAAGTTTTTCGGCCAATATCCCAAGTCGCTCGATTCTGACGTCAAAACTTCCCCCGTTCATGTAAAAGGCGAGGTACAGTCCTAATGAGACGTGAAGATTATGCATTATGCAAAATTTTTATGCAAACAGCGGGCACACTACGGGAGACAAAACAGCTGACTTGCTCTGCTCTCTTCACATACCTCTTTTACGCGTCCAACTGTCGTTGTGGGCTGAGCATCGACAAACAACAGCTCTTCGTTTGCATTCGCCGGGTCGTATCTGGTCTTGATGCGAATGTAAAGCCTCGGCATTCTAAGCTTTCATTGTCGTCTTTTCCGTCTGACACGAGAAATGTATGCTAATACTGAACAACAAACAACAAAAGGCGCTCCGTGACACTCTCGCGCCGTTTTCAGACTTCACGGATGAATATGAAGTGTGAAATTAGCCAATCAGAAGCCATCGATTTTGGAGCATGAGCACTACTCTGTCCCCTCTTCTCCGTTAAAATTTCAACAATTTTTAAAAGCTGGAAATACGATACAATAAGAGAAGAGCCAATTTGTTTCAAAATTCATATATGCATTGAAAATAAGCATGATAACTGTCTACACCCCCTCCCCTCCCCCCAACCCTTCGTCACCAGACTAGTTTCATTCTCCTCGCGGTTATGTGCATTTCAGCCATCTTTGTGTGACGATCACGTCTGATGTTCCACGTAGCGCAGTTTAAAGTTGATTTCTGAGAATGAACGCAAGCAGAATGGTTTGGACGCGGTTTCTAGGTGCAGTCGAAGCCACGTTGCCTAAAAGACTGATGCCAATGTGGAAATCACCAGCAGGTAAATACAGTCTCACCCACAAAATATATTGCGACATGCATTCCGACCGGCTTCGAAATGTTTTCCGAATCAAGGTTTTAGGTCGATCTGTTGTCGTAGTTTAAAAAAATATAGCTTTCAACTTCTAAGAGGAGAGACCTGACATTGTTAGTATCTTTATGAGATACACGATTATACAGTGATCCCCAATAATTGAGAATTTCTCCCAGCCATTGTACATATATAAAACACCCATTACAAAGTCCATTCCAATCAACCTTGTCAGATCCTTAATCTAATGTTATTTCAAAAACTATTTAAAAACTGGTTCTATTTTAGCCTGCACCACATCCAAACTAAACTGTACCCTATGTTCTATTTCTGTATGTATACAAAGTATTGAGCGGATGATAGATGCTCGATCACATCTACAGTACGTCTGTGAAGGTGTTGAAAGGAGAAATTTTTGGTTAATATTCTTAACTTTCATGTGACATCATCATTGATCTCAGAAGTTATGCATCCTACAAGTCCGATACACTAATATGTTCAAGACAGTTATGAATTCTGGGTTGATACAAAATATCTATCGGGGGCAAAGCCATGTGCCACACTCATGGGCGACTAAAATTGGTGCTTGTGTCTGAATCATACTATTTTCCTTCACAAAACAATTTGAAATTGGCACTGCGAAAGATGTGAAGCAACACAGAATCAAAGTGAGTGGCGCATCAGCTTCTTTTCGTGATCGGAGTAATCCGCTGCCATGTTGGTCGACAACCTTGGCCCATCAGCAATGTGGCAGCTGCATACAAACTCCAATCAAATCTCAAAAAAAAAACAAATTTGCCACTATTTTGCCAAAATTAAGCCTAGATAATCCAAATTGGCATGTGGACTAATTCAGGTATGTTCTTTTCAGTTCTGGAGTCAAACAGGTACAATGTTTTATTTTGAAGGGTGCTGTGGCAGCGTGACTGCAAGTCAAGAACAATAAATATTGTTTTCATATTTTCTTTTAGGCCCACAGACCATCTTCTTTTGGGCACCAGCTTTCAAATGGGTAAGCAATAACTAGTTTGTTTATTAAGTTGACAACTACAAAGGGAAAACAAGAATAAGAATCTTGTAAAGAGAGAAACAGTGATCACAATATTGATTATTGCATAACAATAATCTTTTGCATTAAAACAGGGTCTCGTCATCGCAGGAATTGCAGATCTTGCCAGACCAGCAGACAGACTAAGTCCTTCACAGTCGACAGCCTTAGCAGCCACAGGTGGGACTTTCAAATCTTTATATCTGGATATTTATGCTGACATCATCATTTCAGTACTCTATTGCCTGTAAAATATTGGCTAATCTTACAAGATCATGGTAAGGTCTTACAACCAATAAAAGCTTGGCAGTTGGTTATAGTGATGACATCTTACCTGTACATGTAGCTAATCATACAAAATCTTGGCTATGTACATACAAGATCTTGTATGATCAAGTTTAGACAAGTTTTGACTAAGATTTAAATAAGCCGAGATTCTTGAAAGACAAGATCTTGCCAAGGTGTTCAACATTGGAATCATGTTTGTATCTCATTTTTATGGAACCTTTGTACAGCTTTGATGTTCTTTTATACTAAAACAATGTATGCCATGGATTAATTTCAGGTATCATTTGGGCCCGATACTCCATGGTGATCATTCCAAAGAACTGGCTCTTGTTCAGTGTTAATATTGGACTTGGTATAACTGGGATAAACCAGCTATGTAGAATTGCATAGTGAGTACTGCTTTATTGCAATAACCCATTCTGAAGTCCACAGCAACTCAATGCACCCAAACATATGAGGGCCTGTTTGATTGGCTGTGCCTCATAAACTAAACCAATTTTCTCAATGAGCAGAACCTCTATTTGTAGTTTGTGTGTCAAACTGACTTATACATGATTTGTGTGTGTGTGTGTGTGTGTTTTGGAGGGAGGGGGGAGCTGGGGGGAAGAGGACAGAGGAGGAGGAGGAATTGCTGTCTTGGGGTGGAAGAGTGGAATCCCTTTTGAAGTTGCTGGTTTCCTTTGTTTTGTTTTGTTTGTTCTTTTTTTTTTGCCACTGGAACCCTTAAAGAACTCATTAGATAGAGTGAAGAAAACAAGGAAATGTAATGGTATTTTAGTGGAAGAAAGCTTTTAAATGCCAAGTTATCCTAACTTTGTGATATATCTCTGGTTTGAAATTAATTTAGAAAAAATTCAATCTGATTTGAAGTTTTGACATGAAACCACTTACATCTTATTATATCTCTTGCTTCCATTTCCCAGTTATAGGTATACCTTAGACCAAAAGAGCACTGCTGTTGAAGAAGAGCATACTGACACATGAATCAAACACCTTGTAACAGCAATAGCTGCTGTTGTATCTCTAACATGAACACTGTCAAAATAATAATATTAATATGATGTAAAATTATAATGAATCATACAATGTCAATAGAACTGTTTTCAGATGACTATTGAAAGTAATCATGCAATAAATTGTTTTGGTTTTGCACTAATATTGCTACACAAGTTTAGGAGCATTTTTGGCCAATATGGAACAAAAGAAAAACATGGTTGGAATCTCCTTGTGCAAGCAAGCCAGTGGTGATGGTGTTCCTTGCACTGCTGATTGATTCCGGAAACCTAATTATGCTAGTTATTACTTTGGCTTCTGATTGGTTGAAAGTGTTTTTACAGGCTCTTGATTGGCAGAGTATTACTATGGTTTTGGTTTTCAGCAGTCATACAAAAACTGATTTATCACAGAAGATCCTTTACATGTTTCATTTTGTTCCGGGAAGTTCATCAATATTTATGATAAACAGAATATTATTTAATAACCTGAATTTCAGCTGCTCTCTGAAAATCAGGTTAGTATTATGTAACTGCTTCGGTATCCAGTTTACTTACTAGATTGGGGCTCAACCTGTACAGTCTGAGTGCCCTTGCATAGAAGAAAAAGTTGTGAAATTCAATATAGGGGCCAATTCAATAAACTCTTTTTTACTTAACATTATTTTACAAGTTCATTTTAAGTTTGACCACTATTCAAACACCATTAAAATATATGGACTAGTTTAGTCTGACAAAAGTCTGCAAAACATTTCCAGGGTTTAAAACTAATTAATGTTTTGGATGCCCCGCAATTTCTTGGTGCCCCACGTCATCATCAGCATTATCATGCAGCACCAAATTGCTTCATTTTTCTCAAAGTGATTGGTGTCATGGGGTCTTCTCTAGCATATCTTAGGATTTGATCCCTAACTCTCTCTAAGTTTTACACTATCATATTGTTGTACAAGTTTATTCCTTATTGCCATGATTTTCTGTGCCATCAGAGTCTGATAGTTCATTCTGCTTGCCACTTTTCCGAGGTATTTTCCAAGAGTCAAACTGAGACACAAATTTGCCATCCTTAGAAGGGAAAATGCTTTTCATCTTTGCACCAAATTCCTTTGCCTTTGGACAGAGAACAGGAAAATATTTTAAAACCCCCAATAACTATAAAAATATTATTTTGAAATGACTCCATACAAGAGGAGATCTTTGCCTCCAATACCCAAACTCAAAATGCAGTCATTTTCCCAGCTTTTTAACCCTTTCACTCCCCGAGCTAAAAATGCAGATTTTCAATGAGCCTTCACCTGAGTGAAGTATCAAATGCCAAGTTCCTCTAGTGAGAAACTGGAGGAGGAATATTGAAGCTTACCCCTCATAATTTGGGTGGTTCTCAAAACCAGTACTGCCCTATTTGAGACCGTAATTATATAATATGGGAGGTTTTATCTCAGACCTGTATTTCAATTTTTTTCCCTTTTCAGACCTGAATTGCTATATACCAAAATAAGCAAAGGTTACTAGCCGGGGTCCGGCCTACATGGCGGAGCTGGTAGAAAAATCCTTCACTATTCACTTCAGTCATACTCGTGTGAATACTTACATCCTTGACGCCCAAAGCAGTCTTTACCCCAAGCACTAAAAGTCCAACACCACTAACGGCAAAAACAGTTCCCCATCCAAGCGCCTTCAAAGCCAACTGTGTCGCTTCATTGTGACTTGTGGAAAAAGCATCGGGACTTCTACGTCTTGCCATTCCGACCGACAGACCAAATCCGCCTAGAACTGATGCAAACGTAACTCCTGCAAGGAATATTGCGCTGCTTTTGATATCTACTGAAGTCCTTTCAGAGGAAATGGCTCTGGCAGTGTTGGAGCCTTCTTCGTCCGCCATGTTGGTTGCGAACTGTGCGAAAATCCTGGGCACGAGCTGGTAATGTTGTACCCAGACCCTTTCAACTTCTCATATTAACCCCGCTGGACCCAAAAATCCGTTTCAATACAAAATCTCGCAATTACAACGAAACTTTTGGTGGCAGAGACTCCAGGCCTGGCGACGGCACTAAGGAAAGGCAGCCCTGATAAGACGCTGGGTGTATAAAGTTGTATACTACCGTGTTGTTAGTTACTGTTAGGTTGCTGTGAGCGGAACCCAGTCACTCATGTCAGTTTTTTCCATGACAGTTGTGGAGAACACTAATGTAGAATTGCCATCGTTTTTCTGTTGCGCTTTGTAAAACAGTGAAAAACGCCCGGGGGGGGGGGGGGGGGGGAGGGTTCTCCCATATATTTCCTGTATACGGACGTTCCGCCCGATAGGGTAACATTTTCAGGGTCTTCTGTCTTAAACAGAGTATCAAATTTTACATTTTCGTGTCTTAAACAGGGTTATTTTCCGAAGATTTTCTCCTCTTCCCCTCCCCCTCAACCACATTTTTGCTCTCGCCATTTTCGCGGGATTTCTTCTTAGCTCCAGTGGAAACGCGTGCAACGCAAGCTAACTTATCTAAACTTAGTCTTGAACAGGGTATCAAATTAGAGCACTTTGTCTTAGACAGAGTAGCAAAATTTCCATTTTTGTATCTTGAATAGTGTCAGGGTTTTATAGAGTCAGCGGAACCCCCCTACCCAAATTCCTATTGAGTACCACCCCGGGAAAAAACGCAGTCTCCTGTTCGGGCGCCATATTGAATGACGTCATTGACATGCGCAGTATAGCAAGTCTGTCGGGTGTTCCCACATTTTCCCTGTTTCGAATGTACACAAATAGAAGTAGGACCGGTTGCCTTTACTTTTACCCTTCAAGCAGCATTTATCCAAACTGATATTACGATCATCGCCCCCTGCAGCCTTGTCTGTGTGTCGATGGAGAACTGCGCCGGTGATTGAGTCGTTTTGTAGAGCGAATAGGAGCTCCATATGTCGAAAGATTATTCTCCTATGATGGCGAAAAGAAGGTGGGAAGTTTTTCCTGGACGGAACAAGTTTTTCTGCGACGGAAGGATTATTATGGCCCGGAATAATGGCGTGTTTTACTTCACTGTCATTCTCATAGTCGTCACAAGCGCTTTGTTCTTCGCATTTGAGTAAGTACTGCCACATATTCTGTCAAACGTCAGGGTGAAATGATCATGAGATCATATAAGTTTAACATGAAACTGTATTCAGCTGGCCCTGTTGATCGTCTACCTTCAGGCCTCGATAATTTATATCTAAACAAATGTAGAAATATGTAGAATATGGTACTACGTGCATACAGATTATTCATATGTGACGTGCGCTCGCAAATGAACTTCGTTCACACATTCTCATATAATTTCATCTGAATATTATTCGTTTTAGCTATCAAGTTATAGTTACAGAAAGAATTGTTTACAGCGTTGGTTATGTCAAACAACCTCCCTTAATGAAAAGGTTTGATTTTAAAACAATATATCTCACCTTTGTGTGAATCCCGCCTGTTGCGTGAGACATGTTTATTGTAAATTATAAAATGCAGAAGTTCTTCATTTATTGAAGTTTTTCCATGAACCCGGCTAAAACAATCCCTGAATTTTTGGTTCTCGATACTTGTTTGAAATATTGAGAAATGGAATCAGGTGTTAACACGCTGACAGTTTGGCCGGATGTCTTGTATGCAGTTCACATGATAATTATTTCCTTTCCACCTGTACAGTTTGAAAACATTTTATTCGAGAAAATTGAAGATGACGATGAGAATCTTTGATATCGTTACATTAGTGACATAACTAGAATCATGTAAGTTCAGACAAACATCCAGGAAAATGAAGATGATGACAAATTTTGTCTCCAAATGCAAAAATTGTATAGAGGTAGCTGTGGTCTAATTATACAACAGGAAGCTGTTTACAATGGTCCAATATGTTCCATGCCCTGTGCCTCACTAACCTCCAGCTTTAAAGGATTATTGTAGTTAGGACTTTTTCCTTTTAAATATATGATGTAAAATTCTTAGAAAAGTTGTGCCATTTTTACCCTTTTTTTTTAATATACTAATTTACTCACACCCTTGAGCCATGTGTATAATCAAAGTTGGCCCAGACTCTGGCCTAAACCTCCATCTTAGTCACCATTGGGAGTGAAAGATGTGATCCTTACCTAAGGTCTTGTGATATGGTGAAAATGGGGATCTAATCCTGGTGCCACGAGTGAGAAGGATTTTTGTTCCAGTCTGAGCTACAGTACCCTAAGCCACTGACCTAGTCCCGACCTTTATTAACCCAATGTTAGAGACTTTAAGGTACTCACACACTTCTCTAAAAGAGTAGGGGAATCTCCCTGCTGCTGTGATCTGTTCTCTATCATATCACTAGTCAATTTACATTCATGTTTAACGAGCTACGTGCACAACTCTGGAACAAGGAAATAAACTACTGCACCACAGAGAATGGCATTTGCTAACTGTGTTATATTTGTTGTCTTTGTTCTTTACAGTTCCCCATTTCTTTATGAAAAATGTTCTCCAGCTGTACCATTCCTTGCTGCTTGGTTGTTTGTGTTTGTCATGAGTACACTTTTACGGACAGCCTTCAGTGACCCTGGCATAGTGCCGCGTGCTTCACCCGAGGAGGCAGCATACATAGAAAAGACCTTAGGTAAGGATCACATCTTTCACTCCCAAACTTGAAAGATGAGATTCCCTCAAACATATTTTATTGTGAGTGATATGGTGAAAATTTACAGTTTAGTCAACTTTTATCTAAGCAAGGTACAGTTGTATCAAAAGCCAAACTCTACTGTATGATATACTTCTGAGGTGAAACTAAGAGGTGATATCTGCAGATTTATTCTCCCAACCATTCTTAGTAGGAAAAATAGGAGTGTTTAAGTGAGACTTGATTGTCTAACCCTAACTCCCAAGATCAAAATGCAAATTCTCTCAACTTTTTAAGAAGAAAATGTATGGGTGATGAAAAGAGAGTTGATAGTTTAATCAGCTTTCATCTGAGCAAGATATCAAAAGCTAAGTTCTCCTTACTGTGTAATATATCTCTGGTGAGAAATTGAGGGAGAAAATTGAAGTTGATCACTCTTGGGAGTGAAAGGGTTAAAATGCAGAATCTCCCAACCTTTTTGTACTGACCACAACCAAAAACATGCAGGGGCAACCAAATAGCGTGCAATGTGGAATGTCCCTCGGGCAACCAATGGCTTTGAGAAAAATTAAGCAGTTTAGTGGTGTATGATGATGCTACTTCTCAGCACAATGTGGGGCACCAAGAGATTGAATGGGGCAACTAAAACTTGACTTGTGTTTCTGAGCACTTGGGGACTGAGCACAAAAGTTAATTTTGAACTTGACAATGTATGAGTGTTGTAGTGACCGGGGGGGTACTCCCATATATGAGCTATTATAGGTATGTGCAGCCCCAAAGGGTATCATTTTCAGCATTTTAGTCTGAAATAGGGTCGGATATTTTGACATTTGGTCTGAAATAGGGTCGAAAATCACAAATTTTGGTCTGAAATAGGGTAAGGGTTTTCAGTCCCAGGCGGCACACTCCCACTTCCTCAGAGACCAGAGGTGCCAGCTGTTCTAACTAAAGTTTGCATGAGAAGGAGAAAATTTCTGCAGAGATACCTTTTAATTTTAAAATTAGACTCAGTTGGGTTGTGAGGTTCACATAATGTTCTAAAGCCACTAACAGACATTCTCATGTTTTGTTTGTCCTTCAAGGAACTCCCAATACTGACAATCAAACCTACAAACCTCCGACCAGGACACAGGAAGTTGTTGTGAATGGACAAACCATCAAACTAAAGTTCTGTTTTACTTGTAAAATTTTTCGGCCTCCTCGCGCTTCACACTGTAGCATGTGTGATAACTGTGTGGGTGAGTACAAATGCTCAATCAGTCATACAGATGTTTGTGTGCAGTGAGGCTATTCTACATTATAATAAGTATTATCAATCTGTTTGGTGTTTGTTTCATTTGTGTTTTGTTCATGTTCTGTGTGTCTTTGTGGGTGGGGTAAATTATTTGATTTCTGATATTAGAACACTGTAGTAGTACTATGGTTTTTTCTTGATCATAAGCTAAAGGAAAACTCAGCACTCAGAAACTTAGCATAGAAACCAATATTCTCAGCTCTCTATAATAATATTAGAATCTTTTATCAAAGAAAGAACCAGAAATATTTGGTAAATCTATGCTAAATATTTTTTTTATTCGTTATCACTCATGTACATAGCTTTCAGGGCCCGGTTTTTCAAAGCATGATTAGGCTAATCCTGGATTAGGTGTAAACTTTCTTGTCATTTATAAGCCTGAAAATGTGAAGATTTTGTCCTGCAACATATTTCCTTGATACGTATTCAGCTAAAACAAGCTTTTTAATCCATATTTGAACAAAACCCCGCATTTTATCGGCAGAGAGGTTGTCAGAAAGAATTTTGTTAATCCTAGATTAGCTTCATCGGCTTTCGAAAAACCGGGCCCAGTACAATGAGAAGGAAGAGTTTTAATACAGTACTTGCATAAACAAATTCATAAAATGATATACAGCAGTGATAATGTATACCAGTGGTTTTCTTTTACAGCATGTTCTGTCTGCTTTTGATAACTTCTTTAACATCCAAAATATTGGATATTAGTCAACTGAACTGCTTTCTTATTTTTGTCATTTTCAGAGAGGTTTGACCATCATTGTCCTTGGGTAAGAAATGGCAGAAATTAATATAAGTAATAATGACATAGCAGTAGAGTAGTGACATTAACTGTAACATTAAACTTTATAACAATTTAACAGTAAGTAGTACAGTCAAAGCTCTCTTTGCGCCGACTCTCATAAGCAACCAGCTCTAGTTATGACCACGATTGTGAAACCCTGTTCGCATTTACAGTAATAATGTACATAGAGGATATTACACGGCGGTGTGAAGATATGAATTTTATTTTTGAGTGGTAAAAACAATATTTCATGAACGAGCGCTTCGCAAGTGAGTAAAATATTGTTTTTACCACTCGAAAATAAAATCCTTATCTTCAAGCCGCCGTGTAATTTTCTTTTTATTATATTAGGCACGAGTGTTTTACAAGAAATTGCACAAACAACTGTGCAAAAATGGAAAATATGCCACTTGGGTCCCGGATGTAGTTTCGTATGGATTTTATGCACGGTATATTTTCCAGTAAACACTCGTGTCTATATAATAAATAATAATACACGAAGCCACTTCCATCCGTCTGTCCGTAACGCTTTTTCTGGTTCCAGATCCTAATATGGAGATAACCTATTGTTTTGGGAAAACCTTATAACGAGGCAGCCATTGTTTCGGGAGGAAAGTATTGTGGGTTTGAGAATTATTGATTTAATTGCAAAGGATTTTTACTGCAAATGAAATGGGGAAGGTTTCCACTCACAAATCACGCTGTTTTCAACACCAAATATCGTCACGGAGTTTAAATGGCTTCAAGTCAGTTACCTTGGATCCTGTACTGAAGCACCCACTCGGACAATTGTCATACGAGCAAGATCGCTGTGAAAATCAAGCTGAGTTTCTGGTAACCGAGCGATGCAAATGCGAAGAAGCCTTTATAAGAATACAAGGTGACATTTACATTCGCCGAATTTTCTGTATTTGTAGATATCCATGTAAATTTGATTGGATTGAGATCCTACCGCTATTAGTTTTGAAATTATTTAAGTGTCTTCTGTGTTTTTAACGCCATGATGACGGTGCTGAGCATTTGTGAACTGTAATATAGAGGTGGAAGTGGAATATTTTGTTGCTTCGTTGGTACTGTACACTGTAAACAGTATCAAAGATGAAATATAACCAGATTGAAATGCCGTCACTTTTTGAATGTCTCAAATAGCTTTCTCTTGGTTTGTATTTCGATATGTTCTTGGTTGTGAGCATGATGTTTCCCAATCGAGAAAAGCAAGAACAATCAGAAATTGCAAAAAAAAAAAAAATCACGGTATTTTATGGGGTCCCGCTAGTATGACATATTGCGGTAATGTTTCATTTGATTTAGTCTCAAATCAAAAGTTTAAGGGAGTTTTGGGTGGAGCATCCAAGCAGCTTTATGCTGAAAGCTCTTGTAAGCGACCAGCCTCTATTGTTTCAGCGTGTGCTCACTTATGAGAGCCCATTCTTATAAACAACTGGCTCTAGTTACAACCACTTTTTTGAGTTCCCGAGGTGGTCGCCTACGAGAGCTTTGACTGTAGTACATGTAGGTAGTAGAAGAAGTCACATCAGAAGCCATAGTAGTAGTGTAGTAACAGCAGTTGTCAGGGGTGAATATTACTTGATATTCCTAGATTGAGGAGCCAATCAGAGTGCACGAAAAGCACTATTCACTTGTGTGGTATATACTAATAACAGATAGTAGTAGTGCAGTAGTACAGTAATGTAGCATGTAGATTGTATAGTAAGAACAGATTTGCACATGTAGAGGTGGACAGTACGGTAGTACTTGCTGTTAATATTTTTATCACTCGTTGACAAAATGAGAGTTGAGTTGAAACCTTGAGAAAAAATTGCATTTTGTCTCCCAGGTTGGAAACTGTGTTGGCAAGAGGAACTACAAGTTCTTTTACTTGTTTCTGGTGTCGCTGTCTATCTACTGTGTCTATCTATTTTCTTTTGTTATAGTTCATCTTGTTATATGTAAGTATGGAGTACCAGTTTCTTTTACCCTCCACTGACCAACACAAAATCTCACAACCTTTCAAGAAGGAAATGTATGAGTGGTGTAGTGAGAATTCATAGTTTGATCAGCTTTCATCAGAGTGATCTGTTAGTTCCCCATATATATATATACAATCAATCCTGAAAAGGTTGTCTAGTCAAAATATATAAATAGACAAATATATCTGTCACGTGACCACATAAAACTATTGTGTTTTCAGCTGAAAATACTTCTAATTACCTTGATTTTACCATTTATATGACTGGCAACAATAAAATTATACAAACATTCTCATATAATGTACTTTTCTGTAGTTATACAGAGTTTCTCAGTAGTCACGTGATAGATATAATTACCTAAATATATATTTCAACAGGACAACCTTTTCGAGATTGACTATACAGTCAATACTGAAAAGGTTGTCCAGGTCAAATATATATTTAGACAATTATATCTATCACGTGACCACTGAGAAACACCGTATAACAACAAAGAAATACATTAAATCGGCATGTTTATATAATTTTAGGGTTGCTAGTCATTAGAATGGTAAAACCAAGAGCATTTGGAGTATTTCCAGTTTAAAACACGATAGATTTAGGTCGTCATGTGACAGATATATTTGTATATTTATATATTTGGACTGGACAACCTTTTCGGGATGGGAGGAAGGGGTTAAATCTGTATTTTTCAAGCAGTAAGACATTCTTTGATCTGTTTATTTTGCAGTGTCTTCACAACCTGACTCTTCTTTTGTTAGGGCAATGAAGGAATCACCAGCAAGATATCCTTTAAATTTAATTTGCAGACTTGAGGAACTTTCATCCATTTTGTGAAAATTTGAGCTGCAGCTGTCTTGTGATGGTTGTATTTTGTGAAAAGACTGGAGTATTTATGTTTGTGAATGTTTCAGCAGACAAGAGGTGTTTATCATTTACAGTAACTTTCAGTGAATGGAAACTCAGATTCTGTTAACTTGAGGATAACCTATGGTAGCAATAAAAAAAAACTATGATCCTTGACAGAGTACAATGTCCTTGAAGCAATCATTTGCTTCTTCTCTATTTGGTCGATTGTAGGGCTAATGGGATTTCATACATATTTAGTTTCATCCAATCAGACAACCAATGAAGATGTAAGTGATTTACCCCTACTAACTAATATGATCAAGATCAAGATCAAGAATTTTCTCCCTTTCTCTTAGTATTTATGCAACTGTTTCTTTGTCTTTCTTTGTATAAGTGTCTTCATCTCTCCTTATTTGATATTGAGATATATTACAGAAACGTGTCTGTTCGACTGTCCGTGTGCCTGTCTGTCTGTTCGTCCGTCTGTCCGTCCGTGTGCCCGTCCGTCTGTCTGTCTGTCTCTATTGTGCACTATGTTTCTGTCTGTTACCCTTTCCTGTACATTTCTGTCCTTCTCACTGTCTCCATCTCATGCCCGTTTGTTTCTCTTTAAATGTCCTGACAATCCTCTACATTTCCTCGCAGATAAAAGGTTCGTTTTCATCCAGGAGAGGACAAGACAACTACAACCCTTTTAGTGAAGGTTCAATATTTGGAAACTGTGCTGCAGTGCTGTGTAACACACTGCCTCCCAGGTAATCAAAAGGCCTGCCATACCAGGAGGTTTTTGACTGTTGAAAGTAATCGTGTGATTGCTTTAGTTTGTTGTTTGCTACACTTTCGGATTGGTCCAAACAAGCTTGGCATCATTCTTGGGCAGTACATGACTGTGATCTCTTCACGCGGCAAGCGAGCGAGTGGTGATGGCGTTTCCTCACACTTCTAATACTGTGTTTCTTCCAAGTAAAACCAAACGCCAATTTTTTAGATTTTGATTGGCTAAAAGTGCTTTTTGTTTTGGTTTTCTGGGCTACATTATTGTTCGGATAAAGTGCTCTAAAATGCAATATCTATGCAAAGTTTTGTGTGAAATGTGATTTCTATGCTACTATTGAAAAGGTTGTAAAAAAACGATCTTTTGTTTACGCAGAGACTTACAGTTTAGTTCAGAAGCCGTGTCCCTTGATTACATCTGTTTGTCTCTTTATTTTTCTCAGCCTTATAGACAGACGTGCAATCATAGTGCCTGAACCACAGGAGACAGACAATTATGGAGCTCTAAGCTCCACGCCACAGGTGAGGGTGACAGAGAAGGTGTTTTTAGTATAATGACGAGGAGGAGAAGGAGGAAGACGATGGCGACGATTACAATGAATGATAATAGTGGTCATGGGATGGGCAAAGTTACAAAGACGTAAGGAATATGGAGACATTTTTTTTTCCTGGTTCCTCGCGTTGCCGTCGCCGTCCTAGTTGCTTAAACGTCCGGCTAATGATGGCGATGATGACAGAGACGCTGATAGTGAATTGATGAAAGTGGGTGATAACGACGATAATGATGACCACAGTGATGATTATAATGATGATTATAATGACGATAACGGTGACGGTGATGATGATGACGGTGATGATTATAACGATAATGATGTTGATGTCGATAATGATGACGATGAAGACGACGGTGGTGGTGATGGTGATGATGGTGATGATGATGATGATGATGATGATGGTGGTGGTGGTGGTGGTGATGCTGCTGCTGCTGATGATGATGGTGGTGGTGGTGGTGGTGATGCTGCTGCTGATGATGGTGGTGGTGGTGGTGGTGATGCTGCTGAGGATGATGATGGTGGTGCTGATGGTGGTGGTGATGCTGCTGCTGCTGATGATGGTGGTGATGCTGCTGCTGATGATGATGGTGGTGGTGGTGATGATGCTGAGGATGATGATGATGGTGGTGCTGATGGTGGTGGTGATGCTGCTGCTGCTGATGATGGTGGTGGTGGTGGTGGTGATGATGATGGTGATGATGATGATGATGGTGATGATGGTGATGATGATGATGATGACAGTGATGATGATGGTGACGGTGATGATGGTGGTGATAAAATATATTGTACATATATAATGAATATTAAATATGTTCCTTCATTATGTCTCACGTACTGTATATTTTTATTATGCAGTCAGTAAGTGTTCCCAAGAACGGAGTGTCACATGACCAGAAGCGCGCCAGTAACGAAGCACGTGGTACTCGCATCGACGAAAAAGAACCAAGCGAGGGCGACACACTGATGGCGGACAGCGAAAAGGGACTCGTAAAGCTCAGTAGCGTGTGACCCACATCAGTTCCTCTGCTGGAAAAGTAGTACAGCAAATCTAGTAAAACCACATCGTGTAAGGATAAAGTAAAACCTGACGCCATGGGAATGTGCCGGAGATTGTTTTGCATTTGAACAGACCCCGATAACGTGACGTCATAGTAGCCACTGGACGAGGTTCTCAAGGTATGCGCGTGCACGGGCCAAGACTTTTAAATTCAACTTTCTTTAATGGTGGACTGTTGACCTCGATGTATATGCTTCATGTTGCGCTCTTATTTGAATAAAGACGGCTATCTTGAGTTTTAAGACGTTTTCTACGACTTTCACGCCCATCAGGCGCGGAAGCGCGCGCAACCTTGAGAAAGTTGGTCTATTAGGAGGACAGAACGGAAAATTTCTCTGCTGGGAATTGAGATTTGTTCTTGTGTATTGCCCTGACCTTCAAATTGGCTACAATGATGTCACGTGACAGGAGTCTGGTCACGTGTCTTGGGAAATGTCACGTGATTGATATGCGGTAAACTTCTCCTTTTGATACAAGTCAACTGTGAGTAGTTTACAGTGGAATACTAGTCCCTATGAGAACTGTAGTCAGACTTTTTTTTTACCTACGTTCATTTCTTTCAGTCATTTTAAGCTAATTTCCCACAGCAGCACACGAACAGGGATAACATTTCGTTTTCTTCTGCTTGTGTTATACTTGTCGGCCAGCCTTTAATTTGCTTGATCTAGGGTCTTCGTGGGTGTTTTTTGTTTTGCTACCCTGAGACTTCCTTTAGTTTTACTATTCCAGGAAGTTAGGTAAAAAAAAATCACATTTACAAGTAATTTGTCTTTGTACAAGTTGGCTTCATAATGGAAAACTTGTACAATGTTCAGAAAGTTCGAGGATTTAACGTCGCAATCTCCGTCGTTGCGGCATTCAGTTTGGGAAATGAACAGATTGTTTAACACAATCTACCGTAAAATGCCATGAGCAGTCCAGTTGGCGCCTTCTGTGCTGTAAAAAGCTTTTGTGGGACTGGAGGGGAAGACGTACATGGTTGAAATGATCCCTAGCAGTCAGTAATTAACTATGCAGTTAGATCACAAGCAGTCCCTCGTGTAGCGAGCGCTCGCCCGAGTGGCGCGCGGAAGAGTTTGAGCGCGAAGAGAGTGAGACCAAGCGGGACCAACCTCGTTTCCAGGGCTCTTCCGCGCGTTGCTGGGCACTCACATCACCCGACTGCCCGCAGTCTGTTATGCAGTAGCAAGTTAGCGAAATAGAGGAGGGGAAGTAAGTTCTCCATCAAACCAAGGATCGTAATTTTTCTAGTTATGTTCTAATTTATTTCTTGGAGCGAGATTATCTATGCGTCGCTCAAATATTAGGTTGATAAGATTTTTATACTTTGGTGTTTGATTGGTCAACACGTGTATACATCCCCATAAAGGTTGTGGGCCATACCCCAGGCAGGGAACATAATTAAATTTCCCAGAATCCAGCCACTGCAACAGTAATTATTTTTGTCACATTAATCTTCCTGTCTGATATAGTTAGTATTTTTATTCAGTGACTTCAAACAACAGCCCGGCCAACTCGTCACATCAACTCATAATCACGAACTGTGCACGTGATCGCGCGCGTGTCAACGTCACCGTTTGTCCCAACATTATTGGCTGGAGGTGACGTAATTCCCAGGAAATTAGCCCTCCTAACAATAATAACACGACTGCAGTAACTCTGATACAACGCTTTGATTTTCACTGAGATCTCCTTTTCGACCTGACACGGATCAAGTTTCGCAGCTTGCAACCAATTTCGTGTCCCATGTTCGCATCGCAAACTAGACCCCTCATGCGAATGTCGGCCATGTTGGAGGACAAAGCAATATATATTTTTGTATGACAATAGGTTGAGGAAGAACAAAAAGAAACGGCCAACTCTGTGGGTCTACTGGTGCTTACATGGCCATCGTGGAAAGGGGGTTGGGGCCTGGCTGTTGTAGGGAATTTTCAGGAAGGTCCCATCCACACCAGTCTGGATAAATTTGAAAACGGAGGTTTCGTATGAAAACGCATCGAAAGTTTTTCGTCCACACTACCGTTTTCGAGTCGTTTTTGCTGTCCACACTATAACGCGTTTTCGAAAATATCCGTTTTCGGTCACCGAAAACGCGTCTAAGAGTGAATGCATGGATCGGCGGCCGGGAGGTGGTCGTTACTGGAGGTCCGACTACTTCATACAAAAGCCTGAGAAAGTAGCGGCTTTGATCGTTAGGGCTGCCACACACCGTACAACAATGATGATTCACCTCTTTATTCAGACGAAATTCGTTGGGTTCAATAAGGTGAAAATAGTTCAGTGTTTTGTTTGTAAACTAAAGATCAAGTATTCCCGCACGAACACCTCTCTGACGGCCACTTTGTACTCACTTCTTGTGTACTGTAACAAACATGGCCAACCCGAAGAGGCGGCACACACGCCAGGAACACGTGCTGAGGGGCTATCTTTCAGTGCTGTGCTCACATATACGACCAGACCACTTCACACCAGGACTTAGAACTTTGAACTTTGACGGCACAGGACTTAGAACTTTGGACTTAAAACTTCGGCATGGGGTAAGTTGGAGTGTAGTCTTGCAGCAGACACAGCAGAGACGCCTGGAAGGCAACAGAAAAACGTCTCAAGTTTTAATAAACGTACAGTAGAATCCGCTATTTCAACAAACTCTCAGGGAAGCGAGAAATAGTTCGAGATAACGGGGTTCTATACCATGGGAAATTTCTACCAAGTTCATTTCCAAGGGAAGTCGGATTCTGTTCGAGATAGCGGGGATTTCGAGATAACCGAGTTCGATATAGCGGGGTTCTACTGTAGTTCTATGCATTAACGCAGCACAAAGAATGCTTGACGCATTGTTACTCACTCGTTCATGCCCTATAACTCGGCGCCGAGATACCGGACGGCATATGACTAAAAACAATTTCCCGATTACATGAGAACCGGAGCAGCCCAGGAACAAAATACAAGAATGATCACTCATTTATATATACCTAACGAGGCCTCTGTAAAAGGAAAACCCTAAAAAGCTAAAATTAAGCAACCAACTAACCCAAAACCAGACAACTGATACACAAAGTGAGGGGAACAACCATCTAAAACTCTACTACTTATCCCTTTCACTCCCGCTTAAAATACAAATTCTCCCAACCATAAAATAAGAAAATGTATGAGTGATGTAATGAGAATTGATGCTTGAAACAGCTTTCATCTGAGCAAGGTATCAAATGCCAAGTTCTTCATACTGTATGATATATATCTGGTGAGAGACTGAAGGAGAAAATTGAAGTTGATCACTCTTGGGAGTGAAAGGGTTAACGCTTCTGTCGTATACGTGATAACATGTCAAATCTTTCTCGTACCATGACGGTCCACTTTCGGTTTTCTGCCTCTCGCCATACGAGGGACTTCTCCGAGTGGAATACCTCGTCCGAAACTTCCTCCTGCTTTCTGGGTAAGCAGTGTAGAAAGACGGCATCGTCTTTGGCTAATGACATCAGCTGATGAAAGATAGAACAGTCACTCAAAACAGACGAAGGGCTATAAAGCCTGGTTTTCAGAGCAGAGCAAGCACAAGGAAAAGGAAATATTTTGATCGTTGTACTTGCGCATGTATCGTGCCTGTTTTGTGCCTGCGAAACAACGACTCTTATGCTTGAAGCAAAGTTTGACACATTCTCAGCCAATCAGATGCAAAAGCAGCTATGTTTGGTTTAGCTGGCTGGTAGTAAATATTTCAATTCCGAGATGCCTGTTGCTTCTGTTTCAAAACAAGGCCCTGGTGGGAAACCTTTTTTAACATGAAAACTGAATTTACTCCCATGTTCATTTTCATTCGCACTAGGTCTCGTTGTGAAACAGGCATCAGGCATCTCGGACCACTTTCACGATCATTCTTCGCAGTTCGCGTGGCTGAGATATTTTGGCGGGCATTTGATGATAAAACGTGGCGGGCTGATTGTCATTATGTAGGAACAAAACCAAGCTCAGCAGAGAGATTTACCTTTAGTTATATATTTAAATACATGAAATTTTCGCGACAATCTAATTTCGCGTCTATGAAAATTCGCGATATTAACGTGTCGCGAAATTTTAAAAAATCGAAATTAAAAGTGACCTAAGATATAAAATTTTCGAAAATCGCGAAATTAAAGTGTCGCGAAATATGCATCCCCAAAATCACAAAATTAAATCGTCGCGAAAATTTCACGTAATAAAATTCTTGACAGACACTCGTTTATGCTGGGAATAAAAAATGCTATTTGCTACTGATTGTAAAAGTGCTCGCACCACATGGGTGGAAGAAAAATGAAATTCTTCGTCAATCGATCGCACGTTCATTTGAGTCGTCACCTTCTTGTCCACTTGGTAGCCTTCAAACGCTTTCAGTCTGGCCGCTTTCTCCTCCTCCTGTCCCATGCTAATCCACGTGTCTGTCACGACCACATCTGCACCACTGCACGCATCACGTGGATCATTTGTAAACTCTACCGAGGTCTGACACTAAACAGCACAGTTATCGTTAGCCTGATCACGTGCCAGAAAACATGTCTGCACGTGTCAGGCACAAGTTCATTAGCTATGACCAAAGCAAAATCACGTGCATGTGTCACGTGTCATTCACGACAGCCTCGACATTGCGTGAAGCAGCTCACGTGTTCGTCACGCTTGAAACGGAATCACGTGTCAACTGCAGGGTGCGTTTGAAAATTAGGAAGTTAATAAATTTCCACTGGTTTCGTTGTATTTCGTTGCAAAGCGTGACACGCTGGCGTCACATCGTTGTCTGAACTCTTATTTACCACGGTTAATCGACCAATCAGAGAGCGAGAAACTAGTGTGTTGTGGTAAAATAATAAATGTACATTTTCAAGTTTAATTTTTGGACCGAATGACAGTGAAGTGCTATACTGGAGTCTATCGCTGTATACTGCAGTGTACGGCAGACTGGCACAACACGGTAATTTCCAGCCCCTCTAGTGAAGTTCGTCCTGTTCTCACCTCGGAGGCCAGTTCTTGGGAAGCCTTTGTAACATCAGAGTCAGGTTCAAAGCCCTTCAGGAACATAATAATATACAATTTGATTACTTTTGCACAATTCCCACCTCTGCCTCTATTTTTGTACGTGTCTTACGTATGTACGTGTGTGAATTTGCGCCGGTACGTTTGTGAGCGAGTTGTGTGCGTGCGTGTGTGTGTGTGCGTGTGCGTGTGCGTGCGTGTGTGCGCGTTGCGTGTGCGTGTATACGTGCGTTCACTGTGTATGTATGTCTACGAGTGTTTCACGGGTCTTTTTGTGTCTATGGCCGTGGTCACACTTGTGCACTAGAAGCGCGCTTGCCTTTGCTTGACCGTACAATGCTTATAGTTGCCTAGCACACGTTTGCTTGCACCTGAGGCGAAACCTCAAAAGAACTGACGCGCATTCCCGCGCACTAAGCTTAGTTGTAGCGCGAGTGTGAACATGCATCTGTTTCTCTGTACGTGTCGTCAGTCTCGCCATTGACGAGTCGATCGTCTTCTCACCTTTGGGGTTGCTATCTGTAGATTCATCCCAAACTTAGGAGCTGCCACCATGAAGGAATGAGTGATGTTGTTGCCGTCTCCCACCCAACTGATAGTGCGCCCTTGGAGTGAGCCAAAGTGTTCCTAACAAGAAACCACGACAATATTGTTCAAATCCTCTTTCTTCAAACGTTTTTGTGTTCACAAAAAGACCAGAAAGAATAATGGCAGAAGAAAAGCATATAACAAAGTCAATCTCCCATGAATATGAGATAGGATGGGATTGAGCATTTTGTGCTAAAGACGGTGTTGGAACGTGGGGCAGGAAAGGTCTCTGCCAAGGAGGTATTAGTAGCTCACAAAATGTCGCAATAACCTAATATCCTATGGGCCATAGGCCATTTTCTCAAGGTTGCGCTCACATCCAAGCTTGACGGGCCAAGACTTTCAAATTCAACTTTCGGCTTTCTTTCATAGTGGACTGTGTTTGGCTTCGATGTAAATGCTTCATGCTGCGCTCTTATTTGAGTTAGTACGGCTATCTTGAGTTTTATAGCCGTTTTCTACAACGTTCACGCATGAGTGCTCGCTAAACAATTCTTACATCGAAGGTTGTGGTCCGTCAAGCTTGGATGCGCGCACAACCTTCAGAAAATGGTCTATTTGATGTTGGAGAAAGAGTGAACATACCTGGAGCGTAAGAATGTCCGCCAAAATTTGAAGAGGATGATACAGATCAGACAGTCCACTGCACAAAATCATTTAAACACAATAAAATAAATATTAATCTATGAAAAATGGCTTTTGAAATTTATTTATTTTTAAGCAACAAACTAAATGGGCCAAATTGGTGGAACTCCCTCCTCAAGGCCTCACCTCACAACGGGGATTGAGGCCCCCTCAGCCAACTCTTCTAGGAACTCCTGGCCATAGACACGGGCCAGAATGATGTCACAGAACCCAGAAAGGACTCTACAAGCAAACAAACAAAACAAGACCAGACTGAAGGTGTTCAAGTGGCCGAATGGTTAGCCTGTTGGTCTTTCACCAATGCGGCCCGGGTTCAATTCCCTGCCTAGGCATGTGATCCCTGCACTGTACGTAAGAAGGATTTCTTTCTTTCCTGTCTGAACTACCTCTGTCCTTGGGTGGGGACATTAAGCAGCAACCCCCATGTAACAGTTCAACATGGAAAGAGTAAGTGAATTCTTATTCCCTGTTCGTGGTATACCTGAAAACTAGCTGAGAGTAGCTAAGAGTATTTCCACATTAAAAATAGAATTTACATTTTTTTCTACCATTAGTAATGAAAATACAAGAGGGCAACAGCATTATCACTTTCATCTAGAACAACACAATAAGTGATGACGAAACAAGAACAGGAGCACAAAGTGATAAAATTAACAATAAAAAATACTAAAACATGGAAGAGCTGGGGTTACCTAGCAGTGTCAGCAACACTCTCATTCACCCCAAGATGGAAATCACTCTCATTCAAGAACACAGAGTGCCCCCCTAATAGAGCCACACCTGTGTAACAAAATATATCCCAGTGGTTAGAGTGTCACACATCTGGTCCCCGTTGAAGCCCAACTTTTTCCTGGGTTAGCCTTGCAAGGGCTTATTAGGGACAGTGTCATGAGATGCGCAATAGTTTCAAGTTTGAAATCCAAGATGACGTCCACAACGGCAGCGAGCGATCAAGCGGCAGATCCACCACCATTATGGATGCCAGCTTGGACTTCAAACTTGAAAACATTGGGCAAATATTTTAAATCACATGAAAGATCCCATGACTCACACATCTGCATAATTTGCCTGTGTGTGAGTTTGCTTGTTTTGCTTTGTTCTGAACATTGTGTCTCGCTCAACAAGTCTGGTGACCCCAAGCTAGCAGAAGTGCTTATACACATCTCACTCTAAAGCCTGGTTTCCATATGTGTTGTAATAAATTGAACCGGGTTAAACTTTTACAACAATCACCAACAACAATCACCAACAATCATACAACAATATTACCACATGTGGAAACCAGACTTAAAAACATGTGTAAATTCCAAATATCTGATAAGAAATCAATTCAAATCACTCTTCTCAGTTACCAGTTTCTGTGGAAACTCTTGTCCTTGTGCTTCGTTTCTGAAAAATCAAAGCAGCACTCTTGCCCTCAAGTGGACGGTAAACCTAGTGAGATCAATAAGTCACAGCAAAAAGGAATCAACAAACTGATCGGAGAGGCTAGCTACAATCACGGTCAAAAGTCGTTGGGACGTTCCACATACATTATGCACATCTGAAGCACAATGCAAATCCATACAACCTATGGGGGTCTTATATTTCTTGTTTTCAGGTCCCTCCCCCCCTCCAGCCAGTGTTGGCCCGTGGTGCAGCTATAAGCCGTACCATGCTCAACTACCCAACATTGAATGAGGGGAGGGGGTAAACTTGAAATTGTCCCAATAATTTTGACCATGATTGTAGATGGATCTGTGTCTGCCGTTACAGTTTCACCATGTTGGCTTTGAAACAAGGCTCACCTGGCACAAATTAGCTCACCAGGCAGTACACAGGATAGTTTCCTGTTGCCCTAAAGTGTGCACACAACTTCCATGGGGACAAGTTTATCCCCGTTAGCTATATTGAAGGTAAGCTTCTGAGTTGCATGATGGACTTCCCACCACTCTAATAGGCCATATATCTTAGATGCCTGTTGCCCCTGATTCAAAGTGAAGCCTACAGAGCAAAACCTTTCTATGGAAGTAAGTTTGATATGCATGAGAATGGAAATGTGAGTAAAACTCATTTCTTCAGCAAGGTTTCACACTACATAGGCCTTATTTTGAAACAGAGGAGACTTAGCAACCAAGACAAGGCATACCAGTTTTCATCAAGGAGTTACTGCAAATGAATATTGTAACAAAACATGTTTTCATTAGTTAATCATTATTCTTTATATTTAACCATTGCATTATTAATGTAATCAGTGATCTGAGTTGCTGAATCCTATTGTTTGGACTCTCTCACTAACTTGTACTGGACAGGTGTTGTTTGTACAACACTGTGATTTCATATTTATCTTAAACTCAGAGAAATGTTAAAATATTCAAAGTCATATTTAAGATAATTAATTAAATTAAGCTTCTGAGTTATGCCAGGACGTATGGAGGTTGTCCAATACGCCACCACCGCCGCCGCCACCACCACCTGAGTCTAACGAACAAGTAGAGTCAAAAAAGTAAGAAGATGTTGTCAGGTAGACCAATATAGTCAGTGAAAATATTTTAAGCATTGTGCCCACAAGCCTCCTAAGCATTGAACGGCAGTGCTTGATGGACCAATGGAGTCAAACTGACATCCATCGGACATTCTTTTTAGAACTAAGCAACACACTAAATTTATGTGTTCAGGTCCCCCAACATACATTCGTGCACTGACTGTGACAGATGGACCGATGGACCAATGGTCAAACCAAATTCCCTTCTTGTCTGTCAGACTCAGATGGGGTGTGGTGGGTACATGGATTGATCAGCCTCACTTAGGATCTTACAGTTTCTGTGCGAAGTTGAGTCTAGTGCGTGACTCACCTCTCCCCATTTTTTCATTCTTTCTTTTAAGTCTGCTGCAACCCAGACAAGATACCTCACTTCATCTCTGGAAAAATCCTTCAGCGTCAACAGGTCACGGCCAACCACAGAGGGAAAGCCGTGGCTGAAAATTGGGTTCATCATCAGTCCCAGTAAAACACCCCACCTACCCTACAACCAACCCCCAACCCCAGCCCCAATTTTCTTTTCCAGTTGAGTGGTAAACACTTTTGAGGTGGCTGTGAATACATTAATATAAGTAATTTGGGAAAATCAGCCAGAGAATACCATCCAGTAACTCTTTCAAGTCCCAAGACTGATCAACTTCTATTTTCTCTTTCAGTCTCTCACCATAGATTCATGGTACAGTATAGACAATTTGCCACTTAACAGTTTGCTCAGATGACAGCTGATTGAACTATAAATTCTCACTACATCACTCATACATTTTCTTTTGGATTGGTTTGAAGAATTTCTATTTTGAGCCAGGAGTAAAAGGGTTTAAAGAACCAGCTGCCTCACTTAATTTATTATTTTGCATTTTCAGTGCTATCAAATGCATAACCTGGGTGACTAATTTGGGATTTAATTGGAATTTGATTTCATAATTAATAAAAAAGTTATTTGTGATCATCATGATCTTGAAAAAAAACCGCATCAACACTGCAAAAGAGCACCACAAAATCAGCAGACTTCCTAGATTGAGAGTCCTATCTTGTATAGAAAAAAAGCTGGGTGAAGTGCAAGATTCTGGAAGCAAGTGAACCCATATATTAACTTCGAGGTCGAACCGCAACGTGTCGAACATCTCATATGAAAAAATCTATGGGGCGACATACCTTTCCGAAAGATCTCTCTTTGACAAAAGTGCCGGCACTATTCTCGTGTGAGAGGCGGAAGGTTTAAAGCTCCAGACAGACTGACGAAAAGGACAAAAGAGTCGAGCAGTGGAAAACAACCGAGCAGTTGCCATTTTGATTTTGAGTCAGCGGCTTCCCGCCAGGAATTAAGTAAATCTTCATATAATGGGTTGTTTAGTGTCCCACCCTGGGAACAAGAAAAATGGCGTCTGACGACGAAGACGTGCCAGGTTTGTTGATACTAAACTGTCACTTTCTATCTCGATGAAATGGCTGGGAGCATTGAATTCACAGCACTATAAGCTCTCATTTCTCCTGAAGCTCAACTTCTCTGTTGTTTTACCCTCTGCTTTCAGAGTCTGGCGCTGTCTTCACGTTTGGCAAGAGCCGCTTTGCTGATAACCTACCGAACAAATTCTGGATCCGTGAAGACCCTGTAGTGCATGTGTCATGTGGAGACGAACATTCTGCAGTAGTAACAGGTTTGCGTTGACTTTGTGGCTCGATTTCAGCCAAAACGAGTGTGAAATGTAACGCGAGCCGAGGTTAAAGTTTGCGCTTGGCGAGCTGTACGTACGTACGCGTCAGTAGCGTCTGCTATATTGATTGTTTATTGTCTTCAGCTAACGGCAAGCTCTTCACATTTGGAAGCAATGATTGGGGACAGCTTGGTCATGGAAATACGAGGCCTTACACAAAGCCAGGGGCTGTGAAAAGTAAGTATTCTTTAACCCAGTAAAATTTCCTCGATCGATGTACAGTACATGCATGGATACTACAGTAAGATTAAATCAAAGCGTTGCCAGGTCGACAAGGGGTATTTAGGGATTACCTTAACAGGTTCTTCAGACAAAGTTGAGTACTGTAAACAGTATAGGTACTGCAGATTCGGATTTATTACGTCGTCTTTAAAAGACTATAATCTACAATTTTCCTTATTTTTTTCCCTCAAAGAAAATGTAGAAATCAATTCTTTTTTTATTACAGTAATTTTATTTATTTATTTATTTATTTTTATTTCTTGCCAAGTCACAGCAAGCTGTTTGCCCCAGTTTTTTGTTACGCAGAGATCATATGGGGTTTTCTTTTTGGCAACTTGGGCCGACACTGTGCAGATGTGTTTGACCACCCATTGCAAGTCTGTTAGCCTGTGGAAACGACTTCCATGGTGTCATGGTGTTTATCCAATCTGAAT